>OV816030.1:66798143-67429393 GCA_929113105.1 Agrypnus murinus | reverse complement strand
CAAGGATTTTACAATCGGTTAGCATATTGTTTGGAACAGGAGGGTGGTCACTTTGAACATTTGTTAAAGTAATTTAAATAAAAGTTTCTGTTTAAACTTGTTATTTGGATGTAATTATACTTAACCTAAAACTAAATAATTTCAGTTGTGTCAAAAGAATGTACAATAAAAAAAACACCAGCTACCAGCAGACCTGCAAGTTTGGTTGCCTACCCAGCGACAATGTTTGCAACATGATTGTAATCCTTGACAATAATTATCGACACGAATATTCATTAATTAATCATAATAAAGGCATAAAGTCCTCACTGATGCCAAAGACAGCTTCAGGTCAGGTCAGGATCTGCAGCTGTCTTGGCAAAAACTTTGAAAAAAAAACACAGTTTTGACACTTTCTAATGACACTACGAATAGCAATTGTTTTATAGGTTGCTTGGATATGTTTTAATTGCTCGCAATGCATTGACTTGGCTTTTTTAAAACTGAACATAGGGAATGTCAATAGTCCTATGTTCAGTGAAATAAAATTCTCACTGTATATATATATATATATATATATATATATATATATATATATATATATATATATATATATATATATATATATATATAAATGATTAGAAGTTTAGAAGTATTAATGCGCGTAGAGATATACAAGAAAGGGTTATAATAATGGGATATCGCGCAACAGAGAAGAAAGAAAACATAAGTTGCAGCCGTCTACACGTGTTTCACACTTATTAGTGATCATCAGGACGGCATAGCAGATGGAATAAATATAAAAGCAACTAACTCAGAAAGATGTAACAACACAAGGTTTCACTGATAGCAGCCAACCGCACATTTGCAGTATCGGCCTGAAGACACTGAGTTTTCAGTGCAACAACAAACGTCACCACGGAGGCAGCTATAGCCACTACCGTGAGACAACCAATAGTGGCTATAGCTGCCTCCGTAGTGACGTTTGTTGTTGCACTGAAAACTCAGTGTCTTCAGGCCGATACTGCAAATGTGCGGTTGGCTGCTATCAGTGAAACCTTGTGTTGTTACATCTTTCTGAGTTAGTTGCTTTTATATTTATTCCATCTGCTATGCCGTCCTGATGATCACTAATAAGTGTGAAACACGTGTAGACGGCTGCAACTTATGTTTTCTTTCTTCTCTGTTGCGCGATATCCCATTATTATAACCCTTTCTTGTATATCTCTACGCGCATTAATACTTCTAATCATTGATATTATACTTTGGGATTGGTTGTCTCACGGTAGTGGCTATAGCTGCCTCCGTAGTGACGTTTGTTGTTGCACTGAAAACTCAGTGTCTTCAGGCCGATACTGCAAATGTGCGGTTGGCTGCTATCAGTGAAACCTTGTGTTGTTACATCTTTCTGAGTTAGTTGCTTTTATATTTATTCCATCTGCTATGCCGTCCTGATGATCACTAATAAGTGTGAAACACGTGTAGACGGCTGCAACTTATGTTTTCTTTCTTCTCTGTTGCGCGATATCCCATTATTATAACCCTTTCTTGTATATCTCTACGCGCATTAATACTTCTAAACTTCTAATCATTTATATATATATATATATATATATATATATATATATATATATATATATATATATATATATATATATATATATATATATATATATATATATATATATATATATATATATTTTAGTTGAAATTAATTTTTGTTAAGTTGAATAATGATTTTACATTAAATAATATTTAGAATGCAAATTCATATAGAAAAATTTATCATCGACTCTGCTGGGACTCGAACCCAGGACCCTCCACTGTCTAGGTGGTATCTCTACCAACTGAGCTACAGAGTACGACTTTTTTTTACTAAAATTTATATATAATTAATTTCCTTTCGGAATGATTAAAAATAATCTAGATACTTTGAATATTGATGTTGTTGTCATGCGACTTGCTGATCTTCATTAATAATATTCAAAAAAAAATATCTAGTTACTTTGTATGTCTGCTTAAACATCTAATTCATATGGAAAATTTCTCGCTATGCTGGTAGTCGTACTCTGTAGCTCAGTTGGTAGAGATACCACCTAGACAGTGGAGGGTCCTGGGTTCGAGTCCCAGCAGAGTCGATGATAAATTTTTCTATATGAATTTGCATTCTAAATATTATATATATATATATATATATTATATATATATATATAGACACACACACACACACGATATGAAATTTAAGGACCTCATAGTGGTAAAGACGTAGTTAACTCATTGAGTTAATAAATAAATAAGTTATCGTTGTGTTACTAAGATGGAATAGAAAGATAACGGGACTCTTCATGGGAATCTTCAAAAGATTCTTCTCTTATTGCAGGCAGAATTAAAAATATTGTATCAATTGTAAATCAAACTGTATACCTCGGATTTATTTTCTGTTACAGAAACTCGTACAAGAAACAACGCAGGACACAAACGATTTCCAAAGACACGAAGGGACAGAAGCGAGGACGCTCCCTAGATCAGGATAGCCGAGTGTAAAACATCAATCTAATTCTTTATATATTTTGGATATCTCTGACACGGTCATTTATATAATCGTATTAATCATTAGATAAATAATTGTGATTTGTCATACCGTTGTTTTTGCATAGTTATGAGTTACATATTAAAAGTTGTTACATGTTCAGATATGTCATACATTTATTTGGATAATAAGTTTAGGAATAATTAATTATGTAACTACTCTTTGTGAAGGAGGAGAATTTAATTGTGTAGAACAGTCTGGAATGTACTTTGTTGCAGTAAGCACATAAATAAAGTCACTACGAAAAATTAGGGAAAATAGTAGTTTTATTCTACCTTTTTTACAACTGTGTTTGTAACATAATATTATATTACGAATACTTTTTACCTGTTAGTTCAGTACAGTGAAGATGTAATAACTGACCTATTTTTTTAACAATAAAAAGTAAACTTTATTATGTCATATGTCATTCACGTGGCATGTCCCTAGTATGTATTCTCAAAGTAAAAAGCAGTTTTTCTAACACATCAGTTAATCATTATTGTTCTAATTAAGGAGAATTGTAAAACAAGTATAGGGCTCTCATCCAGAGTCAATTAATATGTAAAATATTAAGCATCGACTACTACACAATCAATTAAATGTTGTCCCTGATAGTTTGGCATTTGCGTAGATCTAACTAAGAGAGGAGAACATTATTAAATTTCACGTATAGTATCAGTATTTCTACAATATCAGCATTATACATGCATTGCTTGCATATGTAATTTTAATGAAATCAACATATAGTGTCTTGTTCAGTTGATCTATAAACTTTATAGAGGTAGTTTATATGGTTTATGTAAGAGTACATTTATTTCTCATCATTCACGTGGTTAGCATAATTTCTTACTGGTGTTGAATTTAGAAATGAATTTTTAATAAGTTGATACACTACTTGTGTTGTTTCAGTATAGCTAGTATGAAGCCTCTAAAGAAAATAGTCTAGGCGCTATTTTATATTAATGCTCTAATAGTCATTCGCGTGGCATTTTCATTGCGTCATTTGCGTCGATTTATAATTCTACGTAATACAATTTGTCCACGTAAATGACAACTCCTACATACATTCATGTTCTTACATTATGAGGTGCAAAGAAAATGTAGAAAAGAAGAGAAAAAATTAAAAATGATTCAGAAAAGAAACAAATGGAGAAGCTAAAACATGATGACTGTCGTGTCACGTAAAATGGAAATTACTAATTTTTATTTTACTTGTTACCCATTACTAAGCCATTATCAAGCATTATCGTGTTAGAATGGTATATTACATGGCGAGAGTCGAAGGTGGCATTTTTCGTGCGTGTGTGAACATTTACGCACGAGGCGTTAGCCGAGTGCGGAAATCACACGAGTGAGAAACACACTTTCAACCGAGTTTTGTACACTATTCTTCCTACGACCAGAAAAATATACTTTTTTCAAAAAAAAAGTATTTTAATGCTAACAAAAAAACAATTTATCTTTTATTTAGTTATGTTTATCATTATCTTCATCGCCAATACAGTTTATAACTATATGATTATTGTAACAAGTTGTGAAATTAATTGGAGTTTGTGAATTGCGTGAAAGCGTGTGCGTAAGTGCGTTTTGAATATTGCCAAGTAGTATTATTGATTATTGTTTCACCCGTAAGGGGGTTATTATAACAATTAGTTAAATTACTTGTAGTTTGAGATTGGTGAGAAGGTGTTTTCAAAAATGAATTGAAAAATGAGTTTTCAATACTTTAACCGTTTTAAACCGAAGAAAATTTCACTACTTGCAAATGTTACAATAATACATTAGCCTTTATATATACTTGGGCCGCTGAACAGATATAGTAATAAAAAACGCCTACAATTACCCCCTCTTTGTAACAAAACCTTTCTATTGGCAGCATTCAAATATACCGCTCAAATTGAAAGGCATGTTTAATTGTACCAAAAAGATATCAATTCGTTTACTGTCAAATATCCAGCAATCACTTGTTAGTTGTGCGTGACGCTTGTATAACTAAAATTTTCGTTCATTCATTTTCGATATTCTGTATTTGTTTGTTTGTTTAGTTTTCCGTTCTTTTCTGTTGTGAGTGTTCCCGTTTTCATTTTTTTGTGTTTTGTTATTATTTCGTTCTTTACTGTTGTTGTTTTAAAATCCAAGAGATATGGCCCTTTCTCCTCCGAAAAAGCGACCGCGAATGCATTTTTCGGTGTCTGATAAAGCATCAATCCTAAACATTTTTAAAGCGTGTCAAAAAAAACATCCAACTAATTCGAAAATTGAAAACGTGGAATTTACTGCAAAAGCGGCAGGTAGGAATTGTAATTTTATTTTGCTTATTACGTATTGTGTTATTTCTTCAATATCAATGTTGTAAATATTCATTTTATGACAGGCGTGGGTGTTGCAAGTGTTTATAACGTTCTTCGAGAATATAAGGCTGACCATAAATTCAAGCCACCAAAGTTATATCATCGAAGTAAACCCATTTTGGACAACATTGATGAGGGCATAAAAAGTGGAGTCAGACGAATAATTCACCAATTTTATCTACGAAACGAACCACCAACAATAGCAAAAATAATGCTTGCTATTAATGATAACTAAGAACTGCCAAATTTCAAAAAAACTACTTTGAGGGCATTGCTGAAGGAAATTGGATTTCGGTAAATATACAATAAGTAATGTTATGTCATTATCTAAATTTATTATTGTTGAAGGTATAGCAAAAGAAAAAGAAATGGAATGTTAAAGAAAAAAAATGAAATTGTGGCTTGGCGACGACATTATCTCCGGGAAATGCGGAAATTGAGGGCAGAAGGGAAACAAATTTATTACTTAGATGAAACGTGGGTAAATGCAGGTCATACAGTGCAAAGAATTTGGCAAGACACAACCATAACTACAGCAAGGCAAGCTTTCCTACAAGGGTTATCTACAGGACTGAAAAATCCATCTGGCAAAGGAAAACTTCGTCTTATTGTGTTGCACATTGGGTCAGAGGAAGGATTTGTAGAAAATGGCCTACTTTTGTTTGAATCCAAGAAGACTGGCGACTATCATGAAGAAATGAACGCCGAAGTCTTTGAAAAGTGGTTCCAAGCAATATTGCCGGCTTTGGAGAAAGGAGCAGTGATAATTATGGATAATGCCTCATATCACAGCAGAAAAGTAGAAAAAGTTCCTTCTTCTTCAGCAAAAAAGCCAGAGATTCAAGCTTGGTTAAGTAAGAACTCTGTTACATATGAAGCCGATATGGTTAGAGCTGAATTATTAACGCTGGTGTAACAACACGCACAGGTGAAAAAGAAATATGCTATTGACGAATTAGCTACAACAGTTGGTCGTAAAATTCTACGATTGCCACCATATCACTGCGAACTTAATCCTATAGAATTAATATAGGCCCAAATAAAAGGAAAAGTAGCAAGAAATAATACCAACTTTAAAATCAAAGATGTACGAAACCTACATGTTACTTACTGCAGTTGCTGTTTCTTCCGAAAATTGGAAGAAAGCGATATCACATACCATGCTGGTAGAACAGGGCATGTGGGAAGCTGATTTAGCAGCGGATATTGTGATCGAACCATTGATTATCAATTTGGAAAATGAATCTGATTCATCAACGAGCTCGGATTCTGATTAATATTTATTATGTAATTCATCGTGTGTACATATTTTATAGTTTTCATTTGTATCCTGTATTCGTTTAGTAGTTGCAGTTTCTGCTCTATATTTATATTGCTCTATAATCTGCATTTCTATTTCGTATAAAACATTTTGTGCCAAAGATGTATATACTTAAAGCATGTTTGTATGTAAATTCATTGTTTTATTAATAATTCACAGACAAAATAAATGCGTTTACAAACATCGCACTCACGAACTTTTAATGGCAATTTTATCAAATTAATAAAACTGAAATTTTTTAAAATGTATGGTTATTATTTATACTATCATTTATCGAAGTGCCATTATTTATAATGAATTAACAATTCATTTCTAAAAATGTTCTATTGTAAATTTAACTTTCACATAAAACCAATCAGAACAATCTGTGCTGCCTTGATTTTTCTTAACTATATCTGTTCAGCGGGGGTATAGTCGATTTCATGAACATCGCCCATATCTCTGCACAATAGGATAATAAGTGTTATAAGCTTACCTGCTGTTTCCATTGTGAGTAACATGCTGCCGTCAACGTCAAAGGTATTTAAAATTACAGTAGAAAAAGGACATATTCAGGTGAATTCTTCTCCAGGTTATACTTAAGTTCTTGGAAAATAAAACATTTTGAAATAAGTTTAAGATATGCTGTTTGATGCACTTTATATGTTGTTTTCAAATTAATCATTTTCTAAATTGATTATTTTTTATTATTGTTTATAACTGAGTCTTTCAGACATTCATAGAAATTGGAATAATTGGAAAAAGAACGTTGAAGAACAGGATGTAATTATTAGGTTTTTCCGAAAACTGTAATACCTTAAAACCATCATTGAGAGCTTAAATAAAATTCCTAGAATTAACAGAAGTAAACTTTTTCTGGTATTATAATAGTTCCTGTACTTATATAGATCTGCCCAGATTCGTCTATAATAATAGATATAGTACATTACATACCGAGGCCGAAAGTACTCCATTCCTGTCGAGAGAACAATATAGTTTACCGAGAGGCGATAGCCTCGAGGTGAACTATACTCCGGACACTGAACAGATATAGTTAAAAAAAATCAAGGCAGCACAGATTGTTCTGATTGGTTTTATGTGAAAGTTAAATTTACAATAGAACATTTTTGCATATGAATTGTTCATTCATATAAATTATAAATTCATTATGCATCATAAATAATGTCACTTCGCGAAATTTATGCTAGTATAAATAATAACCATACATTTTAAAAAATTGCATTTTATTCATTTAATAAAAAAGCCATGAAAAGTTCACGGGTGATATGTGTTTACACATATTATAATACATATATAATAAATATTTTTTACAATAAAACAAAGAAATTACATACAAACATACTATATATACGTCTGTAACAAAAAATGTTTTATACAAAATAGAAAATGCAGATTCCAAAATACATAAAAATATACGATATGCAAAATATAGAACTGTAACTGAAACTATACTAAACAAATACAGGATACACAGGAAAACTATAAAATATGTACACACGAGAACAATTCGGCAAACTGGATATAATTTTTGGTTGAATTAAAAAATAGATATTAATCAGAATCTGAGCTTGTTTTTATTATTATTATTATTATTATATGTGATACCGCTTTCTTCCAGTTTTCGGAGGAAACATAGCAACTCCAGTAAATATTTAGTTAGTTCTGTACATCTTGGATTTTAAAGGTGGTATTATTTCTTGCTACTTCTCGTTTTACTTAGACCCAAATTAATTCTATATAGGATTAACTTCGCATTGATATGGTGGCAATCGTTAACTTTTACGACCAACTGCTGTAGCTAATTCATCAATAGCATATTTCTTTTTCGCCGGTGCGTGTTTTTGTACCAGAGTTAATAATTCAGCTCTAACCATATCGCCTTCATATGGAATAGAGTTCTTCCGTAACCAAGCGTGAATTTCTGCCTATTTTGCTGAAAAAGGATTTTTTCTATACTTTTGTGCTGTGATATGGGGAATTATTCATAATTATCATTGCTCCTTCCTCCAAAGCCGGCAATACTGCTTGGAACCACTTTTCAAAGACTTCGGCGTTCATTTCTTCATGACACCCGTTCCGGAGGTAATGTTGTCTTTAAGTCACAATTTCATTTTTTTCCATTAACATTAGCCATTAACACTTCTTTTTCTTTTGCTATACCTTCAACAATAAAAAATTTAGATATAATGACATTACTTACAGCATATATATATTTACTGAAATCCAATTTCCTTCAGCAATGTTATCAAAGTAGTGCTTTTGAACTCGCCAGTTCTTCGTTATCATTAATAGTAAGCATTATTCTTGCTATTGTTGGTGGTTCATTTCGTAGGTAAAATTGGTGAATGATTCGTCTGACTCCGCTTTTTATATGTTCATCAATATTTGTCCAAAATGGGTTTACTTCAATGATAAGACTTTGGTGGCTTGAATTTATGGTCAGTCTTATATTGACATTAAAGTAATAACACAATGCGTACAAAACAACAGTAAATAACAAATACAAATAACAAACGAATGACAAAATGCAAAAACAGATGCAGGAAAAATGGAATATTTCAAACAGAAAAACGGGGAAACTAAACATACAAACAAATGAAGAATGTCTGGAAAATCTATAAATTTTGTAGAAAATATTTACAATTACCAGCAAATCTTATTCACTTTCAGAAGAAAAATCAGATGACGATGTATCGTCGCCTAAATGAATTATGAAGGGTTCGACTACTATGTCCATTGCAATATCCACTTGCCATATCTGTTCTTCAACATCTTTCACATGCCTACAGGCATTGCTCCAGTTGTCGGGAGTGACATTTGTAATAGCTTCAAGGAAGAGATTTTTGACATCCTGTAATTTAAATGTGGTGTTTTTTCGAGCTACTTCACCTTTAATTTGCGCCCATATTAACTCAATTGGGTTCAACTCGCAGTGGTAAGGTGGCAACCTCAAAACGGTTCTGTTGCTTTCCGGTGTTAATTCGTCGATTACGTTAGCACTGTGTTTAGGTGCATGCTGTTTTACTAAAGATAACAATTCAGCTCTCACCATATTGTCTTCGTAGGGGATAGTTTTTTTCTGCAGCCAGTTTTGTATGTCAGCTTTCCTTGTGTTGCTAGACGGAATTTTTTCAATTTTTCTTGTGTGATAACTTGCGTTATCCAAGACGATAACGCAACCTTCTTCAAGACTTGGCAAAATATTTTTAAACCATTGTTCAAATGTATCTGCGTTCATTTCTTCATGGTAGTCATTTGTTTTGGATTCCAATAACAGTAATCCATTATCTACAAAACCGTCATCAGATCCTATATGAAGGGTGATGAGCCGCTTTCCTTTCCCCGATGGATTTCTCAAGCCAGTCGATAACCCTCTTAAAAATGCATCTCGTGGATTTGTTATGGACACTTTTTTTACAGTGTGACCCGCATTAACCCACGTTTCATCTAAATAATAGATTTTCTTCCCATCTTCTCGGAATTTCTTGATTTCGCGAAGATATCGTCTTCTCCATGAAATGATATCATCCTTCTCTTTCAAAATGCTGTTTCTAGATCTTGCTGTGAAACTACAACAAGCTTTTTTATATACCGTAAAAAGTAGTTGTTTTAATTACCTAAAGTTAATTTCTTTTAAAAGTTTTCTTAAAGTAGACCGTTTAAAATTGGGAAGATCTTCATTTTCATTTAATTTCATTAAAACTTTATCGAGAGTGGGAGGTTCATTTAAAAGAAAAAAACTATGAACAAGCCTTCTGATGCCATTTTTGACTTCTTCGGAAACATTGTCCAAAATAGCTCTTGGTCTATGATACGCCTTAGGAGCATCAAAATAATCAGGATGTTGCTTGTGCTCACGAAGTATGTTGTAAACACTGGCCACACCAATTCCTAAAATTATAGTATATAAGCAGGTGGATTGGAAGGCAAATTAAAACATTACCTATCAATCTAGCAACATTTCCCACTTTGTCGTGTTTTTTCCACTGAGGATTCTGCTCTTCACACACTTTAAACGCGTTCATAATTATTTGTTTCACCTCTACAGAAAAGTGCTTTTTTTGCCGTTTTTTTGGTGGTGACAACTGAATATTGTTGACGTTTTCATCATCCATTTTAATTAACAATTTTGCAGTAAGAAAAATTCTACAAATTAACCAACTCATTATTATTATTAACTTTTCATACGAGGGTAGATCAGTATTTACGGTCCCTGACATAGTAGGCTTTGCATGATATCGTCACTCATTTTTCTATGAGAACTGTCATTACTAATTATTTGTTGTGTCAAGTTTTGCGTAGGTGCGTGTTGTTCTTTGAAAGTTATTAATAATTAAGCTGGTCGATAACAGACAATTTTTAAAAATGGAAAAAAGTGAAGGTGATAAAGTATTTGCAAAAAAAAGGAACACCTACTGAAATTCACAAGGATATGACAGACGTTTTAGGGGACTCTGCCCCTTCTTACCAAGCGGTGAAAAATATGTCTCGTGAGTTTAGATTAACATGCGAAAGGTGCGGGACGTCCAGTCTGTGTCACCGTTGACAAAAACATGTCCACAAGAGCTCCAGTCCACAAGAGCTGCATTGTCATGGGTGCCATACAGAACGCTGGCTTTGAAATCCTAGGACACCCTCCATATTCACCAGACCTGGCACCCAGTGATTACCATCTATTTCCAAAATTAAAGGAAAACCTGCGTGGAAAAAAATATGGAGACGATAATGAAGTTATGACCGCAGTAAATGGCTGGTTTGAGGAGCAACCGGAAAACTTCTTCCTGAAAGGCATTGAAGCTTTGGAACATCGGTGGACCAAGTGCATTGAAGTCCAGGGAGATTATGTTGAGAAATAAATAAATAATGTTTTAAAAATTCTTTCTCTTTCTATATCAGGGACCGTAAATATTGATCTTCCCTCGTATAATTATAACTTACTTATTGACAATCGTTCGTGTATTGAATAGTGTGAGTCTTAATAAAGACTTGTAATGTACCTAATATGTAGCACAGTTGGAAAAACTTTGGAAATTTTCAAAATAACTGACGTAAACGCATGCGTAATAAGCTGGCGTTTGCCGTTTGTGTTTGTATGTGTAAATGAGACTTTTATGGAGTACCGCCCCATTTATTTCAACCAATGGATATTCAAGTTTCAAGTTGCATCTGAATGTCTCTGGTTTTTCATTACTATATCTGTTGGGTAAACGGAGATTAGTTCTCGAGACACAGGAATGGTACTTTTGCCGAGATTTGTATACTATTTTATTCGCAATCGTCCTTTAAATACCGAATTATCTAAAATTCTTGACAGATGCAAAATGTCATCGGTTGGGATTGGCATAACGTATATCGCCACTTACATCATCAAATTCGATCGCATAATATTTCGAGGATTTTATTGAATAGGAGTATTTATAAATTAATAATAATACCTGGGTACTCGTTCTTTAGCAGCCAAGGTCCGCAACATTACCAAACATGATTTATACAGCCATTTATACACCGCATTTGGCGATGTAATTTTCTGCGCGCCACCTAGTAGCTGAATTTAAAGACACGTAGAGGTGCGAAAATAGGTCGTTTCGGACCATGAGAATGTCAAAGTTACAAACAATGATGCATTTTCGGACCTCTAAATGGTCAGGAATGGACTCATTACCAATACGATTGCGAATAAAAATAATTACCCTATAATACCAAGAAAGGTTTGCCTTAATTCTGGAGATTTTACTTAATAGTTATTTATTTAACAAGAACGAAAAGTGAATCTTTAAAGTATGAATAAGTTGTTTTCGGCCGAGGCGTTTAACCGAGGCTGAAATTACTTGTGAATACTTTAAAGACACTTTTCGTTGGAAGTAAATACAAAACTTTATTTCATACTGGACTGTTACCGTATTGAATTAGTACGAATCAAAAATTTGAGATTTCTAAGTAATCTGTAATAATTAAAGTGCGCGTTGAGTAATTTCTATATAATAAATTAAATTCGTTACCATAGAAACAATTGACGTAAAATTTTAACGTACTAGGACTTTAATATTTTACTTTAAAGTACTAGTACTTTAAAGTAAAATTAGACTTTAATATTTTACTTTAAAGTACTAGGACTTTAATATTTTACTTTAAAGTCCTAGTACTTTAAAGATGCATTTTTCGTACTATAAATGATCCGAAAAACGTCAAATTATGAACGGGTATGAAATAAAATATATTTATTTTCGGAAAACCCAATATTTACACAACTTGTTCCTCAACAATTTGTTTTCACTTATTCAGTTTCATTAAGAAACGCGTACAAGTCAGGAAGTATTCGGAGTTTTGATATCTTGAGTGTATTTAGATTTATTATGACGCAGTTTTGGAGACCTTTTGAAAATAACCATATACTACAGGATAATACTGATGTTGTCGATATGGTTATGAATATTGATACTGAGAGTGAGTTAACGGAATTTCACCTGAATACGTCCTTTTTCTACTGTAATTTTAAATACCTTTGACGTTGACGGCAGCATGTTACTAACAGTGGAAACAGCAGGTAAGCTTATAACACTTATTATCCTATTGTGCAGAGATATGGGCGATGCTCATGAAATCGACTATACTTATGGCGTCTTTAAACAAAAGGCTAACACCCGCATATTGAACAGTATATAAAGCCGTCTCTGATTATTTATTTATTTAAAATATCTTTTTATTATAATATTAAAGTTCAGTTTTTTTTATTAAATATAATCTTTTCTATCATTTGCATGTTATTTGGATCATTTACGTGGATTTTAACACTGTAAACGTCGAAAACGTCCAGATTAAGCTCTACTAATCAATAAGTATGTGTTATATACAATCAATTAAGCATACTATTTCTTAGAAAGAAATAGATTTCAACATTTTTCTTTTCCGAGAATTTTTCACATCCAAATTGTGGATTTCGGGAGAAACACCCAGATATTGTTAGTTTCTAAAATGTATTTTAAATTTTATTTCAGTAAAAATCAATTTCCCACAGAAGAACAGAAGACAAATTTCCGTCCATCTAAGCAGCAGATGGAAATAAACCGAGGACGCTTTAGAACTCAGGATGGCCGATTGTTAGTTATTTAAGCTATTATTCATTATTATTAATCATACATTACCTAACCATATTAAGTCACCTGTACTTACATAAAAGATTCTATATAAGAGTAGGTATTGCGGTACCTGGGCGTTGCCCCTCCACTTTTTCTGGCCACGCCCCTTCCCCCTCCAGGCTCCTCCCCTCGCCTGTGATTGGTTACCCCCACTCCTGTAGCTCCTCCCCCTTCGCGGTGATTGGTTACCCCCACTCCTGTAGCTCCTCCCCTTGCTTCTGATTGGCTGACAGCGGCCATTTTGGAACTCGTCGCCATTTTGACCACGCCCGCAGCCGCCATTACGGGAATCTGTATTACCGGCAATCTGTGTGCTGCCAATAGAGGGCGTAATGCTACAATTAGTGTGTATTGCTAAGAGAGGGCGTCATGAAGGGATCTGTATTATCGATGCGTTGTGTACTATTACTAGGTGGCGTGTCATGAAGAAATCTGTATTACTACTACAGAGAGGCAACCATTTTATATCACAGCATCTTGCGTGCGCGCGCTAAATTTGAATCTGTCAATTTTAAATATTTGTCATTTTTGCATCTGTCATGTTAAATCTGTCAATTTTACTGCTGTCATTTTTACATCTGTCATTTTAAATCTGTCAATTTTGCTTCTGTCATTTTAAATTTGTCATTTTTGCATCTGGAGGCAACCATTTTATATCACAGCATCTTGCGTGCGCGCGCTAAATTTGAATCTGTCAATTTTAAATATTTGTCATTTTTGCATCTGTCATGTTAAATCTGTCAATTTTACTGCTGTCATTTTTACATCTGTCATTTTAAATCTGTCAATTTTGCTTCTGTCATTTTAAATTTGTCATTTTTGCATCTGTCATTTAAATCTGTCATTTTGAATTTGTCATTTTGCATATGTCATTTAAATCTGTCATTTTAAATCTGTCATTCTTAAAGCAACCATCTTACCAGAATTTGAATTTTAGCGCTAACTCTGGGATTGGATCCTTTCACTAAGCTGAAACGTTTCCACCACCACCTTTTCTAGAAGAAATAATAAAGCCATATAGGAATTAAAAAAAAATTATGTTTATTAATATAGTGTTAAGGCTACATTTAATTTATAATAAAAAAATGTTGATAGAATGCTGGTGCTTGAGGACTTCAGGACTGACCTCTGTTTTCTATTTGTGGTTCCAGGGGCTGTAACAACAACGACAACAATAGAACATTAAAAAGGGGTTTATTGTATAAACATGATGTTTACTTGTACCTTATTTAATTCCACAAACAGGCAATCATCATAACAGTTTGTTTTCCCCAAGTACATCAAACCTAGAGAAATCGTTTTAGCTTCAATCTGCTGGTTAAGCTCGGTAACCCTTTGATCTGTTAACTTGTCGTTGATTCGCTTTGGTAGAAATGTAACATGCTTTTCGGCAACAACAATCACACTTTGACGTTTATCACGGCAAACGACTCTTTTGAATTGTAGTATCTCTGCAATTTCTTTTATTTTGTAATCACATAACTTCTTCATTGGCTTCTGGCTAATGGGAGATTTGTTCAATTGTTGTATTAGTAAATCCATTTTTTTTCTATGTAAAAAATAAACAAAAACTTAACACTCACAAGAATAATAAATGATTATTTTAACATACCTAGTTCAAGCAAACAATAACAATATTACTACCACCGTAACCGATGTCAAGAACAAACTAAAACGGAAGGGGGGTTTGACTGAGCTTTTATAAACTTCGAACCTGCGCGAATGAACACGATTTTAGATAAAATCTTAATTTATTACCCTTCGGAACAAAAGGGTATTGTTAAAAAAAGGGATCGACACCTGCACTGTCAAGTAACACGAGTAGATAAAAATCTAAATTTATTACGATCGGAGCAAAAGGATATCATTAAAAAAAAGGTAGACACCTGCACTGTCAAGTAACACGAGTAGATAAAAATCTTAATTTATTACCCTTCGGAACAAAAAGGGTATTGTTAAATTTCCCCAAGTAAATAAAGTTTTACCATCGGAAAAAAAGGGTGTCGTTTTTTATAATTTACTACAACATTAAAAATTTTAAATTCAACTTTTAGATGTAGCTATTGATAACCATTTAATTTATTACACACACAGACCCGAGCTAAGAAACTCGTTAACGAACAGAAGAACACCTGCGCTGTCAATGTAGGTAACACTTATCTATGTGACCGATCTTCTAAATAAAGGGTTGACAGTGTTAGAGCATTAAAAGTATTTTTGTCATACTTTAGACATTTTTTATTAAAAATATACCTATTTAAAGAAATGGTTTTTTCGATTTATCATAATCACATTTAACAGAAAAGTTTCAATGGATTATAATATTGATATACTGTAATAACAAAATAATCAAACATTTCATCACTCTTTGTATTATTAAGTACCTGTAAATCTCGCACGTTGACATGTCTGATTTCTAAAGCTATTTCCGGGTAAAAAGCCCTTTCTGTCTCTTAGAGCATTTAAAAGAACACACTTTAAATTTCAATCTGTCTATAGCCTAATAAAAAATAATATAATATTACCATTGCATTATCTGTTCGCACAATACGTTGAAATTTACTTTTACTAGTATATAACATTCGAAAAAAAAATGAAATGAATTGTATTGAGCAAATATGAATCACTAGGAAAACGTTTAAAAAATCCCTTTTTCAACCTTTGCAATGTAAAAGCATGCCTTCAAAGCAATAAATAATCTTTCTTTTAAAATAAAAAAGCGAAGCCTAATCCTTGAATTTTGTATCAACGAAGTCAGGTATAGATTTTATAAGACTTCTGAATTGATTAAATGTGGTCCCTAGTTTAATAAATATTTCAAATATATCTCTTTTAATTATTATGCGTCTTTCGTATTTTAAAATAGGATAACTACGGTCATTCGTTTGAACAAACCAACATAAATAAATTTGTTTATAAATAAAAAATTTATTCAATGAAAATAAACTCTATGAAAAGAAAATTAAATTGTTTTATTTATTTGAAATTGAATGCATTCTCAAAGGAATCTAATAAACTAAACCAAATAGATTTTTATTATTGAGGATGAACAAATGAAGAAAATATCACAACCTACTTTTACAAGAAATTCGTTAAATATCCGATATAGACAATTCTTATTATAAACCGAACCTTTTATACCTGTAAAATACTAATGCTATTATAGCGCGACAACGGTAAGCTTTTTTTTGCATTTATTTTGTTACACTTATAATCTCTAGATTTACTGGGGAAATGACCGCAAACTAATTATTGTTATGATGACGAGACCTGTGTGTGTAATTGATTTATTGCCACATGGAAATAGGTGAGTTGTTTATTAGATTCCTTGTAATATTAACAAAAATTTACATTTATTTCTGTCAATATAGGGTTACATTTTGTTACTGTAAACTAAAAAAAAGGAAGAGAAGGTGTCTTCTTTTTTTTTACTGAAAGGGACTAGGTAATAATAATTTATTATGCTTGTTAGTTCGGTTTGAATGTTCTGTTAGCAAAAGGCGATATCGAATGTAACCTTTATTTAATACAAAGGGGATTATTGTCACGTATATGTATCATGGTTGCATAAAGTCCTATTGACAGGGTTATAACTTATTCGTCACACCTGCGTTCAATAAAAAAACGGTATGACAGTTGAATGAATTATATCCCCAGAGGGTTAGAGTGGTACACCGTTTTTATTCTAATAGATAAATCTAGAAGGTATGTCAACTCTGCTGCAGAAAATAACATTTCAAATTGATTTATGACCCGCACGTGTTCACCGGAGCGAACGCTTTGTTCCTTTGTTAAGCGGGTAAATTGACTCGAGTTTTATTTTTTATCGTATTGCATAATATTGCGCAACAATTCGAACCTATAAAACCAACCTCAGGGAGCAGACCACCACTTGTTTGGGGTTACTCGGGGCATCAACACATGTATGTTTTTTTATGCGTACTGTTAATTATTACGTTTGTGTTTGAAGTGATTTGTGCCATTCTTGATTGTTATTACCAATTGTTGCTACAGAGCCTATGTGAAATCTACAGCTTTAATCGAACAAAAAGGTAGGATTTATTATTATTATTGCTTTATAATAATCGGTAATCTCGTCCTCGCATGATTTTTCACGACAATATAACATAGTCGGTTTAAAATAATTATTTAAGTTACATTTGAACAATATATAACGTATTTTGTTTATAATAATAATAATAATAATTGTAAATTTGAATTTCAGCAGGAATAGTTTTATATTTATTTTAATTCCCTAGTTTGATTATCGATTAAAGTAGTAATTGTTTTATGCGAGGTGTGATCGTTATTAGGTGTTTATCTAGGGGTTGTAACATAGTTATTTAAATCATAATTTGAGGTTATGCTTTTTGGATTGGCTAAAAGACTTTATTAATTTGCATTAAAATTGATCTTTATAATTAATTTATAATATTTAATAGTTTGCGGTGCATTTAAACTTTAATAATAATTAGTCAATGTTTATTTAAATTAACAGCATATAATCTTTGTTGTTTTTAGCCGTTCCTTATTTATTTTTATAATAATAATCTGTCAAAGGTTTGTTGTTTTAGCCATTGTTAAGTGTGCAAGTGCGATATTTTTGCTATTGCTGTTGTTACTCCTGTACAAAATGTCTTCTCTCTACGAAATTATCGATGAGAACGTGTCCACCATCAAGAAATCTGGCAGCCTGAAACATCGACTGGTGTTTAAAGTAAACGACGCGCCAATAGGTGAAGATCATTTGGAGCATTTTAAATCGGCCATCAACAAAATTTTGCGGGGTGTGTTAAGCCGAGCACAACCAAATGATAAAGTAGGGGCCACATTTGAGTTTGACAGTTTCAAACAAAAACTTCCCGGCTACATGAGCCTCAGGCGCTCTGATGAAATCACCTTCAACGATGTCTGGGGCATTCTAGAGTCCATTTTACAGAGCGATCCTGAAGCCCTGAGTTCGGACACCTTCAGACTAATAGCTACAATCGTAACACCACCAGCCGGACAAGGTCGCTGTCGTAACGGTACGTACAGCACCTTTGCCGAAGAGTGTAGCCGTCGCAGAGGTATTGTCACGATTAACAACACCACCAGTGACAATCTATGCCTACCCAGGGCTTTGGTCGTAGGCAGGGCTCACGCAGCTAAAAGTGCTGATTACAAGAAGATCCGTCAAAATCAGACCGTGCAAAAGAACAGCGCAGCTGATTAGGTGTCCGGACTGCAGGCGAGACTTTAGAAGTCAAGCCTGCTTTAACAACCATCAGGAGGGTAACATGTGCCTGGAAGTTAAAAAATGCGAGGGATGTTTCAAAACCATCAACATCAAGACCCGGAAGCAGGCTCACGTGTGCGGGGAGATCTATTGTAAGATCTGTCAGAGCCATAAACCTGAAAACCATTTCTGTCATATACAGCCGGCCGGGCCTAGGAACACAAAGCAAGACACCTTGTTTGTGTTCTTCGACCTGGAGACCCGGCAAGAGAAAGAAATTGCGCCCGGCGTCAACCTCCACGAACCGAATCTATGCGTGTTCCAGCAAGTCTGTTCTGAGTGTTACCACGACTCATCATCAACTGCTACCAGTTGTGTAAGATGTGGTTTGCGAGAACAGATCTTGCGAGGAAAATGTATAGATGGTTTTCTCGCGCACCTGTTGGAGATGCGTAAAAAATTCAAAAAAGTTGTAGCAGTTGCCCATAACGGGCAAGCTTTCGATACGCAATTCATTCTAAATTATCTGATAACCAACAACACCTCTTTGAAACCTGACCTCATTATGCGCGGTTCAAAAATTCTACTGCTGCAACTAGATAATCTAAAGATTATCGACTCGCTCAACTTTTTCCCCATGGCTCTGGCTGACTTGCCTAAAGCGTTCGATCTACCGGCTCCCAAAGGATACTTCCCGCACCTCTTTAACACCGAGGCGAATGCCCATTACGTGGGTCCTCTTCCGGACATCAAATTTTACAGCCCCGACACCATGAAACCCCAGGCTCGTAAAGCGTTCCTAAAGTGGTACGAGGCGAACAGGGACGGGATCACGGAGTTCGACATGCAACGTGACCTGGTCGAATATTGTCGAACAGACGTCGATATTTTGAAGAGAGCCTGTATCCACTTTAGGAATCTCTTTATTGAGGAATGCGACGTTGACCCGTTCACAAAAGCCATCACCATCGCCTCTGCCTGTAATCTCATGTTCCGGAGGAAATTCCTCAAAGAAAGCACCATTGGACTGATACCAAAGGGTGGTTATAGACGCGCAGATAACCAGTCTAAGGTAGCTCTCCAATGGCTGTTGCTGGAAGAACATCAAAGAGGTGTTGAGATTCAACACGCCGGCAGGCAGAGAGAAGCTATCGTGGGCGGGTTAAAGGTTGACGGGCTGTATGGTAATACCATATTTCAATTTCACGGGTGTTACTTCCATGGATGTCCCACCTGCTTCACTACCCGTCGCAACGAGCCTCTACACGACGATCCTAGCGACACCATGGATATGAGGCTCGAGAAGACCCGAGCCACAACGGAAAAGTTAAAGTCGCTAGGGTATGAGGTCGTTGAGCAGTGGGAATGTCGCTTCCGTAGGCAGTTAACACCCGAATTCAGACAGCAGGTTGATAAACATCCCTTGCTACTAAACACACCCTTAAACCCGAGAGAGGCATTTTACGGCGGCCGTACAGGGGCAGCAAAATTAAAGAGGGTTGCAAAAGACGGGGAAAAGATCCGCTATGTAGATGTATGCTCCCTTTATCCTTGGGTATGCAAGTACGCCAAATTCCCAGTTGGCCATCCAGAAGTTTACGTAGGCAAGGCGGCTTGTGAAAATCTAATCAGGGATAAAGGGGGCCTGGAAAACATCAACGGCGTGGTAAAATGTACAATGTTACCGCCACAAGATCTATACCATCCGGTCTTACCCGTCAAGATGCACCAAAAGCTGCTGTTCCCTCTATGTCGCACTTGCGCCGAAGGATTGAACCAGGCCGAATGTCAGCACGGCGTAGAGGACCGAGTCATCAACGGAACCTGGGTCTTGGACGAACTGGTAATGGCCATACGAAAGGGTTACATCGTGCAGGACATACAAGAGATCTGGTCGTACGATGTAACCCAGTACAACAAAGCGTCCAAGACCGGGGGACTGTTTTCGGGTTTCATCGACAAGTTCCTGAAGATGAAGCAGGAAGCCAGCGGTTGGCCATCTTCAATAACTGCCAACAACAACGGCGAGGATGGTATCGATGGAGCCCGGAAACAGTACGTTGATGACTACTTCGAGAACGAGGGAGTCTCCTTGGATTCGTTGAAGATCGTCAAGAACCCTGGTTTGAGATCGTTGGCCAAACTGATGCTGAATTCCTTCTGGGGTAAGTTATAATAACCTTATGTAGTTTTCTTTACTTAATATTTTTTTTGTATTCTAGGGAAATTTGGTCAGCGCGAGAACCAGGCGAAAACAGCCATAATCAGCGAGTCCAAGGAGTTTTTCGACCTGTTGTCCAGCCCAGGCGTAGAAGTTAATCATGTGCAGGAAATAAATGACGAGGTGATTGCGGTTAACTGGCAGCATAAAGAGGAAGCAGCAGATCCTCTGTCGTCAGTTAATGTAGTCATCGCGGCATTTGTCACTGCACAGGCCCGTCTTAAGCTGTATTCCTATTTGGATCAGCTAGGAGAGAGAGTATTATACTATGACACAGGTAAGTCACTGTACTATCAAACATCAACACCGTTTATATTAGAGTTAATTTTCTTTTCGTTGTTTCAGATTCCGTAATATACGTTTCGAAGCCGGGCAACTTCGAGCTACCAACAGGAAGCTTCCTGGGTGACCTCACCGACGAGCTCGAAGAGTACGGTCCCGGATCGTATATTATAGAGTTTGTGTCAGGCGGGCCGAAGAACTACGCCTACAAAGTTTATTCCTCGACCACAGGACAGATACACGTGGTCGTCAAGGTCAAGGGCATCACCCTAAATCACGCCGCGACTCAAAAAATAAACTTTGAGTCCATGCTTAGGCTGTTGGAAGGCATGGACGAAAAGATTATTGTAGAGTCCAACAACATCAGGCGTACGGCTGACCATCAGCTTGTAACGCGAGCGGAATCAAAAGTCTATAAGATAACGTTCGCTAAGAGACGGCGTATAGAAGATTTTGATTCCGTTCCGTTCGGCTACAACAACAACAACAAGCGACCACGTGTATAAACATTTAAATACCTCTTGTATATATGTATGTGTGTATAGTAGTATAGTTGTATTTTTAAGTTTTGTAAAATTTGTATAGGTAGTATTATATTTAGATCTTAAGTAGTAAAATATTATCATAATGTATATAATTATTATTGTACAGTTCAATCGCTGTAGTAATAGATATGTGTATAGTAGTATAGTTGTATTTTTAAGTTTGTAAATTTTTTGTATAGGTAGTATCATATCTAACTCTTAAGTAGCAAAATATTTGTATAGTAATAAGTACATGTACAGTTCAATCATAGTAGCAGTAGTCGGGGGTTATGTTAATCACAAGAGATCGACCTTCGGCTTGATGTAATTATTATTATAAGTGATGATAATGATGATGTCTAGGTTTATACTTTGTGTATACTATATTCGAAATTATTTAAGAATGTAATAATTAGGTAATTAGTTGTTGTAAATTGTTCAATCATCTTTTGTCAGTATAGTGTAGTTATAATAATAATAATAAGTGAAGCTGACAAGAGTTATACCTTATGTACAGTAATTATTAAAAAAAAAAGCTGGTGAAACTTGAGGGAGTGATTGAATGTAATTCACAAGAGGATGCTTGAGGGAACATACTCATGAAATAGATCTGATAAACGCGATTTTGTTCTTTTCAATTATGTAGTAGTAGTAGTAGTAGATCAAGACATTGTAAAAAGAATATTTGGCCTAACAAAGCGTACAAAGCATTCAATAGGATGTTTCATGAAAAAATGAGTATGTCTTCATGGTTATCCGAGCAGATTTCAACCTAATAATAATTGTTTAGTTATTTTGATTATTGTCTAGTTGTTTAATAATTTTAAGAAACATTGTCGTAGAATAAAAGATGTTCTATCAAGGTTACCCGAGAACAGATAGTTGTTTAGTTATTTAAGTATTATTGTTTTGTTGTTTAATAATGTTTTGAGAAAGATTGTCATAGAATAAAAAAGATTAATGTTTTATATATATATGTGTATTATTACTATTCTCACCCAGCTGTACCATGGTATGAAAAGTGATAGCTATAACTGAGAGAGAGAGAGAGAGAGAGAGAGAGAGAGAGAGAGAGAGAGAGAGAGAGAGAGAGAATGAGGTAATTACCTACACACACCTGCCTGTGCTCATGATGACGTGTCAGCGACAGGATGAAGCCTGTCTGCCAGCGATGACCGCTTGTTTACCGTATGCGTGTTACTGAGCATGCGCTGGATCTAGGTAAGTATAGGTGACTATATAAAGCCGACCGTTGTTAGCGTGTAGCAGTAGACAGTACGTGTGCAGCAGCAGCAATTACGATGATGTCAAGCAGTCCTAATTATTGTTATGATAACTGTGAGAGTGAACCCCTGGAAATAGGTAAGTTGTTGTTGTTGTTTATAAAACTTCAAGTTTATATGCTAATTTGTGTCTATTTTGTTGCTGTTGCTTGTTTAGATGAAGAAGGTTCGGATGTTGCAGATCATGCATCATCATCAACAGCAAGTACCGACAACGACGGTCAAGCGTGGAACAACGAAGTCGAAGAAACAGGTAAGATGTTTAAGACTTTTGTGTGTGTTTATGCTTATATTAATCGATTATTGTATTATTATTGTTTTAGCGTTCCTGTCCCAGCAGCAGCAGTAGCCTCTATACTACGCCGATGACGTTGTAGCAGCATCAGCAAACTTTACCATCATAGATGCATCAGTAGCAGCAGTAGCAGCAGCTAAACGTGAAGTACGTGTTCAACTGCTCGGGGCTGTCCAGTATCCGCTGTATGTTACGAGGCCTCCCGGGGAAAAAGAAAACTACGACCATATACACAACATCCAAGTAGGACTTATTCCACCCGACGGCGACGACGACGACCAGGGAGAATTTTCCGTGGTAGTGAAGCTCGAGTGCGTGAATAGCATATGTGAGTATGGTGAATTGGTGTTGTCGGAACGGGACTGGTTCGAGCTGTATGATATACGAGTCGAGGCAATGTTTAAAAATTTCTTTCATGGTTGCTGCTGTTGCAACAAGGACAACAGTGTACTACATTGCGATAAACATTTGAAATTCCATCTATGTGACAATTTATACATCGAGATTATTCACAACGAGTTTTTCGGCAACAGGGTGGCCATACATGATACACAGCGGACTATAACCTTAAAAGATTACGAGTTTCAGTCTATACTGCATTTAGCACCGTTGATCAATCATCATGCTCGAAGGTTACGTCACCTGGACTTTTCGCGTTTCTACCACGCAAACATAGAGAACGTAGCAGAAGGTCAACTGAGACGCCATGAAGATGCCTATAAATCGCTCCCGACATCCGATTCAATTTTATTCACGTCCGAACTGTTATGCGGATACTACTCAGCTACCAGTTTAATAGACAACACAGCAGCAGCAACTGGTGGTGGATTGAACTCGTTCATTTTATTAGAAATAATAAAACATTATCCGCAAAAGTTTATCGATGCCGTACGTACACGACTGCAATCATATCAGCAACAGCAGTAGTCGGAGACGTCAACGACAACAACGTTTGCACCGTCGTATTAAGAACACCATGGCGGAAATAAACTATCTTAGAAATAGGCTGCAAAAATATTTGAACAATTTGCAAGTGTTACGCGATGATCTCAACTCATACTGTGTAATGAATAATTTGTCAAATAATATGTTACAATTGTCCATTAAATATCAAAATAAATAATATGTATAAACATTGTTGTTGTTGTTTCATTTACTAGCACAGGGTGAAGGGGTTGACTATATAAAAAGGTAGATCGTTGTCATCAGCGAGAGAGTACACGAATAAAGCCGAAGATTTCCGACGGCGAACATCCTAAGCTACAAAGTCGGTAAGTAGTCATACTATGAGAGAGAGAGAGAGAGAGAGAGAGAGAGAGAAAGAGTTTCAGCTTAGTGAAAGGATCCAATCCCAGAGTTAGCGCTAAAATTCAAATTCTGGTAAGATGGTTGCTTTAAGAATGACAGATTTAAAATGACAGATTTAAATGACATATGCAAAATGACAAATTCAAAATGACAGATTTAAATGACAAATTTAAAATGACAGAAGCAAAATTGACAGATTTAAAATGACAGATGTAAAAATGACAGCAGTAAAATTGACAGATTTAACATGACAGATGCAAAAATGACAAATATTTAAAATTGACAGATTCAAATTTAGCGCGCGCACGCAAGATGCTGTGATATAAAATGGTTGCCTCCAGATGCAAAAATGACAAATTTAAAATGACAGAAGCAAAATTGACAGATTTAAAATGACAGATGTAAAAATGACAGCAGTAAAATTGACAGATTTAACATGACAGATGCAAAAATGACAAATATTTAAAATTGACAGATTCAAATTTAGCGCGCGCACGCAAGATGCTGTGATATAAAATGGTTGCCTCTCTGTAGTAGTAATACAGATTTCTTCATGACACGCCACCAAGTAGTAGTACCAAGATATATAGACGTCTGGTAGAACAGCTTGCCTATGTTTCAATGTAAATAATTGTGTCAAAAATGAGAGCTAGTAAGCCGTTTACTTTGTGGAAAATAGATGGCGCAACCTTACCAAGGTACTTCAAAAATTGACACAAATTTTAATTTTAGGTTATGTATCTATCATTTGCCACGAATGCCACGTGTTTAGAAATACATTAGTGTAGTTAATTATTATTATTATTTATTAATTTCTGTTTTAATGTGAATTGTGTTTTAAAATTCATCACTTGCAATTATTGCGAATCATCATTTGACCAATCCTGTTGTTGTGATTGTGTGCGTTTAAAAGAAAAATTCTAAAACGGATAATATGTGGACCAGTGGAGGATGATCAAGGTGTAAATAGAATAAGATATAATCATGAACTGGCCAGATTATACCAATTACCAAGAGACAGACATCTTGGACAGACATAATGGGGATGACAAGGAAGGCAGTACTTCGATGGGCTGAACATGTTTCCTGAATGTCCGGAGACCGGAGAGAGAGTAATTTAGAAAATAATTGAGGGCGACTTAGAAGGAACTGGAAACTCCCTCAATTTATCCTAGCTAGGTGATCTAGAATAAGATAGGAAGATGCAGTGTTGGAAGTCTTAAGGAAATTGAATAAGGAACAGTGGAAGAGGCTTATAAAGGAGGCTAAATCCACTAAAACCCTAGTGGGTTGTAGGTGCCAGACCATGAATGAATCATTTAAGAAACGCTGCCAGTGGTAAATGTAAATATAACGAAAGTTTTTATCCACAACAAAAACAGTAAGTAGTTTGGTTAAAAGTTATTTATTAAAGTTAAAAGTTATTTTGTTTGAAATCGAATATTAATTTACATTTTACCTTTGGTACGTGAAAGAGGGCCAAATCTTCCTTTAAAAGTTTCACGAAGCCGCAAAATTTACACTTCTTCATTTTTCACAGTGGTAATAAATGCCACTTAAAATGAAAAAAAACACAGCAACAAGCTAACACTAAAGTCAAAATAACGCAACAAGCTAATACTAAAGTTAAAATAAGACAAATAACTTGCACAAGAAATTCGAATTTTAAAAAAACTTCAGAATTGTCAGATTGATGACAATTTATTGACAGATCTTGATATGATGCTGCAATCTAGTGTTTTTTTTTAAACTAGCAATTAGCTCCAACAAAATGGCGGCGAGCTGCTCTACCAGACCTGTATATATCTTGAGTAGTACACAACGCATCGATAATACAGATCCCTTCATGACGCCCTCTTTTAGCAATACACACTAATTGTAGCATTACGCCCTCTATTGGCAGCACACAGATTGCCGGTAATACAGATTCCCGTAATGGCGGCTGCGGGCGTGGTCAAAATGGCGACGAGTTCCAAAATGGCCGCTGTCAGCCAATCAGAAGCAAGGGGAGGAGCTACAGGAGTGGGGGTAACCAATCACAGCGAAGGGGGAGGAGCTACAGGAGTGGGGGTAACCAATCACAGCGAAGGGGGAGGAGCTACAGGAGTGGGGGTAACCAATCACAGGCGTGGGGAGGAGCCTGGAGGGGGAAGGGGCGTGGCCAGAAAAAAAGTGGAGGGGCAACGCCCAGGTACCGCAATACCTACTTATAAGATAGCAAATTCATTAAGAAAGGAGTAGTCAGTATTTATTGCGAGCTCTTTGAGGTCGAATGAAGTTATAATATAAGCGATTAGTTTGAACCCTAATAGTGTTGTATTTATTAGCTTTAACCCATTACCCGCCAGCGTCCCAAAATTAGGACAGAACATTTCTAATTTTTTTTTGGAAAAACAGTTGTTTGAAACCATGTAACATGGGCTGGAGGTAACTGTTGAGTAAATGTAACAAAATCTTTATCATTTATTGAAATTAGTCTTCACAATTTTCGATAGATGTCATCAGATTTCTGCAACATTTGTTTACATGTTTGGTTATGTTTTGCCGGTGAATTTCCATCGTTGTATGTGGTGTAAACTGTGTTGAATTGATAGTGTTCGTTTCCAAAAAGTATATTTTAGGACCAACAAGCATTTTCCTTGATTTGTATCCCGTTTTGGTAAGTTGCCAGCCACTTATAAGTTGCGTCCCGATTTTGGGAGACTGGCAGTTTCTATGAACAATTTTACTGCATTGAACTGTTTGTTTTTAGTTGAGCATACAAAATGTTTAGTCAAAGAACCCGTACTATGGTCGAGTTAGCTCAGCAGCTACACAGATTAGAGAGTGAAACTGTTTCCGATGAGGAAGTTGATATTGATGTGGCCATCATACCTCCTGAACCGGACGCCCTTACGGATGAAGAAGACATCCCTGAAAATGATTTAGAGGACGAAGAAGAACTGCCAGATGTAGCTGAAACCTTAGAATTGTTTGTAAATAACGACATTGATGAAGATGATTTGCCACTATCAGTTCTCAAGGAGCAACTACTACTAGAAAAGCAACAAAGCATATCTCCTATTCCCTCCTCTTCATCAACCCCATTGCAAAAACCACAAGCATCACGTTGGAAAAAATGTGATCCTTCTTATTCCATACCTCAAGGCTCAGCAGATGATGTGAATTAAATGATCGCCTATTTTCGTGACAAAAGCGAAGTAGAAGTATTGGAGGAGATTTTTTCCCAGGAAGTCTACGTTCTTTTAGTTGAACAAAGCGTGTTATACGCTAGACAAAAGAATGTTCCAGATTTTACAGTTGATATTGTAGAAATGAAAGTATTCATCGGAATATTGCTTTTATCTGGCTACCATAAACTCCTGCAAGAAGACATGTATTGGGAAAATGCTCAAGATGTAGGTGTTCCAATAGTTAATAATGCTATGACACGAAATAGGTTTAGGGAAATAAAAAAATTCCTACATCTCAATGATAACACAAAGATTGATAAATCGGCAAAAATGTACAAGTTACAAAAATATTTAGATTATTTGAAGAAAAACTTTCAGAAGTTTGGAGTTTTTAGTGCAAAACTTTCATTGGATGAAATGATGGTGAGGTATTATGGTAGACATCCCTCAAAGATGTTCATGCGTGGAAACACTATCAAATTTGGTTTCAAACTATGGTGTCTGTGTAGTGCCTCTGAATACTTATATAATTTTATACCATACTGTGGGAAAAATTCTGAGAGTGACTCGGTGGGACCATTGGGTACTAGGGTTATTACCCAACTTACTGATATCATCCAACACCATGATCGTCATGAAATATATTTTGATAACTTTTTACTTTTTTTAGTGCAGATGTATTGGCAATGCTGAAAAGCAAAAATTTAAAAGCCACAGGGACGGTTAGAGAAACCAGAACCAATAAGTGTCCACTCATGGACTCAAAACAATTGCTCAAAAAAGAAGAGAGGGGTATTTTGACCATCGATTTGACACCAATAATGAAGTGTTAGTCGTCAAGTGGAAGGACAATAAAGCTGTGAATGTAGCTAGCAATTTCTGCGGTATGCATCCCTTGGGGTCAGCTAAGCGGTATTCGCAAAGGGACAAAAAAAGTTATTAACATACCAGTTCCAAAGTTGATTCAAGACTATAACAACGGAATGGGGGGAGTCGACCTTCTTGATAAGCAGATATCGCTGTACAGAATACGCATTAGATCCAAAAAGTGATGGTGGCCTTTGTTTACACAAATGATTGATATATCTGTCGTGAATGCTTGGAGAATATACCAAATAGTCTCTGGGAAAAACATACCTCTGTTGCAGTTTAGGCGAATGATTGTCTTATTTTATATGTCAAAAATTCTGATTCTGCCCCACATAAAAGGGGCCGACGAAGCACCAAGCAGTTAGGAGGTCGAGTGAGTCAGGACATTAGGTACGATCCTGGAAACCATTTAATCATTCCTATCGAAACCCAAAGACGGTGTGCATTGTGCGGTAAAAAAACACCAGGATATGCGGCAGATGTGAAGTTCCACTCCATGATCGGTGCTTTGCAGATTTCCATACACATTAATTAAATTATATAATACATTTTTGTTTTAATGTTATTCACATATTTTGCCAGCGTCCCATTAATGGGACGTTATTTTTTTGTAAACTACGCAATATATTTTGCAAATTACTAAATTTTGTGAATATTTCTTCCATTTCCAACACAAATTTACAAATATTTTTTTTAATTCGAAAAAAAATCAATTTGGCAGTTAATGGGTTAACATAATAAATATTTAATTTAACCCTGTTATTTCTACATTATTCACTATGACCAATACGCAAAAAGCTTTATTTCACAGAAAAAAACAAATTTGCTCTTTAAACGAAGAACCTGTAAACCAAAATATTAGAATATAAAACTTTAGGAAAAAGCATAAACATCTACATACGACCAGATGGGGTTTCGATATGGCGGAGTATACGTGTTTCCGATTTTGTAATTAGATATTTCCATTGGCGGTTCTCATTGTATCGAAATATACTACACAACCGCGCACATATACATATACTACATAACCTCAATTTTAAAACATATTATATTAAAATTAATCTTAGAATATAAGTTTTATATTTAATATTTTAAACAAAATAATACTTACTTATGAAATGTAATTCCCTTCTTTGTATTTGTTGGAGTTTGAAAATAACCATCATTCACTGAATTATTTACAACAATGAATACCATAAAAACCGAGCTCTTCGAAAATGCAGATTTAGGTGGTGTCTAATGGCGGCCAGTGTGATGTCCGTCGCTTTTAAAGCCCATTGCGCCTGGTAGTAATGCTCCTTCCTACAGTTTTATATTCTAAGACCAAAAAAGATATTTTCAAAATTATTCTTGGTGCCGGTTTTTGCTACGTTGCTAAGGCCGAATTCTATTCTCAGTTCACCCCTGATATGTATTATAATATGCAACTGGGCTCGTATATAGGGAGGTATAACGCGTTAGTTGAAGTACAAAAAGTATACCAAACATGGGCTTGCTAGTCATATAATCATATATTACCATATTAGAAATAAATATATGTAAGTTAATTTAATAAATAATTAAGATTTCATTTTAAAAAGTAGAAATAAATAAAATTATATAATTAAAAGAACTTTTCAACATCTAGTAAATAGACACATTGGCGTTTTTGCACGCGCTACACACTATACTTTATCTACGACAACAAAAGAAGTAATAAACCACCAACAGCTAACAAAATTTCTTAACCTAGGATTATACTCGCATTCATATTTTTTACGTTGAAATATCTGACAATAAATTAAGAGATGTAATGTGAGCCGCTTCTACGATGTTTGGAGGTGTACAAGTGTACACCCCATTTTCCCATCATCGGATTCACTCATGATACATTTAGAATTTCGAAAACGACAAAAGTAAACATTAAATTTGTAAAGACAGTAGTAATAATACGTTTATAATCTGTATAATTTCAGTCAATCTACTATTTAGTACTTACAGCTAAATAATCATAGGTATGTACTCGTTTTCAAAAATAATTTTATATAAACAATCACAATTCAATTGTCAAGGTTATTAACCCTTTGCCGCGTATTGTCAACATATTCTCGCATTATGTAGCAAATTATAAATGCTTTTAATGTTTCTATTGTAATTTAGCAATAATAATAAATAATAATATATTAACAATTATATACTAATGTAAAAAATTAACCAATTTTACGTTTTAACTGAATAACAATCATAGTAACTTTATATAATGAAAAATAACGAAGTTAAGTCAAGACGCCCACGTAGTTGAATGGTTACTCTCTCGCTTAGTAGACAGGCGATCAAGAGTTCGATTCTCCACCGGACCAATGATAATTTTTGTAGATAAACAAAGTAAATTAACCTTTATCTAAATTTTATATTTCAAATAATAATATTTTGCTAGTGCTGACATCTATGGCGTTTAAATAGAACTACTGATTGTTGAGAAATCATTCCTCGCGGCCTTTACCGTTCACTTTGGAGATTGTTTGCAACTGGTCGTTTTCACGGTTACTATATTGTGAGGAATGTGTAACTTTCTATGGTTGTCGTAGATAAATATTTAAAAAACGAGCAAATAGTAAAATATTATATTTCTAAATTGCTTACTTTTTTTTATCGGACGATACGTAATAAAAGGTACCCATTTTTAGGGGCAATTTCATTAAAGGTACGTAAAATATTTTTTTTTCAGAAAGCATATGCGATATATTTATGAGATTATTGTGGGGGTTAGAAAGAAATCTTGTGGTTGTTATGCTATTAATTTTCAGACAAAAAATTTTAGATTTTTAGCAATAAGCGGTTTAGACAAAAAATGTTTTTTTTGTTATTGTACTTTTATTGTTAAAATTAGAAACAATTTTTTGAAGAAAATAATATTTACATATGAAAAGTGTTCATTTAACGAAAAGAAATTGACGCTATCTCTATTAATAAACAAGAAAACATAGTTCGTTATTTTTGCATATAAATCTTAAATTAAACACTTTTTTGTCTGGAAATTAATAGCATAACAACCAAAAGGTTTTTTCTAGCTTGTACAAAAATCTTATAGATATATCGCATATACTTTCTGAGAAAGAAAATATTTAACTTACTTTAATTGGAATTGTTTCTAAAAATGGATACCTTTTATTACGTATCCTCTAATAAAAACAAAAGTATGCAATTTAGAATTTTAGTATTTTACTGTTGTATGTAGAAATAAATTTACTATTTGCTCGTTTTTAAAATATTTAATTTGGTTCAGTACTTTACGAGTAATACGCTTTTAAAGTCAGAGGACTCTAGAAAAAAAATGGATAGTAGTCAGCCAGGCAGCCAAATTGGCGAATCAGAGTACTGCAATCGACGGGCAAATATTGGGACACAGCAAGTGTGAAATCTAGTAATTCGTAAATTAAAATCGCATATTACAACTTGGGGCTGTCCGAATGAAAACTATGTAAAAAAACCTTTTAAACTAAATGTGAATTTAATTAAATTCAATGGAGATAATAATAATTGACAATCTCGGGCTTTTCGCCCCAAAATGGGGTCGTTTGCGGTACTCTGATCCGCCAGCATGGCCTGGCTGACTAGATGTAGTGACTTTATAAACAATGGATATTATTACAGAATGCGATTGTATGAGGAAGACGCATTCTTGTCCGTCCAACTGTAGCAGCGTTGCCAACTGTACCATAATTATTGTACTTGTACCATAATTTACAGCTTGTAGGCTTGTACGAACGTATCACAATTAGTTCAAAATGTGCCACAATTTGAGATATGGAGAAAATTCATGTAATAAACAGATATAATTCTTTATTACATGTAATAGTTATTTAATATTTACGTAATAAGTCTGGACTTGTAGATAAGTACCATGACAAGCCATAGATGAATCCTCTAAGTCTGCGAGTACAGTAAAGCGCTTTGTTACACATTTCTATTTTTTCTCAAATTGACTGTTGAAGTGCTTGACTAATGAAGTGCTTTTGAAAATGTGAAAAGGAGTAAGTACAATCTATTCGGTTACATGCAGGGTAACTAAAAGCAACCAGATTTCGCGACGTTTGTGGTGTAATAATACTAGGAACTTGCAAAATTGTTATATTGTGAGTCGTACCAACACCTACTTTAAAATTAGGTTATCCGAAATAATATCTAGGCTATGATTGTTTCTGTTAAAGTGGTAAAACATTTTCTTGGTTTTCAAAAAATTAACACTATTGGAATTCATTCAAGTTATTGAATATTCTGCACAACATAAAAACTGAGGATAGAAAATCTACACAAGTAGCATGTCTGAAATGCTTTAATAATGATTTATTTTATATTCTTATTAAAATATTAACGCGTTAAGTGTGAAAAGAACGCAATAATTCTAAAAAATGGAATGTTTTGGGTACACACTGCAATTATCTTTAGATAATGGTTTATGCTTAATAATTATCTATTTTTAATATGTTAAAATTATAATAAATATTGCTGTCCTAGACTAGTCCTGGAATTAATGCTTAGTTAAACAACTGTTAGCAGTACAAAAAATTGACTAGGAAGTACTTATTTTCGGCGTAATTACAGTAAAACAAATATGTACAAATTAATGTATGTAGTATCTAACAAGTGATTATAAACTGCCGACATCTCGGTTGCTGTGAAAAATAGAACGTATAGAGCATTCGGTCAATAGACCAAGAGCCAGCAACGTATTTCGAGTTGCCATTTCAACAGTCGTGAAAATTTGGGTACTAAATCTTATATACCTGCTAAACACTAAAAGTCAATTCTGGCAGCCCCCTGCGGGCGGGTTATACTACCCCAAAATTACTAAGAGGGTGAGAAATAAGATTCTCTCTCTAACCCACAGGCCGCTATATAACTGTCTCGCTCGCACTAACATGTAAACCTGCATATACCTACTTTATTTATTGTGTCAAAATTTCAAGACTTTTAATAGTTATTTACGTGCCAAGCTTTGTAAATTAATCTTTACGGGCGAGCTGAAAAGTTTGTGGGGCGAGCGACGAAGGAGCGAGCCTCCATAATCCAGTGAGCCAAGTAACGATTAATTGCAAAGCGTGTCGCGTACAAACTTTTATTTCCACCTTCAACAGCATTTTTTATGAATTGTATATTTTTTATAAAAAGACATTTTGGAATCAAAGGCGGTAGCACAATTTATAGCTAGGCGTTGCCATGGTGTTGTGGTTAAGCAACACATTAGTTGCCATAGCTTTTTTTATGAATGAGCATTGTAAAATTTCCCAGGTCTCTTTTAGGAGCCCGTAAAGTTTTACAGGGCTGTGCAGTGGCGTAACAATAGGGCCCGCAGCATCCCAGCTGCGGGGGGCCCCGGGCATTAGGGGGCCCCATAATTTCAAAAGCCCCCAGTTTGTGACGACACTGGAGCCATTACCACCTATTATATTAATATTCAGCAAAAAGAGCAAAAATAAATCGTTTTATTACTTTAAGGGCCGGTCTTTCCATCTATCATTAAAGTTGTTTATAGTTAAAGATAACTTTATTTTAATGTCAAGATTAATCTGGCCGGTAAGCAAATATGTCTTTTCAACTAAATTAAAGTGTGCATTAACAACTGAGAGGATAAATCTACAGAATGGAAGTTGGCAGTATTGTAATAAAAGAGATAGCCTGAGTATTTGTGTCTGCTAGAGAAAGATAAATGAAAAGGAATCTGGGTGATGTTTGTAAACAACAATATAACCTCATTTTTGTGAACTTTTATTTGAACAATAATTCTCTTTTAAAATAAAATAAGCAGTGCAACATTTACAGATAATATCCTGTATGAACAGTGGTAATTACTTGAAAACTCACAATTGCCGTGTATTAATTTGATACTTGAAGATAGTTGTATCAAATTATATTCGACTGCTATTTAATTAACTTCTAGTGAAAATGTTGAAGCATAGCTATCACAAAAGTTTTGAATTTTCAACTTTATTACTTATCACTACAACCACAACGACGTGTCGGTTTCCTTATTTGCTCTAATAGCCGCATTCGGATTTCAGTTCTGTTTACTCGAAGAGCTTAGTTTCTATGGTATCCATTGTTGTAAATAATTGTAACTACAGCAATAGAGCTTTTAGATCAAAGAGTTAAAATACAGATCCCACCAAGTAGAGCCTGCACACTGTTATTTAACAAACGAAATCTGTTCATAAATTCTTGTTCATCCCAAACATTTATGTTATCAGTATGTGGTCGTACTCATGTAATGTATACTGTTTTCTTTGCAGTTGATTAATGAATAATTATATTAGATCATTATCTAATATTAAATTGATGTCCTCTGCCACATCCATAATTCTTTATTATTGATAATATTTGCAAATTGAGATTATATAGAAAGGTGCACAAAAGCATCTGGTCATTAAACTTCTCTTTAAATGGTTAAAGGGCAGCTCAGGTTGGCATTAAGTTATTGGTCAGATAATCCAACTTATCTACAGGATATAATTTAATTTGAGGTGAAAAGACACATTTCCAAGTTATAGGGAAGATAAACTTGTTGGCCAGTTTATTGAGAGGTGGAAAGACCGGCCCTAAGTAAACTATAAAATGCACTTTAGTAAAAGTTTTAAAACTGCCCTTTTTATTATGTCTTAGAAAAGTACAAGTCTACAAGGGACTGGAATTTGGTTTGTAACAAACAGATGTTGGCAATAAAAGTGAAAGCATTTTTGGCGCATCTTTGTCATTCTTTTGTGATATTTCTACTTGGATATTTAAAAAAGGACTACAGGTTTGCATTTATGAGCAAAGAATCCAGTGAAATATAATAACAGTTAGGGCAATTATGCTCGTAAAAAATAATTACAATGCTGATAAATTCCAAAAAACGTCTTTCATTAAAAACATCGTATATTAATTAATATGATGATAACAATTCAAAAGTTCTATTAAATTATATATTTTTTGTATATAATTAATTACACTGCAAGACAAATATTGATAGCGGTTATGACAATAATAATCCGTTTATAGTGTTTATTATTACTCTTTACGATCCTTCATCCTGTCGGTTTCCTTCAATACGGGAAATAATGGTTGGCCAGGGTGACCAAAGGAAAAACCCTTCTTCACTTATTATCTGTACTTTCATGGGGGTGTTTATTATTCAAATACATCAGTTTAATATCAACTAGTAGCATTCAATAGATTTGAATAAAGTTATTCCTACTTTTGCAGATGCTAATAGCCGAAAAAAAATCTTTTTTTTTTAGATTGTAGCACAGAATGTTCTTTTTGATTTTTTTACCGTTGAATAATAATATTCAATATAAATATTCAAACGTTGGTTTTATTTTTTTTATTTTATTTTTAACTATGTATCAAATTACGGCTAGAATATGATTTTTTATTTAATTATCATTAATATAACGGTGTAATTTTTATTATAAGTATTCTTATATGAAGTAAATTGAATAAAATTTATTAATGTTTTGCATTAAGTAAATTAATTCTTAGTTTAATTTTTATATTAAACCCGACACCGTAAGGTAGAAGGGTATATGATTAATAATAATAATTAAATTAATTAAATTCTAAAAAAATTTAAATCAATAAAAATTTCTTCTTTATCCGAGTTATCATTCCTGAGAACAACCTCGATTTATATATATATATATAGGGGGGCCTCCAGAAATATTTTGCGGTGGGGCCCCGCAGTTCTTTGTTATGCCACTGGGGCTGTGGCTGTAATTACTGATTTACTTAGTTACATAAAGGCCTGTAAAGTGGCATTTACATAGAAGGGGGAAATAAAATAACAAAAATGTCACTTTTTTAAATCAACATTTACAGCGTTCTGGCAACATTTAGAAGGGAAGGAAATTTTCTGGCAATATTTTTTATAAATAAAGAATACTATCGAAAGTAACCTCCTGAAATTTCATGACTGTTACTTTAAATAAATGGAATCTTATTTCTCACCCTCTTAGTAATTTTGGGGTAGTATAACCCGGCCGCAGGGGGCTGCCAGAATCGACTTTTAGTGTTCAGCAGGTATATAAGATTTAGTACCCAAATTTTCACGACTGTTGAAATGACAACTCGAAATACGTTGCTGGCTCTCCGTCTACAACCAGAGGTCTTACGTCATTAGTCAGGTGATTTACTTTGTAAACATGTTAAGATGAAAATGCCAATAATTTCTGACATTTAATTTTCAAAATTAGGCTAGGTTAGGGGTGTTTGTGAAATGGTGTGTAAATATACGTCAGCCATAGAAAACCTAATTTTTAACTAACAACTAACCTCTTTCTTTATCAAAACAAAACCGTTTTCTTCATTGGTCCACTTTAATATCTTCTAAATTTGTTTGGTCTCTTCTTATTATGTAAAACAACATGGTATAATTCCTGAAAGGTATTTCGAGGTTTGTAACGATTATTGTAATATTGCATACCTACATACATATTTCAAAATTGAATCCAAATTATCCGGTATTTCTAGATGCAAGAAATTGCTAAAGTCACTAATACATTGTTACATGTATAGAATTAATGAAGAATACTGACTCTTTTCAAATATGTCATATATTGCATCTCGTAATGCGAATCTTTGGTTATTGTCCAAGTCAGTAATTGCCCTTTTTCTATTTCTAGCAGGATCTTCGGATCACTAATTTAAGAGGGTGAACGTTAATAGTTGCAGATACCTTGCGAACGGCACTTTTGCCGATACCCAAACCACTAGCTACCCTTTACAAATATTCTTTTTAAAAACAGATCATAAAACGAATTGTAAATGTAAAAATACTTTATTTTAAGACTCACTTCTTGTATAGCAGTTAAACGTAATAAAGACCCTGAATTATTACCCTCTTTCTGAAAATAATTAATTAAAGAGGCTATTAAGTTTTTTGATTGCAAACTAAATGGTTTTGGCATGGCAAAACAACAAGGTAAAAAATAATATTAGCTGTTTAATAAGCTCTCTGACGTTTCAACTTGCCAAGATGACAAAATATTTCCATTGATGCAACAATGGACAATTGTTTTCGTTTGGGAGATGCAAATAAGCGTAGTAATCGTAATACCAACATAAATTACATTTTTTAGGCTTAAAAGTATTGGAATAGTTGCGAATTTACGTTGGTAACAGATTATGACGTAAGACTTCTGCTTAGCCGAATGATCTATAGTTATACCGGATGGGGCAATAGTTTGGGGAAGTCCGATAGCTCCTAAACGGTAACTGCTAGAAAAATCGTTCTAATACGAATGTAAACAGTGGATAGAGGCGCATCTAGAGAAATTATTTTCAAATATACAGGGTGTTTCAGAAAAGTGTGGCACGCTTAAGGTAATTTTTTTTAAATAGAATGCCCCAAATATTTTTGCATATTTAACACCTCTCTTGGCAGGTTTATTCATATCTAAAAGTCTAGCGCCATCTAATGACCGGTTTAGAAGTTATATTTTTTTATTTAAATTGAGTTTTACGTTATCCCACTTAACAGTTTACCGCGTTCACGGCCGCAACTGTGAAGACGAATTTAAATAGGGATTTTGTTGCAGAGGCTGAAGAAATGGCCTGCGAGATCTCCTGATCTTACAAAAATGGATTTCTTTTCATGGGGATATGTGAAAGAAATTGTTTATACAGAGACACCAACCACAATCCAAAATATGAAGGATAGACTAATACATGCTTTTAGAAGTATCACGCCGCCAATATTAAGAAACGTACAAAGAACGTTCCAAAGGCGCATCGAAATGTGTGTCCATGCAAATGGGCAACATATGGAGCATTTGCTATAGTTTTTTTCTTTTGTTTTATTTGAAAAACCTTGATTTTTTAAATAAATAATTTTTTAATTGTGTACTTCTTGCAGTTTTTTCTCAATAAATCAAAAGTGGTTACAGATAGCTATAGGGACGTACAGTCATTAGCAAATGTCTTGTCCCGAGTAAGGGCGTTGTGGGCGTACTAGTCAGTACTAATAACAAAACAGTCACAAAACAAAAATTAAGGAATACCCTTGACAAAGCATAGAACCTTAGATCGTATATATCATTAATATCTGTTTACCTAAAATTTTTAGAAAATATTTGTGAAAGATTACAGATTTTTTTAAATCCCGCCTCCTTTTAAGTAGATTAGTCAATGAGTTTAATTTTTCTCTCTAACACATTATTCTGTCAATTACCCATCTCTCTCTTGCATGTATTGCCTGAGTGCGAAAGTTGGACCCTTTCTCATAAACATCCCAGTAACTACTTTCAAGATATAATCCTGTGAATATACTACTGTGAATATGGCAACTACTGGGAATTTTACCTGAAAGTGAATAAACCGGCCCTTAATGTTTAAAAATTTCTCGTTTGTGTGCCCAATATGATTCTACTTTGGAAACTCGGGGAATATTATTAGTTTTGATTATTTATTATTTTTACTAATTATTACAATAAAAACTTATTACAGTTAGTACTAAAAATTTAGTTTTTTTAGTGTTTACAAAATAATTAAACCATGTAAATAAACAAATCAAACTCGTAAATAAATTAATAGAGTTTATAATAAAGTAGAAAAAAGCATACGATATTTATTTCTTAAAATAGAAGAAACGGTAGTAGAAGTGAAACGGCTGTTTTGTATTCCCGTAAAATGAGAAACGCACTTGAAAATAGCAGTTTTTATTACTCTATTGTTGTTATACAAAGCCACTCTAGGTAGGGTAGCAACCTTTAAAACTGCTTACATTTGGTGTGTTGTTTGTAAAGAAAAGAAACTATGCTCCGAAACGTACGTCGTTTCTTTTAACAGAATTGTTAAATGTGTTGCCTGCTCAGGAAAAGACATTTGCTAATGACTGTACCTACAAAAAATGTTCGTTCTTTAATTCTGCATCACAAAGGTACAAAATATACAGGATGTTCCATTAGAAAAAGTTGTGAATTTTAGCTTTGAAGTTCTCTAAATTTAAAAATTAATTTTGAACACGCTGTACGTAGTGGGTCCATTTTCTTTTAAAGAAGAGCACCCTACAAGCCCCTACAACAAAATTCCTACTTAAATTCGTCTTCACAGTTGCGGCCGTGAAAGCGGTAAACTGTTAAGTGGGATAATGTAAAACTCAAAAATTTATAACTTCTAAACCGGTCATTAGATTGCGCTGAAATTTTAGATATGAATAAACCTGCCAAGAGAGGTGTTAAATATGCAAAAATACTTGGGGCATTCTATTTAAAAAGAAAATTACCTTAAGCGTGCCACACTTTTCAGAAACACCGTGTATATTTGAAAATAATTTCTCTAGATGCGCCTCTATCCACTGTTTACATTCGTATTAGAACGATTTTTCTAGCAGTTATCGTTTAGGAGCTATCGGACTTCCCCACACTATTGCCCCACCCGGTATAGTATAGCAGCACGCTATACTGACATTGACAATTAATATATATTATGTAATTAGGAGATCAAGCGATACTTTAAATTCGAGAATTCCGAGGATTTAAAGAAGCTTGATCTCCGTATTATATGTTGTTTTATTTTATTTCGTATTTCAATCCTAATTTCTCCCTTTTAAAATTCTTCCGAATTTATTGTATAATGAAGCAAGTTGCCTTGTCTGTGTCATTATACGCGTTACCAAGGAGATAAAAAGCAGCATGTCACGTGTGGCTGATACACAACATCAAATGATTTTTACGTTGCCAACAACAACGGAGATCAAGAACGTCTTGAACTCGGGTGTCATTGACAACGGAGATAAAGATATACCTTATTTTACTAATTGTAAAGGGTGTTTTTTTAAATTTGGCGTCAGAGCAAGCAATGAGAGTTCGATTGTGAACGCACCTTTGAATGTCGCCACGCCGCAGTGTATCTAAACCTAACCTCACTTTTAAGTTTTGACATTTTGACATTTGAAAAATAGTGGTCTATTCACAACAAACTCATAGTCATAGCTAACTAGGACGCCAAATTTAAAAAAACACCCGTTAGTATATAAATCACGACCTTCTAGATTTCACGAGACGAAGTCTCTTATCCGGCCTGCGCTCTCAATTAGTTCAAGTGTTTCTCCGCTGGCGCCACCAAACACACAAAAGGCGGAAACGGATATATAACACGTAAACGCCAATTTCAAACTACGCTAACTTCGCGCGCTTTTATATTTTTGTCGGTTTTGCGCGTATCGTCAATAAATTATATTTATCTACGACCACCATAGAAAGTTACATATTCCGCACAATCTAGTAACCGTGAAAACGACCAATTGCAAACAATCTCCAAACTCAACGGTAAAGTATGTGAGGAAGGAGTTCTCAATAATCCGTAGTTCTATTAAAACGCTATAGATGTCACCACTTGCAATATTTATAATATTATTAATTATTTGAAATATAAAATGTTATAAATTTTAGATAAAGGTTAGTTTATTTTGTATAGAAATCCATCTAGAAAAAAAACTAAGGTCAGACCCGGGGAATTGAACCCGGATCGCTCGGTTAGTAGATACAGCGTAACCATTGAGTTACCGAGACGCCTTTCAATGATGTTTTTTTCTCATTATATAAAGTTACAATGATTGTTATTCAATTAAAACGTAAAATTAATTAATGTTTTACATTATTATATAATTTTTAATGTAATTTTATTTATTATTATTGCTAAATTACAATAAAAACATTGAAAACATTTATAATTTGCTACATATAATGCGAGAATATTTGACATTTTGCGCAGAGGTTAATAACCTTGACAATTGAATTGTGATTTTTGTACATATAAATTATTTTTTGAAAACGAGTACATACGTATGATTATTTAGCTGTAAGTACTAAATAGTAGATTGACTGAAATTATACAAATTGTAAACGTATTATTACTATTGTCTTTACAAATTTAATGTTTACTTTTGTCGTTTTTAAAATTCTAGATGTATCATGAGTGAATCCGATGAAGGAAAATTGGGGTGTACACTCATACACCTCCAAACATCGTGGAAGCGGCTCACATTACATCTCTTAATTTATTGCCAAATATTTCACGTAAAAAATATGAATGCGAGTATAAATTCTAGGTTAAAAAACTTCCTTAGCTGTTGGTGGTTTATTACTTTTTTTGTTGTCGTAGATAAAGTATAGTGTGTAACGCGTGCAAAAACACCAATTTTTCACTCGTGTGATTGCGGCATTCGACTACGTCTCATGCCGCAAAATCTTCACACTCGTGAGAAATTGGCACTTTTCTGCACTTGTAACACAATATACTATTTCCTAATCTTCTAAGGCAGTTTTCTTTACTTTTTAATATAATTCCGTTATTTCCTTGTTATTTGTTTAAATTTTCGTAGTTTTGTTGCTGTTTTTTCGTTCACTTTAGTAATGGCAAGCACCAGCAGAAAAAAGTATAAATGCAGCATTGCAATGTGTAATAGTAGGAAGTGATCCTACAATATCATTTCATGAATTTTCTTCAACTTTTACCTTACGATAAAAATGGTTTAAAATCTTACGTTGGGGTTATGGACACCAACACTCAACAGCAAAATAATATATACTTCCTTATTTCTTATTTCGACAGATCAACAATTACAGATACCTGAAAGAATAAATTTCAACATCGAACTTCCTAAAAATATAACAAAATTAATAAAAGAACTTCAAACCTTATCTATGCATCTCGATTACGGAATTCTTTCAGTATCTGTAGCCCTTCTGGCAGGATTCATTGCAAAAAAAACTGAAGAAAGGATTGAATGTCAATAGCCTGTTAAATTCTCTGTTAGCTGCCTCCTGTTCAAATTCACTGATAGGATTTGTAAATCTTCAAGACAGAGGTGCATTAAAATACTCCACTACAAGATTTACACTTTTATTCAACCAAATAATCGGACTTGTAATACAGATTGTAGAACATTTACCTGGAGAATGTAATCCGTCTAATATTCTAACATCACTAGGTACTTCTAACTCCAATTGCTTCTTCACAGTTCTTTGTTTGCCACGACCACAAGGAGGAACTTAGTAATATAATTCTTTAAAAATTGCTAAAACCTTGTTTGGCAAACAGAAACATCGCAAAAACGTGAACAGATAATGTACTTACTGCTCACTTTCTCTATATCCTAAACTCAGCTCCCGGAAAGTTACAAAATTGTAATTTCAATAATGTTATTAAACCACTTACCAACTTGTAAATTAATTTTAATAACATAATTAATTTAAGGATAAGAGACGTCGTCTCGTAAAATCTAGAAGGTCGTGATATAAATAATTGTTTGAAATACGAAATGAAATAATATAATTTTTCCACTACTAGCTGTGAAGTTGACAATTATTGCGTCTCCTAGCCAACTGAGAAGTTGAATTTCTCTAGTAGTGGTTAATAATTTTTTCTATTATTAACCTAGGTTAATAATGGATAAATTCAAATGTTTTGAGAAAAACTTGTGCAACATAATTTTGTATGCCCAGGAGATTGTCTTTAACGTATTTGCTGGTTGAAATTACCTAACACGATAAAATTATTTGAATAAAAATGCCATTAGTTATTAGTGGAAATGTCAATCTGCATCAGACTACTTGATTTTTGTTTTATTAGTGGAAAGGCGAATTTGCATTCCTGTGCTACTTGATTTTTACAATAAAAATTTTAATTTTTAATTTTTGCCTTAAATTTGGCTAGTAGTGGAAAAAATAGTATATACACCACGGGGTGAAGACATTAACAGGCCTCGCACCTTATTCCGCTCGGGGCAAAGCCCCTCGCGAAATTATCTTGGTGCTCGGTCAATAATAGCAGTCTTGTCCACCTTGGTGTATAATGGTGTATACTATTATTTGACGTTTAAAAAAATATTTTCGTGGAATAATATAACACATACGTTTTAAATTTCATAGCAACTGAGATGCCGACGGTTAAAAATCACTCGATAGATACATTATCTTAGACTTTGTATTTGGATCTAGATTATCTAGATACTTCACAGCAAAAGCATCTGTATATCTAAGTACCTTTTTCTGATAGTATTTGTATCTAGATACGCAAAATAATGTATCTGTTACAACACTGATTTTTCCTGAGTGCATTAATTTATACCTTAATGTAAAAAAAAATTGAAAAAGCAACTTCTTTGTTCTCCCCCTATGCACGCCTATGGCTAGTGTGTTGTTGTGGTGACATCTAACAACAATCAATTGGAAGTCAGGTAAGAAACGGAACCATCTGGTGTCGACCGACACACGCAAGCAAGTTTCACCACACATTTTCTACTTGGAAGTCGGTATGTTGAGACGTGTGTTTTATTTTTAATAAAAAATTTTCCAACAACCATATTATTTTGTTATAGTGAGACATCCACAAGTAAAACTGGAGAAACTCAGGATATCCCGGTTTTTCTAGGACGGATTATCTGTTTTTACAGTACAGTAAGTAATAATTATTTCAAATTAAGTCTACTCCAAAATATATCTGAACACTAGCCAAGGAGGTATGTGACACGTCGACTGCCTTGTAGGCAAATTATGTCTTCGTCTTATTTATATTTGTAAATTTATTCATCTAAATACCGGAATAACAATAAGGAATTACATTTTCTCATTGTATTTTACATTAATGACTTGAATAAATTTATTAACCAAACATGGAAATGATGGTGTCCATCCATATGTTTAATTTTCAAGTCTAAATTTGACCCTTTACCTCTCTTATCATTTTATTTATGCCACATATACATTTTTAAAGTTCATTGTGCAGATACACGTTATTCGTGCAGATTTTGAGATATTTCTTAGCAATAAAAATCTTAGAAAATTTGATCGTTTAACAAATGGATTTATTGTTATCTGTTATTATTATTATTATAGTGTTGCTGTAACGACTTGGCGCGACACAGGACAACCCAAAAATGCAGCAACCAGTGATTGAAGAGGGTGCGGCTTACGAGCCTTCCATTCGTAGCTACGATGATTTATTCCCTGCACTCCCAGAATCTGCACCCGCAGTTCAAAATGTTAATAACGCTATGGGACAGTGGAATAATAAAATGAGAGTAGGATCATCAATTGTTACTCAAGTCTTCAGGTAAATAATTGTTGTAATGCTGAAAATATTTTTAGATTTATCTAATCTGGAGGTACTCGGAATTGTGTATTGTTTTGTAATTCATGTGTTTGTTCCAATTACAGAATAAATAATATAAAAACGTGTTATTAAGATTAATTTGTAGTTAAGATGATCGTTATAGAAATTAATGAACCATTGCAAGAGATAGTACTTCAGATGTTTATCTAAAATAATGGTATTTAATGATTAATAGAACTTGTCACTAATCATGATGAGACAGACGAGCATACAGTTGCAAAGATTATCTCTTCTTAAAAATATTAAATGCACATAGTGGTAATTCAGTGATATTTAGACCTTTCTAGTTTTAGTGTTAATAATTATAATTTAGCTTTTGTTATTTAATAGTTCTATTGCTTTCAATATTCATTCACATTGTAGAAAGAGAAGAAAGATCCAAGAGTAGTTTCAAAAGTATAGATGACTATAGCGACATATTTGAATCATAAGCTCTACAGAATAAACAGATTTAAGTTTAAACTCTTTGCTACTTTATTCTACAACAAAAGACAAGTTAAAAAGTCTTTTAACACATTCTTCTTTGAACATTCCTTTAAGAGATACAAGCATTTAAAGCACTGCATAACATTTACAAGAAAAAAAAATCAAAATCTAGTAGGCATTTGTTTTATCTATTGAATGTATACAGTATACACCCTGTAGATGTACTTTTATTTCCCTCCTATCAACTCCCTGAGTAGTAAAAATTTTTCCTACATACCTCAGCTAATAATCTTAAGTAAATATTTTCCATGGTCTCATTAATTATTATTGTTTGCTAAATTTAAACAAGTCTCCAATCATTATTATGATTATGTGAGGTTAAGTTTGTTATGAATCACATGTTTATGACTAAACATCTCCCTTTGTAGGATATTAATAGAATGTGCCATTTTAACATATTTTTAAGTAAGCAGTAATAGATTGATAAAAGACAAATTTAAAGAAGATTGCATTATTGTTCATTTAATTAATTACAATTTGCTACACTTAATTGATTGAACACTTATTGTAGAATAAATTTAATAATTAACTATTGTAAATATTATTATTACATTTTTTTTTAATTAAAATGTTTTGATTTATATAGAATATTTTTAGGTTAGATCACATCATCAATTAAAATCAATCAATCTCGGCAACTAAAAGTCATGTCAGTGAATATCAAAGATCAATTGGGAATATTTTAGTACTGCCATTGATTATAAAGGACTTTTATTTTTTTATTGGTCGTTTGATTAGTTCTATACATTATGATAATTGGATGCACACCAAAAGTTTATAGTGTATTTATTTGAAGAAGAGATTGTGAAGAGGATATATAGTCATATTGGTTAGGGAGAGCGACCGTTCAAGTTATAATTTTTTTATACCTATTGTTCTCCAGATCTAACGATTTCATTCAAAAGTCAAGGAAAATCCAAAAAGGGATCACTGTGCATTCTTGTCTTCTCCTTTCCGATCATTTGGCATTCAGCATAAATTTAGGTTAACCGATTTTTTCAGGAACTATCGAAATAAATCTTTTATTAAATGTTTTTGAAAGAAATCCTGGAACGTGTCGATTTTTATTTTAAATGAGGCATATTTTAGTGTTGAAATATTGAAAGGCTGGAAACAATAAACAAGATATTTTAGTGTGATTGTTATTTGTAGATTGTCTTTTGTTTTTGAGTTATGGCGATTACAAAATTTTCTTTAAATGGAAACCGTAATTTCTTATGATGGATTTGGAAAGCTAACGAAATTCTAAAGACCAAATATGTTAAAAAAGTATGATACTGTATTAAGATATTTTCGAGATAATTGCTTTTAATGTTTTAAAACAAAAATCGAATAACAATCAAGAGTTAAAATTCTATGAAGAATTGTCATAATTTTAATTCTAACTCAATTGTTATATGTCTACTTGATTGTTTTATCAAAAAAATCTGAACTCTTGATTTCAACTTTGATTGAATAACAATCAAGAGTTCCAAGTTTTTGATAAAAAAATCAAGTAGCCATGGAACAATCGATTTAGCATTAAAATTATGACAGTTTGTCACACAATTTTTAAATTTTTTTTTATTAAAACTTGGAACTCTTGATTGTTATTCAATTTTTGTTTTAAAACTTTAAAAGCAATTAACTCGAAATGCTCTTAATATAATATCATACTTTTTTAACATATTTGGTCTTAGAGTTTCATTATCTTTCTTAATCCATTATAAAAAATTACAGTTTCCATTTAAAAAAAATGTGGCTATGGCCTTAACTCAAAAACAAAAGAAAATCTAAAAAATAACAATTACACTAAAATATGTCTCATTTACGATAAAAATCGATGTGTTTGAGTATATTTTCAAAAACATTCAATAAAAGATTTTATACTCGCACTGTATACAGTATAGAATGGATTCAATATTTACCATTTAGGATAGCATTATAATAATGATTAGTGATGCATCAAAGCAGCTTTTGGTCGAATCATCAAATACCAAATATTCATCCATTAAAATTTTGAAGCGTCGAATATTCAGCCCAAGCAAAATAGTAGTTTGTGTTAATTTTATTGAATACAAAATTATGTCACAAAATGAAAACATTGGTGTTCAAAAAAATACGCTTCTTACTACGCATTTTGCTGTAATAAAATAATACAAAATTAATAAAAAAAATAAACAGTATCGGATTACAAAAAACACGATGTCAAAAACTTAATTAAAGAACTCAGTACCCTTGCACTGAAAAGTGTGTTTCATCGGAAAACAAAACTTTTCTCCACTTTTCTACAGTAATGTGGGCATACTTTTTGGCCCAAGCCAACCTTTTTTGATCATAGGAGCCATAAGGAGTTGTTTTTTAGTTTTACAGATTTTCTTTTACCTGAAGATCGTACCTTGTTTTTCTAAGGTTCAATTTGTTATTTCGTAAAATAAAATTTTTTTTCGATGCGTTGTCTTTTTTTTCACATTTTCCCTTTTGTTTTACTTTTACTGATCCAGTTTCCTTTTTCTGGTTTATTATCTTATTTACAGCTCACAGAACACTCAAGCAATGTCTCTTTCTGTCATCGATGCGTGCTCATTAAGTGTGTTTCTTCGGTTTGATCCATGACACAATGCACCCATGACCCGGAGACAGCCATGAAAAACTAATAAATATTAATATTTCTTCTCAAAACATAAATAACATTTAAATATTACTCAGAATAACTCCAAATATACTTGATATTGGCGCTTGATGAAATGCTGAATTTGAGGTTATGTGATTTGCATGTGATTTTGCAACAACTGTCAAAATTGGCACAGCAATGTTGCCATTACAAGAAATATTAAAAATTTGTTGTGTTTACACTAATTTGCACAATACTGTACTTACTTAGATAATAACATATTAATAAACATTACTAATAAATTTTTGAAATGACTGTCCAAGATTATTTCTTAAATAACTTTTTACACGTTTAAGAACGAAGATAGATCGCTCTCCAGTTGCATTACATATAGGTAATGTTAAGATTTTTTAAAATTGTTTCAACATTGGAAAATGCTGACAATTGATGAATGACATTAAGGAATTTCACCCATTCGAAAGCATGGTACAATTCCCCTTCCCCGAATGTAAGTCATACCCGTACACTTTTTCTATCCGCCTGTACACGATATGAACTGTTGTTCTCACATGTTTCACTATTCTCGACAAAGTGAGTTCCTGGGCAAGGGTCCTTTGCGGGCTTGTGGTTTGTGGCTTGTGCGCAAATCCGCCACTGTTCATCGAATGTCTATCAGAAACCATTAATTCAAAAAATTAGTCATTATAGTAGTCGGATGAATGTGTGGTGCTGATTGTGCGAGAAGCAGGGCCGGATTTAGACTTGATAAGGCCCTAAGCTATTTGAGATATGGGGCCCTTTAGTATGGGACGTTCCAGACGTGCGGCATTGGGACAAATAATGCTGCAGTATATTTAAGTATACCATATGACAATTGCTCACTCGGACAATTTTTTTTGGGAGCCCCCAAGAAAGTGGGGGCCCTAAGCAATAGCTTGTGTAGCTTATACGTAAATTCTGCACTGGCAAGAAGACCAGCATTCAGACCGACAGAGATGATACATTCCTAACAGGTCTGCTGTGAAACAGTATACTCCGTTACAACATTTTACCTATCGCTCTGAGTGCTTGCATTTTCGTACGAAACTCTAATCCGTCCACCGTACACTTTTTTACCAGCCTGTACACGATATGATTTGTTTCTTGTTTCATTTTTTCGAGAAAGTGAATTCCCATGCCAATAATTTTTATTTGTCTTGTGTCCTGTGCAGGCTTTGGCAGGAGGCCTCTGCGGGGCCCTCTGACTTGTGGGGTCTGAAGCGGCCGCTTCAAACGCTTGTGCCTAAATCCGCCACTGCCAGACACTATCCAATGAACATAATGTAGTTTAAGAGCAATTCCACTATGTGTGACCAACAACTTTTGTTAGGTTCCAAACTGGGACATCTCTATTTGTGACCTGCAGAGGTCATCAAAGATCAAATTAATAGTGTCCAAAAGATGGCAAATAAGGGTCAAAATGTGGAATCATTTATCAGATTTTTCGATCACACACAGATCCGATTATAAGAATCGTAGTAGCAAGATGCAACATAAAAATTTGACAAAATTACAATTTTGACTTGTGTAGTACATATTAAGTAATTGTAATATTCAGTCAACAAAATACAGTATTTGACAATAATAATGTAAACAAATGTTTCATACACATCACAACATAAAAATATTAAGACATAAACGTTTACGCTATCTTCTTCATTGCAGGTAACAATACAGTTTTGTCCAACATTTACTTAAAAATCTTGCTACTTCGCATTCTTGAGTTAGAACTTATGGGCAGTGGCATATTTCAAATTTTCTGGCCTCCCTTGATATTGACACGTCCTGCAAATTCTGAGTTTAAATTTTCACTAATACATTGTCAGGATTATGGTCTATCACAGCACTATATTTTAAATGGTTCCTCTGACCGCTATTACCTTTTTCACTGTCTTTAGACTTTGCCTGGTTTAAAACCGTCTACTTTTATGTTCTTAACATCGAAGGTCTTAATCGTCTTTAGATAGCATTACACCAAGTAAGAGATGACATTGTTGCCAAAATACATATAGCATAAGTCAAATGCAATGTGTGGTTAGGAGACACCATTTAAAATGCTACTGGGACAATTAAAACATAGATTATGAAAGGACTTGGCATAATCCTTATGATAAATGGCTTTCACTAGATTGCTCTGAAACTTTGCGAAAAGATAGTTTTTGATGTGTAGATCAAAGTGTCACTGGGTACAAACTCCAATTATAGTTTTTGAATTACAGCCGTTTGAATGGACAATTTCTGCACCCGTAGAATGCTTATGGGAAATGGTTCTTGGCTAAAATTTATCACGGAACACACCTTTGCCAGTGGAATTTAAGATGCGGTCGTCACCATTCCACGTTTCGGAGATTCCAAATTTGCATGCCTTTTATTACAGAGCTTTGCTCTAAAATATCCTAGAGCCAATAGTTCAGCAGGTTTAGATCTGGGCTACCATTTGGTAGCCAATCTTCCGCTTTGATAAAACGAACGAACATTGCTGTCACGATTCCAGCTACAATTTCTTTGAACAAACTTTACTTATTGTCTTCAGTCTTTCTGTCAATAAATGACATTTTTTAACCCTTTTATATGCACCCATTTCTAAATCCTCATGAATAATTCAGGACAGTACAAGTAGTAATGTCCATTTCCCACATCATCACGTTTTGTTTTCGAACGGGATTAGGGTTTATGCAAGATCACACCGCTTTCACAACTTTTCGTTCGTGAACGACCCATGCGAGGTCTCTCATCAAGACAGTTGGTTTCTTTATATTTTTCAATAGTACCATATAGAAAACGTTCACTAATATTCACTCCTTTCAACAACGTAAAAATCTCATGGAGTTTTCTTCTTTACTTTAAACAATGTGATAATTGTAGCACGATTTTTGTACTGTGTTCACTTTATGAGGAACAAGAGGCTACCTGATAACGCAATAATGCTTAACTGTATGACAGAAGGTTGAAACTTTATGCCTGCAGTGTTGCCATTGGCTCGCCAACAAAATGTTTGATCAAAGTGTGCTACTGTGACAAAAGCTTTTGGCTATACTATGTAGAGTTAGTAAATTAAAAAATTGTTTTGGTGAGAATATACTGTTATATTAGGTATTTTAGGTTAGAAAATATATTTACAACTTGACTTTATTTTGACATTTAATTTGGGACAATTTATGTTCAAACGCGTTTGTCAGCATTTAAGAAAATCTCTTAAGTTCTTCCACTATACTGCAACTTAAAGAATTGATCAGAAAACAAAATAAGGGAGATATAAGGATGTGTAGGTGAGAAATGAATACACTGTATGTTATACACGTTTTATAAGTTGTGCTGATGCACTCGTTCCTTTAGAAGAACTTATGCGTCAATAGACTGTCTTGTAAAACTTGCATAATAACTATACGATTATTAAACTGTAAACTGCGGCAAATGAAATTATGTATATTTCTAAAGCTGCTGCATATTTCTGTCTTTTAAAAGTACTTTGTATTTTGCTTATTTTTGCTCAATGCTTGACAGCATCGTTAGTTTACTTTTCACGTTGACTGTTTTCAATTGAGCATATAGCATATATGAATCAGAGCTTTTCGCAGAATTGCTAAATTTTACAAGCTATTCTGTAGCCCAATTCTCTGAACATTTTATTTTATTTTTACATTAACATTTGATTTATATAAATTTTTATGTAATAAAAATAACTACTTAACTATAAACAATAGTAAATGTAACTGTAAAGGTCAGAACTAACTTATGCCATTAATCAAACTGACAAAACAGTGTACAGGGTTATTCATTATATTTTGGCCATGTCTTAATATTTGTTATTATTGGAGATTAAAAAAAAAAGTTTCTTATAAATGTTTATTCGACCTATATTATTTTATCATAATACTAATGGTTATGTGCTATGAAATTAGAGATGCACCGAAGTTCCGGTTTTGCTCGGTGTTCGGCCGATTTGGTCAATTTTTACCAGATTCGGTTTTGGGCGAAGCAGCGTGAAAGATTCGGTATTCTGCTTGCCGAAGCAGAATTTTTAATTTTTTTTCTGTTACAATCTGGTTTATTTATTGCATTTTAAGTGCAAAATTAATTATCTAGCGTTTAACCAAAAGAAATTCGTAAGAAGAAGTTTGTAAAATATGTATTAACATTTATTTAATTCCTACAATCGCAAATGTAAATATTTTCAAGTCCTGTATAGGCAATGACTAATGGGAGCATACATATATTGTTCGGACTAGTATGCGCAATAATAACCATAACAATAATTAATAAAAAAGATATAGTAGGTATTTCTTTAAGACCAACAATGAAAAATATTCAAATGCAAAATTTGTAAACAGGAAATATAAAGGGGCGGAATAGGAAACTTTGCTACTATTCATTGATGTAGCAATGAAAAACCATATCATACATAAACATAAGGAGGAATTTAAAAAACAGTGCGAGGAGTGTGATCACAGAAATAAGGGCTATCTTTCTGCCTTTTTTATTTTGAGTTGTATTACCATTTTTATAATCGTAATTTGAATATATTGTATGTATTTTAAGTCAGACTGAAATTTTAAATAAAAGCGAAAGTACACAAGTGAAATAGATTACTCCCGGAAAATGCTGAAAACCTACTTTTCATCTACCACAATCTTCCTAAATTAAATTTTAAATACTTAAATGTTTTTTTAATGCTATTATATTACGTTGTAATTTTTTAATAAGTGTTTTTTAATTGAGTTTTTGACATCAAAGACAGAGAATAACAAGATAGGCTATGGAAGCAACTAGCAAATAATATACAGGGTGTTCTACCCAAAAAAATGTATGTATATTCCATGTCACGTTACCTTTTACATTCAATTGTTTTTTATGGCATTTTAATAAATATATGGATAGAACAATACAACTTTTTTAATAAAAAAAAGGGGTGGTCAAAATATAATGAATAACCTTGTACCTAGTTAAAAACACATATTTAATTTGCTTGGAAGGAATTTCATTTTATTGTCGTTTTTAACATTAGCAGTTGTTGATTTACACAGGTATTCAAGGAATGCATTGTTATCTAAACATATTGTTAAATTGTGAATATTAATCTTTCAAGAGTATATATGTACATAAATACTCCCCTTCAATTCTAATTTTTGTAATTAAGCCATTTTCAATTGTTTGCCCACTAATGTTTTCTTCATCAACAATATATAAAATGTTTAAAAACAAAAGAAAATTTAAAAAAATGTTTTTGCTCTGATTTCACCTGGGATTTTATTTTTACTTGTTTTGTTTTCTTCGCTGTTGAATGAATCACTATTAATTGTACCTTATACTAACTATATATTGTTTACGTCCTAAAATGTTAGCTGAGGCTAGTCGTGATAGTACTTCAGACTCTTTTTTTAGGTAGTGAGAGAAATAAACAAAACAAAAAAAATCCAATACCAAAGTTGCTTGGTATAAAACAAATTTAGATTTTATAATGTTTTTGCATATACAGGATGAGTCGTTTTGCTTTGGCTAGTATAAATGTTTTTATTTTAAATGGAACCCCATATGTATATACAATGTGGTAATAAAGTAGCCAGATAAATTCAATAACTTCGTTAAAATTAATTTTTTGGACAAAATCTTGAAGGGGTATAGCGGTTTTAATTACTTGATGCTATACTATACCATTTTCAACTTTTTACGTCATTTGTTTTTAAAGTTATGACGTCATCGATATTTTTTTTAAATGACAATTTACCTATATTTTTTATTGTCGATTTCGGTAGTACTTTTTATTCTCTTTTCAACTGTATACAATTTTCAATATGTTACATTTGAAAAATTGAGAAAAACTGCCCTAAAGTTCGAATATTAAAAATTCTACAACTACAAAACAGTCTAAGTGCAATTTCTTTTTTACCCCAACTTTAATGCCAGCAATAGTCAACTTTTTTTTTTCTTAAATAGAGATAGCTTTTTTGTTAATTCAGTCAGGTAGACAGTATTTTTCTAAATTTAATTAATGCTATAAATTATGATTGCTGTAATATTTTTTTGGAAAAAAAAAGGTTGTAAAATGTAGTTAAAAATCTTTTTGCAAAATCTTCAAGTGTGCCATGGAAAACAATGCTAACTGTAGTTATTATTAGTTTTATCAATAAAACCAGTGGCGGGCCCAGAGAACTATTTGGGGGGGGGATTTTTGAAAAAAAAAATTGTTTTAATAGTTAATAATTAAACAAACATTATTTGTTTCTATCCTATGTATATTTATTTATAACATTTTGGGGGGAATTTCTCCCATTCCCCCCCCCCTGTGGATCCGCGCCTGATAAAACTACCAATATAATCCAAAAGTTGAAAGTAGGAAAAGTTTTTTTGTTTAATTAATAAAATGGTATCTTTTTGCAATAAAAACTACACAGTTATTATTGTTTTCCATGGCACACTTGAAAGTTTCATGTAAAATCTAACTATATTTGATTGATACAACCGATTTTTTCTTCAAAACAATATTACAGAAATCATCATATTTCGCAACACATGATTGAATTTAAAAAAATACTGTCTACCAGACTGAATTAAAAAATAAGCTATGTATGTCTCTTATTTACGAAAAAACAGTTGACTGTCACCGACATTAATGTTGATGTAGAAAAAAAATTACACTTAGAATGTTTTGTAGCACTTATAGAACCGTTTTATTTGGTTTTTGGTTTATGGAAATTGAAACATAAATAATGGCGTTATGGTTGCGGCATTTTTTAGTAAATAGTCTGCATATTATGTTCAACCAAAAATATAGCGTGAACAAAAAGTAACTCTATCAAAGGTGTCTTTGGAATTTTTAACTCATGTGTATTACAACACCAGAGAATTTTTAACAACTGTCACTGTCAAAAGACTCTGATTATCTTGTATAATTTTCTGGTGTTATAATACACATCACTTAAAAATTCCAAAGGAGTTACTTTTTGCTCATATGTTACTTGAACGTGTAGAATCAATCGGAAAGAAAAATTTTAAAAATATATACAGCTGTGGCCAATAGTATGAGGCACCTAATTTTTTCTAAACATTTATTCTAAATAAATGTTTGTATGTGGTTCATGGTTCATCTTATAGAGCATAATCTTAGCTTTACAATGAATTTGGTTCGAAGTCTATAGGTAAAATATAATTAATGTTATGTTGTTAACTTTTTAAAGCTCTGCCACATGAAAAGATCTTGCAGATTTCTCTCTTACACTAATTGAGAGGAAGAGATTAATTTTCAAATGGCTCATAGGTTTGGCGTGGAAAAAATTCTTTCTTAGCCATGCAAGCCATTGAAGTTGCACCCATTTCTGATATTACAACTAAAAAATGAGAAATGTTTCTTTTTGAAGCATGCAATCACTGGTGTCAATACAATACAAAATGAAAGATTTAAGCCTAAGAAACAAAGGTAGATGACCAAGAAAATCTATGGACTTCACATCCAATTCATTTTAAAGCTTAGATTCTGCTCTATGAGTTGAACTATGTACCATTTATACTATACATCTATTAATTTCAGAACAAAAATTATGTGCCTCGTACTTATGCCCATTGTTGTAGGGTGTTCCATTTGAAATAAAAAAGTGTATACTAACCAGCTTTGGTATTTAACTTTTTTTCGTAATTTCTACAGTTTCTGAGATAAGGTACCGAGTCATTTTACATGGTACATCTTACTTAAAAATACTATAATATTAGTCCAAAATTTATTTATTTTATTGTTATAATTGCCTCTAGTTGATTATTATAAAATGTTTAACAAAAAAATGTTATAATATAGAGTACCATTTGAAGAAAGAAAGTTGGACCACAGTGAAAAGTTTGGTGAAGGAGAATCAATGACAACATGCCTCAACATAATGAAAGATACTGGAGCACACATCGAAATATCATCAAGCAAAGATCAGTCTTTAACTTTCCTCGTCACAGGAAAGCAAAATGAAGTATTAGAAGCACGCAGAAAGATCTTAACACATTTCCAAACACAGGTTAGTTAATGTTTATAAAATAATAAAGCGCATACTAATTGATAAGCCTTTAGGCAAGTAAACAAATATCCATCCCAAAAGAACACCATCGTTGGATCTTAGGTAAAAAAGGCGATCGCCTTAAAGAATTAGAAAAAGTAACAGCAACTAAGATTAGTGTACCATCAATGAATGACAATTCAGACATTATCACCATAACTGGCACAAAAGAAGGTATCGAAAAGGCTGAACACGAAATTAAAATTACATCTGATGAACAATCGAAGAAAGCATTCGAACGTGTTAGTATACCAAAAATGTACCATCCATTCATTGTTGGTGCATACAATGAAAACTTAACTGCAATGATTAATGAAACTGGTGCAAGAATTAATGTGCCACCACCTTCCGTTATGAAAGATGAAATTGTTATTGCTGGCGAAAAGGATGGTGTTTTAGCTGCCAAGGCTAAAATCGAAGCAATCCACAAAGATATGGTTTGTTATTTTTATGTGATGATGATTTTGTTGAAAATTACTATTAGGAATTTATCTTTATAGGAAAAACGGTGCACAACAGTTTCTGTAGAAGTGCCTAAATCTCAACACAAGTATGTTATTGGTCCACGTGGTGGAACAATTGCTGAAATTCTGCAATCGACTGGTGTCAGTGTTGAGATGCCACCTAGCGATTCTGCTACAGGAACTATTACACTTAGGGGTCCTCATGATAAACTGGGAGTTGGTAAGTAGTAATTGATATTTGTGGATATTGGTGTGTTTAGAGAAGATAGCTTAGATGTGTTTGACTGTGACACTAAAGGTGTGTCACATGTTACTATAAATATTAGGGTGGCCGTTATTTTGTAAAAGTTTTTTAGGTCCCCCTTCCTAGATTTCTTTAAAATGTCAAAAAAATGAGCTGTGCAAAATTTCAGCCTATTTGGTCAATATTAACCCGTGCCACCGAGAGGTTAAAGTTTAAATGGGATTTAACATGGATTTGGGTGCATTTCTAGAGACTTTCTGGCATAACTTTTTATCTTTCTATGTTTTAACTTGAAAATTTATATACTTATGTTGTTGGAACTGCTGAACACAATATGATAAAATTCAAACTGTCAAAAATCCATTTGACAGTTGACAGCTGTCAAAAAAAAACGGTCAATTTCACTAAAATGAGCAATTTCGAGGAACTGCCAAAGTTTTTTTGGCATCAGATTCGTGTTAAGCAACTTCAACCACATAAGTACACAATATCTCACGATAAATCATGGAAAGATAAAAAAGTTATGAAGCAGTCTCTAGAAGTGCTCCAAACCCATGTTAAATCCCATTTAAACTTTAACCTCTCGGCGGCACGGGTTAATATTGACCAAATAGTCTGAAATTTTGCACAGCACATTTTTTTACATTTTAAAGAGATCTAGTGGGGGGGGGGGGGAGCTACAAAATTTTTAAATTAATTTAGCTTAAAATTAATCTTACTATTATAGCCGAATCTGAGGGAATTCTGCCCTCTGTAGGGATTTTTATTGTACCAAACATCGCATTGACACCGGTTTCTTTATCTAAGAAGAAGGCACTTTTAAATTTTTCTCCAATGTTCAAAGTTAAATTCCACTTCTTTTAACAAAAATAAACAAAACTCTGTTGGTAGTAGGTGCTGCTTTTTTTGGAAAATAATAATTATTGAACGAGTTGAGATTATTAGAATATTAAAGCTTCAAATCAATCTTTTATAGCCATCCACTATAAAACAAACGTACATTACATGAGGTTATATATATTTTTTCATTGTTTTATTTTTATTACAATAACACCTACTTGTTGATAAATAATTTCAAGAAATTGTTTGTTGTATGGTTAAGTAGTATTGTTATCGAACGATATAACAAATTGATATATAGCATTAAAAAAACTTGTTTAATATTATCAATTCACAATGAAATTTTTTAATGAGGGTTGGCTGTAAGATATTACAGCTCTGTTTATAAACTATGAGTACCATTCAATTTTTTCGATTTCATTATCTCATCAAGTACAAAAATAAAAGTTAAACAAATGCGGGATTCAGAACAATAAAATATGTATAACAAGATAAGATACCTTTTAAAGAATTTGTCAATACTAGTCATTCACAAATAATATCATCAATAGGAGACCCCGATCTGTTTCAAATAAATAAATGGCTTATCTGAAGATCATTTAAACTAGAAGACTAAACATTTGTTTTTACAACTGTTTCATCGTTTATTATAATGTAAAACCTTCAAAAACTACAAATTGTCTTCATCCTACGATTTGTTTGTTTCACCATACTTTTTTTACGTAGAGTGCCTTCTTTTCATGTCATGCACCGACATGAACTTCTTGGTCTTCAATGTTTTTAAGAAAATGCATTTTCAAAAGAAAAGTTGAAAAATGAAATTTACTCAATAACTGTATGGCATTTTAGGATATTTTTATTTACCAAAAATACTTAAAATAAAGTGTAGAATCGAAAAGTGTTAGATATATAGGCTGTTCCATTTAAAATAAAAAAATTGAAAGTGGTCGTTGAAAATGATACCCTGTATATACCGGGTGGGGCAATAGTGTGGGGAAGTCCGATAGCTCCTAAACGGTAACAGCTAAAAAAATCGTTCTAATACGGATGTAAACAGTGGATAGAGGCGCATCTAGAGAAATTATTTTCAAATATACAGGGTGTTGCAGAAAAGTGTGGCATGCTTAATGTAATTTTTTTTAAATGGAATGCCCCTAATATTTTTGCATATTTAACACCTCTCTTGGTAGTTTTATTCCGAGGGGTCAACCACTACTGGAAATCACTGTACACTTTGCTGGGAATACTTTGGAAATACGTGGAAATACTTGGGAATACATGGGAATACTTGGAAATACCTGGGAATACTTTGGAAATACATGGCAGTACCTGGAAATACCTAGGAATATTTGAGGAATACTTGATATTATACATGCTTGGGTGGAAATTTATTTTCGTTTTAACGGTGTTATTAGACGAAAATCTATTAAGTAAAGTCAATTACGGCAAATTAGTTTAACCCAAACTCAGTTATCAATGTTATGATTATAAAAGCCGCATGTAAGAAAAGTTAAAGAGGTAGGGGAAGTAGCGATATTTCGTGACGTCATAGAATATTTACGTTAATGTATAGAAGTGACTCTGCATTTTTAATATATTTCATGTATTAAGTAAGTATGCTCTGCACTAGAGCATTCATGAGATGATCAGATCAAGTAGAAATCATCTTTCAGTTCTGGATATGGAAAAAATATGGAGTTATATGTTACAAGCAAAAAATAAAGCTGAGAAAACCGCAAAATCTTTTGGAATAGAACTATCAGAAATACTGTGTGAACAAATAGGAATACCCTTAGTTATCGAATCTCAAGAACTTCTTAATCCCACGGCTGTCTTGAATGAGAATTTCGAAGATGATGATGGAAGATTTAATATATACATATAACACCGGTAATACAGTAGTAACTCCATAATCCAAACACACTGTATTCCGAACATCCAGTAATCCGAACAGCAACATTTACAAGCTATAATCCGAACAAACCTCTTTAATCCAAAATCCTCTTTAATTCGAACAAATCTCTTTAATCCGAACAAGAAAATTCTATGTACATACGAAAATTGAATATGTAGAGTTCTTGGAAGGTGAATATTAATTATAAATGAGATTATAGCAGATTGCTGATGCAGTTTTTGGATGATACTGTTACGACCCGACAGGTGTAAACAAATTCTTCAAAGATCAACAAACGCTTTTGTTATTAATATAAAGCGTAATGAAAACCCAGAAGGCTACAGATGTAAAAAGTAAGCTATAAATATAGTAATCATAGCATCACAAAGGCGCTCTAAATGTTTTGACGTTGCAGTTTTGCCGCAATTGTTTGTATAATGACATCATCTACCTTAAAACTTTTTTCTTACAATTTTGTTAATAGACAATTTGTATTCGTGGCGTTCGAAATTCAATAAAAAAAAATGTCAAAACGTAAACACATATTATTAAAACTATCTGAGAAATTCAGCAATTAAATATTGGGTTGGTGTTTAACGATTGGTTTAAAATATGGTGTTGGTAAATAGACAACCAGTGATATAAAGAAAAACATAACAAAAATCCTAGAATATGTCTCATCTACTGACAAAGGTATAGAAAATAGAGAAATACTGAAATGAAGACCATAAAGTGAGAGCACAACGCTATAAAAGGAGAAAGAGAAAACTTAAAGCAAAAAATTACTGATTTTCTTAATTAGAAATAAAAGTTTTGTAACAAAATTAGTAAATTACATAATTTAAGTTCTTTATAATAAAGTACCATGGCATAAAACAATATTTATATTCGTACATCCAGTAATCCGAATTCCTCGTTAATACGAATTATCCTCGCATTTATAAGTTCGGATTAAAGAGTTTCTACTGTATATCCAACACAACTCAAATTGCATTTAGTGACGAAATAAAAAAAATGATGAACAGTTATCCATTCTAAATTCCTACGACACAAATTTAAAATATTTTACGGGAATTAAATCATGTAATGATAAATCATATTTAGCAGTGTTACTGAAAAATAAAAAAACGATGACGGTTAAAAAGACTACACATTGCCGTTTTCTTTTAATAAAAAAGCTCATTTATCGGCTGACAGAGTAATACGAGTTAGAGCTGCACAAAAAAAAATTCAAAAATAAATCAAAAACCCAAAAAAACTTGAGATCTCTACGTCAAAGAAAATAATTAAGAAGAAATGACCATTAGAAACTGAAACCTGTGTTTTTAAAGGATGTGATCCTTTTTGCATCCAGAGGCACAATTTTATAAATATTCAAAAAAGTACAAAATACTCTAAAAGTTATAAGTATTAGTATAAAAGTTACTGTTATTTGTTGTACATGGCTTACACTCAGCTAAAGATGAAATTCAGCTGAAGAAAAGCCCTTTCCCCGAGACAAATAATTAGTGGAAAAGTTCTTTGGGTGCATTTTCTGATCAAATATAAACGATAACAACAAATTGGTTATTGATAAAAATCTAGAAAGTTGTTATAAAGATTTTGCTAATGCCTATTCGTCTAGATCAGTGGTTCCTAAACTTTTTCCTATGGCACCTCTTTTTTTGGCATCACTCTTACACCCCCCCCCCCCCCGATAATTAAGACAAAAATCATATTGCAATAACATTTATTTATTTATTTAACAAAAAAGTCATAATACAAAACCATTAATGTGAAGGGTGGTGTTGGACTGCGAACAGGAGAAGCGAGACAGGTTCTTTGTGGCCTATATATTATATGCGGTAAAATGGTAAAACAATCTGACCGCGCCAATTCCTAAATTCAAATATTGAATGCTGCTCTATTATTTGTAAACAAGGAATAACTTTTTCAAATTTATATAATGTAGCTAAAATTGAATTTTTTATCCAGGTATAAGATTTTTTCTGTGCGCTTTCATGCCCCCCTTAACGTTACTTCACGCCCCACAAGGGGGTGCGCCCCCCAGTTTGCAAACACTGGTCTAAATCGATAACTAAAACTTGCTGGTTTGATTGCAAGAAATTGTTTGGAGTATTAGAAGGGTTTAAATAGTGATTAAAGAAAAAACTTCTATCAAGGTTTTGAAAGATTGTTGAATGATTGTGTGAAAGATATGTTCTATGGATATCTCAATGAGAAAAATTAAGTGTACTAGAATAAATATTCTCAACATTATACTATTATTTTATGTTCAACTATAATGCAAATAGAAAAATGCAATAAAAAATAGTAAAAATACTAAATTGTGATATAAATTAATGTATTGTAAGGAATGAGTGATACGTAGGTATAATCTGTAATCTCTTTAAACTTGGTAGAGAATAATTTTTTATATTAAAAATATTGTTTTGTTAAATTTATTTTATTTCAATTACATTACTTTGACACATGCTCTATTTAGTGTCCCAATCTTGTCCCTGCATTTGCCATACTTTAAGTAAACATTTAAGTCATCTCACAAAGATAAAATGTTTTTTACTAAAGCTCTGTTTTCTGATGATTTAGAGCTTTTAAGCCATTTAAGTTTATATCAAAATAATCTGACTTTCTATATTCTATTTTTCGATAAATTGGAATTACCTGAGTATACTTGGTAATACCTGGGAATACTTGGAAATACCTGGGAATACTTGGAAATACCTGGAAATATTTGGGAATACTTGAAAATACCTGGGAATACTTGGAAATACCTGATGTTTTTTGAAAGTATTCCCAGAAACTGGAAATCACTGTACGTTTTTTTGGGGAGTGGTTGACCCCTCGGTTTATTCATATCTAAAATTTTAGCGCCATCTAATGACCGGTTTAGAAGTTATAAATTTTTTTGAAAAAAAATTGAATTTTACATTATCCCACAACAGTTTACCGCTTTCATGGCCGCAACTGTGAAGGCGAATTTAAGTAGGGATTTTGTTTCTTTAAAAGAAAATGGAGCCACCATCCAATAAATCAAAAGTGGTTACAGATAGCTATAGGGACGTACATACAAAAAATGTTCGTTATTTAATTCTGCATCACAAAGGTACAAGATATACAGGGTGTTCCATTTGAAAAAGTTGTGAATTTTAGCTTTGAAGTTCTCTAAATTTAAAAATTAATTTTGAACACCCTGTACATGGTGGGTCCATTTTCTTTTAAAGAAGAGCACCCTACAACAAAATCCCTACTTAAATTCGTCTTCACAGTTGCGGCTGTGAAAGCTGTAAACTGTTAAGTGGGATAATGTAAAACTCAATTTTTTTGAAAAAAAACAACTTTTAAACCGGTCATTAGATGGCGCTAAAATTTTAGATATGAATAAACCTGCCAAGAGAGGTGTTAAATATATATGCAAAAATATCTGGGGCATTCTATTTAAAAAGAAATTACCTTAAGCATGCCACACTTTTCTGCAACACTCTGTATATTTGAAAATAATTTCTCTAGATGCTCCTCTATGCACTGTTACATCTGTATTAAAACGTTTTTTCTAGCTGTTACCGTTTAGGAGCTATCGGACTTCCCCACACTATTGCCCCACCCGGTATATTTTAACTGTGAGAGCTGGCCATGTAGATCTCTCATATGCTATTGTATCACTCTTAAAGGACATAAGTAACTCCTACTTTGCTATGCGTTCTTAAAATCAGAAAATGCAAAACAAATACTAGTATAATATATATTTATTACTAAACATGTTTTTTTATTTATTTTTAGCTTTAAGTAAAGTTTACGAAAAAGCAAACTCAGTATGTGCAACTGACGTAGAAGCACCATCATGGATACACAAATACATCATTGGTCGCAAAGGTGCAAACATCAAAGAAATTACACAACACTTACCCAAAGTACATATTGAATTCACCGATAAAGAAGACAGAATTAAAATTGAAGGTCCACCGGAAGAAGTTGAAAAGGCCAAAGAACAAATTCAAGCTAAAGCCCACGAATTAGTTTCTAAACTAGTGTATGTTGATATCAATGTTGATCCTAAATTTTATAAACATATTATTGGTAAAAGCGGTGCTAATGGTAAGCATTACTTTTTTTTATCTCGTGATTTTTTAAAATATTTAACTTTCATTTTATTTATTTTTAGTTAATCGTCTCAAAGATGAAACAGGAGTACAAATAAACATCGACGAAAGTGGACAAATACGCTTAGAAGGTAGTAAACCAGAAGTGCAAAAGGTTAAACAAGAATTAGAAGAAATGGTTTTCAAATTAGAAAATGAAAAAGAAAAGGATGTTATTATTGATCAACGTCATTATAAGAATATTATTGGAACAAAAGGGGAAAGTATTAGAGAAATACGAGATAAATTCAATCAAGTTCAAATCAATTTCCCTGGGCCAGGTAATAAATAAAACCATTGATCAAATACTAATATTAATATAAATATTTTTGTAGGAGACAAACGCGATGTAGTCAAAATTCGTGGTCCGAAAGAAGATGTAGATAAATGCCATAAATATCTTGTCAAACTTGTAAAAGAACTGAACGAGTCATCATATCAATTTGAAGTACCTATTTATAAGAAATTCCATAAATTTATCATTGGTAAAGGTGGTGCAAATATTCGTAAAATCCGCGAAGAAACCCAAACGAAAATTGACTTACCTGCTGAAGGTGATAAAAACGATGTTATTACAATCACAGGCAAAAAAGAGAATGTAGAGGAAGCTAGAGAGAAGATTCGTAAAATACAAGACGAACTTGAAAATATCATCAGCGATGAAATTACAATACCACCCAAATTTTACAACTCTATCATAGGTGCCGGAGGCAAATTGATTCGTTCTATCATGGAAGACTGTGGTGGTGTTGCTATCAAATTCCCCAGTGCTGAAAGTAAAAGCGATAAGGTAACTATTCGTGGTCCTAAAGAAGATGTTGAGCGTGCCAAACAACAATTACTAGAGTTGACTAACGAAAGACAATTGTCAAGCTTTAGTGCTGAGGTTAGTTGTTTATATTTATTATTTATCGCTTAGTCTAAACTGAAGTATATTTACAGGTTCGTGCCAAACCTCAACATCACAAGTTCCTAATTGGTAAGAATGGTGCTAATATTAAGAAAATTCGAGACTCCACCGGAGCTAGGATCGTTTTCCCAAATAATTCAGATGACGATCGTGAACTGATTACAATAATTGGTAAAAAAGAAGCTGTGGAACAAGCAAAGTCCTTCCTTCAAAACGCTATTAAAGACATTGTAAGGCTAAAGCTAATGTAAAATTTATAGTGCAACAATAATTGATTGTTATGATTACAGGATAACATTATCGAGAGTGAAATGACTGTAGAACCTCGCCATCACAAACACTTTGTAGCAAGACGTGGAGAAGTATTGCATCGTATTAGTGACGAATTTGGCGGAGTCATGATCTCATTCCCTAGGTCGGGTGTGCAAAGTGATAAGGTTGTCCTTAAAGGAGCCAAGGATTGCATTGATGCAGCCAAGATTCGCATTCAAGAGATTATTAGTAATTTAGAATCGATGGTTACTATTGAATGTATAATTCCTCAAAGACATCATCGTACAGTTATGGGTGCTAAGGGACACAAAGTTCAAGGCATCACAGCTGATTTTGATGTCCAGATTAAATTTCCCGACAGAGATAACACTGGTAAGTTTTATAGCTAGTTCAAATAAGTGCAAGTGTAGGCTATTATGCTTTCTGTTATATTTATTAGCTTCAGATGGCATTAAATTATTAGTCTTACATTAATATAAGGCCTATAAGTGATATAATTAATGGAGGAAAGGTAAGTAGTAAGGCACTAGAGTAACTAATAAGAAAAATATGGTAGCCCTCCCCTCTCTAGATCAGCGGAGACCTTACATTATAAATTTTTACATTTTAACTTAATTTGAGATCCCATTCTAAATACATTTGTAATAAATTCCTTAAAATAAAATTAACGTATACTTTAAAAGTGATTCAGGAAAATTCTTAATGAGTCGTTTTTATTGTTAATAAATAAAAATATCAAATTGTTTTCAATATGATCATTTCAGATTCTTTTTTATTTACTAAATCCTTCTTCAGTTGAAAATTACATAATAGTTAATACTGCAAAAATAATGTTTTATTAGTATTGAATGAGAATCACATGTTAGCAAAATTATAATTCAAATAATTATAAATTCATTTTAAATAAAACTTTTAACAACATTTGTAAATGATGGAATAACAAAAATCAAGTGGTGTGCTTAATTCCACTACAAAAAAATTTAACTTTTTGAAATAATTTAATCTTATAAAATCAACAAAAATTATAAACAGAATTCTCTCACATAATTAATAAAAAAATTTATATTAATAACGAGTCGGCAGTATTTGATTTGATATTTTTATTTATTAACAATAAAGACGTCTCGTTAAAAATTTTACTGCAGTACCTACTTTTAAAATATAATAAAACAAAATCGTTATTAAAATTTAAACAAAATTTTTTATATATTAACATAAACTTTTTTTTTGTGAAGGAAAAACGAAAACTCAAATAATATAGTTACAAATAACTTACAGAAAATATATGTCAGTAATCCTTCTATATTAGTATTCTAGAATTCCTTCAATTCACCTTAGCGCTTACAGGCAAAAGCTTTAGCTCACTATAAACAAGAGAACAAACGTAAGGTAAAGATGTAGGAATGTAAAAATGATAATTGAATTCAGCAGTTAAATTTTAAACGCTTTTTATAAACAACCACTTTTTGGACATTGCAGTTATTTCCACTTCAAAACTTGTCGACTTATTAATTAATTATTTAAGTGTTTTGCAAAGTTTTATTATTACTATATGATAATCGAAACCAATACCAAAACAAATGCAGCTCCCAATTAGTCGAGGAATTATGGAAGTTACTCGTAAATAATCCCAGAATTTACAAAAACTCACTTTTTTTATTTATTTATTAATGCATATACGGTAAAGCACCCTTTACAAAAATAAATTAACAAATGTAATGAAATATAACAACCAAAATTGTGCCATAGTTATATACAGGGTGTGTGAAGGCACCCAGAACATATATATAGGCCCTTCATTCCTGTCGAAATTTGGCTGCTCCTGTGGAGCTATAAATCCTTTTCTGAGGTGGATTAGTCCTCTATCCCGATCTTCTACAGTGTGGGGTGTGTTTTTGCTTCATTTACTATTTCCTTGCATTTATTTCTGTCCATTGCTTTCCTTTTCCAATTCACAACTGCCATTTCTTTTAGATCTTTTTCTACTACAAAACCTTTTCTACTAAATTCAAATTATTATAACTGATGAATATTGACAAATAAAGAATAGACCCTGAGATACTTTATTTAAATAAAATTTATAGAGTCAATTACATACAAGAATTTATACCAAACATTAAAATATTATCACATAAAATTATAATACCCAACGTGGTGGGCAGTTAAAGATTCATAACAGTACAAAAAAATGGCGCCCAACGTGGGGCTAGCTGAGACAGCTTTAAATATTACAAACATATGGCGCCCAACGTGGGGCAGTTACAGTACAATATATTCCCCACCGAGTTCTCCACATAGGATCATCACAGCTTAAATTAATTGGTTTAATAGCAAAAAAGTTGAAGTCTTACCTCATTTGTGGTCGCCAGGTAGAGAATCTATTTGAGGTGACAAGAATAGTGTCCATTTGATATATGACTTACCCTGAGGTCACTAATAGAGGTCAAAGATTCCTTAATAGACGAACATAACGACACTCTACTACAGAACCCCTATTTCCAGTCATTTTATTATATCTTCATTAAAAGTACTTAAATTTAATAATTTATGCTCTTGTTTATATAAATCAAATCAATAAAGACACTTCGATTTGATAATTTGAAATTTTTTCAGAAGAATATTTCAACCATGACGGTCAAGTGAATGGTGATATCAATGCCGAGCCCATCAGGCAATGTGATGTAATCCGTATCACAGGAAAAGACCAAAATTGCCAAAAAGCAAAACAAGCATTACTAGATCTAGTACCGATAACAATCGATGTAGAAGTGCCATTTGAATTGCATCGCTCAATTATAGGTCAAAAGGGACAAGATGTTAAGAGACTCATGGATACATATGATGTACATATCGTTCTTTCACCAGCTGACGAGAAACAAAATCTGATTAAAATTACGGGTACACCTGCAAATACAGAACGTGCTAAAGTTGCCATACAAGAACGCGTTAAAGAATTAGGAGAAGAACGCAAAGATCGTGAATTGAGATCTTTCTATATTGAAATTGATGTTAATCCTGACTATCATCCTAAAATTATTGGAAAGAAGGGAGCAGTCATTTCAAAAATTCGTGCTGACAACGATGTTCAAATCACTTTCCCCAAGAAAGGTTAGTGTTAAATCTATTTTTTAATTGAATTTAAAATTGATAGGTATATTTAATTGTAGGTGATTCTGATGAGCAAAAGATTACAATTACCGGATATGAAGAGAATGTTCACAAAGCTAAAGAAGACATTTTGAAAATTACTAACGAACTTGATGAACTAGTCAAAGAAGAGATTACAATTGATTCAAGAGTCCATTCACGTTTGATTGGTGCCAGGGGCAGAAATATTCGTAAAATTATGGATGAATACAAAGTGGATATTAAATTCCCCAGAAGCGATGATCCTGATCCAAATCTTGTCATTATTAGTGGATCTGAAGATGGTGTTTTAGAAGTTAAAGATCATTTGCTCATGCTAGAAGAGGAATATGTAAGTAGATTATTTTGTTTTTTTTTGCATAGAAATAATCATGACCTACTACAGTTAATCAAATCTATTTTAACTTTCTAGTTACAAGACGTTGCTGATCAAGAATTGCGTGATAGTTTCCGTGGACCATTTAATACATCATCCGACAGCAACAACAGTCGTAAATCAGAAGGTAATGGTTTTGTAGTACAAGGTGGTCCATGGGAACAAAGAGCTCCCAATACAGCCAGCGTTACTGAATTTCCTTCATTCGGAGGAAATAGAGTAGTCGAAGAGATACCCCAAACTACTCCAGTTGCTAGTGCATGGGGTCCAAGACGTTAAAACAATCTATAAAGACAAATTTTTATGCTCAGTCCGAAACCTGTTTCTCCAACCCCTTATTATTATAAATGATATTTTAAGCTGCATGTGATTAAGAAGTTTACAAAACCATTTCACGCATGTAAATCTCTTGATTACTAATTTTCAATTTTATTTTTCCTAATTTTTAATCCTTCTTATTTTTAAATGTTTTGCTAATAATCACACAAAAAATCACTGCCATTTATGAAGAAAAAAATGAAACATCTTGAAAACCTTATTGAAATAGCGGACTGGCGTGTGTAATAGAATTTATCGAAGTATTTTTTTTTTGTTTGGAGGGCATAGCGCTATATGTACTACTAACATTAGAAATTAAGATCAATCATTTAGTGGAACTTATTGAAAAGCAAAAATAACTGCAACCTCTTCCCTCACTGTTTGCTGCATTATGATAGGCCTGGCTACGACACTGGACTCTGACATGGAATTGAATAAAACACTGACGCGTTAGATTTTATTAATTTTTTAGGTCTTCCTGCCAAGTAAGTTGACAAGACAACGAAACTTGGCTGCCTAAAGGCCTAATAATGGCTCTAATCATGTCGAGATGTTATGATCATGATGTTTAACTTTTTTATTATTAATTTCTAGTGTACATATAAAAATATTCATTGATATATTTACTTGTGTAATATCATTATGTAATAATTGGTGATTTTTGTTTTGTCTTTATTTTTTGAAGCATGAATATGATGTAGCAACTAAGTCATTTATGTAATTCTTTTTTGTTAATTGTGATTTCGTTTCTTTTTTACATAATTAAGTAGTCTTTAAATTGTTTTGTTATTATTTTTTGATTGTTTTTTTTTTGATAATGATCTAAAGTGTCATAACTTCTCTGATTTTTATGAGGCGGTGCAATGGTGCCTTCCTCTTTTTTATATGACCGTACTCTATCTAAATAAGCTTGTACGATAAATACCATTAGTGGGGTGTAGGAGTTTTACATACTTTTGTTTGCAAATATCATTTATTATATAATATATACATATTAAAAATGAAACATATAAGTATATATAATATAAACACTAATTACATTACGACTGAATTTTACTGTTGATTAAAAATCAGTATAATTTGACCCTACCATTGTTCATTTGTTTGAATGAACTTTTTCTTGTTTTTGTATATATTCAATATATATATTATGATTATATTATATACGAGTCCTTGTGGTCGATTTTGTTAGCCCAGGACTACCTGAGGGAGAGAAATATATGAAGTAAAAATAATTACGTAATTTGTTGTTTTATTATTGGCATTGTTGTACAGAGGTAAGGAGGTATATTTAATAAAATATTATTAGAATTTTAATAATTAAATCAATAAGACGATTATAATAATTCTTCCACTGCATTATTGTACAGATTAAGAATTTCAATATACAGAGTGTATTTTAATTGAAGGATTTTGGCTGAATGGTAGATAGGTGGAATAGAGTGGAGCAAGTTTTTCTTATAAAGTTTGTTCTTCAAATGAATAGTTTTTGAGAAAATAAATTTTAAAGTTTCATTGATTTTCAAGGCCGACCCTGTAACACTAACCTATCTTAATGCGTACAAATTTAATTTAAAAATGTGGTACCCTTTTAGATGTACCTGCCTTTTAAAAATTGTTGTATGTCACATAAAAAAGTAATTTATCGGTCTGAATGTCTTAAACATAAATAAAATGTGGTCAGAAGTTATTGCTATTTTTATTTATTAGGGTTTGTTTAAGTCTGGGGACAAGGTTGAAATGCGATCTGTTATTACAAAATATTAGATTGACCTTCATAGTTATTTCGTTATTTAAATTACAACTTTCATAAATAGTATCTAGTAACAATTTTAGTTGTGATTTATAATTGCAATTAAATTTAGTTGCAGTCTGGAATTAAGAGGTTAGTTGAAAGTAAATATAATTGCAATTGAATTGTCAATTAGATCTTCAATCAACTGATTAATTGATTAAGAATTTAATTTTAATCCCCAACACCGACAGAAATGTAGTAGCTCTACTTGCTGGCACATTTATGTATTTATTCCTACCTATAAACAGTTTAAATAGTAAATATCTTTTTGTTTGAAATAAATTAAATGAATTATCAGCATAGAAATAATACCTCCTCCAGACACCAGGGCCGCTGTCTTCTGTTTGCTTAATTTCCCGGGTGCCCAACAATTTTTAGTGAAAATTGATTTTTGAGATAGTGCAGAATTTTATGCATTTTTGCCTTCTTCCTTTATTCATATGACGCCCATTAAGCTAAAAACCATTATTTAAAAAAACTGTATAGTATGTACTTTGTCCGGAAAACCAGAAGCCCTTACGTCATAATCTGTTACCAACTTAAATTAGCAACTATTCCAGTACTTTTATTTAGGCCCGAGTTTTTCATTAGACCCCCCACTGTGAGGCTTTTAAATAATCTCGTTCACTTCAAATAGTTGTGGAACAATAATAAAATCTTCTTTAAACTTTTAAAAATATTCAGGTAACACTTTAACTTAATTCAAATTTTGTTTATACATGACGTTTACGTCAATCATATGGTTAAAATATCTAACCTCACTTTAAATTACAGATTTTTAATCCGGAGTCAAGCATAGATTCGCCCAAAGCTGTTTATCGACACTTTGTTAAATTTGGCTCCAACTTATATAGATTTTGTTGAAACTGACTGCCTGCACTGACATTTTTCCAAAACAAAATCGAAGCACGTAAAGTTTATGACGTCACAGACCCGCACAGCTGTTCTTAATTAACACGAATCTTAATTCTATAAACACAAGATTGTAATACTTAAAACAAGGATTAAAACAATGTAACACACTTGTATCCTAAAATGCATCGCAACAAAGATACAAGACGAAAACGATTGACAATGTACAAATTTCGTTATAGCTTAATTACATACAAAATTGAAATAAAACAGGTTTATCCTTTACAAAATAGATGCATGATCACACAATACAACTAATACATATAAATTTTACATAGGAACATCTTTACAATTTAGAAAAAACATAATTTTACAGTCCGATACGATATCGAATCAATCAATTGATGCATTTGCAAGTTCCAGCTTTAATATTGATTCAAATAAGATCAATTTATAATCAAATTATCCAGCATACAGTTCTCCAAGTGTATACATAAAAACAATGCTGAGGAAAAACAGTATAAGAGTTAATAATCGTCAAAATAAAGCATAACGACAAAATTTAAACCTTCAATAATGAAAATGTTCAGAATTTTTATAACAAAGTTTAAAAACTAATTGTACTATATAAGTCATAACAAGATATACCCAAATTATCTGTTTTCAGTAAACTGACAGCGCGAAACTGAGTTGGAGCATAGAGAAATTCACCCAACGTTAACGATGGTAGCCTCTAAATTTAAACAAGATTACTGCTTCTCTACAAGTGAAAAACCCATCCCAATGTGTAACTTGAGTTGTATAAACATGTATTATGATAAAACAAATCTAAATGATTGATATACTTTTTTTATAAAAATCAACCTTTTAAATGCATATGAAATTTAGGTTATGTTTGCATGAAATTTTTATTCTTGATTTCTATTTTAAATATTGATGAGCATAACTGTGACCCTATGTGTAACCTTTATATTAATTATGATATCACTTAGCATGTCCCTCTTTTGATTTAAATCTGATATGTGAAATATTTGTTTTCACGTTTCCGATATCATTAATAAAATTTTCAATGAGGTGATCTGATATCACCGCAATATATTTGTTTTATATGTTTAAGTTTTTTCGTGGGATACTGCTATTCGTCAGGCAAGTTTCTTAATTTGTAGACTTGAATGAACCTGTTGTGTAATATTCAATGAGAAAAAAAATTAAAAACCTGTCTAAGAATTACACCAGCCATTGGAGTAATTTTTAAACACTGGTTTTAAAAATTACCCTGCGACATCAAAATTTAAGCTTATTTAAAAAATTCTTTCTTGTTGAAGGTTTTATGTTCTTTGCTATCCTTTGAGAAAATGAAAATGAGGATTAGTTCTGCTAAACATATAGTCGGGTGGGGCAAAAATAGACATTTTGCAATTTTTAATTTTATTATAATGAAAAAATCATAATGTAAACCTACAAAAATTGCTAATATCTCATAGGACATTAGAATGTAGTATCCTTACATTTTTGCATAGCCTATTAAAAAATAAAATCTGTGTCCGAAGTAATAAAAAGACATGTTAATATCTTACCGGTTATGTACAATTTGCTATTTCCCAGGTTATAAGCAAACATCGTACGGCAACTTGTCACTTGTGTGTTTGTTGATATTATTTCTTTGGAATAAGGTTTTGACTGGTGTTGATCATGATGCACCATAATAATAACGGTAATAATAATAATGGTTATAATAACGTAGCCTGCATTCATTTAGAAAAATGAAAAGGTTAGGTAGTGGCATGGTGCAATACATAGTGAAGGTGATTTTAACTAAAAAGGTATTCAACTTGAAAAACGTTTTTATTTTACTATGTAGGGAAACCTGTTTAATCATTTTCCAAAGCAGATAATTTAAAAACGAAAAGCTTGTTAGCAACGAGTTAAGTATGAATCAATGTAGTGCAAAATCTTCTATTCATTGCTACGAAACCTCAATTGGTACTATTTTGCCACTTACTTCCTTCTGTCATGTTTATCTAATCTTCATTTTACCTTTATTCGTCAAAATTTGAAAATATACAAAAGTACTTCACAATAAAAGTACAAAATGTACCATAAATGAACCCTTACACACCTGCTTTGATATTATTTTGTCTACTTTTTGCTCCGTCTTTAGCACAAAAAAAACAAATGCCTGTAAAATGGACAGCAAAATAGTTTAATATTTGCACCATCAGCACATGTTACAGGATAGCATCACCTAGCAGAATTCTAAAAAAAAATTCAATTTATGTAAACCATTAGTGTTGGAAAATGCTTGAGCATTTATTTTTGGAGAATATCCCAGGAGCACTAATGAATGATGGAGAAGACAAGCGAGAAGAAGAGGCTATGCTGCTAAGAGTAGAAGATGAAGGGGAAGACAACAACCCCTCGAGGGAAGAATTCGATGCTGCAATAAAACTAATGAGAAGCAACAAGAGCCCCGGTAGTGATGGTATACAAGTGGAACTCATCAGAAATGGAGGTAATCAGCTTAAAATGCAGTTATTTGATTTAGTAATGCAAATATGGAAAGAGGAACAGATGCCTAATGAATGGAAGCGAGCAATCATTTCACCTATTCACAAGAAGAGAGATAAATTACAGTGTACAAACTATAGACCGATTTCTGTTTTAAACGTGGCATATAAGATACTGTCAACAATAATTAATAGTAAACTGAAGAAGATAGCAGAAAGTATCTTAAGTGAATACCAGTGTGGATTCTGTCCAAATCGGTCAGTTATAGATCAAATATTTGTGGTAAGGCAAGTACAAGAAAAAAGCTGGAAGAAAAATATAAACATCCATACCTTATTGATCGATTTTAAACGTGGCATATAAGATACTGTCAACAATAATTAATAGTAAACTGAAGAAGATAGCAGAAAGTATCTTAACTGAATACCAGTGTGGATTCTGTCCAAATCGGTCAGTTATAGATCAAATATTTGTGGTAAGGCAAGTACAAGAAAAAAGCTGGAAGAAAAGTATAAACATCCATACCTTATTGATCGATTTTAAACAAGCCTACGACAAAGTAAGAAGAAGCGCAGTTATAAAGGCACTACGAGCTTTGAAGTTTCCAGAAAAATTAATCAGGTTAGTTAACATGACACTTGTAGAAACCAGTAGCCAAGTGAAGATTCAGGGTAAGCTGTCGGATACTTTCAAGGTTACATCAGGACTTCGGCAAGGAGACCCAATGGCCCCCACTCTATTCAATATCGTGTGAGAATATGTTATGAGACACAGTGGCCTAGTACAGAAAGACACAATATTTAAGAAACCATATCAAGTGATGGCATATGCCGATGATGTCATAATAATGGCGAAAACAAAAGAAGAGCTTAAGATGCACACAAGAAATCTGGAAAGGGCAGCTGGTGAGTGTGGACTCCAATTCAACGAAGAAACGTCTCACTACATAATACTAGGAAGAAACATGGGTCAGGATAAAGAGAATTTGAAAGTTACAAACATCCAGGGAAACAAAACTTATTGTTTTTCGCGAAAGAACTCAATTACATACCTAGGAACTGAAATAAATAGTGATAATAATATCGGTAGTGAAATCGACCAAAGAATAACAGCGGGAACTAGATCGGCAGCAAGTGTGCATAAATTGATTTCTACTAAAAGTGTTTTGTGGAAAATAAAAATACGAATCTATAAAACAATTATTAGACTGGTAGTGTTGTTTGGTAGTGAGACATGGCCCCTGAGACAACAAGATATCCAGAAACTCCAAATATGGGAAAGAAAGATATTGAGGAGAATCTACGGTGGTATAAAACAAGAAGGAGTATGGAGAAGAAGATCTAATCAAGAACTACAAGATGTCTATAAGGAACCAAATATAGTGAACATAATAAAGCAAGGACGCTTGAGATAGCTAGGGCATACTGGCCGTATGCCTGAAGCAAGAATTCCAAGAAAGATCATGGAAGAAGAACCGTACGGTAAAGTTTGTAGAGGCCGTCCAAGAATGACATGGGAAGCAAGTGTTCAAGACGACCTACAGAAGCTAGAGGTGGTAGAATGGCAGAATCTGGTTAGAGATAGAAGAAAATGGAAGGAAATTACATGTAAAGCCTTGGGCTTATAAAGCCTGTTGAGCTGATATATATATATATATATATATATATATATATATATATATATATATATCTTCTACCCAATTGAGCGTCCTCCTATGTAAAAATCCAATACCAGTGAGCGTCCATGGTCATTGAGCGTCCGATAGACGGACGCTCACTGGCAATCCCTGAAAATGTCACAATGTGATCAGTTGGTTGCATACATGCTTTTGCAATAAAAATCTCGTGGACGTTGGGTGACACATTCGTGTGATAGATGTTTATAATTAGTCCAGGCTTCTGCCGCATATAAGCGCGGTGAGCGTCGAAGTGTCTATGATATACACAAATAATACCTGCAGCGTTCAACTGAGCTTCCACCTTTAGCTCCTCCCCCGTTAGCTGCTCTTCTTAATACATATTCATTTCTATGCATTAACGAGCGTCCGTGAGCTATTTATAGAAACAGCAGCTGTTACAGGAGAGAGTGAAGTCGATCGATAAAATTCTTCAAATAAAGCCGGTTTGGTTTACCGTGATTTTATAGAGACAGCGCGGCCCTATATATTTTATTTTATTCAACATACAGGAAAGCCACATTTAAGTACAAAATATGATTTAAATACATTATGAAGATATATCCTGACTTGTTTGAGTTTATTATGTATTATAATTATGATACGATAACATTTTAATATGTATAATTTGAAAGAAGAAAAGAATATTTTATTATAAACACATTGTTATCTATATTTGCTTATATTTTAATTCATATCAAACAATGAGAATCATCCTAAAGTTAATTGTTGAATAGAAGATTTAAATCTATTTAATAAAACCCCAATAAATTTAAGACCAAATCTACTATTATCATTACTAAGTCACGTACTTCTAGGTAGAAAGAAATTATAATCGTAGTTGAAAGGATTAAAGGGTATATTGAAAATATCATAGTTTCTAGTTGATATAACTGGAATTCTAAAGGTAGTTTTTTGAGGAACTTTTAGATAATCTACCTCATCATTTATATTCAAAGCAGAAAAATTAAATTAGCTTTCGATCTTGATTTCGTGAAGGTCGCACAGTCCCTGTCTTTTCGATTAGAACCACCCTTCATAAAGGAGTAATTCTTTTTTACTAGTAGAAAATGGCTGTCCGATGGATATTGATAAAACCCACATTCATGTAGAGCTGGTGATGTGGCGTAACAGTTCATTTATGCATAAGTCTTTCCCCAACTTTCCTGAGTGGGTTCGGACGAAACCGATTTAGAGTGGAACTAGAGTTTGATGAAATTTTGATTAATTTTAAGATCTTGTGATGGACTAAGCTTCTAAGCTAGCATTTGATCGACGTTTGTAAAACTTAGACTGCGCTAAAATCTTAGACTACTTAGTTACACCACGTTTTATTCAAGTCTACCAACCTACGCGCCCAGAATCCAACCCTACTCAGGTTGTAGAAATAACGCATAAATGAACTTGGAAGGATTTTTTCTCTACAGAACAATTGTACCGAGTTTCAACGAGGTCTATAATAACTATTTTCCATCCATAAAATGTCTCCTCCGTGATTCAGTAGTCCCGAAGTAATAGCCAGGGACTGCAATATTTAAGATTTGCACAATTTCAATAGATTAATAATATCCATACGGTAATCGTATTTAAAAGCCACACATCGTAAAAAATTATTTTGCACTCGCTCTGGTGGTTTGGGTAATTTGGAGACCATACTGGAGAACCACATTGCAAAAACAGATCTTACCAATGCTATGTATACAATTCTTCGGATTGAACTTTCCTTAATGATTCTATCTTGCTCTTACACACATCTTGATCTCCTGATGTGATCGCCAAAGAGTAGAAACGTTGAATTGGCCTCAAGAATTCTGTATACGCGGTCTTCATAAGAGCTACACGAACATTTCTATCTTTTCCAGGGACAACCTTTACAATCCTCGCTATTGGATTCCAATTCTATCACTTTAAATTGCACTTCCAACTAGAACAATAATTCGAGAATAACATTCTTGAATCTTTCTTCGGTTTACGCTCAACTAATTGACTCAAATACTCACTACAAAAGTTTCGTCACAAATCCTCCTTGACTCTTTGGTGATAGGCAAATTTCCTGTTAGAATCTAAATAATCCAACCCTGGGCTTCTGGGCCAAGAACATGGCTGGGGTGAGAGGAACCAAATCTTCAGTTTTCAGAAATGAATGACAATGGTCTCGAATTGATAACTGATTCACAATCATATAAAATCGCTATTAGTTCTTCATAATTTAATAAAGTTCTTCATAATTTTTACCAAACACTCGTCGCAACAGTTGTTTCAGAGTTCTCATAAGACGCTCTCACCAACCTCCTTCCACCAAGCAGGAGTCGGAGGAATAAACCTCCATTGAACTTATTGGACAGCTGACACGGATTCCACGACTTTCCAATCCACAGATTTAAACAAATGTGTCCATTCCAACAAAGTTTATTGCGTTTTCACTACTACAACGGTCTTCCCCTTCTTGTTACGAAGCTTAAAACTCTGCAAGATGGAATCAGTAGACAACAAACTTATTAATTCCAAATGACTGCTACAAGTCTTTTTGTATCAAATCTTCTGCGCTTCTCACATTTGGAAATAATGGCACGAATTGACTTCCTTCCCCTCGGAATCCTATATCTTTCACATAAACGAGAAAGTAGCAACTGTGTTTCTTCATAACACTGCTTCAAATGTACCTCCCTCACAAGGGCCAGTAACACTGGATGACTGGTTGGCAATAAAATAGGAATCCAAAAATCCACCGTGTCTTTTCTTCGTTCAGTTTTTGTTTTGACTCTTATAAGTCCCGAATTATCCCTTAAAACACTTAGTTCAGGTATCTCATTTATGTTTACTGCAAAACATTGCTTCTGAGCTACTAGTATTACACGCCTCTCTGTTTCATCCAAATCACTGGCATTTACCATGCCAGTTTTACGATTATCTTCTCCATTGCGGGAATTGTTCAAAAATCTTAGCATCCAACCCACCATTTTGACAATACCTGAACATTTCGAAAAATAATTTCTTCTGTTGTGACTTCCAATTGTGACAGCCAATAATTGCAATCGTGGGATTGGCAACCTTTTCAAAGGTGCAATTCTTGTCGTTGCTTGTAGGAACTTCAATTCCACTTGATAATTGAGTTCGCATCTCACGAAGACAACGGACTAATATGCAAAACCACTACCATCGCAAAACGTATGTAGCTTCCACCCATCCTTGGGAAATGCATAAGATGACAAACATCGAGGGATTCTGATTGACGGCGGCAGTTTCAATTCGCTCATCCAATTTTGTAAACTTTGTTCCCAACTCTTGAGGTAATACTTCAATCCAACTAGTTTTCATTCCCCAACTAGATTGAAGTAGAATATCTTCATACGCAAAACAGTGACATGTGAAACCAATGGGGTCAAAAACCTTGAACTACAGATAATATGTTTCTTCGGGTAGGAATAGGAAATGGTTCTTAAATGTCTTTGACATGACACAACAAAACATCCTCCTGCTTATCCTAAAGCAAACCAAATACTTGAGAAATGTTGCATACACTCTGAAAAGTGGATTCCCACAACCTTAGATCAAATTTGGTGGTGGACAGTAACTCAGTCACATCTTTGATGAAACTAATCAAATCACCTTCCGAGTCAACTGAAGTGACACAATTATCCACGTAGAAGGATTTTGATAATTTCTCTCCAGTTAATTTTAATTCTGGCAGTGCATTTTTAACATGAAGCTCAATCACTGCTCCCAACAGGAAAGGATTACAATTCATGCGGACCACCACACAACGATGACAAAAAATTCTTACCTGTCGGCCTTTCTTGTTCCTTCACCAGAGAAATTTCAAAAAAATCACTATTGCTTTCCTTTAGCGCAATTTGAAGAAAAGCTCTTCCGAATATCTAAGATAATGCCAATTTTTTTTCCCTAAATCTCAACAACATGGATGGGACAAGTTTAATCAAATTCGGTCCTTTTTCCAGACAATCGTACAAGGACGGCAATTTTTTCTGCCTCACTGAGCCGTCGAAAACAGGTCTAACTTTTGTCGTGACACAAAAAGGCTTGAAGACAGAGCGATGAGACAAGTACCAGCCAATGTCATTGAACTTATTATTTGGCACTTCTTCAACTACTCCTTCTTCTAACCACCCATGAACACGTTATTATAATTCTTAAAATTCCCAAAATCATCCAATTTCTTTCTTGTAGAAATAAATCACTTTTCTGTCATTAATTTGGTTTCTTTTAATTCTGGATGACCATCTATCCAAGACAGACTCACTCCATATGAACCATAAGAATTAATAAAGACAGTATCCTGGAAATGTTTTTTGGCAACAACTTTCAAAACCAGTTTAGAGTTCGTCTTTCCAGTATCTCTAATTACAATTGTTTTGAATGTCCAAAGATTTGTAACTGACGATTCTTGGATCAACAGCAACGACACAATCAAGGATGAGCTAGATTGGCAATGTTCAAAAGACACTCTTCCCATGAGAGTGCAGCCCAACTTATTCTCAATGGCAAAAAGTACACTTTTCAACTGATGAGCTCGCCCTGTCCACAAACTGCCAGCAACATCTGATTCAATTAGAATTTCAATTTGCGTACATACGTTCCCGACGTCAGAAATCCAAATCTTCTTGTTATTCAATTTTCTAAACCAGGTTCCTCTTTTCGCATGAGGAACGTCTCCACAAATGACCTCCATAAATGACATTTTCTAGAAAATTTTCCATTTACAGTACTCAGAATTACATCAAATCTCATGTGCTGTTTCTCGGACTGAACCCCACCAAAGAGCATATGAACAATTGACTCTGAGGATACAACCGGAAGCTTCATTTCTTCAGCAGCACTTCTCAAAATATAAGACCTTTGAGATCCTATGTCAACGATTGCTCTTGCCTTCCGTTCACATCCTACTCCGTTCACGATCATCACTAACGTCTGAAGAAAGACATCACCGGAACAAGATTGATAAGACATGGCCGAACTTCTTGACTCCCGGACTCTATCTTGACTGACTGGACCATGGGTGGCAGAATTTTTGTGAGCTGGTAGATCGGAACGCATGACTTTAAAATGCTTCTTTCTATACAGTGAGTTAGGCAGAACGATATCAAAAAAAACTGGGGGGGGGTAAATAGGATTATTTGGAACCCATTTAGGGTAAATCACCCTATACAAAGGCGTTTGGTTTTCACACAACAAATTTAAAATTTGTTTCAACCGTTTTTGAGACTTAGTTAAGTCGGCTTATAACTTTTTATGTGTCTGTTATTTGGATGATTTTTTTTATTTTTAGGTTAACGATGTCTACAAGATAATAATACAAAAATTTTTAACTGATTAATTAAAAAACAAAAAATATATTAAGCCATTAGTCCAGAATTTCGGCATTTTTTCAAAAATACCTAAAAAAATTAATAAAGAAAAGCCAAGCACCTTTGTATAGGGTGATTTACCTTAAATGGGTTCCAAATTATCCTATCTACACCCCAGTTTTTTTTGACATCGTTCTACCTAACATCCTGTATACAAGACACACGACCTTTGATTTACATAATTTGAATTGATGACCGACTCTATGATGTATTTCTTGTAGAGAAATACAACATTTCTTACTTAACAAACCTTTCTTTTTTTCACTCGGATCCATTTTCTGAGTTTGAAAGTAATTATTGATGGGATTTCGCACAAAAACATATACAATTTTTTTAACCCCACCGTCGTCACCCGAGAAAAGTCCAGCAGCTATTGGAATACTAACACTGACACTCCTTATTTCCTCCCTCCACTACAATTTACTCCATTGCCAAATCAATTACGAGCCAAAGAAATCTTTTCTCACCTTAAACTTCATATCTCAAAAATTCCATCAATTGATTGAGTCGATTCTTTTGACTGACCACTTCATCCTCTCCCAGTTTTGAATTTCTCATTCTATTCCAGGTTCTGAGCAATTCTTCAGGTAAGGTAATTCCACAAGTGGGAACAATATGGCATTATCATAATTATCTTATTCTTATTATCATGATATTCTTCAATTACCAATTTTTCGTTCGTTCGTCATCAAGATCGCGTAACTCCTTGACCAATCTTCCCAGTTTCATCATGGAAGCGTTTATGGTATCTTGTTCCATGGCTTTAACACCATCCACATTCAACATAAAATTTACTGTCGGTGTACATGCGGTAGGTCTGGGACTCTCTTCTACCGACGTCTGTCCATTTTCATTTTCCCCAAAATATTTAATCAACATCAATCCAAAATCCTAAAACAATCACGTCGAGGTCCCCAGGATGTCGGGCGCACGTAGATTTTAACCGATTCTCTTTCCCTGTCATGTAGTATTTGTAAAACTTTGGCGGTTACAAATGGCGTAGAGGCGAAAAAGGGTAAAAAAGTGTGATAGAGTGAGAAAATGTAAAAGACAGTGATAGGAAAAGATAGAGTGTTGAATGGTGGGATAGTAAGTTACATCGTGAGAAAGAGTAGGGGAGGGTAGAGACTCTGATAGTTTGATAGTGAGTAGAAAAGATGGAAAACGGTTCAAGAGAGCGGAAAGAGTGGATGAAGGAGAATGAGGTGAGTGAGGATAAGGTGGAAAGAGATGAAAGAAGGTCTAAAGAGATTGGAGTAGATGAATAAGGCTGATAAACCGTGCAAAATGGTAAAAAGGAGTAAGAGAATGTGAACGAGCGGGACAGGGACAAGGACGGGAAAGAGTCCTTTAATTATAGTTTTCCTTGTAGTCGCATTTACAGTTCTTTTGTATGTCTATTACTGCTTTATCTGCGAATATATTCTACAGGTAAGCAAACCTACTTATTTGTACTTGCAGTTACAGGTAGTGCTATTATTACTGAGGTATCGATGCAGCTCAGGTACCGACTTGTAGTTCACTTGCGAGTGATAAACCAGCAGGAACAACTTGCAAAGCAGGTATCTGCGCATTTCTCTGGTACGAACTTATGCAAAAGTTGAGAACAACGGAGATAACGCTTGGAGAAACACATGTAAGGCAACATCATCACATATATGTATGCTACTTCTTCTGTAACTGATAAAAGACATGTTCAAATCAATTTTAAGACTTTGATTTATTGTTTCTAGCCTTATTTGGTGAAACTCCATAATCAATTACTAAATAAAACTGATTTGTTAATACTTTTACATATTTATTATAATCTACCTGACAATTGTTTCGACTGTTTAGATCTGCTATATTATATCCTATTGGACAAACACTTCGAAGTTTGAACATAAGATATAAAGAGCACCTACGTTGTTACAGAAGTAAATATCCAAAAAATATCTACGCCAAACGCCTTTTTAGAACAAAATCACACAATGCCTTCCCAAAATAATATTAAATTCCTACATTTTTGTTAATAACAAACGCAAATTAGACATTTTAGGAACTTTGGAGATATTATACAAACACAAACTCTGGGTACTTTTAATGAATGAACAGATTGAGCTCAGTAATTCTCCGGTACTAGAAGTGTTAGATATTTAATATATATTTTTTATCTAGTTATCTATTTTTTGCATTTACCTTAGCGACGTGTTTGTTTATATTTACATTACCTTTGATAATGACAGCTCAACTGTCGAAACATATGTCAGAGAGATTATATAAATTTGTGAAACTTTTAACTAAATAATCAGTTTTATTTGTTTCGCAATTTTAAGAAAGTTCTTATAATAAACATTTCCTTAAAAAAGTACGTAAAATAAAAGTTGTATTCTTATAATAACATTTAGATGTTTTGCATCTTCATCGAAGCTAAAACATAACAATTTGTAAAATATAAAAATCAGCTGATTGACAGTTTTTTCTATATCCAAACAAAATAAGACTAAATCTAATAACAATCTAACATTTAAATGTACTGTTGCTAATCATAGAGCTAACCTACTACTATTATGTTATTAAAGCCGAGTTCAGTAGAATCAATACTCAGATTAATGATTGATCTGATTACTCAAGTAATTGGAGAGAGGAAGACAATTGTTTTAATAATAGTTGCTAACGCTGGTTACTCGAGCGATCAAATACCTTCGATGCAATTACCAAACTTAGCTTTAATTTATTTTTACCCTTTTGAAATGTGTTAATTGTAATCATTAACAATGCATATTATAATTTTCCCCTTTTGCAATATATAAAGGTAATATATTTATTTATTTAGGAATGGGTGGCATTATCTGAAACATCATAATAAAACTAACAGCCAGCTGACTGTCTATTTAAAATTCGGTACTGTTTGTATTTACAGAATATATAGAATGCATGAATACACTTCTCAAGTGCAAATTCGCGTTCTTGGGAAACCCGTCTTATGACGTCATGCTTCGACGCCACCACATGCTTCCGAACCAATCAAATAAGAGAATCTAAAAATAGATGTCTAAAAATAGACGGACGCTCAATGAAACACTAAGTAGTTCATGACGCTCAGTAATCGCTTAAAATGATTTACTACTTACACACGGTGTATATGTGTGGACGCTCAGCTACAAACTTTCTATACTGACGCTCAATGGTACGACAGATAAATATATATATATATATATATATATATATATATATATATATATATATATATATATATATATATAACGGGTGTTCATTTAAATTCGTAATCTAGCAACCTTTGGATTATTGCCTGTCTCTATCTGCGACGTATTATATCTGTCGCTCTGTCTTCTTTCATTAAAATTCCAAAGGTTGCTAGATTACGAATTTAAATGAACATGCGTTATATATATATATATATATCCCAGGAGCACAAACGAGAATAAACCCTCAAAAGTGAGCAGGACTGGATAATATACCTTTAACTTGCAAAGATATACCCAAAATAAAGATAATTTCAAAAGTTCTTAAAATTTCTTAAAATGCTGAAAATGCTCGAATGTTCTCCAATTTTCCTCTCCTCATTTATAATGCTAGTAATTGCAGTTAATTTGACTGTTGGAAGGTAATGTGTTAAAAAATGCAATAACAGAGAATTGGAAATATTAAACCCGTTGGGCCCTATTTAAAAATCACTATTAAGTTAATAACTTGTTTAATTGCCATGGTGACCAATTCTAATCTTTTTCCACCTATTAAAATGAGCTAAAGATTTTTCTTGTTGATTTTAACTTTAGTTAGAGACACCTTTAATCATGGCATGTGAATATGTCCCATTATATTTAGATTAGAAGCTCAGAAACTTAAAATAAATTTTGCTACGGGACACTTTGCCGACCGTGGATAATGCGCTGACCGCGCAAGGTCGGTGTGCACGTCGTAGTGTCCACAGTCGTCAAAGTGTCCAAAACCGCCAGTCGGCGTAGTGTCTACGGCCGATGTCCAGTATCCAGCCACCGCATGCACCAGTAATACCTATTAAAAACTTTACAAACATTTGTCACCATTTGTATAAACAAAATATAACAAATTTAAATAAAAAGTTCATGTATAACGAAAGACAAAACAGGTGCTTCCGGGCGGTAACCCAAATTTCTTGTCAATGATGCTTTCAAAGGCATAAATTGTGCAAACTATGCTTATAAAACTGTCTGTCTTTTGAACACCTGATGCCGACAGCAGCTGAGAGTAATACGTGTACATTTTGCGCGGGCAAATTTCTTTGTTTTAAACATATTTAAAAACTTAGTTTGATGTTTTAAACAAGTGTTTTAAACAAAATGTTTTGAACCCTGGTTGAAATAAACAACGTTTGCCTTAACTAATAACTTTGAATACTGTCATTATTGATCAAAATCCATGTGCATCACTATCACTTTAAACTCGCAATTTCAATTTACAATACAGTATAGTTGATTTTTTATAGGTTTTACAAGCCCAAATTACAAAAAATCATCAAGCAGAAATGCAATGCAGATCCAAAAAGACTTGTTTGGAAACTATATTGGTATGCATAGTTTCAGAAATTTTTAATTTAAAACACCCCAGTTTCTAAAGTCACTGGAAAACCAGCTCTCAACGTGTTGGATAACTCTTTTAAACATTACTCTTTGCTTGTGGCTTGATACATTTTAGAACTTTATTTGTTATTACCTTCAGTGCTGCTACCGCATATTATAACATCTCAATACAAAAAAAAGTCATTATTATTAAACAATCTTTATTATTAAAAAAAAGCAATTATCACAAATGTAACAGTTAAAAAGGAATCATGTTAAAACAATGATATTAAATTAAAAATTTGAAATATATAAATAATGAAATTAGTCAAAAAAATAGTACTATACATTATAATAGGAAGATACTCTTTTTTTGTTTACAACAAATAGGTAGATAGATAAATAGTAGTTATTAAAGTTATCATGAGTAAGTCGCAAATTTATTATTTAAATTAAATTATGGACGGATAACCAATTACATTGATAATATAAAGTGTTTTGTTTTTGTCTCCATGAGACATTGCAGTAGTATTCGAATATTTGTAAGTATTACACTAAAAAGAATGACTAAAATTTGACTGTTTGAAAAAATTAATTACATAAAAAATCAGTCAGCACCAAATTTAAGTTTGAGCATAACTAAGCATTCACGCAGCATTCATACACTTTATACAATTCATATATTAGGTATATTTATAGTCTTATTTTATTTTGCGTTAAATCTTCCAATGGCTTGTTTTATATAAAAATGCTATTTAACATTTAGTAGATAAGCAACACTAAAAGAAAGTGGAATATAACATAAAATTGCAAATAAATTCAGGCAAGGGCATTAGACAACAAAAATAAATTAAGAAAGTATGGTTTAAAAAAAGTTAACAAATTATTAAGAAAAGAGACCACCACCAATCTAATGATTACCCCCTTGTCTTTTACAAAATCTATATCAAGGAGAGAAGTAAAGCCAATGGAAAAGATAAGCTGAAAATGTTCATAAAAACTTTCAGGTATTTACAAACATTTTTTTAATTTAAATATATTTACTAATCAAACCATTAATATCTAGAATATTCTTCCAGAACATTTTTAATACGGTGCGGAGAAATAATTCGAAGTGGGTAGCAAAATGTTTTTGCACAAATATTAAAAATTAGAAGATTATTGTAGATATTAATAGTTGCATGTACACTCTAAGTACATTGGGTTAATTTCATTCAATTACGATATTAAATATTTTGACATTTTCTTGTTGACTACTTCGTTTTTCTTTTTGCTTTAAGCAAGTCGTTTTGAGAACATTTCGAACACATTAATTAATGTCTTTTTTTATTTGTTGCCATTGAAAAGGAGTATTTTGAATAACTTAAAAACTAATATCTACAAAAATTACTATTTATTACGTGAGGTAGTCAGGACTGGGCTCCGCCATAGGTTCTGGGGTGGTAAACAGCGGATTTGGAAATTCCGGTGGATGTGGTAGAGGACCTGTGGTTTTTGGTCTGCGACGATAGGCCATTAACCAACAGGAAACTGCAACTGCAACAGCCACCAAAGCCAGTAATGCTGTTATGACTAATGCTATTATAAAACCAATCATCGATACGCATATGTCCTCCACTTTTTGAGCGTCTGGAGCTGTAAAAACATGTGTTAGAGATTTGAACAGGTTGTTATTTTGTGAACCTTATCTTACCCTCAGTAGGATCTACAAAGCGTTCCTCACGCCTTTCAAATGTTAGTATTGCATTGGATTGTATCGTTATTTCTTCTCTTAGTTGTCCGTTCATTAGGTCGCCTGGCAGTGCTACGTCAGTACTATTTTCTTGTTCGACTTCTCGTTTTCGTCTTCCAAATGCGTTGTATCCGCGACAATTAACCTAGATTAGAAAATTAAGTATTTTAGTTATTTTTAAAAGAATGAAGATGTCAAATTTTATTTTTATTTGGAATCTACATAATTTGCATGGACTGGCAAAAAATGTAAACCTTAGCAGTAGCAGTTACTATGTACCCTTTTGGATGTTCTGTGGCTTCGAAGCCACTTGTACGTGAATACAAAGCTTACCACTTGCTAACAAAACAACCAAAAGGGTGTATAGTAATAAACGTACGTCATAATGACGTCAGCATCTGGTGATAACTCGTCATAAGACGCTAGCGCACCAAAAGTCGACGGCATGATGACGTCCAGGAAATGACATTAAAATAACATGCCACATATCACAACATATTGTCGTCTTTTTTGGTAATAAGATTTAATTATATATTTTATCGGTTTCCAAGTCAAAAACAAAATGTTGCGATACGACCTTTTATTATCGTAAGCAATATTAGCATTATTATTTCGAAAATTTTTAAATACATTTTTAATATTTGCTAATTCCAACACTAATTCATGATCAACAATACTTTAAATTTCGCGCCGAGCGGTTGCCCAGTCTTTGTTTTATCGTTTATGTGGAGTCTGCCTTCTTCGCCATTTTTGATTTTTAAAATGTTTAAAAAAATCTCAACCGTCAAAGAGTAAATGTCCATATTCTTCTAGCGAATTGGCGAAACATTTTTATGGTGAAAAACTTGTTAGAACTTAAAGTATCACCTATCACAAAAATATTTGGCAATATTATATTTTTGTATATTTTTCACTTAAAAAATACTAGTGGTTTCATATATATTCCTAAAAATCTGGAGGTGGGGTACCAAATCTAACTTAAAAAAGACGTCAAATTAACGTGTTTTTAAGACGTGAAATTAATGTCTAGCATATGACGTCATTGGTCTGAAACATTAGGCTGTCATTACTACGTCATATTTACGCCATACAACGACGACGTCACTCAGTGACCAACTTTCTACGTCATTTTTACGTGCCTTTGCTACCTGGATTAATCAACAAAACTAGGTTACATTAGGTTGAAAGTTGTGCTTACGATAAGAACCTAGCCTAATAATAACCTAACAAGCTTAGAAGGGTTATGTTGACGGTTTAGTTGAATAAAACTATGATAGGTTGGGTTGAACTATAAATTGGAATATCTAGAAATAATGGGTTGCTTAAGTTTCAAAGCCCTTAAGGTTCAAAAAGTGACGTCTGGAATACATTAGTCTCTACATGCATTACCATTACTATTTTTACGTCTTCTAGCGACAGCAAAAAAACAACACATAATCAGTACATAGTTGAAGAAACTACGCGCGGCTTCTCAAACAAAGTCAAAAGTCAAACAAGATATTGTTTTCACACACTAACTATAATTTCAGCAGTAGGTAGTTTAAGCAGAGATTATAACCACCTCACTCTTATAACCCCCACCCCATTTGATATTTGTTTTACCAATACTTTGCATATGATTGTATATTTATACTTGCTATTGAAACAGTGCATATAAATGTTATGTGCCATCATCAAAAATGGTGTTGAAAGTATGTCCTTCTGTCAAAAGCTCTTTGTTTTCCCCAATTACAGGTTAAAAGTTATTGAAGTACTTCCATCCCCATCCATGCGCCACCAACTACTAAAATTAGTCATTAAACCCCAAAATGGGTTCTCTGTACTGCTTATTATTCTTCCCCCGTTTTCGATAAATACCTACTTAGTAATCCAAAATAATTTTAGCCTTTTAGAATCTGGAAATACATGTTTCTGTTTTCTACATTGTTACCACTCTTAAATAAGAAAAAGGTCTTGCACATGAAACAGCCCCTGTCTACAGCAATTTGCTATATTCGTACAAAAACTCTGCCATTGCGTCAAAAGCTCTCCGCCATTACGCAAGCGATTATATAATCTGAAAATGGCTCGTTAGGAATCTTGTCGAGTCGATCACGTATTTTATTTTCTGATTACGTTCACACCTGACCATGCAAGAAGTATTTCGCGATTCGTACGTGAATTAATCTGCATCAGTGCGTATAGTTATAATGTGTATGAACTTAATGAACCTTTGTCTTGAAATTACACCATTTAAGTACAATTCGCGGTGTACCATAGCACACGTCATTTCGTACACGTTGTGATTTGACTTAATTTGAAACATTGTACCAAACTCAAACATATTTTACTGTTCACGACTGTTCTCACAGTACAGGATTGTTTCACCTCATTTGCTTCATGCTCGTTCTATTCACGTAAGTAATTCGTTCTTATTCACGTAACGCCCTCACCTCTACCGGAACTGGAAGATTGGGCGTAGATCTGGAGAACAAACGAAACAAGGAAACCATCTGAGTAATCACTGTTATAAGTCTACAAAATTTAAATATTTAAGTTCCATTGGCTACTTAGCAAGCGCTGAATGGCAAATTACATTAAATTGGTACTGTAATGATCTCTTGCTATTTACATATCAAATACAAATCATTACATACATATCCATCACGAAGGCATTGAATGATGGATAAATTGCTGTAGCAACAATAATCAATAAGCAGTAATAAATAAATATCTCATACAAGATACACGTCTTTTATTACCTTCAACCAATACTAAAAGGATATACCTTCTAAGATTGTGTACCAAGACCCCTATAAACAGACATATCACAATAACTGGTGACCCCGACGTGATTTGAACACGCAACCTTCTGATTCTTTGCTCAGCGCTTACCGAGTAGAGAGCGTGGAGTTTGCCAAAGCAATTCACTATTGACTATCACTGAACACTTGAATTCATAATTTTGAACAAATTGTCACTTAAGTCCGCATTGTCCGCAAATGACAGCCAGTGAAAATCTAATATTTAAAAGTCGCAAATTTCGTTCAAATCATAATTATTTTGAATAGAGGCTAATAATGATCGCGATTTTCTGTCGACAAATTCCACAGACATTTCTTAGAATAGAAGATAATTCAAATGCGTATTGAACTTACCTAAGGTGCTTAAGTATTTTGTTTTTTGATCTTCTTTTAAGAAATAACTGTGCAAAATCTAAAATGACTAATGGTTTTTATATTAACTTTATACGCCCAACTTTTGACCGTCCCATATGACAATCGCTGACCAACTTTATTGTATTAAGCACTGGATGTTCTTTTAACAATGCAACATTCACATTACTAAACTTGGACAAACTTTGCAAAACTATTGCATGTTTATTCATACAATTCGTCTTAAATGAGTCAGCGCACCGCATCAAGAGGTAGGTATAGTTCGTGCACTATAAGTTGACGAGTACCTTTAAACATAATTACTTTTCGGCATAATTATATCGACGCTTCTATAGAAAGTCATTAAAAGGTTTGTTTTGGAACTTTTCTAAAAGTAATAATAGTATAGGACCTCGACAGAATCTAAGTAATAAGAATCAACGCTCGTCAACTTACGGCACGAAGGCTGTACAAGTATAACTGTTTACATGACCTTTTAATATGATAAATCTCACCTTGATTAACTAACGGATGATTTATTTCTAGTAATCTTGAAGACTAAGCAGTTTTGGAAACAATTTCTTTTCATAGATTTCTGTAGACTTAAATTTTGACTTTTAGAGCAAAGATCCTTATAACATAACATATTCTCGGTGATATGGTACAATAAAATAAATACAACAATAATGACGTCAGTTATTTTAATTGATTCTTTGAAAATGGTGCTACAGTAACATGTGCATATTACGCAAATTTAATAACAAAATTACGCGGTGTTATCAGCGATGTCGGCTCAATTTCTTTTTGGGACACGCGAAATCTTTGACCGCCCTCTACCTTTTTTGAAAGTACTCGATGACCGGAGTCCAACGATACCAATCTTGTTGAGTAAACAAAAGTTAACGTAACTTTTGTTTTACGAAATTCTGTATGTAGTTTGCGCTATTTAGAAATCTTCTTTTAATAAAAATGCAACAGACAGAAAAAAAGGCGAACACTGTAAAAACATTAGATAGGTTTATTGGATTAGGCAATCCGCCGACCTGTCAAATGTTGTTATTGTGGCGCCGACGGGAATATTTGGCCACAGCGAGCATTTTGGGCCAATTAGGTAATCAAATAGTCAAATAGTGATTTTATGGCGCCGACGGGAATGTAATTGTGGGTTTGCCCACAATGACTGTATTAGCTTGGATTGCCTAATAATAGTCTTAAGAGCCAGCGACAAAAATAGTTAGTACGTCATTTCATTAAGAAAATTTTTGATGCCATTGTACTGTCTTAACATTAAGGTAAACTTTAATTGGAAGTTCTGCCACATATCAGTGGTGGAGAGAGTGAAAGGGTTAAAAAATATTAATACAAAAACTTGATATAAGTAAAGCTGATTTTTGGTGTGATGACGGTAAATAGTATTTTATGTAATATATTACAATGGCAGACAGTTTGGTTAGTGGGGGTATGGGGACAGACAGCGTGGAAGGTCGAGAAAATATGTGGCCTATTACGGCATATTAGTTTGTACTTACTAGTAAACATATCCAATGAGAGACACAAATCTTAAACAGTATGTCTTCGCCAACATCTATGCCAATTTTTAGCTTCCTAATTTTTAATTTTTCTCGATATTGCTTAATTTATCAAATTTTACTATACTTTTGGCCTTTGACCTTTTCATAGTCAATGTCTGCCGATGAGTCATATACCGTTGGAAAGTACTTAAAATTACCTTTCAAATGATATATAATATGACGCATTTTGAGTGTCTCTCATTGGATATGTTGACTAGTAAGTACAAACCGATATGACGTAATAGGCCACATATTTTCTCGACCTTCCTCGTTGTCTGTCCCCATCCTCCCAGTAACTAAACTGTCTGCCATTGTAATATATTACATAAAATATTATTTACCGTCATCACAACAAAAATCAGCTTTACCTTTATCACGTTTTTGTATTAATATTTTTAACCCTTTCACTCTCTCCCGCTATTTTCCCCACCACTGATCTGTGGCAGAACTTCCAATTAAAGTTTACCTATGTTAAGACAGTACAATGGCATCAAAAATTTTCTTAATGAAATCACGTAAATATTTTTGTCGCTGGCTCTCCGTCTATAATAAGAAGTTATGGTAGATTAGGTTAAGGTTAGCTTTAAAAACTTTTAATCTGTGCCTAAAGATTGGGATTGTTGGACCTCACTAACTAACTATAAGTGCTTTTAAAAGGTAGGGTTCAGTGCTTCAACAGGATTCTTACTGATATAAGTGTTCTGTTCTTCATATTCGCCATACTTAATCAAACGCAACCACTCTCATAGAATATGTAAATAAATAAGAAACAAATTTCACTTTTGTACTGCGTCTATGTACTAATAATAAGTAATTTTATATGATGTAGAGCAATTCCAAGTAGTGCTATGTAATTCTATGCAACCTGGGGTTAACTTGACGTAATTCTAAGCCATATTTATACTATTTCAGTCAGGCAAACCGTCGCTCACGAATGAAGTAATCAAAGATCCAGTGTATACTATTAATCCATAAAATCATACTTTTTTATTTTAGGCATGTTAAGAGAGTGTTGTGCATTCTCAAAAATTGTAAAGTGGAATTCAAAAGAACTTAGTTAACTATGAATTTACAAAGCAGTAGGTTGTAAAGCAAGCAGGGAGCGTTTTCGATTCACTTCTTGCTGGGTTCAGTATTTCAGCTCTTTTTGCTAAGCTCTATTAAGGGGCGGTTCCAGGGCCGGGCAATCTGGGCTACCATCCAGGACCCTGTGACCTTGGCCCCGCGCCGGCACTACTTAGGCCTGCAATTACTTAGTAGGATTTGATATTTTTTTGCGCGTGTTCTGATAAAAGTTACGTATGTGGCCAGTCGGGAGTGAGCCGTAGGTACGTGTACACATACTAAATATTCTAAATCATTTACCGTAAAGATAAGAGGCCACTGTGATTTACATAGTACTGTAAAACCCGTTTTCTTCAATGTTATTACCGAAACTCCAATAAAACAGGACATACGAGCCAAAAGAGGTTTTCAATTAATTACACGCGAGGCCCCGCTTTAGAAGAAAACAGAAAATAACACTACTGACTTTATGACCTAGGTTTATAATCACGCGGGGCCCCGTTAGAACCAAAATACAAAACATGGTTGAGGTAATAAAAAAAAACTTACACGAAGCGCTAATAAAAAAGAAATCATGAAACCAAACAAGGTTCTCAAAGGAATGAAATATATGTGGGTTCCACGCTTTAAAAGAAAACTGGAGGTTTGAGGTTCTGATTTAGGCCTATGGGCTATTTACACGAGGCTCCGCACTATTTTTTACCTATATTTATCAGTTTATTATTATAAAACCAGTATAAGTGTCAATGTCAATTATGTCCTAAATTTTGAAAAACAGCAGAGTTGCTTATAAAAAAAGCAGGCCAATACCTTTCGATTTCTATCAAGTTTTCATAATTTCGTATTAGAAAAACTTTCAAAGATTTTATTACCTCGATTTCACCGGAATTTGAGCTGTAGCATTTATAAAACTAACCCGAGTATAATTTATCAGGAAAGAATATTAAAAATTTTTAAGATAAATTAGCAAAACCATCATCGAAATTTAAGTTCCAGGATGACTTAAAAACATTTTAAAGAGTTTACTCTTTCAGATTTTCGGACCCCCGGATTCTATACCCACCCCTCCAAAAAATTAGGGCAAAAATAAATGGCCCAGGGCCTCGCAAAGTCTAGTGCCGCCACATGCTCTATTGCTACAGATACAATTATTTACAACAATGAGTTATTTACATGGGTACCATAGAAACCGAGCCCTTTGAGTAAACCGATCTGAAATACCAAACAAGGCCTAGACTTGCCTCTTGTGCTGGGTTCGGTATTACAACTCTTTTTGCTCTGAAAACTGTATTACTACAGTTACAATTCTTTACAACAATAGGAACCATAGAAACCGAGCTCTTTGAGTAAACAGATCTGAAATACCAAACAAGGCTTAAATTGTACAATTACGTCCTCGTTTACCGGATGCTCTACAATTACCTTTTGATAGAGTTCCTATATAATAATATAACCATTATTATTATATAGAAATTCTACCTGAAGGTAGAAAAATACGGATTTGTGAGGTTATGTAATATACTTTGAATATAGGATCTTTAATATGGTTAAGCACTTTCCTACTTAGAGCAAGTTTGGTGGATGGATGTAATTTGGTGAAAGATCCCGATATTGACTTTAAAACATAATAACAATTAATTTTACATTTGTTTAATAGGTTATTTTGCGAATGTGTATCAATCAAATGCAAGCATAGCTATATCACTGTTTTTCTGAAACCGTAGATGGTTGTTAAGAGTGTGGTCTAATGTGTGGTTGGGGGACACCATTTAAAATATAGTGTAAGTATAGATTTTGCTAGTGTTTAAAAACTAATAAAGAATTTTACGTACCGGCTGGCATTTTCCAAAGCACACCCTGATGTTACATTGGAATCTAATATTGTCACTACTTGGGAATTTAAATGCATTAAAACTGGCCAATAAACTCTGAGTATCTTGACTGTATTCCCATTCACCAAAGATTGTTGGATCAGTTGCGCAGCCGTTCTCGTCAGTGACAGTATATTCATTTTCAACATTTTCTCCCATTGTTTTGGCTATACAACTTCTGGCAAAACCTCCATATATCGATCCTGGTTGTACTTCAACTTGTAACATAAGATTGTCACCAATTTCGGCTGAATTTACTTCTTGACCGGTATGCGTGACTATCTTCATGAGGCATGTTGGAGGAGGTCCAGTATTTGCAATTGTTCCAGCAGTTGTTAACATAGATACGTTAAAGCCTAATGTTACATTTTGTTCTCCTGTTTGGTATATACATTTGATGTGGTAAGCTTGTGCTTTGTAAGTTACTAATTTAGGATGTTTCTGGATGACTAGAACAAAACTTGCTTGTCCCTGCAGAAAACATTAAATAGTTAGGCATAAGCTTCTAAAAGTTATTAAATATCTTATATTTACATTAACATGAATTAATCCACAGCTTCCAAAGTGAACTTTGAATATTTCTGTTCTAGGTGTAGTATTAGATGTAATAACACGTCGACATTCTTCATCTTTACTGTGTCCTTTCACATATACAACTCCATCTAAATCAGCAATAGTAATTTCAACTTGAACGCCATCTGATAAACAACTGACATCCATAGTTGGTCTTGGGAAATCAGTTCGGAAGCGACTTGGCGGATCTAAAAATATAAAGAAGTTAAAGGCTTTCATTAAAATGAAATAAAAAATATATACGTACTGCAGTCTGGTTCTCCAGATCTACATTGACAGACTGCTTTATGATTAGTTGCATTACAAAATGCCTTTGGACCACAATTTTCATGGACCACGTTTTTGCAAGGGTCTTCACATGTCTTAGTTGCAAGGTCACAGAATCTATTATCTGGGCAGTCATTATCAGTTTCACATTGGTGACCAGGGACTGATATGCAGTTTCCTCTTACATCCAGGCGATAACCAAATTCTACTGGACATACACAATTACCACGTTCGTCTCTAATCATGCCACGCTCAAGTGCACAATCGCATCGTCCACGTTCATCGATCTTATAGCCTTTTTCTATTGGACAATGAACACATTCATCATTTTCATTTAGAGCTGTTCCAGGTGGACATTCGCATCTTCCATCAGGTGTTAATATGTATCCTTTATCTAACTGACATTGAGGTACTAAAAAATATATATTAGATTAATATAACGTATTATTATATAAGAAGTAATATACAGGATGTAAGGAGTATGAATGCTATATATTATTTTAACAGAAAAATGTTTTATACTTAACTCATTTTGGTTTATTAGATAATTATGTTGAAACAATATTTTTTATTACTAAAGGTACTCAACTCTCTTCCACCCTGTAACATATATGAAACAATCACAGTCAAAGACAACTAACCTGGATCGCATTGCACAGCAGCATTTCCTTGATATCCTGGTATACATTCACATATCATTGTTCTCACTGGTTCAGTATCCAGAACCTTACATATTGCATTGACTCCACATGGTTTGATTGCCGCACATGGATTGACACATTTTCCATTTATACATGCCGTTTGTGATGGACAATCAGGATCAAATCTACACTTTTCTTCCTGTTTAACACACCCTATTTTTGTATTGATGTAGCCTGGTGGACAAGTACATTCTACATGGTGGTTATATACTCTACATTCAGAAGGACCTTCGCATGGGTTTTCAGCACAAGGACTTTCGCATCTTTGATTTATGCAAGCTCTATCTGATGGACATTCAGAATCTGATCGACAACCAATAAGCCCACAGGAAATCTTAGGATTACCCATGAAGCCCGGTGGGCATTTACATATAGCTCTATGATTGGCACCATAGCAAATAGCTTGAGTACCACAAGAAGATCCATCGGCGGCACATACTGGTACACATTGTCTGTTAATGCAAGAATGTTGTCCTGAGCATTCATCATCTGATCTGCATTCAATATGAGAACATTCTATTTCGGGGTTGCCGTCATAACCTTGCTTACATGTGCAAATGGGTTTGTGATCTTTAATACGACATTCAGCATTATATCCGCAATTACATGGGTCTTTACAAATTCCGTTAAAGCATGCTTTATTTGCAGAACATTCACTATCAGAAATACAACCAATATCTTTGACTGGTTTTGTAGGTTCACAAGTACCACTTCCACTGCTAATATAACCAGGTGGACAAATACAAATCATAGTTCTAACAGGTACAGAACCTTCTACTTCACATTCTGCTGGTCTACGACAAGGTTCAAATATGCTGCAAGGATCTTGACATTTATTATTAATACATGCTAGTCTAGCTGGACATTCGGGATCTTCACGACATTCTGGTTGAGGTTCGCTACGACATTCTACAAATGGATTTCCTATATAGCCAGGTGGACATCTGCAAAGTGCCATGTGGTTTTGTACTCTACATTCAGCTCTTGAAGAACATGGGTTATCATATATACAAGGATTAATACACTGGCCATTGATACACTGTCTATCACCTGGACAGTCACTATTTGCTCTACATCCAACCACTATACATCTATCCAGGGGATTTCCACGATATCCACTTAAACAACGACATTCTGCACTATTACCACGAACGTGGCATTCAGCATTTATTCCACAAGGATCTCGAACCAGACAAGGGTTTATACAATTACCATTAATACATGCTTTTCCTGAATCACACTCTGAATCTGATCTACAACCCACTTTATGACAAACAATGTTTGGATTTCCTTCATAGCCTTCTTCGCAAGAGCAAATCGGACGATGATTCTGAACAAAGCAAGCACTCTTAGTACCACAGTTGCAAGGGTTGCGACATAATCTGTTAACACAAGCTTCAGTGCTTGGACAATCATCATCTGATGTACATCCAGGTGGTACTGGCACTATGATTGCATGACATTCTCCATTCTCATTTGGTACCCATCCATCTGGGCAAGTGCATATCATGGTTCGAACAGGTATAGTGTCAAGTACACTACAATGAGCTGATCGATGACAAGGTGAAAGTTCGAAACAAGGATTGACACATTTATTCTTGATACAGGCTAGTTTGCTCGGACAATCAACATCAAATTGGCATTCATATTGTTCTCCTGGCCTCACAGAAGGACCACAATAAGATAGTGGATTTCCTTCTGGTAGATGTGGCGGACATAAGCAACCAGCAGCATGGTTCTGTACATAACAAACAGCATTTTGAGCACATGGTGGATGTGCAATACTTGAACAAGGATCGATACATCTTTGTTGTATACATGCTCTATTATTTGGACAGTCTGGATCACTGCGACATTCGATTCTTTCACAACGGTCAAATGGATTTCCAGAATAACCTGATGGACACCTACAAGCAGCTCTGTGGTTGCTTCCATAACATTCAGCAGTATTTGAGCATGGATCTCCCAATACACATGGATTAATGCATTGGCCATTGTAACATTGCAGATCATTACTGCATTCATTATCTGATTGACATTCCACTAAAAAGAAAAGGCTGCGGTATAAGAAACAGGCATCATATAAACTTCAACAAAACTTACATTTTACGCATCCAGTTTGGGGATTTCCAGAATATCCAGGATTGCAAAAGCATGTTGGGTAGTGATTTGCAACCCTACATTCAGCATGAGGGCCGCAGTTACATGGGCTGACACAACGGGCATTAACACACGCTTCACTTCGGGCACATTCAGAGTTTGATTTACATCCAACGGTAGGTCCAAGAGCTAAGTTAAAGAGAATATTAATGAAATTTATTAGTGATTACTTTGATTTTAAAGAACACTTACGTGGTATACACTCTCTTCTGGGGTTACCTTCATAACCGGGTGGACAAATACATATGGGTTGATGGCGGTTGACAGAACAGAAAGCACCAATTGCACATGGTTTATCATCGACGCATGGGTTAACACAGAAATTATTTTTACATCGCTTATCGTAAGGGCAGTCATCGTTGGCATAACATTCTGGCAGTGGTATTGGGTGAGGAACATTAGGAACTAAAAAAAATAGGTATGAGATTAGAATCATCGTGTTAGTCCGAATGTAAGACGACCCTGATTATAAGACTAGTTCTTTTTTTTACCGAAAAAAGCACATATATTTAAGCTCTTGATTATAAGATGACATGCAATTTTTCGGAAACAAAGACAACCTCGATAAACTTTTCTTGTAGAATGTGCATTTTTTAATTAATTTTTTTATTGTTGCCATCGTCTAACATTGCATTCTGTTAAACCAGGTTTTACCCTGTTTCGGCTACATGGTAGAAAACTGCCTGCAGTAAAAAGATCTTTTGGTCTCAAATCATGTGCACAACTTATTGTACATAATGTATAATGCGTAATCTCGTACAGTCTGTGTACTTTCATTTGTTGCATGATGAACTAAATCGTGCATTAACGCATAATGAATATCTGAATATTCTTGGGATTGGGGATTTTATCTTTTCAAAATAGTTTTTGGAATTAGGGATTGATGTTTAAATTTTTAAAATATTTCTTTGGAATAAGGGATCAGGATTCGATTTATAAAAATATTTCTTTGGAATCAGGGATTCAGGATTGGATTTCTTGGAATTAGGGATTGGCGATTAGATTTTTCACAATATTTTTGGAATTGGGGATTGAATTTTTAAAAATATTTTTTTGGATTCGGATTTAATTCTTTTTTATATTTTTTGGAATTAGGGATTGAGGATTGAATTTTTAAAAATATTTCCTTGGAATTAGAGATTCAGGATTGGATTTCTTGAAATTAAGAAATGGGGATTTGATTTTTCAAAATATTTTTGGGATTGGGAATTTTCCTTTCAAAATATTTTTTGGAAATAGGGATTGCTATATAAATTTTTAAAATATTCCTTCGGAATAAGGGATCAGGATTTGATTTTTAAAACCATTTTTTGGAATCAGGGATTCAAGATTGGATTTTTTGGGATTTAGGGATTGGCGATTGAATTTTTTCACAATATTTTTGGAATTGGGATTTAGCAATTGGATTTTTTAAAATATCTTTGGAATTGGGGATTGATTTTTTAAAAATATTTTGGGATTAGGATTTGATCTTTTCAAAATATTTTTTGGAATTAGGGACTAAAAATTGAATTTTTAAAAATATTTCTTTGGAATTAGGAATTCAAGATTGGATTTCTTGGGATTGGGGATTTGATTTTTCAAAATGTTTCTGGAATTGGGGATAAAATTTTTAAAACTAGTTTTTGGGATTAGAGATGGCGATTAGATTTTTAATAATATTTTAAAATAATAACAGTTTGTTGATTATTTATCCAGGGATTTGTCCGAGTCAGAGAATAAGGGTCGGAAAGAGAAAGTATGTTAAAAAGTCAATTAATCAAGACAAGTCAAGAATAATAGACTTCAAAATGAGTTTGGCAGTCAGAGCATTGGACAATTGATTAAGAAGTCAGAGAGTGACTGGGTTTCAGGGATATAGTTGGAGTATCTCCATATGAAATATTCCGATTTTCAAAGTGAAAATTTAATTTTAACTTATGAGGCCTACAGATTGATAAAAATTACTATAAAGAAAAATACAGATCAAACATTTGCTAATCCACTGCTTCTTAAAAAGTAATTACGATACTTACTTGTATTACATTCAGTATGAGGATTTCCTGTATAAGCAGGAGCACATGTGCAAATTGATTGATGATGAATAGAGTTACATTGTGCATTTACACCACAAACATCGATTTTGCATGCTTCAATACATTTTCCTCTAATACATTTGTCTCTGTCACTACAATCTGAATCGACATTGCATTGTGGTTGATCTGGCAGTAAAGGTCTGCAACGTCCAGTAATATCGGTAACAGTCTCTGGTGGACATTGACACATCACAGTTCTTAATGGCAGTGTATCTAATACTCTACATTCTTGATCAGGGGTACATATATTTATCATAGAGCAAGGGTTCTGACAGCGAGCATTTATACAAGCTAACATGGATGGACAATCAGAATCAGAACGGCATTCAGGTTGTGGTTTGATAGGTTCTGAAACACGATAAATAAAATTATTAGAAGAGATTGAACAGTTTCTTTATGATACAAATTTACCAGAGCAAAGACTATAAGGATCTCCTGTTGTACCTGGTGGACATGTACAATGAGGTTGATGGTTGCGACCAATGCAGGTAGCTCTGTCAGCACATGTATCAACATCACAAGCTGGCTTACATACTCGGTTTAATCTATCACAAGCTTCATGATCGGCACAATCTTCATTATACTGGCAAACTCCAGGGATACAAGATATTAGAGGATTACCCTGAGTACCACTAGGACATAAACATTTAGCTTGATGATATTGTACTATACATTCTGCATTTCGTCCACATGATTGCAAGCTGCATGGATTTACGCAATTTTCATTAATGCATGATTTATCATAAGGACAATCACTATCAAGTTTACATTCAGCTGTAAAAATATTTATAAGTTTAACAGTAGAAGTTAATTTCAAATTAATGACAGCTTACGTTTGTAACACTGTACTTGAGGATTGCCACCCCAACCGTCGGGACATAAACATGTCGGTCTGTGTTGGCGTGTTCGACATTGTGCATTAAATCCGCATGGACTAGATGTAACGCACGGATCTTGACAATGTTGGTTTATACAAGCCTTATCGCTGGGACAATCGGAATCAAGTGTGCATTCTGGTTGCGGTTCTACTGTAACTGTTAAAATAATAAAAATTAATTTTAAATGCTCAGGATACTTATACAAAAACATATATGTATATAAAGGTATGTACCTTCATAACATCTAACAAATGGATCGCCTCTAAAACCTGTGGGGCATCGACATAGCGCCTTATGGTTTGCAGGATGGCATTGGGCGGTTGGTGAACACAAATCACCGTTGCAAGGATTGACACACTGTCTATTCAAGCAGGCTTCACTTGATGAGCAATCGTCATTACTCTTACATCCGGGTTCCACTGTGGGACCTAGATGTTTAAAATGCAAATTACTCATACATACTTATGCAACCGACAAAAAAAATAAGATTAATGTTGCTGTTGATAATTTTAGGAAAAAGGTATTAAGGGTATTAGAAAATAAATTATTATAATACCTAAAACACAAAAAACATGTTAGTATTAAGAAATTGCAATATTTTCCATTAGTGAATACAAAAGATATTAACATACCTAATTTACATTCAACATCTGCATCACCTACATAACCTGGTAAGCACAAGCAAGCCATAGTTCTCAATGGCAGGGTATCTACAACTGAACATTCAGCATGGATACCACATGGTTTTGTTATTAAACATGGATTTTGACAGACTCCATTGAAGCAAGCTAATTTGCTTGGGCAATCAGCATCAACTCTACATTGAGGTGGAACGGTTGGAATTTCTAAAAATATACAATTAATAAATATTCATATTTGAACAATAAATTAGATAAATCTTACCAAGAGTACATTTAGTCAAAGGATTTCCGGTATAACCAGGTGGACATGAACATTGGGCTCTGTGATAGTTGACCGTACAAAGAGCACCAATTCCACAATCGCAAGGATCTTCGCAACGTTCATTTTGGCATGCCAGATTGAAAGGACATTCATCATCATGAACGCATTCAGGTCTTTCACAACGTACATAAGGATCTCCTCTGAAGCTATCTGGACAATAACAACGTGCTTTATGATTTGAATCAGCTTTACAAAGGGCACTTAAACCACATTGTGTGTAAGAGCATGGATCAGTACATTCACGGTTAATACAAGCTTGATTCCATGGGCAATCAGTATCGGCCCTGCATCCAACTAAAACACAATAAAAGATTAGACATCATGTTATGTAGATATTTTTATCAATTTTTCCTTACTTTCGAAACAGGCAGTTTGAGCATTTCCAGAATAGCCTTCTTTACAAATACAAACAGAACGATGTAACTGAACACGACATTCTGCGTCTCTACCGCATACATTGAGATTTTCTGTACAAGGATTGCGACAACGCTGATTAATACAGGCTTTATCATTAGTACATTCAGAATCTTGGGTACATTCTGGTTTGGGAACATTATCGTGAATACACTGTACTTCAGGGTATCCAGCATAACCAGGTGGACATGTACAAACGGCTTTGTGGTTAACCACTTGGCATAAAGCATTTATACCACAAGCATCTGCACAAGGATCTCTACATTTCTGATTGTAACAGGCCTTATCTCTATGACAGTCTTGATTAATAACACACTCTGGATAGGTACAAACAGCAGCATTGTTTACAACTCTGCAATGGCCATTAGATCTACAAGGAGATGGATAACATGGATCTTTAGGTACTGGTTCTGGTTCAGGTTCTTTACAAAGGGTGAATGGATCACCAATAAGTGGTGCAGGACAGCTGCAGACAGGACTGTGATTGATAACGTGACACTGAGCACCATAACCACATACTCCTGAACAAGGATTTATGCATTTAGAGTTGGAGCAGGCTTTGTCTCTAGGACAGTCAGCGCTGATTGTACATTCTGGTCTGCAACCACCTGTTGTAGGGGTGCCGAAGAAACCTGGTAAGCATTCACAAATTGCATTAGGGCCAGAAGCTCGACAGATGGTGTTCAAACCGCATGGAGATGGATTGCACGGATCTTGTGGTTCCGGATCTAAAAATATTTCAATTAGTAAAATACAGTTTTATAACATAAATCTGGTGTATTTCTAAATTATAGAAATCAGAGTAGATTTTCATTCCGACTCATTTTTACTGTGTACAAATTGTATCGTTCGGTGTGACAAATTTAGTAATATATGTCAGTACATTCCCAAATGTTTCGGCATTTCATTTTTAATCAAATTAAAATTAACCTCAAACATCTACCAATAAGAATTTTATAGTTAAATTTGCAAATAAAAATATTTTATTAAAAAATCTTTTATTTAAAAATCTTTTTTATACTTGCGAATATAATGAAGCCATTAGGACACGCATTTTGCACACAAATATATATTATTAATAAACATTTTATATATAGATACCTATATACAGGGTTAGTTAAAAGTACGGAGAAGACGATTTATTGTTGTTAATATTCATTTTAGGAATTAATGTTCAATACAAAAGTTTTTTAGGAAATTTTTATCTACATTTGAGAATACTTGAAATTTTGTTTTCAATTGTTTTTGGTGAAATATAATATAAATACAAAGATTAGTTAAATTTTAACCTGACAATATTGTTTCGACACTTTGTGTCATTATCAAAGGTAGATAAGATTGATAAACAAACACGTTGCTAACACAGAGAAAAATGTATTTAAATTTCATCAACAATTGTGTGGTATTGTAAAACAAACTGGTCTTAAAAAAGTGACAGGGACAATTTGTGTACAATTATAAAACAAGATTGTGTCATTTAGTTTGTCAAGATTTTTTAAATAATGTTTTCAATTTTTTGTAAGGATGTGTATAAACTCAAATATAACATTTTGTGGAAGTGAATAGTAATTTTGTAGAATCAAATGAATAGTTGTCTATAAGTTTGCATAACAAATCGTGTTACTTATTAAAACAGAATGTGTAATGTTATTGCATACAATTTTATACAAAATTGTACAATTGTTGCGCTAGTTGTGCCACAATTGCTTAATAGTATTTAACACAATTACTTGTTCACATTTATACAAATTGTGCAATACTCTGGCACAAATATTCTATACAGAAGGTTAGGTATCACAAATAAAATATATATTTTTACATATATTAAAATATATGTAACTAATATGTATATAGCTATACAATGTATAGTATTTACATAACATACTATACAACGTGTAGTATATACACGTATAACACTAAAGTTTCCTTTTGCAGTCGCCTGTTTATATATAAATCTCGAATTTACATTAATAGCGACAATTACAAGTGGTGACATCTATAGGATGTCATCCATAAACTTTGATAAACACAATAATTAGTAGCAAGCAGTTTGAACACTGGATTATTATTTCATTCAAACAAAATATTGTATTTTTCTAAACATTTTTTACAATTATACTTCGACATAATATGCTAGCTTATCCTCTACAACATTGTTCCAAAGAATGCAGAACTAAATCTGACTGTGTTAAATAATTGTCGTACGTTCCTGCTAGACAATTCAGTAACGAAAACCTACACAACGCTGGACAATACGATTCTACAATTATAATATAAATTTCTCCAACAGCGTTTTGAACAATATTGTGCAAAGCTCTTATGAAGTATTTCTCTCTGTGAAGGATAAATACATACAGAAAATAGGTAACTAGATACAATACATAACAAAAACTAAATATCTAACACTTCTAATTGTATTGTAATGTATTGTATCTAGTTACCCATTTTCTGTATGTATTTATCCTTAGCAACGTATTTGTTTATCAATCTTATCTACCTTTGATAATGACACAAAGTGTCGAAACAATATTGTCAGGTTAAGATATTAATAAAACTTGTGAAACTTTAACTAATCTTTGTATTTATATTATATTTCATGATTATGGAGTTCCACAAAGTAAGGCTGGAGACAGTAAACGCAAACATTTTAGTATTTAAAATTTAATTTAAGAAGATTGTGGTCGATAAAAAGTAGGTTTTCGGCAATTTCTGGGAGCAATCTTACCCCGGCTCCACATATGCGTAGACGAATATTCGTGTGCAAACACGAATATTCCTGGCTGAATGTCCGTTTGCGAATGTATCCGAGCAATTCCCTACACACTTCGCATACTATAACCGAATATTCGCGTATAGTGTATAGAGGCTACCATATGGGGGTTAAACGAATGTTTGATTTCCTTGACTTACGCTAATTTACTGCTACAAGACAGATCGTGCTCGTGTTTATGGACAAATAGCAAATATTCGTATACGAATACGAAAATTTCATCCACACTTCACGTATTTGTGTACAAATAACAAAAATTCGTCAACGAATAACGTATGTGTGGAGCTGGAATAAGTCGAGCACGTGATTCGCCATGCATTTTGCATTTTCGCCCACATGATTTCTTTGACCCAGATTCTTCAATTTATTGTTGAACTTTAAGTCGGAACAAAATATGTACGCTCCTCTGCTTTTTTGTTTTGGTTAAACCGGTTAAACGCTAAATAATGAGTTTTTCAGTTTAAATGCACCTAAATACCAAATCTTTCACGCTGCTTCGGCCAAAACCGAATCTGTTAAAAATTGGCCGAATCTGCCGAATACCGAAGCTTCGGTGCATCTCTAATTTCGACCTTAAATAATTTTTAACTCTCTTACGAGTTGAAAACGAACGCCCACCGGAACAATTTGTCACGGCTTTGCAAGTGAAGATTCTTAATGCTGTCTCCACGTTTGGGAATATTCCAGTGATCCTATTCGTTTTTATTATTTTAAGTAAACTCGAGTGTGCTTCTGATAAACATCAGGTAGATCTTTCAATTGAAGGATTTCGTCTTCCAATTGATCTTCCACAAGGTCTTTATTATATTTTCTGACCAAGTTCGTTGAAGTTCTCCACGATTTAATGTTTTCAGTTTGTAAGGAATCCAAAATCCCTGTTTGACTCTAAATACGCTTCCCGCTGCTTTGACAATTCTGTCATTAATTTATCAAGTAAAGGAAGAAAACCTGTCGTGTGAAATTTGGTATTCCGTCACTAAATTCGACTTTGGCCATTTGGCTATAGTATGAATACTATAATATAGTACGGTTGCCAACGCTGGCGACAATCGCGATTGATGCAGCGCGTTCATTTACTCCGCCGCGTCTTTTGTCAATAAGAAAAATTTGTGAGCGCTTAAAAATGTTTGGCCATGTTACAAATGGCTAAATGTATATATGTACTACTGATTTCATAATTATCTAGGACAGCAAGGCAATATGATGCTATTTTATTCTTTTTTTTTTCAGTGTAAATGCATAGGACAAAATAATAAAAAATAGCATCATATTAGCCTTGCTGTCCTAGATCATGATGAAATCAATAGTACATATAAAACTATTTAAAATCTGATATTGAAATGTTTATTCGTACGTTTTCGTTTTACGTATTCAGTTCTTTGAGTCCTGAAAACTTGCGCCCGATGCCCGGGCTTCCTGGGCTTCTAGGATAATACGCCCCTGTTCTTAAAAAATCTTAAGGACATATCCTACTCTGAATTCTAGAATTCATAAATGTGTACATATATTATTAAATCATTTTCAAACTTACCTGTTGGTGGACTAAATATACATTGTCGGAAAGCATCGCCACTGTATCCATCAGGACAAGAACAAATAGGAATGTGGTTACTGACCGTGCAGAGAGCACCTATACCACAAGTACCTGGACATGGATCTTGACATTTATTTCGAATACAAGCCCGGTTCATTGGGCAATCCGAATTAGCTAAACATTCTGGTCTACAGCTTTCATATGGATTTCCGTGATATTCTGGTAAGCATTCACATAAAGCATAACCATTTTCAACTCGGCAATGTGCGTTAGATCCACAAGGTGATGGATAACAAGGATCATCTGGTGTTGGTGGTGGTGTTGGTTCTGTAAAATATTAATAATCTATGAATATATTGCCTTTCAACATTGTAATGTGTTGTTCTTCAGGATATTTTTGGGAACTTTTTAAAATTGAGAATTCTAATAGGCCTTCATGGCCTGCAAAGGAGACTATTATTATACAAAATTTATAAATTCTTAATAATTTCGTTACTATGGCAAATTTCTGAATTGATTAAAATTTGTAATAGTATCTGAAACATTATATTAGATGTTATAAATGTTAAATTACTTTTCATTAAATTGTTAGTCACAACAAAAATTTAACCATCTTAAAAAAAAGACATAAAACAGCTCAGTTGGTTTAAGATAATTTTGTTTTGTTTAGCGTACACGATTTTGCAACCAAAGTTATTCAAACTTAGAATTTATTTTAAACATATATGTATCTTAAAAATATCTTACTTGGCCTTGGTGCACATAAACTGAATGGATCTCCATAGTAATCTCTAATACAAATACAATTTGGTATATGAGCGACTACATGGCATTCAGCGTAAAGTCCACACGATCCAGGGCAAGGATCTCTACATTTCTGGTTAATACAAGCCAATTCAGTTGGACATTCACTGTTACTGATACACTCTGGTCTACAGTTAGGAGCAGAGCCTATGTAGCTTTGTAAACATGCGCAAGAATAACTATGTCCATCGGGTGAAGGTGTACATTGAGAATTGGGGCCGCATGGCGAAGGATTGCAAGGATCTCGTGTCTCTCCAATAATTGGAGGTGGTAATTTCTCAACTAAAAGAGTTTTAAATCGTCAATATTGATTTATGTTATTTATTGTACTAGTATTTGATCTTACTTATTCTTTGGCATCTTGTAAATGGATCTCCTGAATATCCTGGTGGACAACTACATATAGGATTATGATTAACTACTTGACAAACGGCACCTAATCCGCATGTACCAGGACAAGGATCTATACATTTCTGATTGACACAAGCTTCATTTAGGGGACACTCAGAACTAACAACACATTCTGGCCTACATGTCGGTGGACTACCAATAAATCCAGGTACACAAGAACATACAGCTTGTGCGTTAATTTCACGGCATTGGCTGTTAGGGCCACAAGGAGATGGATTGCATGGATGGTGCTCGATGGGTACTACAAAAATTATAATATTAGCTATTACTATAAATGACAATTGCATGTAAAACCATACAGTCAACTTTTCTGCAAATGATAAATGGATCGCCTGACCAATTTTCTGGACAGTTGCAAGATGGTATATGGTTAATAACAGTACATTCCGCATTTTGACCACATGTGCCTGGGCAGGGATCAATACATTTGCTTCGAATGCATGCTCTGTCACGAGGACAATCTGTACTTAAAACGCATTCTGGTCGACAACCTCTATAAGGATCGCCTTGATATTCTAGTAAACAACTGCATATTCCATTATCACAACGGGCATTTGGACCACAAGGTGATGGTATACATAGATCAGGCTTTGGAGCTACAATATAGGGTTATTAATTAAGGGTGATCTTCTTGTTAGTTCTTTAGATCCTTACGTGTTGGTGGAGGTGGTGGTTTAGGGTAACAGTTATTAAATGGATCTCCTGTGTATCCATCAGGACAAACACAAATAGGCGTGTGGTTTATAACACTACATTGAGCACCTATGCCACAAGAACCTGGGCAAGGATCTCTACATTTTTCATTCATGCAAGCTTTATTACTTGGGCATTCTGAATTAACTACACATTCTGGTCTACAATTAGGAGCGTTTCCAATGTAACCTAACAAACAAGAACAAGATGGCGTGCCTCCAATATCTCTACATTGTGAGTATGGCCCGCATGGAGATGGTACACAGGGATGTAGCTCTGGAGTTGGAGGTGGCTGAGGTAATTCTGAAAATTTATTACGTGATATTTAACAAAATTCTTCCAATTGTGTTAATTCAGCTTACTTGGTATTGGATAACATCTGCTAAACGGATCACCTGTATAATCTAAATTACAACTACAGATTGGACTGTGATTAATAACTTCACATCTTGCATTTAATCCACAAGTTCCTGGGCAGGGATCTATACATTTTTGATTCACGCAAGCTTTATTTAAAGAACATTCTGAGCTAACGGTACATTCTGGCCTACATCCAGGTGGACTTCCTATATAATTGGGTAAACATGAACAAATTGCTTGTCCGTTAAATTCTTTACATTGGCTGTTTGGCCCGCAAGGTGATGGATTACACAAATTAATTGGTGGTTTTGGTTCAGCTAAAAAATACGCAAAAATCAATTTTGTTAGCTTCTTAATCTTAACCTCTATTTATTCGTACGTTCTGTTGGTGGAATGCTGCAATAAGTAAATGGATCTCCTGTATATCCTGGTCGGCATGTACATGATGGTAAATGATTTATTACTTGACAATCAGCATTTTGGCCGCAGGTGCCAGGACAAGGATCTTGACATTTATTTCTTATACAAGCTTTGTTTGAAGGACAATCAGAATTTAGTATACATTCTGGACGGCAACCCTCATATGGGTTTCCAATATATTCAGGTGCACATGTGCAAGAACCAGCACCATTTCGTTCTTTACAAATAGCATTGGTACCGCATGGAGATGGGACGCATGGATTTAATAAATCACCAGGTGGAGGTTCAACCACTACGGTAGATTGCAGTTAGTAAATTCTTTGTGTGTTACTTAAATAAGCATTTTATTACCTGCTGGAAAGCAACGTCTGAATGGATCACCTGTATATCCTACAACGCAGACACAATTAGGAGTGTGACTTACAACTCTACATTCTGCATTTTCTCCACATGTTCCCGGGCATGGATCTCTGCATTTCTGATTAATACACGCCAAATGACTAGCACATTCGCTGTTACTGACACATTCAGGTCTACAGTTTGGTGGTGATCCAATAAATTCTGGTAAGCAAGAACATGATGGGGAGTCACCTATTACTTTACATTGAGCATTAGATCCACATGGTGATGGTTGGCAAGGATTCGTAGTGGCTGGAGGTGGTTCTCCTAAAATGTGTCTTTTAGCAAAATTCTTATAGAATAGTTTTTGATGATATTACTTATAGGAGAGCATCTAGTGAATGGATCTCCTTCATATCTTTGTGGACAACTGCATATTGGATTGTGATTTACTACATGACAAAGTGCACCTATACCACATGTGCCAGGGCAGGGATCGATACATTTTTGATTTACACAAGCTTCACTCAATTGGCATTCTGAACTAACGACACACTCAGGCCTACAAGTTGGTGGACTACCAATGTATCCAGGAACACAAGAACAAACAGCTTGGTCATTTATTTCCCGACATTGGCTGTTTGGACCACATGGAGATGGATTACATGGATAAGGCTTTGGAGGTTCTAGAATTAGAAAATTATAAATACTAAGTAAAATTAAGACTTTTACTTTCGTAAAATATCTAGGTTACCTATCATTTTCTGGCAGACCACAAAGGCATTTCCTATAAATCCTTCTAAACAATTACATGTAGGAATGTGATTTATCACTGCACATTCAGCATTTTGTCCACAAGTACCAGGACAGGGATCTACACACTTATTTCTCATACAAGCTTTATTCTTGGGACAATCCTGGTTGAGAACACACTCAGGTCTGCAACCTCTGTATGGATCTCCTTGATATTCAGGAAGACAAGTACATATGCCATTATTGCATTCAGCGTTTGGACCACATGGAGAAGGATTGCAGGGGTCTGGTTTTGGTGGTGGTTTGGCTGAAATAAATGTTGTTATTGTCTATGTACCCCTAGCTTTTATAATTATTTATCCTTACATGGTGGAGCTGGGAAGCAATTTGTAAATGGATCTCCAGTAAAACCTTCTGGACAAGTACATATAGGTGTATGGTTAATTACACTACATTGCGCACTTATACCACAAGAACCTGGACAAGGGTCTCTACATTTCTCGTTCATACAAGCTTTATTGCTTGGACATTCCGAATTTATTATACATTCAGGCCTACAGTTAGGTGCATTTCCGGTGTATCCAACAACACAAGAACATGAAGGTGTACCTCCAATATCTTGGCATATTGAATATGGTCCACATGGAGAAGGCACACAGGGATTTACTGGTCGTGGTACAGGAGTTGGTGGAAGTGGGGCTAAAGAAATGATTAAATTAATGAAAACTGTAAAATATGTAACATTTCCTAAATCTTACGTGGTAATGCATAGCATCTAGTAAATGGATCACCAGTATGTCCTTGGTTACAACTACATATGGGGCTATGGTTTATAACCTCACACTTAGCATTAAGACCACAGGTACCTGGACAGGGGTCTATACATTTCTGATTGACACATGCTTTGTTGAGTGGACATTCTGAGCTAACAGTACATTCAGGTCTACATCCGGGTGGGCTTCCTATGTAATTAGGTAGGCATGAACAAACTGCTTGTTCATTTACTTCACGGCATTGACTGTTTGGCCCACATGGTGAAGGATGACAAGGGTCAACTGGTTTAGGGGTTGCTGAAATAGTTTGTAAGTTAAAAGTAAATCTAATCTTCCATGTATATTGCTTACGTTCAGGTGGTGGTACATTACAATATCTAAATGGATCGCCTGTAAATCCTGGTCTACAAGTACATGATGGTAGATGATTTATTACTTGACAGTCTGCATTTTGACCACATGTTCCTGGACATGGATCTTGACATTTATTCATTATACAAGCTTTATTTGATGGACAATCTGAATTCAATACACATTCTGGGCGACAACCTTCATAAGGATTTCCAATATAATCTGGAAGACAAATGCAAGCTCCAGCACCATTCTGTTCTCTGCATTGGGCATTCGCTCCGCATGGTGAAGGAACACAAGGATTTATTGGTGCAGGTGGCGGTGCTAGAATTTATTTGCATGATAATTTGCCTTTTGAAAAATTCTTTGAATGTGTTACCTTTGGGAGTTTCACAGTGGCTAAAGGGATCTCCAATGTAACCAGTTATACAAATACAATTTGGAGTATGACTGACCACACGACATTCTGCATTTACACCACAAGTACCTGGACATGGATCTTTACATCTTTGATTAATGCAAGCCAAATGTGAAGGACATTCGCTGTTACTGACACATTCTGGCCGGCAGTTTGGTGGAGCACTAACAAATTCAGGTAAACATGAACATGATGGAGAATCTCCAGATACTTGACATTGCGAGTTTGGTCCGCAAGGAGATGGCTGACAAGGGTTTTTAGGTGGTGGCGGAGGGGTATCAGCTGTAAAGTTTATTAGTTGAAGATTTAATTGCAAATGATGTTCAATTATAATATTTCTTACGTATTCGAAGGCATCTGGTAAATGGATCTCCTGTATATCTTGGGGGACAACTGCATATGGGATTGTGGTTTACTACTTGACAGATTGCACCAATACCACAAGTTCCAGGACAAGGATCAATACATTTTTGATTGACACATGCTTCATTTAATGGACATTCTGAGCTAACAACGCATTCTGGTCTACAAGATGGTGGACTACCAATGAAACCAGGAACACAAGAGCATACTGCTTGGCCATTAATTTCCCTGCATTGACTGTTAGGACCACATGGTGAAGGATTGCAAGGATGTATTTCAGAAGGCTCTGTGTGAAGTTAATAAAAGATTACTCTTTTTCTAACTTAAACTAGTTGTGTGTTTATTACCTGTGAATGGTTGACAGAATACAAATGCATTACCATTAAAACCCTTCAAACAAGTACATGTTGGTATATGGTTAATAACAACACATTCCGCATTTTGTCCGCATGTTCCCGGGCATGGATCAATACATTTGTTTCTCACGCAAGCTTTATCTCTAGAACAGTCCGAGTTCAAGACACACTCTGGTCTACATCCTCTATATGGATCTCCTTGGTATTCAGGTAGACAAGTGCATTGTCCATTGTTACACTGTGCATTAGGGCCACATGGTGATGGATTGCAAGGGTCTTCTGGTTTTGGTGGCGTTTTTGCTAAAATAATAATTTTAGTTGGAAAGGTAGAAGTACAGTGTTGATTTTTTAAATTCTTTATCGCTATGAACTATGACTATGAGTCCAATTGACAAAATTTGACAGTTGTCAGAAATAGTACAGTTCATTATAGGCATTTACGAAAATTGAACCTGTCTGGTCAGATTGCGAGTTCCGTCTTTTCATTTTAAAGTTATTAACAATGACAAAGATACCAGGTTCAATATTTCTAAAGCCCGTATAACTATGTGAACTAATCTAGGTCACTGATTTTGTTTTTCATAGCAAGAGTTGATAAAGTATTGAAAAAATCACCTGGTAGATGCATATGTAATGTCCTAGAACTGATCATGCTTGAGGCTTTATTCATTTTTTTTGATGGAACAAAAATGCATCTTCTGAGTAAGCCAATTATAATAACATTTCAATACTTTGGCAATGTAAGCATGATAATGTCAAACAGAAGATCTCATATATGGCAAAAGCATGCTCAATTATGAGCATAAGTGAAGTATTGACTGTAAATTCTGACATTAGTGATGTAGAGATTTAGAAAATTTGCAACGTTTGAGAGTTACTTTTTAATTACTTTAAAGTTTTGAAACCTAAAAATTCTGAAATTTGGCGACTTACCTAGTTATTTAGAAACCTAGCAACATAAAATCTATACAGCTGTAGATCTTAGATGGAAGATTTTAATATTGAGAAATATTGAATTTCTACTTTAGAAAAACTTAAGAGCATCAGAGATTTAAGGACTTAACCCAATTTCAGCAATCCCAGTTAAATTTTAGATTAATGCCTTGGATATGATTATTTCAACAAACATATTCATGAAAGTAAATCTCTGATTAGATTTAACCAAAGCTGCTAAAATAGGCTCTTATTAGAGATCTATGACTTGAAGTGCATAGAACATGGAGAATTAAAGACCAGATTTTGGAGACTATGCTGTTTTGAGACTTAATGCCTAAAGGAACTTTGCAACAATTCTGAAATTTAAAAGCTTCATGACTTACTATGATATAAGTTTGAAATTTGTATATTTATAAGACTTATTAGGGGCTTAAGTATGTAAGAGTAACTTACATAAAATTGGAGAGTTGAAAAATACTTTTAGACTTATGGGCTACTTACACTCTTAGATTTTGAGACTTGCATTTCAATAGTATGTATCAACTAGAGATTAGATACATAGAAAAAGTAAGTGGTTTGAAACCCTAGAGACTTTGTAACTTATGTTAAATAATTGACAGTTTGGTAAATATTGTCTTACTTGGAAACGCCTCATCCATAAAGTTTTATACGGCAAAAACATACTCAAGTTTGAGCCTAAGGAAGTATCAGAATTCAAAACACCTATGAAGATTTTGAATTTCGAACTTAGCCGGAATTCGATACAATTAAAATTACCAACTGTACAACATTAATTATTTTGACTCAATGCAATAATATTTTCGCTCTATATTAGGAACTCTACTTGTCCACAACGTAACATTGTGAGCCATTGCATGATCTGTCCTTATTCACATCACACACCCATATTACTCAAAAGCAACTTACGTGGAGGTTTGGGATAGCAATTATTGAACGGATCACCAGTATATCCTTCTGGACAAGTACAAATAGGAGTATGATTTATGACACTGCATTGTGCTTCAACTCCACAAGATCCAGGGCATGGATCTATACATTTTTCCCTTATACAAGCTAAATTGCTTGAACATTCGGAATTAATTGAGCATTCCGGTCTGCAATTGGGTGGGCTTCCGATATATCCTATTAAACATGAGCATGATGGAGATCCACCAATGTCTCTACACTGAGAATTAGGTCCACACGGTGAAGGTATGCATGGATTTAGTAGATGATGATCTATTGGTGGTTGTGGTGGAGGTGCTAGAATAAGGGTAAAAATAAAGTGTGTAAATAAAGTATGATTCATTTGTAGTTTAACAGTAAATTCTTACGCGGAATGGGATAACATCTTGTAAACGGATCACCAGTGTGTTCTACATTGCAACTACATATGGGACTGTGATTAATTACTTCACATTTAGTATTAAGGCCGCATGTCCCTGGGCAAGGATCTATGCATTTCTGATTGATGCAGGCTTTATTTAGTGGGCATTCAGAACTGACAGTACATTCAGGTCTGCAGCTAGGTGGAGTTCCAATGTAAGTAGGCAAACAAGAACATACTGCTTGTTCGTTAACTTCACGACACTGACTATTTGGTCCACAAGGCGAAGGATTACAAGGCTTCTTTGGTTGTACAGGTGCTGTAATATAGGCAATTTAATGAAATAAGAATAAGTACCAAAGTTAAATGTACGCTTACGTTCTCGTGGTGGTAGATTGCAATAGCTGAAGGGATCACCAGTAAAGCCTGGTTTGCAAGTACATGATGGAAGATGGTTTATTACATGACAGTCTGCATTCTGACCACATGTTCCTGGGCAAGGATCCCTACATTTTGTTTGTATGCAAGCTTTATTAGAAGGACAATCAGAATTCAGTATACATTCAGGTCTACATCCTTCGTAAGGATTTCCTATATAATCTGGCAAACAAGTACATGCTCCAGCTCCATTTTGCTCTCTACATTCAGCATTAGCTCCACATGGTGATGGTATGCAAGGAGTTGGTGGTTCATATGGTGGTGTTTCAGGTTTCCTAATTTCACATTGGACAAATGGATTTCCAATATAATTAGAAATGCAAACACAGTTTGGAGTATGACTGATAACTCGACATTCAGCATTGTGTCCACAAGTTCCTGGGCAAGGATCTTTACATTTCTGATTTATGCAAGCCAAATGACCTGGGCATTCACTATTACTAACACATTCAGGTCGACAATTTGGTGGAGAACCTATAAACTCTGGTAAACATGAGCACGATGGTGAATCTCCAGAAACTTTACACTGGGAGTAGGACCCACAAGGTGATGGTTGGCAAGGATTAACAGGTATAGGTGGAGTTTCCGCTAAAATGAGTATATTTATATAAAAATAGATATATTATAACTACTTTTAAACTCTTACGTATTTGGTGGCATCTAGTGAATGGATCACCAGTAAATCTTGGTGGACAACTACATATCGGGTTGTGATTAACTACTTGGCAAATGGCTCCAATACCACAAGTACCAGGACAAGGATCTATACATTTCTGATTCACACAAGCTTCATTTAGGGGACATTCAGAGCTAACAACACATTCGGGTCTGCACGTTGGTGGACTACCAATAAATCCAGGAACACAAGAACATACTGCCTGGCCATTAATTTCCCTGCATTGGCTGTTGGGACCACAAGGATTAGGATTGCATGGGTGTATCTCTATTGGTGCTAAAGATAAATATATTTTACATTAATATCAACATTTGTGATTTGATATTTATTGAGTTTGTCTTACCCTTTACTTCATTACATAATACAAATGCATTTCCGGCGTAACCATTTAAGCAGCTACACATGGGAATGTGATTTACAACTGTACATTCTGCATTTTGTCCACATGTGCCAGGGCATGGATTCACACATTTATTTCTAATACACGCTTTATCTTTAGGACAATCATCATTCAATACACATTCAGGTCTACATCCTCTATATGGATCTCCTTGGAATTCAGGCAAGCAAGTACATATTCTATTATCACAACGAGCATTTGCACCACATGGTGAGGGATTGCAAGGGTCTTCTGGTTTTAAAGGAGTTTCCGCTAAAACATTACATTGTCAGGTTATAAGATATTACATTTATTCAGTCTGAATTGGCTTACGTGGTGGTTTAGGATAACAGTTACTGAACGGATCTCCAGTATATTCATCAGGACATGTACAAATGGGTGTGTGATTAATAACACTGCACAGAGCCCCAACACCGCAAGAGCCTGGACATGGATCTGTACATTTCTCTCTTATGCACGCCAAATTACTAGGACATTCTGAATTTACAGTACATTCAGGTTTACAATTTGGAGGACTTCCAATGTATCCAATTAGACAGGAGCAGGATGGAGAACCTCCAATGTCTCGACACTGTGAGTTTGGACCACATGGTGAAGGAACGCATGGATCTAGAGGCCGTGAGGGCTCTACTGGAAGAGGTGGAGAAGGAATAGGATAACATCTTGTGAATGGATCTCCTGTATAATCTGCAACACAGCTGCATATAGGGCTGTGATTTATAACCTCACATCTAGCATTTAAGCCACATGTTCCAGGACAAGGGTCAACGCATCTTTGATTCACGCATGCCTTATTAAGTGAACATTCAGAACTAACTACGCATTCTGGTCTACAACCTGGTGGACTTCCAATGTACTCGGGCAAGCAAGAACAAACAGCTTGGTTATTTACTTCTCTACACTGACTGTTTGGTCCACATGGTGAAGGCTCACATGGAGCAATTGGTAAATCAGGTACTGTAATGTATTGTAAGTTTAAGTTTTGCAAAATGTATATATGAATAAAAAACTTACATGGTTGTGGTATGGGATTGCAATATCTAAATGGATCCCCTGTAAAACCTGGTCTACATACACAAGATGGGAGATGGTTAATAACTTGGCAGTCTGAGTTCTGACCACAAGTACCAGGGCAGGGGTCTTTACATTTATTATTAATACATGCACGATGTGAAGGACAATCCGAATTCAAAGCACATTCTGGTCTGCAGCCTTCGTAAGGATTTCCAATATAATCTTCATTACAAGTACATGACCCTGCACCATTGCGTTCTTTGCAAATGGCATTCGCACCACACGGAGATGGAATGCAGGGTGTAAGTGGTTCCGGAGGAGGTTGTTCTTTATGAAAAAGTTAAATGAGTTAAATAATAATAATATGAATATACCAACAAAAAACATACTTTGAATACTACATTGACCAAATGGATCTCCAGTGTAACCAGATAGGCAAATGCAGTTAGGGGTGTGGCTAACCACACGACATTCTGCATTAACACCACAAGTTCCTGGACATGGATCTTTGCACTTTTGATTAATGCACGCTAAATGACTAGAGCATTCACTGTTACTGACACATTCAGGTCTACAGTTTGGAGGAGAACCAATGTATTCTGGTAAGCAAGAACATGAAGGCGAATCTCCGGCAACCTTACATTGTGAGTATGGTCCACATGGAGATGGCTGACATGGATTAACTGGTCTTGGGGGAATAATAGGTTCTTCTAAAATTGTAGAGTATTAAATGTGGAATATACTTAAAAGTGGGCGATCGTCTTACCTATCAAGATGCATCTTGTAAATGGATCGCCAGAGTATCGAGCTGGACAACTGCATATTGGATTATGGTTAACAACCTGACAAATGGCACCTATACCACAAGTACCAGGGCATGGATCTATGCATTTCTGATTTATACAGGCTTCATTCAAAGAACATTCAGAGCTGACAACACATTCTGGTCTACAAGCAGGTGGACTACCAATAAATCCAGGTACACAAGAGCATACAGCCTGATTGTTAATTTCTCTACATTGACTGTTAGGTCCACATGGTGATGGACTGCAAGGGTGTATTTCTATGGGTACTAAAATAGATATAACCATTGTAATTTATTCTTAACTTAGTGTTTTTCTAATCTTACCCCTTAATTCAGAACAAATTAAGAATGCATTTCCAGAGAAACCTTGCAGACAGGTGCATGTGGGAATGTGATTAACGACAATACATTCTGCATTTTGGCCACATGTACCAGGGCAGGGATCTATACACTTATTTCTAATACATGTTTTATCTTTAGAACAATCTGAATTCAAAACACATTCAGGTCTGCAACCTCTATAAGGATCTCCTTGATATTCTGGTAGACATGTACAAACACCATTATTACATTGGGCATTGCTTCCACAAGGTGAAGGGTTGCATGGGTCTTCAGGTACAATTTTAGCTGAAGGGTGGAATTAAAATTAAAATATTGATCTCATATTTGTCATTCATTAACGACTTACGTGGTGGTTTAGGATAACAGTTGTTGAATGGATCTCCAGTATATTCATCTGGACATGTACAAATAGGAGTGTGATTAATTACACTACATTGAGCATTTACTCCACATGACCCAGGACAAGGATCTCTACATTTTTGTCGTATACACGCCAGATTGCTTGAACATTCTGAATTAATTGTACATTCTGGTCTACAATTTGGTGGACTTCCTGTGTATCCTAATAAACATGAACAAGAAGGAGTTTCTCCAATATTTCTACATTCAGAGTTAGGTCCGCATGGTGAAGGTACACATGGATGTGCAGGAGGACGCGGTTCTGGACGTGGTGGTAGTGGCGCTAAAATGTGGGCGTTAACATTTTTCAGTCGAATATTTTCACCTAAATTTCTTACATGGTATAAGGTAACATCTAGTGAATGGATCGCCAGTATGACCTGGAGAGCAACTGCATATGGGACTGTGGTTAATTACTTCACACTTAGCATTAAGACCACATGTTCCAGGACATGGATCTATACATTTCTGATTTACACATGCTTTATTAGGTGGGCATTCTGAGCTAACAACACATTCAGGCCGACAACCAGGAGGAGTACCAATGTATGTAGGTAAGCATGAGCATACTCCTTGTTCGTTAACTTCCCTGCATTGACTATTTGGTCCGCAAGGTGAAGGATTGCAAGGATTCACTAGTTGTGGTGTTGCTATAAAATGTTTGTTATTAAGCAATTTTCCAAGCAAAAGATTGGTTGTGTCTTACGTTCTGGTGGACTAGGACTACAATATCTAAATGGATCTCCTGTAAAACCTATTATACAAGTGCAAGAGGGAAGATGATTGACAACTTGGCACTCAGCATTTTGACCGCAAGTTCCTGGGCAAGGATCTTGACATTTGTTTCTAATACAGGCTCGATTGGAAGAGCAGTCAGAGTTTATAACGCATTCAGGGCGGCATCCTTCGTATGGATTTCCTATATAGTCGGGAAGGCATGTACAAGATCCTGCTCCATTTTGTTCTTTGCAGATGGCATTTGATCCACATGGTGAAGGTACACATGGTGTTCTTATTTCTGGTGGGTTTGCTAAAATGTTTAAAATATGGGATATTGTTTAAGTTATAATAATAGGCACAGTGTGTTTGACGTTCCAGTTTGATACCGCTATGTCTTTGTTATTTATAACCGAATCAATTCCGAATTTTTATCAGGTATAGAACCCCTTAAAAGAAGTTTGTGTGTAATTAGAAACAGCCTACTACGATCAAAGATAAATGCAAATGTGGTAGGCTTTGCTTAATCGGAAAAGCTTTTACGGTAATTTGTTCTGGACCACCTGAAAATTATAAAACCAAATTTTGGTTAAAAAGTTTTGAATAATACCTAATAGTTTTAAATGCATTATTAGAATTGAATTAAAAAATTCTAGTTTGGTTTAAAAGAGTGCCATGGAAATTGACGAAAAAATTCTGTTTACTAAAAGTGCATTATTCATTTGTCATAGTGAGTTGTGTCGGAATTTTATTTAACAAAATGGCTGAAATGGAGAAACGCTTCATTTGGAACTGTGTCTCTCCAGCCAAATTAGCTATTTCTCCTTTTTCAACAACCAATAATTTCAGTCATTGTATTAAATAAAATGCCTACACAACAAAAATGTCTATACATTTTTAGTGAACTTTTAAGAGTAAACAATTTTTTTTCTACTGTGCGTTAAAAATATGCTTATTGTTATACTGAAAACGATTTAATAATATACTATGGAATGCAAATATTTTGACCCGAGCTTGAATGCGCATAGCAAAAAAAACTAACTGCTCAAATTAATTCAAACAGTTAGATAGATCACTTATTTTTGCATAAAATAGTAAATTTGTAAAAGTATCTGATTTTAGGTATTTGAATTTTCGCGAATTATGTTACAAAAAGTCGGGAGGAGTTTTGACGTAAAGCGTGTCTTTAATAATTAATATTTCAATAACTACTCGACAGAATTGAATGCAATTTTTAATGCAAATAGCTAATCCCAACTAATCCTCGTAGCAAGTCCGGTATTTTTGGGAGTTTTGACGTAGAGCGTGTCTTTAATAATTAATATTTCAATAACTACTCGACATAAATAAATGTAATTTTTGTAATTTGATATCTATATTATTTCTTAAGTTATTCTATAAAATATAAGTTAATGCATTCAGGTGTCTCGGTCCCGTAATAGAAATCTTTTTTTACAAAAATCGTTTAACAAAACAATTACGTCAAGAAATTTCAAATATATTCGAGAATTAATTAATAAATAATTCTTTAAAAAAATATTTATTTATTAATTCGTGAATATTTTCAACATTTCTTAACGTATTTGTTGTTTTATTAAAAAATACTATATTTTGTAAAAAAGATAGATTTTGATTAAGACACCAGAACACCAGAATGTATTACCTACCCTCTATTTCATAGAATAGCTTGAGAAGTAATACAGATATCAAATTACAAAAATTACATTCAATTCTGTCGAGTAGTTAATGAAATATTAATTATTAAAGACACGCTTTACGTCAAAACTCCCCAAAAAATCGGACTTTTTGTAACATAATTCGCGAAAATTCAAAAATCTAAAATTAGATAATTTCATAAATTTACTATTTTATACAAAAATAAATTGTCTATCTAACTATTTTTGTTTGAATTAATTTGAGCTGTTAGTTTTTTTTGCGATGCGCATTCAAACTCAGGGATCAGAACTTTTGCATTCTATAGTCGTTTTTGGAAACTATTTGTTTTGTAAGATTGGTTACATTTGTTTTATGCTACATATAAACACATTGAGATTTGTCACATTTTAACCTCACAAAACGTCAAATATCGTTTCATAGTGTTACCACATACTACCCGCAAAGATTCCTAGGTTGCAATGTAGCATTTTTAAAAGCATAAATTTATAAATTTTTTTAAAGACATTACACAAAGTAGAAAATAGTATATTATTATACAAGTTGTATAAAGACGGTCTATTTAGCACGAGTTGTTTGGGACACGACAAGAGAAGCGAGGGCTGTTGAGTGCTGCAATACGTCTTATAAAGCAAGTATAATATACTATTTTTTCTACTGCATTATTAATTTTATGGAAATTTGTAAATTCAAGCTATTAAAAATATTGCTTATAATCTAGCGGTTTTGTGAGGTTAAACTGTGTCAAATTTAAATGTGTTTATATGAAGTATAAAATAAATGTAGGTAACCAATCTTACAAAACAAATAGTTTCCAAAAACGATTTAACGCAAAGTATAAAAAATAATATATGTACTTGTTTTAGAAGATATATTGTAGCACTCGTTCGTTTAGAACACTCTTCGTGTCCCAAACAACTCGTGCTACAATAGACCGTCTTATGCAACTCGTATAATAATGACCGTCTTATGCAACTCGTATAATAATATACTGTTGTTGTAAATTTCCATGGAACTCTTTTAAACAAAAATAAGATAATTTTAATTCAATTCTAATAATACATTTAAAACAATTACGCTACTATTCATTTTTTTAGAGTCCTCTAACTTAGAAAGCGTATTGCTGGTTAACTACTGAACCAAACTAAATATTTTAAAAACGAGTACATAGTAAATTTAATTCTACATACAACAGAAAAATATTATACTTCTAAATGCTAGACTTTTGTTTTTATCAGACGATATGTAATAAAAAGTACCCATTTTTAAGGACCATTTCATTAAAAGTAAGTTAAATAATTTTTTTCTCAGAACGTATATGCTATATATCTATCTATGAGATTTTTGTAGGGGTTAGAAGAAAACCTTGTGGTTCTTATGCTATTTATTTTCAGATAAAAAAGCGTTTTACTTAAGATTTAGTTATATGAAAAAATAGCGAACTATGTTTCCTTGTTTATTAATAAAGATAGTGTCAATATTTTTCGCTAAATAAGCACTTTTCATTTAGTAGACATTATTTTCTCCAAAAAAAGTTTCTGACAATAAAAGTGCGATAACAAAACAACCATTTTTTGTCTAAACCGCTTCTCACTAAAAATCGGTTTTTTGTTGTTGCATTTTTATTATTAAAATTAGGAAAGTTGTTTTGAAGAAAATAATGTCTACTAATGAAAAGTGTTGATTTAGCGAAAAAATATATCGCTATCTCTATTAATAAACAAGAAAACATAGTTCGCTATTTTTTTGTATAAATCGTAAATAAAACATTTTTTTGTCTGAAAATTAATAGCATAAGAACCGCAAGGTTGCTTTCTAACCCCTACAAAGATCTCATAGATATATGGCATATACGTTCCGAGAAAAAAATTATTTAACTTACTTTTAATCAAATTGTCCCTAAAAATGGGTACCTTTTATTACGTATCGTCCGATAAAAAAAAAAAGTATACCAATTAGAAATATAATCTTTTACTGTTGTATATAAATTTACTATTTGCTCGTTTTAAAATATTTAATTTGGTTCAGTAGTTTACCAGTAATACGCATTCAAAGTCAGATGACTCTAAAAAAAATAGTAGTTTACAAATTTAGACAAATTTGTTCCTCAACGAATGAAAACCACTTTTTTTTCTATAGTAGAGTTTCGTGCAGATTCGGAAAATCATACTTGTTTTTTAAGTTAGTTCGTACTTTTGAGATATTTGCATAAAAAGACACTTTTTCACATAGTTACAAGACAAAACAGCCTAGATGGATATGTAAAAACTTTATTTCGCATGGTACTAAATCCAATTTTATTAACATTTATAAAGGAGACTTAGATGAAATTTTTGAGGTATAGAAATGCCAAATTGTACTATCATTAGTTTAGTCGCTATGGCAGATTATATGAAGAAAATATTCATTTTTTTCGATTTGTTCCTTTATTTCATTATGAAAATTTTGAGCCTTATGTATGTCGATATTGGACATGTTTTGTGGTAGTTATAGAAAATTTTTTTAAACTAATTTTTTTCTCATTTATTAATATTTAAGAAAGACAATACCTAAAATAAATTTTTTAAAAATTTATAATAAATTAAAATAAACTTTTTAAAAATTTATTTTACAACAGTTTAGGTTGACTTTAGCAATTTTCATTTTTTTTTTCATTTGTAATGAGAAACGTGTGTGGTTTTACTTCTCTTTTATATAGAGTGTAAAGGGTTATTATGCGTTAATTCTAAGGGATGATAGAAGATATCAAAAGGAACAAAAAAGTTTTATACAACTTTTTTCTAGGCCGTACCACTTTTTCAGAAAAAAAACTTGTAAACTTTAACATTATTTTTCCGCGTTAATAATGCTAGTTTAATTATGGGGCTTTGTCAGAAGCGCAACAAAAAATAAAAACATTTTTTGTATGATCAATCGTTTACGCGTAAAAATCCTTTTTTTATTTGTAAATGTAAAAAGAATCCGATTTTACGCGTAAACGATTGATCATACGAAAAATGCTATGAAGGTTTTTTGTTGTGCTAGATGAGATGCATCTTTTGACAAAGCTCCATAATAAAACTAATATCATTAATTCGGCAAAATGATGTTAAAGTTTACAACTTTATTATTATTTTTTAAAACGTGGTACGTCCTAGAATAAAGTTGTAATAAAGAGATATTGTGTTCTTTTCAGTCTTCTATCACCCCTTAAAATTAATGCATAATAACCCCTTACACCCTATATAAAAAAAAGTAAACACTACACACGTTCATCACTATAAAATGGAAAAAAAATAAAATTTGAAAATTGCTAAAGTAAACCTAAATTGTTAAATAAATAAATAAATAAATGTTAAATAAATAAACAAAAATAGATTTTTAAAAAAATTAATTTTATGTATTAATTGTCTTTCTTAAATATTAATAAATGTAAAAAAGGAAAAAAAGAAAATAAATTTCTATAGTTTTAAAAAATTTGCTATAACTACCACAAAACATGTCCAATATCGACATACTTAGGCTCAAAGTTCGCCATAACATAGAAGGGCTAACTTTTTTTTACCGATTAATCTTTTTTTGCAATCTTGGTAAATTAAAAGTCAAAAATTAAAGAAAATCGAAAAAAATTTATCTTTTTCTCATTACAACTAAACTAAAGATGCGATTTGGCATTTCTATGCCTCAAAAATTTCATGTAAGTCTACTTTATAAGTGTTATGAATTTGGATTCGATACCATACAAAATAAAGTTTTTACATATCCATATAATAGGCTGTATTTACTTGTAACCATAAATATATAAAAAATGGTTTTATGCAAATACCTCAAAAATCCGAGTTAACCCAAAAAAAACGAGTGTGATTTTCCAAATGTACACGAAATTCTACTAGACAGAAAACGTGGTTTTCATTTGTTGAGGAATTTCTTGTAAACTAGTGATTATTATTCAAGACTTTCTAACCAAAAATTTGGTTTTGGGATTTTCAGGTGGCCCAGAAAACCTCCCTAACAACTTTTACAATTAAACAAGACCTACTATGTTTTCAATTATTTGCATTTATATTTGATCATAGTAGGCCGTTGGATTATAATAAATGGGGTTTCTAATGACACACAAATCTCTTTTAAGAGGTTTTATATCTGATAAAAAGTTGGAATTGACTTAACTATAAATAACAAAAACAGAGGGGTGTCAAGCTATGAAGTGAAACACACTGATATATGTATTGCATAGCATGATTCAGGCATTTATGTTTGTAGCTATTGCTCCATCTCCTTTTTATCATCATAAAGCAATTATTATTGTATTAGGATTAGCAGCATTTTTAATGTGGTAAAATAACATTTATGTTATTAGTTACTACTTTTAAGTTACTAAATAGTTTTGTTTGTTCTTACTTGGTGGTAAAGAGCATTGTCTGAATGGATCTCCAATATATCCAGCAATGCAGATACAATTAGAGGTGTGACTTATAACACGACATTCAGCATCAATTCCGCATGTTCCAGGACATGGATCTTTACACTTTTGATTGATGCAAGCTAAATGACTAGGACATTCACTGTTACTAATACATTCTGGTTTACAATTTGGTGGTACACCAATAAATTCTGGTAAACACGCGCAAGACGGGGATTCAGAACCTGCAGTTACAGTACATTGAGCATTTGGTCCACAGGGTGATGGCACACAAGGATGAGTTGGTACAACAGGGAGGATTTCGGCTGCAATGAAGTTAATAAACATAGTGATCACAACTAGGTGGTCTTTAAAACTTACGTATTGGGAAACATCTAATAAATGGATCTCCAGAATATTTTGGTGGGCAACTACATATTGGATTGTGGTTTACCACTTGACATACTGCACCTACTCCACATGTTCCAGGACAGGGATCTATACATTTTTGATTGGCACAAGCTTCATTTAATGGACATTCTGAACTAACAACACATTCAGGTCTGCAAGCAGGAGGACTACCGATAAAGCCTGGCACACAAGAGCATACAGCTTGTCCATTTATTTCTCTACATTGACTGTTTGGACCACATGGTGATGGATTACAAGGGTGTATTTCAACAGGCTCTATAATTGAGGAATTGTAGCAAAACACAAATTATGGGCCATTTTCTATTATAGAATTCAGAGTAAGCTATGATGTTAAATTTTTATAACAGTGTACTTAAACTCGTGAAATATTAACTTATACTGGATGGAAATTTGAAATGGTGTAAATTTGGTAACATATTGGAAAATATTTTTTGATAAACATGTTGGGACACCTTGATTTAATCTTGCCTTTGAACATATTTTAATAGACTATTTTTTTATTACACAGGGTGTTCTATAAAAGTAGAATAGGCAAAGGGTTTATTGTTTTAAATGGGACATCCTGTTTATTTTCATCTTATATGAATCCATTCCAAAAATTGAATATAACCATACTTATTATCATGCAGATCTAGACTTTGCTTTTTAGAAGTAATCGATTGTTTTCTGAAAAAATTCCCTAAACTACTGTTTTTTTTTAAATTTTTTTACTTTTCACTATTCAGTATTTATAAACAATAAAAAGAAAATGGGAACCACTATCTTTTCAAGTTTTTGGAAAGGATGATTGACTGTGGTATGATCACCCTGTATAAATACTGAATGTTGCTTCATAAAAAGTAAATAAAACTTAAAAAACGTGTTAAAGATAATTTAATATTCGATATATTCATTTAATATAATCGCAACACTCTGACAAATTTAACAAATTTTTCAGAAAACAATTGAATTAAGCTGGATTGATAAAGATCCATGGATTTTAGATACACATAATGGGTGTTTTAGTAATCAATAGCTTAGGAAAAATATATGATATGAAAATATATAGGGTATTTTTAGGTAGCCCTACTACTTTTATATAACACCCTGTATAATTAAGAATAGTGTCAAGATTCTTGCAAGACTAAAACAAAATCAATGTGTCCAAGTGTTTTTATCAAAACTTGTTCACCAATAAGTTACTGAATTTAATCCATTTTTTGTTTGCTCTGTAGAATGGTCATTCATTCTGATTTTTATTATTTTCTGTTGTTAATTGAATAAAATGGAAGAGAAACATAAAACCTTTTAGTGCACTGGTTTTTATGAACCTATTGATAATAAGGCAGTCGGCCAACCACTTGGTATTACAAAGAAGAATCCTTTGTTCTCTTAGGGCACCTTCAGAAAATAATATTTGTCCTTTCTTTGCACCTCAAAGAAAAACTACAGTTTTAGCAAAAAGTAAGTTCATCAGGGGCAGCTAAGATAAACTGAAGCCGTGTTTCTGACCACTTCCTATGGTTATGAATTACTTTCAACATAGGCAGCAAACCGGAAATTTAATGCATTGAGTGACCTGTCATCTAGCAATTGCTGACTGTAGCTGTTAACAAAATTCAGCATCAATTTTATTTGCTTAGAGCCGATATTTTCACCTACTTGTTTAACTTTATCTGGTAGTTAATCAATTTGTCCAAATAAATTTGAAAGGAGATGAAAAGACGGGTTCTTAGTCTGGCTACCAGCTACAGCAAAAAAAGCATTCAGTAAAATGTAAGTCATTTGATCTTTGATGAAACTTAGCAACTGCAAACGTACTGAACGTGTCTATACTTAATTTTATTGTTTTTAACAACTGTCAAATTTGAAGGTTAGATTTAACTCCAATCTTCAAATCTAACCCAAGATTTGACAGTTGTCGAAAATAATAAAAATAAGTATCATCATATGAACTAATTATAAATGTTGCTTGTGCTTTTTCTTAACCACTTCTGATGACCTTGCTCTTTGCCTATAATATATTTGAAGATAATTGGGACTGCCAAATATTGACCTGCATTCTAGCAGAATTTCATTAAAACTAATTATGCAGTAGGATAACTTGTCATATTGGAGGTTTAAAGGTTATGTTACAACTAAATCATGCGCCTCATTAGGCAATTACAAAAAGTGGACCTGGTCGGTTAGATCACTATTTCAATTTTTCTTTAATGTCAATAACAGTGGCAGAAATAATACCCCGACCAACCTACTCTTAATTTAATTTTTGTAAAAAAAATTGGTTGCATACACATTCACCTATCGCATGTCGATGTTATTTTGTCTAATTTTGTTGTTAAAAACAAAACAAAATAAGATAAAAACAAGCCCTACTCTGAATTCTATAATTTAAAAATCCACAATAAGTACATTTAGCTTACCCTTAAATCGTGAACAAACAATAAATGCATTTCCTGAAAATCCTTGCAAGCAAGTGCATGTGGGAATATGATTGATTACGTTACATTCCGCATTTTGCCCACATGTACCTGGGCAAGGATCTATACATTTATTCTGGATGCAAGCTTTATCTCTAGGACAATCAGAATTCAAAACACATTCTGGCCGACAACCTCGGTGTGGGTCTCCTTGATATTCCGGTAAGCAAGTGCATACACCGTTATCACATCGTGCATTTGGTCCGCATGGTGACGGATTGCAAGGATCAATCTTTATAGGTTCCTTAGCTGTAATGTGTATAGATGTGTGACAAAACGTTATGGGCACCAATAAGAAACACTTACGTGGCGGAGGTTTAGGGAAGCAATTATTGAATGGATCGCCAGTGTAACCGTCAGGACATGTGCAAATTGGAGTGTGGTTAATAACATTACACTGAGCTCCTATTCCGCAGGAGCCTGGACATGGGTCTCTACATTTTTGTTTTATACAAGCCAAGTTACTGCGACATTCCGAGTTAATAGTACATTCAGGTCTACAGTGGGGTGGACTTCCATCATATCCTGTTAAACATGAGCAGGAGGGTGAACCACCAATGTCACGACATTGGGAATTTGGTCCACATGGGGAAGGTACACAAGGGTTGATAATAATTGGTTGTTGAGGCGGAAGTGGCGGAGCTAAAAAATTAAATTAAATCTATAATAACACAGCAGAGTTTTCACAATCAAACTTCTTACGTGGCAGTGGATAACATCTAGTAAATGGATCACCAGTATATCCTGGGTTGCAACTACAGATAGGACTGTGATTGATAACTTCACATTTTGTATTAAGACCACATGTGCCTGGACATGGATCTATACATTTCTGGTTAACACAAGCTTTATTTAAAGAACATTCGGAGCTAACAACGCATTCTGGTCGACAACCTGGAGGGCTTCCAAGGTAATTAGGTAGACAAGAACAAACTGCTTGTTCATTGACTTCTTGACATTTACTGTTTGGTCCACAAGGTGTAGGATTACAGGGGTTTGTAGGTAGTTTAACAGCTGTAAATATGGAATTGTTACAGTTTCTATACAAAATGAATTCAAAGACATTTCTTACGTTCTGGAGGTATGGGATTACAGTAACGGAATGGATCGCCCGTAAATCCTGATATGCAAGTACAAGATGGTAAATGATTAACCACTTGACATTCAGCATTCTGTCCGCATATTCCAGGGCAAGGATCCTGACATATACTTCTTATACAAGCTTTGTTTGAAGGACAATCTGAATTCAAAACACATTCTGGGCGGCAACCATCATATGGATTTCCTACATAATCGGGAAGGCAAGAACAGGCACCTGCACCATTTTGTTCTCTGCAGTGAGCATTTGCGCCACAAGGTGAAGGTATGCAAGGAGTTCTAATTTCTTGAGATATTTGTGCTAAATAAAATTTTATTAAAATAAGTTCTGAAATTGGTGAATTTAGAAAACTTACGAGGAGGTAATGCACATTGTGTGAATGGATCACCAATGTAACCTGGTAAACAAATGCAGTTTGGAGAATGAGTAACCACGCGACATTCTGCATTGACTCCGCATATTCCAGGACAAGGATCTGTACATCTCTGATTGATGCAGGCTGAATGGCTGAGACAGCCACTGTTACTAATACATTCTGGACGGCAGTGAGGTGGAATGTCAATAAATCCTGCTAAACATGAACATGATGGTGATTCACCAGTGACTTTACATTGTGAATTTGGTCCACAAGGTGAGGGTACACATGGATTTGTAGGATGCTTTTCAGGGATAACTGCTATAATGTAAATAAAGCACATTAGAACAAGTTATCCTATTGATTTAAAAATAACTATTCTTACGTGTGAATTGACATCTTGTAAATGGATCGCCTATGTATTGAGGTAGGCAACTGCATATTGGGCTGTGATTCACGACTTGGCATATAGCATTAACTCCACAAGTACCTGGGCAAGGGTCCATACATTTTTGATTGACACAAGCTTCATTTAATGGACATTCAGAGCTAACAACACATTCTGGCCTGCATGTCGGCGGACTACCAATGTATCCAGGTACACAAGAACATACAGCCTGACCATTTATTTCTCTACATTGACTGTTTGGACCGCAAGGTGATGGATTGCAGGGATTTACATTAACAAGAGGCTCTAGAAAAAGATTATCATTGGATTGGGTACTAAAAGTGGTTTCAAACAGTAGTACCTTCAATACGAGAACAAATTGTAAATGCATTTCCTGTAAATCCAGGTAAACATGAGCACATGGGTATATGGTTAATTACTGAGCACTCTGCATTTTGCCCACAGGTACCAGGACATGGATCTTTGCATTTATTTCTGATACAGGCTTTATCTCGTGGACAATCAGTACTCAACACGCATTCTGGCCGACAACCTCTATATGGATCACCTTGATATTCAGGTAAACAAGTACAAACACCATTATTACATTGGGCATTTGCACCACATGGTGATGGATTACATGGATCTTCTGGTCTAGGAGGTGTTTTTGCTGTGAAGGGCATGGTTATAATAAATAATAATACATAGACTATTTCATTTTTTAGAGTACAGTTGGTACTGTTGGTCAGAAGGCTGGCATAAATTCAATCAGAAAATTGACTATTTTTGCAAAGAATGAAACAGTATGTATGTAGTTAAATGGATTGTGTATCTGGAATTGTGAGTGTGTTGATATCAAATATGAAAAATGGTTAAAGAACGCACAATCATGAGTTTGATAGTTTACCACTCTTTACTTATTTGTAGTAATTTTTGGTGAAAATTAAAAAAAGGTGAATTGGTTTTCCACAGCCAACTGTACTTGAAAAAATGTGTACATATAATAATAGAAAGTCAATTAATAACTTACGAGGTGGTTTAGGGAAACAATTGCTAAATGGATCTCCTGTGTATCCTTCAGGACATGTACAAATGGGTGTGTGATTAATTACACTACAGTGTGCACCCACACCACAAGATCCTGGACATGGATCTCTACATTTTTCTCTTATGCAAGCTAAATTACTTGGACATTCAGAATTGATGGTGCATTCTGGTCTGCAATTGGGTGGACTTCCTGTATAACCAGTTAAACATGAGCAAGAAGGAGATCCTCCTATATCACGACATTGCGAGTTCGGTCCACAGGGTGAAGGTATGCATGGGTTAATGATAACTGGTGTAGGAGGTGTTGGAGGAGGGGCTAAAATAACAAAAGTTAGTAAAATGCCTAGGTCTTCCAAACAAAAGAATTCCTTACGTGGTATAGCAAAACATCTGGTGAAAGGATCACCAGTGTATCCTGGATTACAACTACATATAGGACTGTGATTAATAACCTCACATTTTGCATTAAGACCGCAAGTTCCTGGACAAGGATCTATACATTTCTGATTGACACATGCTTTGTTGTGTGGACATTCTGAACTAACTGTACATTCTGGTCTACATCCAGGTGGACTTCCAATATAAGTAGGCAAGCAAGAACATACTGCTTGTTCATTAATTTCTTTACATTGACTATTTGGTCCACAAGGTGATGAGTTGCATGGATGTTTAGGTTCTATTTTAACAGCTAGAATATTTCAATAATATAAAAAATCTTAAACCTGAATGGAGAAAGAAAAATGTCTTACGTTCTTTAGGTACAGGACTACAATATCTAAATGGATCGCCAGTAAATCCAGTTATACATGTGCATGATGGTAGATGATTTATTACTTGACATTCAGCATTTTGACCACATGTTCCAGGGCAAGGATCTTGGCATTTGTTTCTAATGCAAGCCTTATTGGAAGGACAATCAGAATTCAGTGTACATTCTGGACGACATCCTTCATACGGATTTCCTATGTATTCTGGCAAACAACTGCATGATCCGGCCCCATTATGTTCCTTACATATAGCATTTGATCCACAAGGTGATGGCACACACGGTGTACGGTGTTCTTGTACTGCAGGTGTTGGTTGTAAATTACATAATATGAAGGGATCACCAATATAACCCAAATTACAAACGCAGTTTGGTGTATGACTGATAACTCGGCATTCTGCATTTACGCCACATGTTCCTGGACATGGATCTTTACATCTTTGATTAATACATGCATGGTGTGTAGGACATTCACTATTGCTGATACATTCTGGTCGGCAGTTTGGTGGAGCTCCTATATATTCAGGTAAACATGAGCATGAAGGGGAATCACCAGTTACTTTGCATTGCGAATATGGGCCACAAGGCGATGGTTGACAAGGGTTTATAGGAACTGGTTGAATTACTTCCCCTATAATTTATAAGGATGGTTATTTAATGTAATGCAGATTCTGGAGAATTATTCAAGCACTGTTTGTTGAACACAATCACAAGTTTTGGGCCATCGTTTTAAATATCATTGATAATTGCCAAAAAATTTTGAAAAATCTTGGATTAAATATTCATAAAAATAAATAAATATTAGTGTTACATAGTGACAGTAGAGGCAAAACCAATAAATACAAAAGTAGACTAACCACGCAGCCCAAATCTTTTAATGTTTGCTAATCAGACAGTGTTGCAAGGTGCAAGACTTACGAATAACTTCACATCTAGTAAATGGATCTCCTGAATATCTAGGTGGGCAACTACATATTGGATTATGATTTACCACTTGACATATTGCACTTATTCCACAAGTACCAGGACATGGATCTATACACTTTTGATTAGCACAGGCTTCATTTAATGGACATTCAGAACTAACTACACATTCTGGCCTACATGTAGGTGGGCTACCAATGAAACCAGGTACACAAGAACAAACTGCTTGTCCATTTATCTCTCTACATTGACTGTTGGGCCCGCATGGTGATGGATTGCAAGGATTCGTTTTTATGGGTTCTACAAAATTAATTGTGGTAATGTTTGTTAAATTTGAATCAACTGCATATGGACTACCTTGTATACGTTGACATGCAAGAAAAGCGTTTCCTGAAAAACCTGGTGGACAACTACACATTGGGATATGATTTACTACAGAACATTCTGCATTGCTAGCACATGTTCCTGGACAAGGGTCTATACATTTATTTCGAAGACATGCTCTATTTCTAGGACAATCGGAATTCAAAACGCATTCAGGTCGACAGCCTCTATAAGGATCGCCTTGATATTCTGGTAAGCAACTGCATACTCCATTATCGCACTGGGCATTTGGTCCACAAGGTGAAGGATTACATGGATCTTTCTTTGGTGGTGGTTGAATAGCTGAATTAAAACTGTTATGTAATTAATGTATTACAAGAATATGAAATATCTTACGTATGGGTTTAGGATAACAATTACTGAATGGATCACCGGTAAAACCATTTGGACAAGTGCATATAGGAGTGTGATTAATAACACTACACTCAGCATTAGCACCACATGAACCTGGGCATGGATCTCTACATTTTTCTCTTATGCAAGCCTTTATACTAGGACATTCTGAATTGATCGTACATTCAGGTCTACAGTTAGGTGGACTTCCTATATAGGTAGATAAACAAGAGCAAGAAGGAAGTCCATTAATATCACGGCATTCTGCATTTGGCCCACATGGAGAAGGTACACATGGATTAACTATGACAGGTGTAATAACTGATGGAGGAGGAGCTAAAATGTATTTGTTTTAGAAGATCATTTTAAATAACTATTAACCTATAATAAGCTTACGTGGTTGATGATAACATCTAGTAAATGGATCACCAGTATGTCCTGGATTACAACTGCATATTGGACTATGGTTAATAACCTCACATTTAGCATTAAGACCACAGGTTCCTGGGCAAGGGTCTATACATTTTTGATTAACGCAAGCTTTATTAAGTGGACACTCAGTACTAACAACACATTCAGGTCTACAACCAGGTGGGCTTCCTGTATAATTAGGCAAACAAGAGCAAACAGCTTGTTCATTGACTTCCCTGCACTGACTATTAGGTCCGCAAGGTGATGGATTGCAAGGATTAATTGGTCCTTTTTTAGGTGCTAAAAATTAATGAATTAAACTTTTTAAAAGTTACGCTTTTTAAAAGTTATCTTACGTTCTGATGGTAATGGATTGCAGTATCTGAATGGATCACCCGTAAAACCAGGTCTACAAGTACATGATGGTAGATGATTAATCACTTGACAGTCAGCATTCTGACCACAAGTTCCTGGACATGGATCTTGACATTTGTTTCTTATGCAAGCTTGGTTACTTGAACAGTCAGAGTTTATTACACACTCAGGACGACAGCCTTCATATGGATTTCCTATATATTCAGGAAGGCATGTACAGGCTCCTGCTCCGTTATGTTCTCTACATTTAGCATTAGCTCCACAGGGTGAAGGTGAACAAGGTGTCAAATGTTCTGGTGGAAGCGTTACAACATGTAATATACATTGAGTAAATGGATCTCCTGTATATGCATTCAAACAAACACAGTTTGGTGTATGGCTAACCACACGACATTCTGCATTAAATCCACATATTCCAGGGCACGGATCTTTACATCTTTGATTAATACATGCTGAATGACTGGGACATTCAGTATTACTGACACATTCAGGTCTACAGTTTGGTGGGGCCCCACTAAATTCCGGTAGGCAGGAACATGATGGAGAATCATGTATAACTTTGCATTCAGCGTTGGGACCACATGGTGAAGGTTGGCATGGGTTTATAGGTTTTACTGGTATTACAGTTGGTTCTTCTAAAATTGGAATAAATATCTTGTAAGGACATGAAAATATTTTATTTTGATTATACAATCTTACCAAATAAACATCTAACAAATGGATCTCCAGTATATTGAGATGGACAACTACATATTGGGTTATGATTTACTACTTGACAAATAGCAGCTATACCACAAGTACCAGGGCAAGGGTCTATACATTTCTGATTGACACACGCTTCATTTAATGGACATTCAGAACTAACTATACATTCTGGCCTGCAAGCAGGTGGACTTCCAATAAAGCCAGGAACACAAGAACAAACTGCTTGCCCATTAATCTCTCTACATTGGCTGTTGGGACCGCAAGGGGAAGGACTGCAAGGATTAGTTTTTTGTGGTTCTAAAATTTAAGATTTGTTATTGATAACATTTTTTTCGACATACAATGATTTTTACCTCTAACAGGGCTGCAAACAATAAATGCATTACCAGAGAAACCACGCGAACAGCTACACATTGGAATATGATTAATAACATTGCATTCTGCGTTTTGCCCGCACGTGCCTGGACATGGATCAACACATTTATTTCTAATACAAGCTTTATCTTTAGGACAATCTGAATTTAGAACACATTCTGGTCTGCATCCGCTATAGGGATCTCCCTGATATTCAGGTAAACAAGTACATGCTCCGTCCGTGCACTTTGCATTTGCTCCGCATGGCGATGGGTTGCAAGGGTTTACCTTTTCTGGCACTTTTGCTAAAAGTATTACACGATTTGTATAATATACCAAATCAATAAAATTATAATTCCTTACGTGGTGTTGGTTTGAGTATACAGTTATTAAATGGATCTCCAGTATAGCCTTCAGCACATGTACAAATAGGTGTGTGATTTATAACATTGCATACAGCGCCTACTCCACAAGATCCTGGACAAGGATCTCTACATTTTTCACGTATGCAAGCTTGATTGCTAGAGCATTCAGAATTTATAGTACACTCTGGTCTGCAATTGGGTGGGCTACCGATGTAATTAATCAAACACGAACATGATGGTGCGCCTCCTATATCACGGCACTGAGAATTTGGACCGCATGGTGATGGCACACACGGATTTACAAGTAGAGGTCTTAGAGGAGGCAGTGGAGGTGCTACAGAAAAAAAGTTTTACAATGTGCAGGCAATAGAGATGTGAGAAGTGAATTTTCGTGTTAACAGTTATTTTATTGAGCAAACCTGCTCAAAATAGTGTGTAGATGTTACTAACAATCTAAGGCGCGTACAACTGCTTACGAGGCAGTTTTTCTTCCGTAGCTTATCAGGATGACTTCCTACAAAAAACTGTTCAGTATATGGTTTGTTTGTAATAAAAATAGCTACAAAATGACAGAAGTCCGATTGTTATAACTACAATAATTAAGTTGTAAAATCCAAAAAACTGCCAAAAATCGCGTGTTTTTTTAAGTTGCTACAAAAATTTAAACAATCAACCAATATTGATCAGCCTTACATTAAATATAGTTTAAATTATGCAAAATAAGCATCCAAAACCCGTATGCCAGGTATGCAAAACTTTTTGTTTAATAAGGTTTTATACGTCTACTGCGCCTAAAACTTTGAAATTTTGCAAAAGCTGTTTGAAGCTTTGCATAATACTGCAACTGTGTATATACAGGGTGCGATTAAAGTATGGAATATTAAAAAAAAGCGAACTCAACCGTTTTTTAAACGCTGAAACACGTCGATTTTGTTTTTTAAAAATACACATTAATATGTGCGATTCACTTTCCTTTCATTTGTTTCTAAGTTATGACGTCATCACAAAAAAATTTAAATGACAATACAGATTTTCAATAGTGGAATCCGATAGTGATTTGTCTTCCCTTTATGATCATGAAAATAAATCATAAGGTTGCATAACCAAAATTCTGAGAAAAATCGAGTTGAAATTTGTAAATGTTTGTTAGTTATGACGTCATCACAAAAAATTTAAATGACAATATAGATTTTTAGTAGTGAAATCTGATAGTAATTTCTCTTCCCTTTATGATCATGCAAATAAATCATAAGGTTGCATAACAAAAATTCTGAAAAAAATCGAACTGAACATTTAATGTTATTGATATTATGGTATCAATATATCAGATCGACTTTTCTCAGAATTTTTGTTATGCAATCTTATGATTTATTTGCATGATCATAAAGGGAAGAGAAATCACTATCGGATTCCACTACTAAAAATCTATATTGTCATTTAAATTTTTTGTGATGACGTCATAACTAACAAACATTTACAAAGTTCAGATCGATTTTTCTCAGAATTTTTGTTATGCAGCCTTATGATTTATTTGCATGATCATAAAGGGAAGAAAAATCACTATCAGATTCCACTATTAAAACTCTATATTGTCATTTAAATTCTTTTTGTGATGACGTCATAACTTAGAAACAAATGAAAGTCGGAAGGTGAATCGCACATATTAATGTGTACTTTTAAAAAACAAAATGACGTGTTTCAGTTCGCTTTTTGTTTAATATTCCATACTTTAATCCCACACTGTATAGTGTAAGTCATTAGAAATTTAACGCAATTTGTAAAATTCAATTGTGTTCATTTTTGCAATTTTGGTGACGTTTTACACCTGCTCATAGTTTGTTTACATTTACAAATAATTAGTTTTTTTCAATACGTATACGTAATCATTTAGGTAATATATTAGGTTCGAATGGACAGCGAAAAACACGCAATTTAAAAAAAGTTCAAGTTTCGATGCTTGGATCCTGAGATATTAAACTTTTTGCGTAAGTATACATCACTCGTATATTATTTAACATATTGAAATGAATCAAAATCGTGTGTACAGTATGCACCTTGTAGAATAAGTATGCAATTTTAGATGCATATTTCTAATAAAAATTATTGCAATAGAGCGAGACGCGCGCACAAAAATGCGGACGATGGCCGCGGCGAGTGGTGGGGGGAGTACCAAGAGAGCGCGCGGTGGTGTTCGTAATGTGACGCTAACTAATAACTGCTTTTTCTCGGCTTCTATTGCACCAGAAAAGTTGTTTTTTTAATCGATGTGCCTAAAAGAGAGGAACAGGACTGTATTAATTAAAATTCGAAATTCTTTCAATTTTCATAGTTTTTGTCGAAAATCTCTCTAAAATAATTACATTTTATTTCATGGGATAATAATAAGGCAGATCTAAGTTTTACGGAATAAAAAATATTTTTAACAGTTTATTTACAAACTGTAAATTCTTATTTTTTTATTATACTCTACATTTTTTATTATATTCTACATTTTTTTGCTGATGATTCTGTGACATTTGATATAAGCTCTTCTTCGTCATCGTCATCATCGCTTTAAGATAAAATGAAATTTCCGGGTAGTTCATTACGTCATTCCTCATTCATATCAGCCTTGGTAGTGTAATGTCTAGAGTACTGGACTTTCACCCAAGCGGCCCGCGGTCGATTCCCGGTGCCGGCAGATCTGGTTAAGGTTTTCTGCAGTTTTCCTTAGCTGTGACACAAATGTGGGATTTGCGCTGTTCCATCTGTAAGTCGGTTGCAGCCGCATTTAGGGCCTACGTAATAATAATAATCGCCCCCTCCCTCCCGCACAAGCTTATAGCTTCTGGGGCCTGGTTTGCAGGCTATGGGTTGTAGCAATTATTATTATTATTATATTATATCACATTCATCCTCAACTCTGCAGTCAAAATCTATGCGAGGATTAATGTAATACGAATGAGAAATTATGTAATGAACTACCCGAAAATTTTATTTTATCTGTAAGCGGTGATGATGATTACGAAGAAGAGATTATATCAAATGTTACAGAACCACCAGGAAAAAAAATGTAAATTATAATAAAAAATATGTAAATAAACTGTTAAAAATATATTTTTATTTTGTAAAAGTTAGATCTGCCTTATTATTATCTTATGAAATAAAATGTAATTATTTTAGTATAAATTTCTAAAAAACTATTGGCCGATTTCACAAAGCTTGATTAAGTTCTAATTAACTTAATCATGATTAAATTTAAAATCCAGAATTATAATTGGATAAAATTTCAAGTCTCTTAAATCTCAACCAATAAAATTTCTGGATTTCAAATTTAATCACGATTAAGCTAATCAGAACTTAATCAAGCTTTGTGAAACCGGCCATATGAAAGTTAAAAGAATTTCGAATTTTAATTGATACAGTCGTTTTCCTCTCTTTTTGGTACATCGATTTAAAAAACAAAACTTTTAGGTGCAATAGAAGCTGAGAAAAAGCAGTTAATAATAGACTTACATTACTAACACCGCCGCGCGCGCCTCCACATAGTCACCCCGCCGCTCGATTTCCAAGGGTGCGTCTCGCTCTATTACAATAATTTCTTTTAGAAAGATACAACTTCGGCAAACTGCATACTGTGTACAGTCTCGGACTTTAGTAATGATTCGGATTTGAAAGTAGTTTTATGCAAAACAAATTTATTTTAGAAGGAAATATATAATTTTACAACTATTATAAAAGATAATAATAATATAAAAATTATATATGAAAACAATAATATAAAATAAATTTGTAAAATGTGATCCGTATAGCTAGATTCAGACCCGAATCATTACTAAAGTCCCAGACTGTACATGTGCAATGTATATTTATTAAGCAAAAGGTTTAATATCTCAAGATCTAAGCATCGAAACTTGAGATTTTTTAAGTTGCGTGTTTTTCGCCGTCCATTCGAACCCGGTGGAATATTTCATAAATGATTACGTATACGTACCCAAAAACGTAAAAAACTTGAAGCATGTGTAAAACGACACCAAAACTGCTAAAATAAACGCAAACGAATTTTACAAATTGCGTTCGATTTCTAATGACTTATACACTATCTACATGCGCAGTTGCAATAGTACAAAGCTTCAAATTTCTTAAGCTTAAAAATTTCGAAGTTTTAGGCACAGTAGACGTATAAAACCTTATTAAACAAAAGGTTTTGCATACCAGGCAAACAGGTTTGCACATAATTTAAGCTATATTTAACGCAAGTTTGATCAGTATCGGTTGATTGTTTAAATTTTTATGGCAACTTTAAAAACACGCGATTTTGGCAGTTTTCTCGATTTTATACCATGATTATTGCAGTTATAACAATCAGGACGGTGCCATTTTGTAGCTATATTTATTATAAACAAATCATTTACTAAACATTTTTTCGTAGGAAGTCGTAGATAAGCTACTGAAGAAAAACTGACTCGAAAACGGTTGTACGCGCCTTAAATTGTTAATAACTTTTCTGCTGTCACAAGGATTTAGTACGAAACTACATATATTATTCTACTACATACTATTCTGAGTAGGTTTGCCCAATAATATAGCTGTTAACAGATACTTTTAATATCCTGCTGACTGGACTATAAGTATTATGCTTACGTGGTGAATGATAACATCTTGTAAATGGATCACCAGTGTGACCAGGATTACAACTGCATATGGGACTGTGGTTTACAACTTCACATTTGGCATTAAGACCACAAGATCCTGGACAAGGATCTACACATTTCTGGTTCACACATGCTTTGTCAAGTGGACATTCAGAGCTAACCACACATTCTGGCCTACATCCAGGTGGACTTCCTATATAATTCGGTAAGCAAGAACAAACTGCTTGTTCATTAATTTCACGACATTGACTGTTAGGTCCACAAGGTGAAGGATTGCAAGGATTTTTTGGTTCCGTTTTGGTAGCTATAATTAAGTAATTATTTGGATATGTCAGAAAACAACATATATTATTATAGTCTTACGTTCCGGTGGCGGTACTGGATTACAATATCTAAATGGATCTCCTGTGAAGCCTATTCTGCATGTACAGGATGGAAGATGATTTATAACCTGACAATCGGCATTTTGACCACATGTGCCTGGGCATGGATCTTTACATTTGTTATTAATGCAAGCTTTGTTTGAAGGACAGTCTGAATTTAGAACGCATTCTGGACGGCAACCTTCATAAGGGTTTCCTATATGATCAGGTAAACAAATACAAGCGCCAGCTCCATTATGTTCTCTGCATTGAGCATTTGCTCCACAAGGTGAAGGTTGACAAGGAGTAAGTGTTTCCTGTTTTATTACTATTAAATGAAATTGTGGTTAATACAATACTATAAAGCAATCAAAGTAATAATTCTTACTTGGTTGTGTGCATTGACTAAATGGATCACCAATAAATCCATTGGGACAAACACAATTAGGTGTGTGACTAATTACACGACATTCTGCGTTGACACCGCATGTGCCAGGACAAGGATCTTTACATTTTTGATTAATGCAAGCTAAATGACTAGAGCATTCGCTGTTGCTGACACATTCCGGACGACAACTTGGCGGTGAACCAATATATTCTGGTAAACAACTGCATGATGGGGAATCGCCAATTACTTTACATTGAGAGTATGGTCCACAAGGGGATGGTTGGCACGGATTAACAGGCTTTACTATAACTGGTTCTGGTGCTAAAATGGTTTAAATGAATGCAAAGAAGTAAATACATAGAAACTTGTATCTTACGTATAGGTAAACATCTTGTAAATGGATCTCCTGTAAGTTTAGGTGGACAGCTGCATATTGGGTTGTGATTTACAACTTGACATAGGGCACCTAGACCACAAGTACCAGGGCATGGGTCTATACATTTTTGATTTACACATGCTTGATATAGTGGACATTCAGAGCTAACAACGCACTCTGGTCTGCAAGTGGGTGGACTACCAATAAATCCAGGTACACAAGAACACACTGCTTGTCCATTTATTTCTCTACATTGGCTATTTGGACCACAAGGTGAAGGATTGCATGGGTGTGTTTTAATTGGTACTACAATTTTTTATATTAATGTTTTATAATGAAAAATAAGATTCTCAAGAAAGTACCTTTAATTGCATTACAAGATATAAAGGCATTTCCAGTAGATCCATCTGAACATGAGCACATAGGTATATGATTGACTACAGTACAAATAGCATTTTGACCACATGTACCAGGACAAGGGTCTATACATTTATTTCTAATACACGCTCTATCTTTTGGACAATCTGCATTCAATACACATTCTGGCCTACAGCCTCGATATGGATCACCTTGATACTCTGGCAAACAAGTACATACTCCAACATTGCATTGAGCATTTGCTCCACATAGCGAAGGATTGCAAGGGTCAGTAATTGTAACTATCGCTAAAAAAAACCGAAATATTTATTTTGAATTCTCAATATGTTCACATGCTTGCTTACGTTGTGGAGGCTTAGGGAAGCAGTTGTTAAATGGATCACCAGTATAACCCTCAGGACATGTACATATTGGGGTATGATTGATAACACTGCATTGAGCTCCAATTCCACACGAACCTGGACATGGATCTCTACATTTTTCTCTAATACAAGCAAGATTACTTGAGCATTCTGAATTAATAGAACATTCTGGTCTGCAATTGGGAGGACTACCAATATAAGTAGCTAAACAGGAACACAAAGGACTTCCTCCAATATCACGACATTCTGAGTTTGGTCCACATGGAGATGGCACACAAGGATTTACTACTATTGGTTTTGTGGGAGGTGGTGGGGGTGCTGAAAGATTAATGAAAACATTGTCTAATGATAACTATTAATTGTCAATAAACAAATCTGCTTCAAATTCTGTTATGTCCATTTTTAATAAAATTTAAGAGTAATCTGGTAGCAGTAAACTGACTTCATTTTTTAAGGTATTGCAATGCAAATTTCTCAAAAGGACATAGTAAAATTTGAAATAAAACAATTTAATAACAGCTTACGTGGTATAGGGAAGCATCTTGTAAATGGATCGCCTGTGTGTCCAGGATTGCAACTACAGATAGGACTGTGGTTTACAACCTCACATTTCGTATTCAAACCACATGTGCCTGGGCATGGATCAACACATTTTTGATTTACACAGGCTTTGTTAAGAGAACATTCTGAACTAACTACACATTCAGGACGACAACCAGGAGGGCTTCCAATATAATTAGGTAGACATGAGCAAACTGCTTGTTCATTAATTACTTTACATTGACTGTTTGGTCCACAAGGTGAAGGTTGGCAAGGGTTGGTTGGTTCTTTTTTAATTGCTAAAATTCATGAAATGAGAATACAAAATCTAAAAATTACTGTTATGTCTTACGTTCAGGAGGTATGGGGTTGCAGTATCTGAATGGATCTCCAGTAAAGCCATTCCAACAAACACATGATGGGAGATGGTTTACCACCTGGCAGTCAGCATTTTGGCCACATGTACCTGGGCATGGATCTTTACATTTGCTATTAATACAAGCCAATTGAGCAGAGCAATCAGAGTTCAAAACACATTCAGGGCGACATCCTTCATACGGATTTCCAATGTAGTCTGTTACACAAGAGCAAGCACCCGCGCCATTGTGTTCTCTACATTGGGCATTTGCTCCACAAGGTGATGGTGTACATGGCGTAAGATGTTCAGAAACTACAGGACGTACTACAGGTTGAATTATACACTGAATAAATGGATCGCCTGTGTATCCAGAACTACAAACACAGTTAGGCGTATGACTGACAACTCGGCATTCAGCACTATTTCCACAGGTTCCTGGGCAAGGATCTTTGCATTTTTGGTTTATACAAGCTAAATGACTTGGGCATTCACTATTGCTAACACATTCAGGTCGGCAGTTTGGTGGGGAGCCACTGAATCCAGATAAACAAGAGCATGAGGGTGAATCACCAGAAACTCTACATTGAGAATTTGGTCCGCAAGGTGATGGTTGACAAGGGTTTATGGGTGGTGGTGGAACATCCGCTGCAATATTAATGCTGTAAATTCAGTCTATATTTGAATTTAAATTTGTTTCTTACGTATAAGCAAGCATCGTACAAATGGATCTCCAGAATATTTTGGTGGGCAGCTACAAATAGGATTATGATTGACAACTTGGCATAAGGCCCCAATACCGCATGTGCCAGGGCAAGGATCTATGCATTTCTGATTAACACAAGCTTGATTTAATCGACATTCAGAACTAACAACACATTCTGGTCTACATGCTGGTGGACTACCAATAAATCCAGGGACACAAGAGCAAACGGCTTGACTATTTATTTCTCGGCACTGACTGTTAGGCCCACATGGCGAAGGACTACATGGATTTCTGACTTCAATGATTTCTAAAATACAATTGTATAATATTGAAGTTGTTTTTACACAACTATTTCTTATACCTTTGACGGGGGAACAAAGAACAAAAGCATTTCCAGCAAACCCACGTGCACAAGTACATGCAGGTATATGATTTATAACTGAACATTCTGCATTTTGTCCACAAGTACCCGGACAAGGATCTATACATTTCTTTCTTATACAGGCCTTGTCTTTAGAGCAATCATTGCTTATTAAACATTCAGGTCTGCATCCTGTGTAGGGATCGCCTTGATATTCTGGTAAACATGTACAGGTACCATCATGACATTGAGCATTAGGACCACAAGGACTGGGGTTGCAAGGGTCATTTATACCAAGTTTACCTACAATAAAATATTGTGAATTATTGTATTTACAGTTGAATGATGTTTATTTTACTTGGCGGTGGTGGTTTGGGGTAGCAGTTGCTAAATGGATCTCCAGTATAACCTTCTTGGCATGTGCATATAGCTACGTGGTTTATAACATTACACAGTGCTGCAACACCACAAGAACCTGGACATGGGTCTTTACATTTTTCTCTAATACATGCCAAATTACTAGGGCATTCCGAGTTAATTACGCATTCAGGTCTACAGTTAGGTGGGCTACCTATGTAGTTTGCTAAACATGAACAAGAAGGACTACCACCAATATCCCTACATTGTGAATTAGAACCACATGGAGATGGTACACAGGGGTTAATTCTAAGTGGTTGTTTAGGTGGTGGTGGGGGAGCTGCAAAAGAAATATAAAAATAAACCAAAGTTAATTTCTAAAAAGTGTTTTGATTCTTACGTGGGTTCGGATAACATCTTGTAAATGGATCTCCTGTATGACCAGGATTACAACTGCATATGGGACTATGATTAACTACTTCGCATTTTGTATTTAGACCACAAGTGCCGGGACATGGATCTATACATTTTTGATTTACACAAGCCTTATTAGGCAAACATTCAGTGCTAACAACACATTCAGGTCTGCAGCCTGGTGGGCTTCCAACATAATTTGGCAGACATGAACACACAGCTTGATCATTAATTACACGACACTGACTATTTGGTCCACACGGTGATGGACTGCAAGGATTTGTAGGTTCTTTTATTACAGCTACAAAGAAATATATTTACTTGGAATATTTCAATTATTTTTCATTAAAACATCTTACGTTCTGGTGGAATAGGATTGCAATATCTGAATGGATCTCCGGTAAATCCAGATCTACAAGTACATGATGGTAAATGATTAACTACTTGACAATCAGCATTTTGACCACAAGTGCCAGGACATGGGTCTTGACATTTGTTTCTAATACAGGCTTTATTGCTTGGACAATCGGAATTCAAAACACATTCTGGACGACAACCTTCATAAGGATTGCCTATATATTCAGGGAGACATAAGCATGCTCCAGCACCATTTTGTTCTTTACATTGAGCATTGGCACCACATGGTGATGGCATACAAGGTGTAAGATGCTCTTGTATAATTTGAGGTACTTGTGCAAGACATTGCACAAATGGATCTCCTGTATAACCGTTTACACAAGCACAATTAGGTGTATGACTTACAACACGACATTCGGCATTGCTTCCACATGTGCCTACACATGGATCTTTGCATTTTTGATTAATGCAAGCTAAGTGACTTGAACATTCACTGTTGCTAACACATTCAGGTTTACAATTAGGAGGCACACCAATAAATTCAACTAAACAAGAGCATGATGGCGAATCGCCTGAAACTTTACATTGAGAATTGGGTCCACATGGTGATGGTTGACATGGGTTTGATGGTACAACAGGAACTACAGCTAAAATAGAAGTTGCATTATTTCAAAATGCTCTACATTATAATAAAAATTTCTTACGTATCACCAGGCATCTTACAAATGGATCGCCACTAAATGTGGGTGGACAACTACATATTGGATTATGATTCACTACTTGGCATAATGCATTTACACCACAACTACCAGCACAAGGATCAATACATTTTTGATTTGCACAAGCTTGATTTAATGGACATTCTGAGCTAACAATACATTCTGGCCTACAAGTTGGTGGACTACCAATAAATCCAGGTACACAAGAACATACAGATTGTCTATTGATTTCACGGCACTGACTATTTGGTCCACATGGAGATGGACTACAGGGGTTCTTTGGTAGAGGTGCTGTAATGATTTTGGTTAGTAATGGTAGCCATTAATTACAATATTGCATAACATACATTCTGCAAAGTTGCAGGCTACAAATGCATTTCCTGTATATCCAGGTGGACAACTACACATAGGAATATGATTAACAACTTGACAGTCTGCATTTTGACCACATGTTCCTGGACAAGGATCTTGACATTTACTTCTAATACATGCTTTGTCTTTAGGACAGTCACTACTTAAAAGACATTCTGGACGACAACCTCTATATGGGTCTCCTTGATGTTCAGGTAAGCAGGAGCATATGCCATTATTACATTGTGCATTTGGTCCACATGGCGAAGGGTTACAAGGATCAGTCTTTATAGGTTGTTCTAATAAGACAATTTCAGGTGTAAGTTTTTAAAATGAATTTTTCTTTTAAATCATATCTTACTTGGTGGTGGTGGTTTTGGGTAGCAGTTATTAAATGGATCGCCAGTGTATCCATCAGGACAAGTACATATGGGAGTGTGATTAATGATGCTACACTGAGCACCTACACCACAAGAGCCTGGACATGGATCTGTACATTTTTCACGAATGCAGGCTTTATTACTAGGACATTCAGCATTTATAACACATTCAGGCCTGCAATTAGGCGGACTTCCCATATAACCTATTAAACAAGAACAGGATGGTGATCCTCCAATATCACGGCATTCAGAATGTGGTCCACATGGTGACGGCAAGCAAGGGTCTCTGGGCTCTGGTTTGCGTGGCGGTGGTGGAGGAGCTATGATTAATTTTGGATATAAATATATTTTTTATGTTAGTACTAAATATATATTAAATCTTACGTGGAATGGGATAACATCTGGTGAATGGATCACCTGTATGACCTGGTTTACAACTACATATTGGACTGTGATTTATGACTTCACAGTTGGCACTAAGGCCACACGTTCCAAGACAAGGATCTATACATTTTAGGTTTACACATGCTCTATTGGGTGGACATTCAGAACTAACAACACATTCGGGTCTACATGCTGGGGGACTTCCAATATAAGTAGGTAAACAAGAGCATACTGCTTGTCCATTTATTTCACGACATTGGCTATTTGGTCCACACGGAGTTGGGTGGCAGGGATGGCTTGGTTCAATCTTAATTGCTATAAGTAATATTATACATTGTTTTTTGACAAAATGGTAAATTGGAGAATTTCTTACGTTCCACTGGCATAGTGTTACAATAAGTAAAGGGATCTCCTGTAAAACCTGGTCGACAAGTACATTGAGGAAGGTGGTTTATCACTTGGCAATCTGCATTTTGGCCACAAGTTCCAGGACAGGGATCTTGACATTTATTCTTAATACATGCACGATGTGAAGGGCAGTCTGTGTTGTAAAGGCATTCTGGACGACAGTTCTCATATGGGTTTCCTATATAATCCGGTAAGCAAGTGCATGAGCCTGCACGGTTTTGTTCTTTGCATATTGCATTAGCTCCACACGGGGATGGTATACAAGGGCTGATCACTTCAGTGGGAGGGAGGACTGAAATATTATGCATGACATTTTTATCAGTTTTTCTTTCCACTTAATTTAAAAATAATAAGTTATTTTACCACTAATAAAATTGCTGCTTTTTAATAGTTAGGGGATTTGCGTGTTTGGGGTAAGGGGATATAAGCATTTTAAAAGCGCATAATGTTATGTATTATGTATTACATATATCTTTATGACACCTAATACGCTAAAGCATTTTGGTACGCTTATTACCTATAACCTAACCCGAGCTGTTTTATGGCAAAGCCTAGCGTTAATAATATATTTGTAAATGATTTACTTGGTTATGTGGACAATTATGAGGGTGAAGGGCTTATGGGGAAGTGGGGGGTAAACTGATGCAGCTGAAGCCATTGCTGTTATCGTTGGGGGACAAAACCTTACCTTTTGTGTCCCCTTTTGCGTAAAGCATTAATTTTACAGCAAAAGCAAACATGCAACATAATATGTACTATGAGGTTTTTGTATTTTTTAAGTGAAAAGTCTTAAAGCAAATCATCATCAAGCATACTTCAAATTTGATCTTAAAAATAGAAAAACCTTACAGATAAAATAAATTGTTTACTATAAGAATTCCCTTATATAAGTTTTAAATATTCCTATTGATATTTTCTATAAAAATATAATTAAACAAGAGTAGAGAAGTTTTAAAGTCATTCTTTTACAATAAAGTTGGTATTACTAACATATCAGGCTTCTCACCAAAAACAATCAACGTTAAAGATCTAATATATGAAAAATATCCAGAGGGATATCGTTTGAGGTCTACTAAACATTTACCTAACCTCTAGTCAAATACCCAAAATGGCAATACCCAACATGATAAGCTCATTTTAAAGATAATTCAATCAGGAATATGACTAAAGTGCGTCTGAAATAACCTGTCGCAAGGACGTAAACAACCGTAAGCGATGCTATTGATTGGTGCAGACGTGTTCTCTTTAACGCTTAAGCTACTTTACCTATATGCGGAAACACAGATATGCAATCAGTTCGTTCGTTTCAACGTTTATTTATTTTGTTAAATTTATTTTGTAATTGCCCTTTTTAGGGCAAAAACCTCTTTTAAACTAGACTTTGTTATGTTTAAATAGAGAGTGACGAGTCTGATTTAATTGTGGTGTATTTAATTTTCATCAGTATCATTTTCCATTTCATATTACGCTGAAACCGTAAAAGCGAGTTAAGCGTACACTGTACGCAAACGCGCATCATCGTAAATGAAGCTTTAAGGCTCAGCTGACTGCAAGTTTATTTACATCTTGCGACAGCTTATTTCAGACGCACTTTATGTAGGAATATGATTGATGTTCGCAATTTATTGATTTTTAAGCTTGTGAAAGTCAAGTAAGTCTTAGTAGTAAAATAACTTTCTCTGTCTCTATTGACCAAAGTACTGATCCTATAAAAAAGTGGCCCATTTGAACATTGATCAAAATAATGAATTCTAGCTGTATACAAGCCTGTTAGGGTGAATAGAATGTCATTTTGAAGTTAACAAGCGTAAATTATTCTCGTCTGATTAAGCTATAATTTTGCATACAGCTAGAAATCATCGTCCTGATCAATGTTTAATTGGGATATTGTAGAGCTGAAGAGCTAAAGAAAGATTTTTACTACTAAAACTTATTTGAATTGACAGGCTAAAAAAGTAAATGAATTTAAAAAATGATGCGTTAAAGTGTGGTGACATCATCGGCATACAGGGAAATTTTTTAAAAGCAATTATGAAAACGGAAAAGTGCTATAGTCACCACACTTAAACTCATCACCCTGTATATCCGAATATTATCCGAAAAGTGCGGACTTTAAAAACAAATTGACCTGTTTTTGGAATTTTTCCAAAAATCAATACTTTCTCTTTTATCGAATTTATTCCTTACTTTTGACTCGCACTGTATGACTGTGACTGATAAGGTTGAAAATAGGACTCAATTATTAGTCTTTTCTTGTCCAATTGATGCTAGTTTGAAAGGTATTAATTTTCAACGAGTGCTGAAACTAATGGAAATTGTTTACAATTGCATATTGTAATTTTTGCAATTGTAATGTCTTCTGGGGTATAAAGTTCTATAATTGACAGTTTCTGAGTTATGGTTGGTCGAACTTGCAGAGCTCATCTGAAAATCAATATCTCTTGAACTAGCATCAATTAGACAACAAAAACTTTACTAATTAAACTTTTTTTAACTTTTTGAACCACAATCGTATAAACTTTTAATAAGGGACGCTCAAATAAAATTTCCATTGAGCTTATCTTATAAGAAGTGAAGATTTTAAGAAATTGTTAGAAATTCTCATTTCCTAGTAACAGCAAATTATTGTAAAACAATTTTAAAATTATCTCGCAAAATCACCCTAATGCTGGATATTATAACTTGCACAAGTGAATTCTTTTAGTAATTGGACTATATTTATGATTGGTTACCAGCTTTTATTATAATGTATAATATTTTATTTTCTTTGGTGTAATATTATTGTCATAAAATCAAAACTTATAATAAATATACAAGGCTGACATAAACTGAATATCTAGATATGAGGCACGTTTTCTAAGGTCTGTTTTGGAATTATCTCCGATTGAAGGTAGGAGGTGAAACCACACCTGTCTAGTATTTTTGCATGGTTTACCAACTAGCTATCTGACAGATGTCACAGTCAGATTTTTATTTGGAATTGCATGCAGGCCATTTACGAGTGCAACAATAATTTCACCAGCTCTGAGCTTCTCGGTGTGATCTGGACAATATGGATTAGGTACTAGTGTCATTTGTTCACAGAAGGGCAAACACTGAGTAGCCTAACAATCACATGAGAGTAATAATAAGCAACTTAACGTAAAAGGTGAACAGAATCTTGAAAATTGTTTCATAATTTTTCAGTTATCTATCTTTCATAAAGTTTCACGTTCAGTTATCTATAGTATTGCTATTAAGAATTTGGATCATAGGGCAAAGCTCAAAGTTGGCGAGATTATTTATTGTTCCACTCATTGTAAATCGCTCACATGCAGCATCAAACAAGATTCCGACAGTAGCAACCTAGCAGGCACATAGCTAGTAAACCATATAAAAATGCCACACAGGCATTTTCAATGTGTCCATTTATAATTGAGTATCTAAAAAAGTGGTTAAGTAGCCATTGAATTACCATTTATCTTTATTTTACAAGGAAAAATTGCATTAGTATTATACAAACCAAAGGCTACTTACTAGCTTTTTAGATACCCGATACTTTAGTGTAATAAACATATTCAAGCTGTCAAGGTAATTATTAACAAATGATGGTGAATTGAAAACAAATGTCTCCTGAGATATATTTTCCAAGTTAGTTAGAATCAGGGTTGTGTAATCCCCAATTTTTTACGAAAATTAAGGATTGGGAATTCAATCAGTTTCTTTTTGGGATTAGGGATTGCGATTGGATTTTTTAAAAATAGTTTTGGTATTAGAGATTAAAGATTGAGTTTTTTTTGGATTAGAGATTTGGAATGAGGGGTTTTTAAAAATATTTTTTGGGATTAGGGATTGGGGATTAAATTTTTAAAATATTTGTGTGGGATTAGTGATTAGGGCTTGATTTAATCCCTAATCATAATCACAGATTTGTGCTTATTAATCCTGGAATTACCCTACCCCAAAACTTTTGAAACAAAATCTTTCTCTTAACACTGATAACTGCAAGCAACTAGCACTTCGATTCATTATTAATTTGTATTTAACAAATGAATGTATGTTGTAATTGGCTGAATTACAGAGCAGTTATGTTTCTGTAGAATATCGTAATCTATTTCATGACCAATCCTTGTAACTGTATCAAATTGCTACAAGATAATAGACGTAGGTTGCTGCAATACCTGTCACATTGGCTTGATGAGCATCAGAAAGTTCAGCAGAACATTCTGATGTTCAGAAAGCCTTTGTGTAAATATTACATCGACTGTCCCTATTTTATTTCAGCTCCTTTTTTGATAGAAGGGACCGGTATTGGTGAGAAAACAAAAGTACATATTTCTGTTTTCTGTTTCAACTGATTAAATGAATAGCATTCATTTATTTTGTGAAATACAGAAGTAACAAGTTAAATTGTTCCAACAATGTTTGACATATTCATTCTAGATACCTACAGCTATCAAACAAAGTAAAAGAAAGACTCTGTTCCAATTAATTTTGAAAGCAATACATCGCAGGGAGTATTGGTTTTCATCCACTTTCTTGTAATTTGTATTAACTATACAGGAATAGGTTTGGTAACTTATTGGTAAATATCTTCTTATACAAACACTTAAACACATCAATTTTGTTTTAATCTTATACAGTGAGGAGCAGTTGCAAGTTTACAACTCTTTATGCGAAATTCGCTAAAATAATCAGACCTCTCAGGCTAGTAATATTAAAATGTTAAAAAAACAAAAATAAAAACATCGCATTATCAAAAATTCTGTTTTACAATGGAAAGTAAAACAGCCTTCCAAGCGTCAACTTTCAACTGCTTGCCACTGTACATTTCCTAAAAGTATTTTTTATCATACAGGATTTTCTGTAAAAGCAGGACAGGCTAAAGATAATTTTCTTTTAGTTGGAACTTCATGCAAATTTTAATCTTATGATTCCTTACCAGATATTTCAGATACAGTCGTACACATTGTGCAGATTTAAACCTTTACTATTTAAGTGCAATTCGATTGTTTCCTGGAAACATTTGCTAAATTTGGTGGTAGAGAACTACACTATATTTTCTTTAAGTCTGCTTACTTTTCATGAATCTATATTCAATATTATTTATACTTTATTATATACATATATCAATTTTATACAGACTGTCTTATAAAAAAATGCACAATGTTATAACTCTGTTATTAACAATCCCATTTCAATAATTCAAAAACCAAATAACATAGGGCTCTAAAGGCTACAAAACAACCTCATTCTATATATTTTTTCGGCATAGCATTTCTGACAAATGACAGTCAATTTTTCTTTCAAAAATACATTTTTTTACTGATTCCGATAAAGAATATTTTCATTAATGATGAATTTCAACTTGATTTTGGGAATGGATTTTGCTTTATAAACAAAAATGAAGTGTGCCCTAGAATACAAAACAATGGAAAATTTTATTAGCTTGTGAAATAAAACAATATAACAAAACACAAACAGTACATTTAATTATTATAAATATTGCTCAAAATGTCCCCCACTTTGCTGAAAACACAACGACACCTTCTAATTACTCCATTGATGTTGCAATTAGGATTAAATCGGAAGGTGTCTCATGGCAAATGCGAATAATTCTCTGTTTAAGGCATTCTACATAATCAAGTTGAAATACACGATTTAATTCAAAAAGGAATTCTCTATCGGAATGAATAAAAAAGCATATGTATTGCTATTTGGAAGACAGATAATTATTCACACTTGTTGTGAGACATCTCCCAGCTTAATCTTAAATGCAACATATGTGGGGTAATTAGAAGATGAGCTGTGTATTAAGCAAGGTGGGGAACATTTTTAGCAATATTTATAATAATTAGGTACCGTTTGTATTTTGTTATATTGTTTTATTTCGCTAGGTAATAAGATTTTCAATTGTTTTATTTTCCAAGATGCACTTCATTTTTGTTTATAAACCGAGATTAATTACCAAAAGCATTCTACAAAAACAGGATGAATGCACCATTTAATTCAGAAAAAAAATGTTTATCGGATTGAGTAAAAAAAGATATGTATTGCTATTTGAAAAAAAAAGTTGACTGTCATTTGTCAGAAATGGCACGCCGAGAAAATATCTAAAATCAACCTGTTTTGTAGTCTTTAGAGCCCTATGTTAAGAGCAATTGGAATAGGTGTACTATTAGTCTTTTTTGGAAGAGAATATATTGCAGATAACTTCATTATAATAATCACAGCATACTGCTCAATTTAGTAGAATCTTCCAGAAAGTAATCGAATTACACCAGATTGGCAAGGTTTAGCTTTAGATCCACATGATAAGTATTACTGTAATAAATATCTAAGGGGAAATCATATAAGAAAAAGACATAAAGTGTACTTCAATTAAAAATTAATTCTTTGCCTATATTCCTTTTACAAGCCCCCTCTATATTCAAATTTCAGTTCCATAGTTTCAGAATATTCTCAAGATTAAAACAAAATTAATATATCTGAGTGTAGGACTATTATAAAAGGGTTTTCATACAAAAGTCTTTGGTCAATCACTCACCCTTGGCTAATTCGAAAGTGCTTCAGATGCTTTACCAACTACCAAAATGACATTGCTTTCTGATCGCATGATTGCGCTCAGTATGTGACATAAACATAGCAGAATCAGCACCTAAAGTTGAGGTCTTGGGCACAATTCCTGTCAGCTAACATCCACCATCACCAGAAGTTCTATGAAGCTGTTATTTCAGGTTGGGCATGTTAGCTAATAAAAATTATGCTCAAATCATCAAGTTTAAGCAATATTGACTCCATGTTCCATTGGGTATTGTAAATGTGCAACAGAAATCAATACCATTTTGGTGGCTTAGAATTTTGAAAAAATTTACAAGTCCTTTATTCCATTTCAGGTTTGCATCGTGTACATCAAGCTTGCCTCTCAAAATCAAATATTTTTTGTAAAAGCTAACAACATTTGAATGAATATTCCATTAATGATGTACCCTTTAGGTGACTGCATATACTTAGAAGTACACCATATACAGGGTTAGTTAAAAGTATGGAGACGGCGATTTATTGTCGTTAATATTCATTTTAAGAAATAATGTTCAATACAAAAGTTTTTTTATGATATTCTTATCTACATTTGAGAATACCTGAATTTTTTCTGCTTCAATTGTTTTTAAGTTACGCCTTTCCGCGAAAGTCTTTAAATGGGAACTTGTTAATTTTACGCTACCATTTTATACAGCATTGTTTTTTTCTTTACAATAGTATTAATTTTTTTTTATTTATTTCATTTTAATAACATTTTTTTCGGAAAACGCCGGTTCAAGTATTTACGAATAGTAAGTACTACATCTAAAATTAAACTTGCAATTGCTAATATTAACAGCAACAAATTGCATACAATAATTGCATGCAATAATTGTATGCAATTTATTACTTAGATATACATACAATTCGTAAATACCTGAACCAGCGTTTTCTTGAAAAAATATTTTTAAAACAAAAAAAATTTTAATACTATTATAAAGAAAAAAAAAGCTCTATCCAATGGTAGCGTAAAATTAACAAGTTCGCATTAAAATGCTAAAAATGCTAAAAATGCTCAAATAAGAATTTTTAAGCATATCCATAGCCTGCTGTAGCTGTTCTCGTGCCCGATATTTTATATGTTTATTACACTGTACATCTTTTTTTTTAATAGTCCCCTTTCTGTACACCTACCGGAAATAATTCTTATAAGCCTCTTGCTTGTATTGTGGTGTTATGGTTAATATCAAGAAAATCAATCTGAAAACATGTAAAAACTGTGTTGGTTAAATGCAATCATATACAGGGTTTTTCCGTATATTTTGGACCACTGCTACAGCCATTATTTAAAGACAAAAAACTTTCAATCGCAAAAGTTGCAGGTATATTTTTGATATGCAAAATTTAAAATTTTAAAGTGACATATTGGGCAAACAATTAAAGTAAAGATATAACATATAATATTTCTGAAATCGTGGAATAGTGGAGAGTTAAAATAAAATATACAGGGTGTTCCATTAAGAAAAAGTAGTTATTTTTTCATAATTTTGCGATAGTCATTTATTTTATCTGATGGCAAATCCTGACGGTTCAGAAGAGATTCTGCAACCTTTTAACTCTTAGAATAAAGTTGTATAGGTGGTCTAAAACCCTGTATTTATTATCTGGCTGGTGTATAACAAATGTTTACATATAACATTACTATGCTGTTTATTTGATCTAATAAATTTATAAATTAAAGGTTTTATAATAATCTACTATGAAATATATGTTAAATCATTCACAACCATTGTGAGAACACAATGTCATCTGTTTAAAATCATGATTGTTCATCATTTCTAATCATTTTATGCATACCTAATTTACAAATTTAATGCAATAAAACTTAAAATTTCTTCAAATGGCAATTCTTTTATAATCTTTCCAAATAATCATTACTTCCCTTTAAAACAATCAAAAATTTGATAATGATATGTTTGAATAATTTAAATTTTGTTTATTAATTAAAAATCTCAATCTTTTAATAACATCAATATTCCTTTATTTAAATTGTAGTACCTACAGCATAACCACTTCTTAAACATTTGTTTGAAGATCTTTAACACCACAAGCAAATAAGTTCAACACCGCAAGTTAAATAACGTTAATAAGGGATTATTTATTATTTGAGGGAGAAAAGCTGGCAAATATTATATGCGTCATTAACCACATTAAACTTTATTTGTAAATACGCATGCATATGCTAATGATAAAAATTTTCAATCCTAGCTCAAATAAATGTTGAAAATTTCCTACCTGGTATGTTGACACAGCCGCTAAATGGATCTCCACTGAAGCCAGGAACACAAGTGCATACAGGGCTGTGATTGATCACAGAGCAGACAGCATTAGAACCGCATGAACCAGGGCAGGGATCACGACAGTGTTGGTTGATGCAAGCTAAGTGGCTTGGACATTCTGGATTGATGATACATTCTGGTCTGCAGTTTGGTGGTGATCCTATGTAGTTAGGCAAGCAGGAACAAGCAGGGCTTTCTCCTTTGACTTGGCAAATTGCATTCGGTCCACATGGTGATGGTTGACAAGGGTTTATAGGCTTAGGTGGTTCTATAATGAAAGAAAGACTAAGATTGTATCACATCTTTTATAGATTAGGGAAATTTAGGGCAGACTGAACACAATAAGACATACTTTTGTTAAGAATGTACAGACTGCTTTGTGGTTGCATATTTAGTTTTAAAAGTAATTTTTACTTACCTCGAGGTTCAAGGAAGCATCTAGTGAATGGATCGCCAGTATGTCCAGTTGCACAACTGCATATTGGATTATGATTAATAACCTGGCATTTTGCATTAATTCCGCATGTGCCAGGACAAGGATCTTGACATTTCTGATTCAAACAGGCTTGAGTTAACGGACATTCTGCACTGACGATACATTCAGGACGACAAGTTGGTGGGCTACCAATAAAACTAGGTTGGCAAGAACATACAGCAACTTCATTCACTACCTTGCATAAACTATTAGGACCGCATGGTGAAGGACTGCATGGTTGAACTGGTGTTGCTGTAATAACAAATATGTTATTGAAAAGTAAATTCTTGAATTGATTAATGATATAGTTAAGTTAGGAGAGGCCTTTGATCAATTCAATTAACTTACGTGGTTTTACAGGAATAGGTCGACAAAGAACAAATGGATCTCCTTCATATCCAGTTTGGCAACTACATGTAGGAATATGGTTGACTACATCACATTGAGCATTTTGGCCACATGTACCAGGGCAAGGATCTATACATTTGTGGTTACTACAAGATTTGTTTGGTGAACAGTCTGCATTCATAGTACACTCTGGTCGGCATCCTCTGTATGGATCTCCTTGATATTCAGGCAAACAGGTACATATACCATTACCACTGCATTCAGCATTTGGACCACATGGAGAAGGATTGCATGGTTCAGACTCAGGAAGTTTAGGTTCTTCTATTGAAATAAAGAAAAATTAATGTAATTTAACTCAAATTTTTATATAATTATAAGCTTCTACCTGGTTTCAGATTACATTGTGTGAATGGATCTCCAACATATCCTTGTATGCAAGTACATATTGGTATGTGATTTTGAACTCTACATTCGGCATTAAAACCACAAGAACCAGGACATGGATCACGACATTTTTCAGTAATGCAAGCCGAGTTTGATGGGCAATCTGTATTAACCACACATTCTGGGCGACAATTTGGTGGTATTCCTATATAATTTGGTAGGCAAGAGCATGATGCTTGTTCATTAATCTCTTTGCAAATAGAGTTTGGACCACATGGTGAAGGTACACAAGGGTCATATCTAGGTGCTGGTGGTCGTGGCACAACTAAAACATTATATTTTATTATATAAAGAAATAGAAAATTTGGAAAGTTGAGATTGTACCTGGTGGTTCATAACATCTAGAGAAAGGATCACCGGTGAAGGCTTCTGGGCAACTGCAGATTGGATTATGATTAATAACTTCACATCTAGCACCAACACCACAGGTACCACTGCATGGATTAGCACATTTAAATTTATGACATGCTCTGTTTTGAGGACATTCTGAACTGACAGTACATTCCGGTTTACAGTTTGGTGGTGATCCAATATAGTCTTGTAAGCAAGAGCAAACTGCTTGACCATTAATATTGCGACATTGGCTGTACGGTCCACAAGGAGTAGGCAAACATGGATCTTGAGGTGCTTCTGTGGGTCCTGCATCAGAAAAAAATTGTTTAACGGTATAAACATTTGGCATAAATGATTACGTGTTACGTGTTGGTGGAGGTTCTGGTCTACAATAGACGAAAGGATCTCCAATGTAACCAGCAATGCATGTGCAAGTAGGAACATGATTAATTACAGCACATTCAGCGAATTGTCCACATATACCAGGACATGGATCTTGACACTTATTGCGAACGCAAGCTTTATTTGTTGGACAATCAGAACTAAGAACACATTCAGGTCGGCATCCTTCATAAGGATTGCCTTGATAGTCATCTATACATGCACAAGCACCTGCTCCATTTCTTTGTTTACATACTGCATTAGCACCGCATGGAGATGGTTCGCATGGATTTGGTGGTATTTCAGGTTTTGTAAAACATTGTACAAATGGATTACCAGTATATCCAGTAGAGCAGGAACATGTAACCATGTGAGAAATAACTCTACATTCAGCATTGTCACCGCAACTACCAGGACAGGGATCCTTGCATTTATTATTAATACAAGCTTTCGTGCTAGGACAATCAGGATTAATCACACATTCTGGTCTACAATTGGGTGGATTTCCTACATAATTCTGTTCACACTGACATGACGGTGTTTCTCCAACAGTACGACAAATTGAATTAGGTCCACAAGGTGAGGGCTGGCAAGGATCTCTGTCACGAGGTGGAACAGTAGGTGTTATGGGAATTTCCACGCATCTTTGGAATGGATCACCAGTTTGACCTTCGCGACAACTGCATATTGGACTATGATTTATAACTTCACATCTTGCATTTAGACCACATGAACCAAGACAAGGATCAGTACATTTTTGATTAACACAAGCTCTAGTTGGAGAGCATTCTGAACTAACTAAACATTCAGGTCGACAAGATGGTGGTGTACCCATAAATCCTTGAAGGCAAGAGCAAACAGCATGATCATCAATATTTCGACACTGACTGTTTGGACCACAAGGTGATGGACTGCATGGATTTATATGTTCCGAAGGTTCTGGTTTTGGCATAATTCTGCAATGGGTGAATGGATCTCCAGTAAAACCATCTGGACAAGAACAAACTGGTATGTGGTTAACAACATCACATCTTGCATTTTGACCACATGTTCCTGGGCATGGATCAACACATTTATTTCGAATACAAGCTTTATCTCTATCACATTCTGAGCTGACCACACATTCTGGTCTGCAAGATTCGTAGGGGTTGCCCTGATATTCAGCTAGACAAGTACACAATCCTTCTCGGCAGATAGCATTTGGGCCACATGGTGACGGATTACATGGATCTGTTATTTCAGGACGTTCTGTCACTACAATAAATGTACATTGAGTAAATGGATCACCAGTATGTCCTTCCTCGCAGGTACAGATTGGTACATGATTAAGAACATGACATTTAGCATTAGTACCACAAGAGCCTGGACACGGATCTTGACATCTTTGATTAATACAAGCTAACTGACTGCTACATTCTGTGTTAAGGACACACTCTGGTCTACAGTTGGGAGGATTTCCAATATAGTTTAATAAACAAGAGCAAGATGGTACATCTCCATGCATTTGACAATTTGAATTTGGTCCACAAGGAGATGGGTAGCAAGAAGGTTGTTTTGGTGTAGGTGTTGGTACAGGTTCAATAGCTGTAAATAAAGTTAGTTAATGCCTTGTAGAACTCTACTTTATAATTTACTTACGTATTGGGAAGCATCTGCTAAATGGATCTCCAGTATATCTTGGGGGGCAAGCACAAATTGGATTGTGGTTTCTAGTTGTACATTGAGCCCCTATACCGCAAGTATTTGGACATGGGTCAGCACATTTCTGTTTAATGCAAGCTCTGTCTGCAGAGCATTCAGAACTAACAATACATTCAGGACGACATTGAGGTGGGCTTCCAATATAATTGGGCAAGCATGAGCACACTGCTTGATCATTCATATTTCTGCATTGACTGTTTGGTCCACAAGGAGAAGGTTGGCAAGGGTCCACTGGAGGGACAGCTGTAAGTTTGTAATATTATTAAGATATGATACTGATTTTCAAGCTTTTAGGTTATCTTACGAGTTGGAGGAATTTCACGACATTGGAAGAATGGATCTCCAGTATAATATGGAGGACACACGCATGTGGGTACATGATTCTCTACCCGGCATTCTGCTAAAACTCCACACAAACCAGGACAAGGATCTACACATTTGTATGAAACACACGTTAAAGTTGGTGCACAGTCGCTACTTGTTTCACATTCTCGTTTGCATCCTATTTGCTGATCGTAAGCATTTCCTTCATAACCTTGAATACATGCACATGAACCAGCTCCATTTCTTTCTCTGCACTCTGCATTTGGTCCACAAGGAGATGGACTGCATGGCGAAGGTGGTGGAGTGCGTTCAGTAGCTGTAATAAAATTGTTTAGATGCTTATGTATTTACATGAAGCACAGTCTAGAGTCTTACATGGTGGAGCCAATTGACAAGCTACAAAGGCATCTCCAATATAACCCGGAAGACAAGAACAAACAGGATTGTGGTTTACAACAGTACACTTGGCATTCTGACCACAAGAACCGGGACAAGGATCTTTACATTTTTCATTAATACATGCTAGGTTATTAGGACATTCTGAATTAATTGTACATTCTGGTCTACAGTTAGGAGCACGTCCGACATAGTTTGGAAGACAAGAGCATGCGGCTGAACCACCGATTACCTTACATTGAGAGTTTGGTCCGCAAGGTGAAGGATCACAAGGGTTTTCAATTACTGTAGGAGAAGTAGTAACTAGAAGAGATAAAAGAGTAGAAGAAAATTTTACCTTGAATAAAAGAAATATAATATTTTAAGTCTTAAATAGTTTCATAACAGTCTACTATATACATTGAAAAACCAGAGTAGGTATATATGTTCTACTAATAATTAAGAGAATATCAGATTTTGTAAAAGTTAATCATCTTAAATACAAGATATGTCTGTTATTTCTTACATTTCTTTTGTTTTTAATTGTTAATTGTCTAACTGGTCTTAATTTGATAGCCATATCTGTTATTTAAAATGAAGTAGTAATTACTTTTGTGACGCCCTGTATATTTAAGTATTATTACCTTCAATCCTGTGGCAGCTGGTAAATGGATCACCTGTAAAACCAATCATGCAACTACAGATTGGATTATGATTAACAACTTGACACTTAGCGTTAATGCCACATGTTCCTGGACAAGGATCTACACATTTCTGCTGTATACAGGCTTTGTTTTGTGAACATTCAGAACTAACCATACATTCTGGTTTGCATGAAGGAGGTGTTCCTATGTAACCAACATTGCAAGAACACACAGCATGTCCATTAACTACCCTGCATTGACTGTATGGGCCACAAGGTGAAGGTTTGCATGGATTCGTGGGTGCGGCAGCTGAGAAAAGTAATAGAATAAGTTGGTATACCTGTTATTAGCAGAGCCAATTTCTTACAAATGAGTGTTTAGGTTTGCAATTCTTCAAGTTTCAAGTGTGCAATAAATTGTGCAATCTAGAGCCTCGAATTATGAGGTATTTAAGGTAACCTCTGCTCCAGTCAGACCGGCTTTTAAATATTGATATTTTAATTTTAGACAGTTTCAGACAATCAGATTAGTTCTGGACATTGATACTGATCTGAATCACAATGGGCTTTTACAGCCACATTGTTTATATTGTGTTATGCAATAGCATAGATTTAGAAATTTACATTAGTAATAATATTTTGTGCCACACAGCAGCCCTTACGAAAAAAAATATTATAGTTTAAATTCGCGCCATATGTGACGTGTTAGAGCCCAAACCAATAAGAGATTGTTCTAGCCTCAAAGTTTGAAGTTAAAAAATAAAAGTGAAAAACTAGATATAATTAAAAATGTATAAAAAGGAGAAATAACAAAACTCATCACAGTTCGCAATGTAAACAACACTTGCAGGTTACTTCTAACCTAAATAAGCAATAATGCAAAGTCGTACCGAATACCGTTACCGCCTCTTTTCTTATTGGTCAGGAAATTAGTACGTATCAACCGGCGTATTTAAAAAAATTAAAATTTTAATGCCATTTTTGTCATAATATGTTTAACCAAAAAATATTTTTCTGTTGTACGTAACCATTGCTGCACTGGAGCTCCAAGAATATGAATGTTTTAATGGATTTTATACTTACGCTGTAAGGGCTCGTTTATAATTCTGTATTATTCGGAATAGGTGGCAATCTGAACATATGATAAAAATGTCTGTCATAACAATCACTTACTTGTCGTATCAATACGAAGACACAGTTTAGTTGGATCTCCAGTGAACCCAGCAATACATATACAAGATGGTGCGTGATTGAATACTTGACACTCAGCATTAACACCACAAGTTCCTGGGCACGGGTCAATACATTTATTATTTACACAAGCCCTGCTTCTATCACAATCCACATTTGTAACGCATTCTGGTCTGCATCCAGTATAAGGATCTCCAAAGTATTCGGGTATGCATGTGCATGATCCAGCACCATTTTGTTCTTTGCAAACAGCATTAGCACCACAAGGCGATGGGTTGCATGGATTTAGTGGTTCTACTGTTGTAGGTACTGTAATATTTAAAAATAATGTATTAGGAAACTGTAAGAAACAATATAACCCATTATAGGTAATTAAAGAATCTCTTACTGGATGGAATAATTGTACAATAAGTGAATGGGTCTCCAGTGTAACCAGTTAGGCATTGGCACACTGGTGCATGTTTTACCACGACACAAGTACTAAATGTTCCGCAAGAACCTGGGCAGGGATCTCTACATTTTTCATTTTGACAAGCTAGATTTCCAGGACATTCTGCATTTATTGTACATTCAGGTCGACAGTTAGGAGCGCGACCAATATAATTTGGTAAACAAGAGCAAGCTGGTTGAGATCCGATAACTTTACATTGTGAATTAGGTCCACATGGTGATGGTATACATGGGTTTCCACTAGGTACGTCAACAGGTTTTGCTAAAATGGAAATAAAGAACATGCAAAAGAATTCATGCATAAGATAATAAAATCTGACTATATACAAAAGTACAAAAGTATATAACAGAAAAGAAAGTACAGAAGCTTACGTTTTTCCGGTTGACACCTAACAAATGGATCTCCCACAAAACCAGGAGAACAACTACATATTGGATTATGATTAACCACTTGACAGCGAGCATTTAATCCACAAGTACCAGGGCAAGGATCCCGGCACTTGCTCTTAATACAGGCCTTGTCTTGAGGACAATCAGCACTGATCATGCATTCAGGCCTACATGCTGGAGGGCTGCCAATATAATCAGTTAAACAAGAACAAACTGCAAGTCCATTTACGGCACGACATTGACTGTAGGGGCCACAAGGTGAAGGTGAGCAAGGTTCTGTCTTAGGTTTCTCATGCACAACTGTTTAAAGATATAGAATGAGAGCATGAATAAAAAGAGTTGATACAAGAGTTCTTACTAGGCGGTAGATGGCAAGCTGATAATGGATTTCCGCTGTATCCAGGTAAGCATGAACAAGAGGGCGCATGATTATTTACATGACATTCGGCATTAATGCCACATGTTCCAGGGCAAGGATCTTTACATTTATTATTTACACAAGCCCTTTCTCTTGGACAGTCTGAATTTGTTACGCATTCTGGTCTACAGCCAGTGTAAGGATCTCCAAAATATTCAGGTAAGCATATACACGATCCAGCACCGTTACGTTCTTTACAAACAGCATTTGCTCCACAAGGAGATGGATTACAGGGATTAAGATCCTCAATAGGTAGTTTAACTAAAAGTAATATTAAGTATGCTGGTTGTAACATTGTGGGTTAGATTTTCTTACTTGGTATAATTATACAGCCAGCAAATGGATCACCGGTAAATCCTGTTTTACATGTACACACAGAACGATGACTGATCACAACGCAATCAGCATTTGCTCCGCATGAACCTGGACAAGGGTCTATACAATGTTCATTTTGACATGCTCGATTAGCAGGACATTCTGCATTTATTGTACATTCTGGTCTACAGTTTGGGGCGCGACCTATATAATTAGGTAAACAAGAACATGCAGGTGTGTTACCAACTACGCGACATTGCGAGTTAGGTCCACATGGTGAAGGTGAGCATGGGTTTGTAGTAGGTGTTTTGTCAGGTTGTTCTATAAAAGGCAAATAAAATAGTAAAAGTATGTACATGCAAAAATATACAAGTATGAAATGATAGTTATAAATAGATAGCATGCTTACTCTTATCTGGGATGCATCTTATAAATGGATCTCCTGTAAATCCAGGTGTACAACTACATATGGGATTATGATTAACAACTTGACAACGCGCGTTGAGGCCACAGGTGCCAGGACAAGGATCCTGACATTTGCTATTTATACATGCTTTGTCTTGTGGACAGTCAGCACTGATCATGCATTCAGGCCTACATGCTGGCGGTGTCCCTATATAATTTGCTTGACAAGAACATACAGCATGTTTATTTACAATGCGGCATTGACTGTATGGTCCACATGGTGAAGGTGAACAAGGATCCGTTTCTATTGGAGCTAGTTATAGTAAAAGATTAAGTTATAGATAGAAATTAAAGTATAGACAAATATATACATACTAGGTAAAGGAGGAGGTAAATGGCAAGCTACCACTGGATTACCAGTATATCCTTCTAAACAGAAACATGAAGGTGCGTGATTGTTTACTCTGCATTCCGCATTTATTCCACATGTTCCAGGACAAGGATCTCTACACTTATTATTGACACATGCTTTGTCTCGAGGGCAATCCGTATTTAATATACATTCAGGTCGGCAACCAGTGTATGGATCTCCGAAATATTCGGGCAAACATACACATGAACCTGCTCCATTCCTTTCTTTACAAATTGCATTTGCGCCGCAAGGGGATGGATGACATGGGTTTATTGGTTCAGGCGTCGGTGGAGGAGTAGCTAAAATAATATCTTCGTAAAGTCATCTTGTTAAGAAGCGGCAGATTTTTCTTAATGATGATGGACCATATTTGATCAACCAACACTTCTTTTGTTCATTATTAATCAAAAAATATGTTTGTTTAATGATTATTAAAGAAATTTCATTAACATTTGCTCTTCTATTTCGGTAATAGTTCCATCCACATTACATACACACTTACATCTACGAGGTAAGCGCCATAAATTCTCGGTCCAGTAGGCTTCTACAGGTGCCAACATGTTCAAACTCGGTCATAGTTGAACATGTAAGAAGCCTACACTATAACGACTAGAAGCGTAATAGATTTTAGTAGCCGCTCAAGTATCGTGACGAGTACATGAAAATGTCGCAGCTAACGAAAATTGAATACCGCGCGGTCATTTTTTTAACAAAAGAAGGGTACACGCCTAATCAAATCAAACAACGTTTAGAGGTCGTTTATGGTGATTTATCTCCTTCAGATTCCACTGTAAAAAAGTGGTCAAAATGTTTCCGTTTGGGACAAGAATCTCTTGAAGATGATGAGCGCACACTGAGAAAAATGATAACTATAAAGTGACAACTATACTATATAGTAGACCGATTTTTTGTTATTCTAACCTGATTTCAGGTCAAGAATGAACAACTGATTTGCTAAATGAACTATCTGTTTATAGTTAACCGGTTTTTGGTAGATTTTACCCGGGTTCTAGTAAAATAAGCCACTACCTTACTTGGGTTAAATCTACATGTACAGTAACTTACAAGTCAAACTAAAAATAGCTTAGCAGTTTGGGGTTCCAGATAATATCGTATTTCATTAAAACCTTTTTATCACAATGAAAGACATTATTGGCTGTATAATACTAAATATTTCTAATTATAGAAAGAGATTTTAGTCGACCTTGTATTATGAACTCAATAATTATTTCTATCCTTTTAATACACACGAGAAGAATATTTTTAAAGAAATACGATACTCTTATAAAACAAAATAAAATAATAAAATTTATTAAATTTTATTGCACAAACTAGTCCGAGCTCAACTTGTTTATACAATAAATTACACCACCGTGTATGCTCTACATAACACGAATTATGTCAAACCAGGGAGTAAGATTGAAATAACCCAACAGGTATGGTAAATTCAACTATTTTTCGCTTCTACCATGTGGGAGTGATTGATTTAACCTTATTAGGTAAATTTAACCAAAAACATTTTACTAAAATCATATAGTTCGTATTACACACAGGTATTGTTGTCAATATTTGTACATATTTTCCCGTTTGCTGCAACTTATTTTTGGTTACTTTAACCTGACTATTTTTCTCAGTGCACCCCGGTCGGCCAATTGAAGCGGTAACGCCTCAAAAAGTTGCAATAATTGAAGGTATTAGGTATTGCATGGTATTAGAAGATCGCCGTTTCAAAAAGTTAAGGAGTTAGCAGTGATGTCTGACATTTCGGAAACAACTGTTCTCCGAATTTTTCATGACCATTTGGGTATGAATAAAATTAGTGCAAGATGGGTACCGCGTCTTCTTTCTGCTGTTCAACGTCGCGTCGAATGTGCGCGCTCGTTTTTAAACTTGTGTGGAGACGACCCAAAGCCGATTTTGAAGTCCATTGCCACTGGAGATGAAACATTGGTTCTGTATTATGATCCTATATCCAAAAGGAAATCAATGGAATGGCGGCGACCCGATGAACCTCGTCCCAAAAAAGGCGAAAATCGTTCAATCGACAAAGAAAGTTATGGCAATAATATTCTGGGATTGTGACGGCATTTTATTGATTGATTTTAAAGAACGCAATACAACTGTTAACAGTACATATTATGCGTCTTTATTGCATAAATTGAGAAACAATATTCGTGAAAAACGTCGAGGAAAATTGACAATAGGTGTTCGATTATTACACGACAATGCACCCGTTCATACTGCAGCAATTTAAAGGCAGTTCATACAGCTTTGGAGCATTGGATCATCCACCGTACAGTCTGGATATGGCTCCTAGTGACTACGAGCCCAGTTGCATATTAATTGGACTACATACTAAATGTCAGAATGCTTAATAATTTGCTATAAGTTTTAATCTTTGTTTCAAATAAACACAGTGGGTAATCGTTTTTAATCAAAAGTAGAAGGCATGAAGAAATCATGACAGGCACTGTATTCAACATATTTCAAAAAATAATATCTAAATTTATATTTTATTAAAATAATTACCAAATGTTTTTCTTTACTGTTCGCACGGAAAATAAGCCTGTGAAATGAGCTGACGGGCTACTTATCTGTCCACGCTTACTAGTTGATGGGTTTGACACATGTTTGACATTGACAGAGTTTGAAGGCAAAACCACCAGCAAAATGGCGATAACCAGACATGCACACACTATTTCAGATCTGGCACAATGCCCAAGTGACGCTTCTCGTTAGTCCCTGTTCTCTGGTATTTCCACATATAAGATTGCTAAAGAGTTTGGAATTCCACGTTCTTCTGTCAGAAATATTGTTTCTCTTTATGAAAAAACGGGGGTAGTAAATGTTAAAAAAAGAACTGGTCGGAAATCGAAAATTTACGCTGCTGATCTCAGAATTTTAAACAAACTCATTAAGGAAGACCGACGTCGCTCATCCGCTGAACTTACTCTTGAGTGGTCGAAATATATTGAAAAGCAAATTTCAAAATATACCTGCCTTAGGATGTTAAAAAAGCTTAGATATTCATTTTATAAGGTAACTTTTGAGGTAGTTATTTTAAACATATTCAAATGTAAACAATTTGAGGCCAAAGAAAAATCACTCTTAACTCTTAAGCAAAAGAAAAAACGACTTGATTGGGCTAAGGCACATAGGGAATGGACGTTAGAGCAGTGGAAAAGTATCATCTGGAGTGATGAATTAAAATTTGAACTTTTAGTGGGAGACAGCAGAAGTAGAGTTATACGAACGAAAAAAGAAGCCTTTCATAGGGACTGTTTAAAAAGAAAATCCAAATTTTCAACTTCAATAATGGTATGGAGTTGCATGTCATATCAAGGGGTTGGATTGCTGCACATCATAAACGGCACAGTAAATTCAGAGAAGTATAAGGAAATATTAGAAGCGCAACTCTTACCATCAATTACTATGTTACAAACTGAAAACGGCCATTATATCTTTCAACAAGACAATGCAGCATGCCACACATCAAAGAAAATGCAACAATGGTTTACAGCGAGTAATAATCCTTCTACTGGATTGGCCAGCAAACAACCCCGACTTATCGCCAATTGAAACATTATGGAATAAGATGAAGAAAGCGCTTCGTAAGCATCCTGCGTCAAACAGCAGAGTTAAAGGAAAGAGTAAAAGAAATTTCGAATGGATTCACTAGAGAGGACTGTGCAGCATTGGTTTATACCGTACCCAAAAGAATTAACGAAATTATTAAAAGAAAACGAGATGCTACACTGCATTAGTCCTATTATTATGCTACGTAATTGAGTTAGGCCAATTATTTAGCAACGATATCATTAATTTTGTTAATTTTTATTACATGTTTAAATTAATTAAAGAACAATAAATTTGAGTTAATTTGATTCTTTATATTTATTATTTTCAAAAGATTACCATTTCTTTAATCTGCCAGCAAAATGTTATTATTGACAAGGTATATATTATAACTTATTAAGAAATTTTCGATGTAGGCCATTTAATATGCAACTGGGCTCGTATTACTTATTTTCCAATTTAAAGAAAGACCTTAGGGGATGTCGTTTTAAGGACGAGAACGAGTTGCAAGCAGCTGTAATTGAACATTTTGAAGGAAAAACAGATTATTTTTACAAGGGCATTGAATTATTGATTCTACATTTTATAAGTGTGTTGACATTAGGGAAGATTATATTGAAAAATAAAAATTATTATATCTTGCCAAGTTTATTTTTTCTATGTCAGGCCGAGAATTTATGGCGCTTACCTCGTACATCTAAATTATTTCAGTTAAGCCGTGTTAGATTGGGTAGTGAAATTTTGTCTCGGGTATAATTATGAGCTAAGATTGTTTCGTTATGCTGTTCAGTTTGACTTGAATAGATCGGGAGCTTAAGTCAGTCATAATATTCAAGTAGTAAAGTCACTTTTTAAAAATAAAATTAATCAAGATATTCTAGCTAATTGGGCTTTTCAAATCCAATTGAGTATTTCTAATCAGGCTGGTTGAATTTGTAATATCAATTAATCTTCTGTCGGTTTTTTGAAAACACATTAAATTTATATGGACATTAAAATTTTGACTTAAATAATAATTAAAATTATCAAAAAGGACCAAAAGTGTTTGGTTATTCACATGCATAGATTTAACTGACAGGCTATGTCTTGACAGCAATGAGAGTGTTAAGTTAAAAAGGCACATCATCATTTCTGAACACGTTGTTTCCTTACATGGTATCAATGCACAACCAGCAAATGGATCTCCAGTATAACCAATTGCACAATGACATATTGGTGAATGGTTCAAAACGATACAAGTGGCATGCAAACCACATGAGCCAGGACAAGGATCTATACATCTTTCATTTACACAAGCCAAATTTCCAGGGCATTCTGCATTAATTGTACATTCAGGACGACAATTTGGCGCTCGACCGATATAATTTGGTAAACAAGAGCAAGCAGCTTGGTTGCCGACAACTCTACATTGAGAGTTTGATCCGCATGGTGATGGTATGCATGGATTTTGTCTTGGCTGGTCAGGTACTAAAATAGTGGAATAAAACATGCAAAAAATAGATTATAGTGTAATAAGCATAGAGAGAAAAGCTTACTCTTTTCTTGGATGCATCTGACAAATGGATCTCCAGTAAAACCGGGAGAACAACTACATATTGGATTATGATTGATCACTTGACAACGAGCATTAAGACCACATGTACCAGGACAAGGGTCCTGACATTTGCTGTTAATGCATGCTTTGTCTTGTGGACAATCAGCACTGACCATACATTCTGGTCTACATGCAGGTGGTACTCCTATATAATTAGCTTGACATGAACAGACGGCGTGTCCATTAACAACACGACATTGACTATATGGACCACATGGTGATGGTACACATGGGTCTTGTTTAGGTAAATCAGGTATAACTAGAGAGAGATAAAAAGTAATGAATAAGCATGCAAGAAGAATAAATGCAAACGAAAATTTCACTTATGAAGAATGCAGTCCACAAATGGAAAACTGTCTAGTCTCTAAAATATTTTGGTCTTGTTATCATAAGAAAGATGTTTTTAAATAGCAAAATTAACATTTTGTGACAATAATAAAACAGTTTTACTTTTTATGTATTGCATCTAGGAGCATATCGTATTTTAAGTTATGTTGTACCAAGAGCATAATACAAGCTGATATCTACTAAGCTCTAACATAACTTATTATCTAACTACAGTCATTTCTCATTATTAGACAAAAAGTATTTTCAGCATTCATTGCAAGAAAGTAATTTTGCACAATATAAAATGTGTTACCAGTGTTACTAATATTCAAATTCACAAATCTGAAAATTCATATCAGAATGAAATTACTTTACTTAAAACAATTGTAGAAATCAGTTCGAAATCTATATTTATAAAAACAAATATCCTAGACTCTAACTAATAATAATATTACTTTCTGCAATTGTCATTTTACGGAATGAATAATTTAACTTAACAAAAATGTCAAAAGTGTTGATAATAGAAATGGCTGAATTATAAGTGAAATTTCCACATAAAAAGAGTTGATACAATACAATTTTACAAAGAATCATACAGTATTTACAAGAAAATATGAAATGAAAGAAGATCTTACTAGGTGGTAGAAGATGGCACGAACGTAAAGGACTTCCAGTATATCCAGGTAGACAGGTACAAGTAGGGGCATGATTATTGACCCTACATTCTGCATTTATTCCACATGTACCAGGACAAGGATCGCGACATTTTTGATTAATACAAGCTTTATCTCTAGGACAATCGGTATTCATCACACATTCTGGTCTACAACCAGCGTATGCATCACCAAAATAGTCTGGTAAACATGCGCAAGATCCTGCACCGTTACGTTCCTTGCATATTGCGTTAGCTCCACAAGGGGATGGATTGCAAGGATGTCGTTCTTCTATTACAGCGATAACTGTAATAACAAGTGTGTTTTTATTGGTGCTTTTATGTTTTGTGGTTATCACAGGTAGCAAATCTCGTCAAAATGACAGTTTTTTTTCACTAAAAGTAATTTTGATGACTTAATTGCTATGGTACTTCGGGTGTCACACTATCATTATGGTGAAATCTTATTATCGAATTATTTTGAAAATGTATTTTAGTGTGAATGTCTTAAAATGTTTTTAATTTTCCATGGATAATTTGCCATACAGTCCTGTGAAACGGTATGGGTAGGCTCTAATTGAAAAAATTGCAGAAGTTTTGCAACATTGGAAGTTTGTAAATGGAAAATTCTCATTTCCAAAATATCTTGCACGAGGTGTGTGCTTCTACCAATGGAAAAAGCAATGAAGTTAAAAGAGCATTGAATTTCATTTAATTCTTTTTCCTAAAGTGTCTATTATCACATTATCAATCATTATTTAAAAAATTCTCACCTTATAATTGTTTACAAGTGGGCTTACACAGTAGCGTAGCTTGACATTACTTTCGGGTGGGGTTCTTGTCTCAGAAAAAGTTGCCAACCTTTTTTTCTAGAGCGTGCATAATAAATCTTCTTCATATAACATAAATAAAATTAATAAGTAGAAGAAACAGTTATAATAAAATTCAGTAAAAGTTCTGCGCGAACACATTTAACACTTCTTCGGTATCCACAACTATTTGTCTATGAATATTCAAAAGCGCAAGCCCGGTCAGATGATTTTCTTTCATTGAGTTACGCAAGTATTGTTTAATGCGTTTCAAAGTTGGAAAACTACCCTCCACAGTCGCTACGGTTACAGGCTGGGTAGCTCCAATTTTTAATTTATTTTGTAACTTATGATCAGCAAATTAATTCATTAAATATGTAACTAATGAATTGATAACAATCAAAAATTATAAATAAATTATGAGATAACTTCTTTGCTTTAATGTCAGATATAACATTAGCTTGAATATAAATTCTGATATCTGACTTCATAAAGAAGACAAACAATGTTCTGAGAGAAACTTTCTGAATATTTCGGGGGGGGGGTTGTACCCGTAAACCCCCCCATAGCTACGCTACTGGGCTTACAGCTGAGGGGTTGACAGTTTTTTATTGAGTAAAAATAGAGCCAATATGCATGATATAGCACAGATTTCTTTCAGAGATGACAAGCTGTAAAGATTTGTACCTTCGCTTTGGGTAAAAAAATTCAATTTCTCTTACATTTTATTTCTCTGTCATCATTCTGTCTCGAATAATTTCCTGTTGAATTGAAATGTAGCGTCCACGTTTAAAGAAATGTTACCTGGCCTTATGGTCATTCAAATTTATCTACCCCCCCCCCCCATGAGTTTGGATAACACCAAATGAGTTATTTTTGATACTCATTATTATTTTTTATTTTTCTTTCTTTTGTTATTATCCAAACTAAAAAAGGGAAATCAGGTAAAAGAGAAGGTTCATAAGGCCAGGCAACAGGTTTTTCTACTTATGCACAATTGTCTTCAGACTTTAGCAATTTTTGAAAATCTTTAAGATCTCCTATGAAAAATTATTCAAGATGTATGACAAACAAAAAAACAAAATTTAGAACAAATCGAAATTCTTTTAATCCAAAACATGCAAATACCAATAGTATATGAAATCGAAGATTAGATTAAATGCTATGATATGTTTTTTCTTATTTTGGTTTTACTCTCATTCAAGAGAAGATTGGTGACCCCCTCAGCTGTAAGGTCTCTTTGTAAGCAATTGTAAAAACTTGACCTCATGTGGCTGCTGCGCAAGAACTGTAGTCAATTTCAGAATAAATGTATAAGACATATTTGGAAGAAAATTTAATGTCGGCAATCGGCTTTTGAATTTTTTTGTATTTCATCAAGGACATCAAAATCTACAAACTTCCACACTTTTGCAAAACGCACGCAAAAAACGGCATTATACAAGCTGCAGCTACCTGATACATTGCCTAGATCGTTTCAGAAAATTCAAGTTCCAATATGAATGCTAATTGAACAAATATCTAATCATTGAATAAGATTTCCTCCTCCCTTTATTGCTATCTATATTAGGTTAGGTAAACATACAGTGTTAACAGCGAATTTACATGATAACATTGATAATAACCAATACAAAAAGTTGGGCGATTAGTGACCTCAGACTCTGTATTTATTTATCTCTAACAAAGCTAGTTAATGATTTCTGAATATCATAGTTAAAATGACATTATTTAGTGTGACATTTTCATACCACTTCTTTCGCCAATTCTTACATCATTTAATATATTCAAGACAACGTAATAAATGACCAAAAATCTACATCAACAAAACATATTCTTGCTACCTGAGATAATTAAATTAATATGTTAGCAGTTAATATTCATCTATATACACATGATTTCTTACTTTTGGAGCACCCTGAAAAGGGATCTCCTGTATGCTCAGATATACAATAACAAACAGGGGAGTGACTCGTCACTCTACATTCGGCATTTGCTCCACATGTTCCTGGACAGGGATTTATACACCTTTGATTCTGACATGCTTTATCAAGTGGACACTCAGAATTTATTGTGCATTCTGGTCTACAGTTTGGTGGGTGACCAAAATAATTGGGTAAACATGAGCATACTGGTCGTTTTTGTAATACGCGGCAATCAGAAAATGGGCCACATGGTGATGGAATGCAGGGATTCTTACTTTCTTCAATTACTGGGGCTTCTACAAAAGCAAAAGCATGCAAGCAAATTCTACTATAGATTTCCTAATTATGTGTGTGAGCTTACTTTCTGTACATCTGTTGAATGGGTCTCCAACGTACCCAATTGGGCAACTACATACTGGGCTATGATTTATTACTTTACAATGTGCGTTATAACCACAAGTACCAGGACAGGGATCAGCACATTTTTGAGTTATACATGCTCTATCTAATGGGCATTCTGAGTTTACAATACATTCTGGTCTACATGTAGGTGGGGAGCTTATATAACCTACGTTACAGGAACAAACTGGTCTATCATTAATTACTCTACAAATACTATATGGCCCACATGGTGAGGGTAGACAAGGATTTCTTCTAGAGTCTTCGATTAAAGCTACAGAAAAATGCAATAAATATTTACAAAATAAAAAGCACATGCAACAAATCCTTACGAGATACAATTTTTCGACATAAGCTCAAAGCATTTCCTGTGTACCCTGGTATACAGGTACATGATGGCTTGTGATTTATTACTTGACAGTCTGCATTTACTCCACAACTGCCTGAGCAAGGGTTTTTGCATTTTCTAGATAAACATGCTTTATCCGAGGGACAATCATTATTCATTAGACATTCAGGTCTACAACCAATGTATGGATCTCCAAAATAGTCTTGCATGCAAATACATGAACCAGCACCATTACGTTCTTTACATACAGCGTTCGCTCCACACGGTGACGGGTTGCAAGGGTTTCGAGGGTAATCTATTACTACGGATGGAATTAACAGTATTTGGTTACATCTACATATTTACATATTGTAGAGTTAATCCAAATCCCTTTATTAACTGTTACCCCACTACTTATTTTTTTTTTAAAGAGATGATGTAAAATCTTACCTTGTTTTTGATTGCAGCCTGAGAATGGATCTCCTTCAAAATCAGGAAGACAAGTACATAGGGGGCGATGATTTTGTACAGTACATTGAGCATTGAATCCACATGAACCAACACATGGATCTTTGCATTTGTTGTTGAAGCAAGCTAAATGAAGAGGGCAGTCCTGATGGATAACACATTCTGGACGGCAGTTGGGTGGGGCTCCAAACATTCCAGCTAGACAAGAACATACTGGTCTTGAATCAACTACACGACATTCAGAATTTGGACCGCATGGTGATGGTATGCACAAACTAACAGGAGGTGGTACATGTTCCATTTCTAAAAACATAGAAATATTGAAATGTGTATTAGATAACAATAAATACTGTTTACCTTCTTCACGACATTGCACAAATGGATCCCCAGTAAATTTAGGTGGGCAGCTGCAAATTGGGTTGTGGTATAATACTTGGCAACGAGCACCAAAACCACAAGATCCTGGGCAAGGATCTTGACATTTCGTGTTAATACATGCTTTGTCATGTGCACAATCAGAACTGACGAGGCATTCAGGTCTGCAACTAGGTGGAGAGCCAAAGTATCCTGTTTGACATGAACAAACAGCATGGCCATTAGATACACGACAAATACTATTAGGTCCACAAGGTGATGGTTCGCATGGATTTTCTTCTGGTGGTGCTATTAAAAACCATAATATAAGAACAGAATATTTAATATTAATATCTTGAAAGCTTACGTGTTATAGGTTTCTGTCTGCAGGCAGTAAATGGATCACCAATATAACTTTCTAAGCAGAAACAGCTTGGTACGTGATTTACAACAGAACAATCAGCATTTATTCCACATAAGCCTTGGCAAGGATCCCGACAATGTTGTGTTAAGCAAGCAAGATGACTTGGACATTCCGAGTTAATGGTACATTCTGGTCGACATCCACCTCCGTAAGGATTTCCTATGTATGGGGGTATACAGCTGCAGCGAGCAATTCCATTATTTACAGTGCACTGAGCATTTTCTCCACAAGGTGATGGATTACAAGGATCTTGAGGTTGTTTTATAACTTTCGAGCAACCAACAAATGCATCACCTTCATAACCTTCTAAGCAAGTACAGAATGGTGTATGACTAACTACATTACATCTGGCATTTTGTCCACAGCTTCCAGGACATGGATCAATACATTTTTCTTGTACACAAGCTTTATCACTTGGACATTCTTGATTTATAACGCATTCTGGACGACAGTACGGTGGACTTCCTATATAATTAGCAGCACAGGAACAAACCGGTCGTCCCTGTTTTACTTGACAAATAGAATTAGGTCCACATGGTGAAGGTGCACATGGATTTCTAGGTTGAGGTTCAGGGTCAGTTGGAATTTCAGCATAACATTGAACAAATGGATCACCCTTTAGCTTAGATGGACAACTGCATATTGGGTTGTGGTTAATAACTGAACAAATGGCATTTGTTCCACAAGTACCAGGACATGGATCTATACATTTCTGGTTCACGCATGCTTGCATTTGTGAACATTCTGAGCTGACTATACACTCTGGTTTACATGCAGGTGGTGTTCCTTTAAAAGCTGGTAAGCATGAGCAAGTAGCATATCCTTGAGGAGAAACCAAACATCTGCTATATGGTCCACAGGGCGATGGATCGCATGGGTTTGTTGGAGGAGGAATTTGTTTGGAGGGGAAGCAAGATACAAATGGATCACCACTGTATTCAGGAGGGCAGTGACAAACTGGAATATGATTGATCACATCACATTCCGCACTAACACCACAAGCACCAGCACATGGATTAACACATTTATTATTGATGCAAGCCTTGGTAAGTGGACAATCTGTATTTAATACGCACTCCGGTCTACAACCTAACCAAGGATCACCAAAGAATCCAGGTTTACAAACGCAAGCAAGAGCATTGTCTTGTTGAAGACAATCGGCGTTTGCACCACATCTTACGTTTTCGCAGGTGTCTATTCTATCGTCTGGTTTTGTTGCTGTAAATAGAAACAAATCGAATAAAATATATGATAACACTTCAATAACTAACAATACTCACGAATTGTAGGTACTCCGCAGTGTTCAAATGGATTTCCAAAAAGTCCATGTGGACAACTACATATAGGAGAATGTAGAACCACCATACAAACAGCATTAACTCCACATGAACCTGGGCAGGGGTCTGCACAAATCTGTCCAATGCAAGCTTTATTGAATGGACAGTCAGCACTTGTTAGACATTCTGGTCTACATTGGGGATTAAATGCAGCAAGTGGACCTAAACATGGATCGCAAATTGCAACATCAGTTCCATAAGCATCACAGTGTGCATCAGGTCCGCAGGGTGATGGTGTGCATGGAATTGTAACGTTTGGAGTTGGTAAGGCTATATAAAATAAGAATGTAAATAAATACTATAATGAACTAGAATGCTTTACAACTTACGTCTTCGGATACATTGGAAGAAGGCATCGCCTATATAACCATTTGCACACAGGCAGGTTGCTGTATGGTCATGTACTGTACATTCAGCATGTAAACCACATACAGAACCTGCACATGGATTCTTACAGTGTCGGTTAACGCAAGCCTTGTCAGATGGACAGTCTGAATTTAAAACACATTCAGGTTTACATCCGTATTGGGGATCTCCACTAAAGTCTGGTAAACATGAACAAACTGGTCTGCCACCCATTACTTGACATAAGGTGTTTAATCCACAAGGGCTTGGCATACAAGGGTCAGGAGGTAGATATGTTGGAACTAGGAAACATCTAGTTAGAGGATTTCCAGTATATTCCGCGTTACATGTACAGACAGGATGATGTTTTTCAACTCTGCAGTTTGCATTTACACCACATGAACCTGGGCAAGGATCTCGACATCTATGGCCCATGCATGATTGAGCATCAGAACAATCGTCATCTATTATACATTCGTAACCATGACAACCCTGAGATGATGTTGGGTCACCTGCCATTCCATTTGGACATCTACACATAGATCTTCCTTCTGTTGTTATCACACATTCTGCTTGAGGTCCACATGGGCTAGGCAAACATGGATTATGCGGTACAAGTCTACAGCCACTATAAGCATCTCCAATAAATCCAGGTTTGCAGAAGCACCGTTCTTGATTATTTGTTACATAGCAATCTGCATTTATACCACAAGGACCTGGTTGACATAAAAAGTTTGGTTCTGGTATTAAGCAGTGACGGAATGGATTTCCTCGAGTACCAGTGGGACAGAAACAAACTGGTTCTCGATGAGGATCACATTGGGCACCTTGTCCACACGGATTAGGATCACAAGGATTTCTTTGTTCAATACATCCACGGATGGTGTTTGGACTTTCTATATAACCAGAGAGACAAGTACATTTAGCAAATCCATTACTTAAAATAGCACATTGAGTGTTTGGTCCACAAGATGAAGGATTGCAAGGATTTGAAGGCAGAGCACAAAGTACATGTGGTGGATTTCCTTCATATTCAGGTAAACAGAAACAGTTTGGTTTGCTATCAACAATAAGGCATTCTGAATTTGGTCCGCATGGATTTGGTCTACATTTATCTCCTTGAGGAACTAAGAACAAAAAAAATAATTAGAATTCTAAATGTTATGCTTTCAGTAAACATAACTTACTGCATTTTTTGAATGGATTTCCACTTAACCCTTTGGGACAGAAACAGATTGGATTTCCGTTGTCTAATTCGCATAAAGCATTTATACCGCAAGGATTTGGTTCACAAGGGTTAGTCGGTACAAGGCATCCAGAAAGTGCGTTTCCAGTGTAACCAACAGGACATTTACATGTTGCTCTGTGATATATGACATCGCAAATTGCATTTGACCCACATTGGCAAGGCGAGCTACATTTTCCATTTATACAAGCTTCGCTTGAAGAACATTCTGCATCACTGAGACATCCTTGCACTAAAATTTAATTATTATAATATTTGAAATAATTATAAAAGATTTGATAATAATTTACCTTTTACACATAATGTGTATGGGTTTCCAATGCATCCAGGCAAACACTCACAGGTAAGAGCATGATCTTTTGGAATGCACTCTGCATTTTCTCCGCAGGAATCTTCAAAGCAGGGGTTAATACATATTCGATTCAATCGATCACATAATTTGTCAGGTGGACAATCTTCGTTATACTGGCATACAGAGCCTATATAATTCACTAGAAAAAGCAACAGTTATAGAGGTCTTAAATTGAACTAACATTAGAAATGAGATGTACCTTCTGTACATCCAATGTATCCATTTCCTTGATATCCTTCAGCACAACTACAGTCAGTACCGTGGTTTGTATTAATGCATACTGCATGTTTAGCACATGGATTTCTAACATCACATGGTCTTTGACAAGCACGATCAATACAGGCTTCCGTGAGAGGGCAGTCATTATTCGTTATGCAATTCACTACAGAAGAGGTGGTGCAAAAGAGAGCAAAAGTAAGAAATAGAATACTATTTTACAGGAAAAAATGCAGAAATAAATTTTATCTACATTTTTCTTTTTTACATTAAAACTTGAAAATTTGTACAATATCTAAAAACTTATTTTTACAAAAGTTATTTTCAATTAGTTATTTTAAATAATTATACCTGTACAATTATTAGTGATTTTATACAGAGTGATAAATAAAAATTGATTGATTTTTAGTTATTTAAATAAAATAAATTACTTAAATTAAAGTTATAGCAAATCTAATTAGTTTTTTTTTATTCTTCTGTACAGTCATTAATATTTTAGACCGTTCTATTAAATTTGGAAAATTAATTGCTAAACAGTACCAGAAAATTGCATTTTCTCTTTTATATATACAAAAACAACCAAAAAAAGCAGAAAGTGCAATTTTCTTTAAGAATGGTTAATATTGTTATCTTACGAGGTTGAGATTTGAAGCATTTAATCGCAGGATTTCCTTCGTATCCCATAGGGCATGTACATATTGGTCTGTGCATTTTCGCCTGACATTTAGCAGTAGATGCACAGGCACTTGTAAATTCACATGGATTTTGACATAGTGACATAAAGCACGCTTCATCATCAAGACAATCCATATCTGATTCACATGGTTGATGACCTTTTGGAGGATGAGGTTCTAACGAATTTATTAGAGAGAGATATTAGTTAGTTATTAACACATATTAGAAATTTTAAGTCAATTTAGTTTGGTAGAAACATACATATGTATTTCCTAAAATGAAACATTTATAATCTTGATTAAGATTTAAAACAGCTTTAAGAGCAACTGAGGGGGCCATTTCTAAAACTAGAATAGAAAAATTGAATATTATTGGATATACCCGATGGTGATATTCAGTTGTTATGCATGAATGTACAGATAGTTAAATTTTTTTTAAATTTTCTCATATTAAATGTTGCAAACAGTACTATCAAGTGATTTACTCGCTTTCTCATAGAGCTCTATTTATCTAGTATCTGGCACTGCTCTCCCCATTCTAGTTTCTGGAGGTTCCCGCCCGGGCGGGAAGCTACAGAAACTAGGGGAATATTTTGGATAAATATAAAAGACTATTTTGGGGGGCGCGCCGCCCTCCAGTATCCAAAATCACATTACAACCGTTCTTTAGGCACATTTTATGTGTAATGTATCATATTCGTCAATAATGGACATAGAATGCGATTAATGCTATAGTGCTCTGAATGTAGCTACAGCTAGCACTCTTCATATAGTTGGAATTACTCAAAATAGCATTTGATGACATCACACAATACATATAATAGATGTCATAATTATTAATTGCAATATTAGCACACCTTTCAATTAAGGCCACAACTCAGAAGTAACTACAGAAATAGGTTCATAAAATTAACAATTTTCTTGGGAATGACAATTCATGATACTGCCTTTTATCTTTTCTAACGGATTCCAATTTGCCTTCTTCCTTGAACTCGCAACTTTACAAAGCAAATATTTATCACTTGTCACATTCTGACATTGATCATAACGGGTTGACACTATTTAATTACACTGTTTTTTAAATATTTTGAATATCACCACTGAATATATCTAGTAAAAATTATTATCCATAAGTGACTCCTTGCATGATCTTATGAAAAAAATTATTTTTACAAATGAATCTTTGCATTCAGTGCAGTTATACATAAGTACTATTTTCCAGTCCAGGGGTAGGCTTTTTATGTTGTGGGCTGCACTCAGCAACAAATGTTTCTTGGCTGGTCACATAACTGAGCTATTGGTTACAGCAAAGCATGACTGGGTCCAATTGAGCCAAACTTGGTCTCAAAATATTTAACCTGGTGGTCTGAACTAACAGAATCTAAATACAAGTCCTCGATCTTAGTGCCGATGTTGAGCACTCATGTAAAACGACTCATATTTGTACTGTGGTCTGGGTATTGTTTGGCCAAGATCTGAATATTGAATGACACATAGAATAGCATTTATTGGAAATTGAGTTTTGAATCTTTTGCATGCACAAGTCCGGCTTTATACGTCCAAGGTGAAGACCAGGTATTTCTGCTTGGAGTTTCCTTATTCAACTCGACAATCTGAACATTTTTAAAGTTTGATCGGGATGTCTACAATGGCAGCTCTAGATAGTTCATTTAAGGGTAGGGTGGTTCAAAGTAGATGTAAAAGAAAGGAAATTATTGTAAAAGAGAAAAATGTTTATATGTATCTTATAAATGTATAAATAAATCTGATGATAACGGAACTCTTGCTGATTTTTTATTACAAAATAATTCAATAACTTTTTCATTGAAATTTGTGATTTTATTTAAAAATTTCTTTTTTTGCAAGAGATGTTGAAGCCATAATTATAAAACTAGATTAAAATCATCTAAAAACTGCAAATAAGCACCAGCTAGGTGAACTAGACATTGGCTGGAGCAAGAGCAAATCTTGCTCATCATAAATATATTTCACTCTTCACTCGCAATGTAAATCTTGTGACTTCTTAGTGTATCAAAGCCATCTTGCTCCTTCTCTCAACTGCACACATTGTGTGGTCTGCAGCTTTCGATCCCTTTCATTCCAAATTTAAATTGTATTTTACAGTAAATTAAGTAATGATGTTTTCGTGTTGGATTATAAAATAATTTAACATTTTCATTCGTATTCTTGTTTAGCTGATTATTATTATTTTTATTATTATGTCTTTGAAAATTCTAGGGGGCAATTGTTCAATTGCTTTTTAAGGCCAGAGATCACTGTGTACCCATAAGAAATAACAACCCATGCTCCTGGACTATGTACTTTCATACATATGTTGCTACACATTTGCTTGAAATTTATTCATGAGTCTGTTTAAGTAGTGCGGCAATAATTAGTTGAAATGACTTGGCTGACCGCATGTGGTCCAGTAGCCATCTTACAAGTTTAAAGAATCCATCTGAATACTTTAACTAAAAGTAATTAAGAAGGAAACAATAAGGGTTTTATACTTGACTATTTTCTTTATTCATATTTTATAAAGAAAATCACCACCTAAAGTTGCCTACATCTTTTCATGTTTTAGACCAAGAAGGAGTCACCTCTTAAAACAATAGTGGTTAAAAAAAGTTAAAAAGGTTATTGGAAAGCTATTGATGTTTTGTTTAACAGCACCTATATCCCTGTTAAAATATTTAAAGGATGAAGACCATCAGTATTTTTCTTTAAATTTACTTTTTTAATTACAAAAATCTTACTACACTTTCTTTAAGAATTTATATTTGATTTATGTAGGTGGTATTGATGTATAATTCTGTTGATGTTAAAAGGTTATACGCCTTAACTGGGTTAGCTGGATTAGATTGGGGCATATATTTTGATTTAACTGTACCAAGCCTATTTAGCATAACAGATTGACAATACTAATTCAGTGTTCAATAATTTTCTACCTTTTTCTTAATTTTATACAAAAAGCTTTATTTTATTTTTCTATATATACTGAATTAGACTTGCCAGGCCATATTTTATCTACAGGAAAAGGCAAAAATTGTGAGTTACTACTCTACACCAATAAACTACTTCGAACTATTTCAAATAACTACTAAATTTAGTTAAAAGTGATTTGTGTTGTCTATGTATACATATCCTGTAGTAAATTGTGAAATATTACTAATATGGATTAATATACCTTTGTGACACTCCTTTCTGGCATCTCCAGAATATCCCTTTGGACATGTACAGAGTGTTGTGTGGTTAGATACTGTGCAGAGGGCGTTGCTTGCACAACGTCCTCCTATTGAACAAGCATTAATGCACTGGTCAAACAGGCAGGTTTCCGATGTGGAACAATCGATGTCCAACGTGCATAATGGTTTAGTTGGTTTAGTGAAGTTAATAGATTCAGTTGTTGTAAAGGATAGTGTCGTAGGATAGGTTTTAGTGATCAGTAATTCTGATTCAGGTGTTGTGAATTGAGTTTCTTCTGAATATACTATAGTAGATGTTTCTAATGTAGTTTTCTCTAGTGGAAATTTAGTTTGAAGAGTTTCCTTTATTGATACAGTACCCGACGTTACTTCAATGGTTTCTTTAGAAATTTCTGTTGTAGGTTGATATTCTGTTCCATTAGTAGTAACTGTGACAGTTTTACTTTCTTCTGGCTTTATTGTAGTAGTATCAACTGTTTGCCCAGTTTGTAAAGTAGATAATAGTGTTTCTGTTGTCTTTTCACTGTAAGGTTTGGTTGTACCTTCCAGTTCAGTTTGTTTGGTTTCATATTCTGTCAGTTTTTTCTCAGTTGTTGTCTCTATGGTACTCTTAGGGTATTCAGATGGATTTTCTGTTTGTGAAACTGTAGAAGCTGTGGTTGTATAAGCCTCAGGTGTTGTACTTTCTTTAGTGGTATATTTATTTTCAACAGTACTTACAATTATTTCTGGTACGGTCACTTGTTCTGTCTGTGTGATGGCAACAGTTGTCTCTTTATCTATATAAGTTTCTGTCTGTTCTGGTGGTGTTGATCCACCGTGAGAGGTTAATGTTACACCAGGTTTAGTAACATATTCAGTTGGTATCTCTGTTGTTGTATATTTTGTTACAAAAATCTCTGGTGGTACTTCTTTCTCTGTTTGGACAACTGGAATAGTAGTTTTTTCATGTGCATAAGTTTCTGTCTGTTCTGGTACTGTTAATGGTACTGCTTGAGTAACATGCTCAGTTGTTGTTTCTGATGTTGTATATTTTGTTACAAAAACTTCTGGTGGTACTTCTTTTTCTGTTTGAGAAACAGGGGTAGTTGTTTCTTCAAAAGGATATGATTTCGTTTGTCTTGAAGAGGTTTCTTCAGAGGAAGTAGTGTAGTGCAGTGTTGTAGTTGATCCAGCTTCAGAAGATGTTTCAGTCTTATGAGCTTCCGTTGAAGATTGTGTTGTTTCTATTCTGGATGTTACTGTAAACGTTTCTTTTGTTGGGCTTGTTTCAGTCGTGAGTTCCTTTGTGGTACCACCCAAAGTAGTGTATCCACCTTCTGAAGATGTCTCAGTCTTATAAGCTTCTGTAGAAGACTGGGTAGTTTCTACTGTAGATGTTTCTTTTATTGGAGTTGTTTCAGTTGTGGGTTCTCTTGTGATAGCAGATAAAGTAGTGTATCCACCTTCTGGTAATGTTTCAGTCTTATACGGTTCTGTAGAGGGCTGGGTTGTTTCTACCTTGAATGTTACTGAAGATGTTTCCTTTATTGGATTTGTTTCGGTCATGGGTTCTCTTGTAACACTAGATAAAGTAGTGTATCCAGCTTCTGGAGATGTTTCAGTCTTATGAGCTTCTGTAGAAAATTGTGTTTCTTCTATTCCAGGTGTAGTTATTTCCTTAATTGGATGTGTTTGGGTAGTGAATTCAGTTGCGGTACCTTCTGGAGATGTCTCAGGTTTATTAGTTTCTGTAGACGAATATGTTGTTTCTGTTTTCGATATAGTCGTCTCTTTCAATGGCACTGTTTGCGTTGTCATGCCAGATGTTGTAGGCAATTCACCTTTTGTTTCAGTAACTCTCGATTCAAATGTAATAGTTGGTGTTTCAGTGGATATTGGTACCGAAGTGAATAACTGACTTGTAGATTCTGTTTCAATACAATATGTACATGTATCTTCTCCTTCAGTTTGTGTTTCTAAAGATTGTGTTGTATAAGTAGTTTCTTGAGAGGTTTCAGAAATTGTAGGAGTGGATTCAGATATTACAGGATTTGTCATAGTATGTGTCTCAGTTAGTATAGCTGGTGTTGTTGTACCCACATCTGTTATTATAAAACAAATAAGAATCTAAAGTTAGTTAATCTGTTATATAAACTACAGCTACTCTCTATTTTATATTTATTACATGTGGTGTAAACGTGCACTACGATTGCAGTTTCATAGATACAACAGTATAAGTAAGGAAATTTTCTGCAAGAAAAGGAAACATAAAAGCGCATACATTTTTTCCAAGCAGTTATAAGGTTAGTTTGATAAAATTAAAAAGTTAATAACATACAGCGGATGTGTGATAGTATCAAGTGTGAAAGTATGTTGGTGTAAAAATTTGGCTAATCTACTTTTTTTTGGTTTTGTTTTTACAATTAAATATGTATATAAGTACATAATATGTACATGCATTTTACAAAAAAAGATTCCTGAACTCAATCATATGCTGAAATTAAAGTGATTATAAAAATATTATGAAAATGCATTTCAATTTTACTTTACCATAAACGAAGTACGAAAAGCGAAGCAACTGTCCAGTTCTGATGGTTTTATCCATTTTTTATAATTATTAAAGGCATTTTTATTAATGATGGGTTTAATGGGATGAATGTGGGATTAGTACATATATGAATAATGACAACAGCAACATGTTATAATTAATATGCAAATTATCTCTAGACGGCTTTAAATTCCACTTACCTTTGATGCATGCACCGGTTGTTGGATCACACAGTACTCCGGGTGGACAGTGTTCACACCCAGGTATTACGTTTGGTTCTACATCTACAATCATAATTGTGATTCAGTTAATCTAAATGAGAAATGTTTCAACAAAAGAATACATACATGGAATACAATTGCAACCATCACATACTAGATTTGAAGCACCGCAGTCAGAATGTTTCTGACATTGGCATACTATAAAATCAAAAATGACCTTTAGGTGTGCAAAAGTGTACAAAAGATGTTTATAATTTACCAGTGGTACAAACAGGTTGATGATCTTTTACTTGGCAGTCTTGATGAGGTGCGCAGGGGTTAGCTACAGAGCATGGATTTTGACATTTGGCAGTAATGCAGGCTTGTTGTGAAGGGCACTCCGAATGTGAATGGCATGTTATATCTAAGAAACAGTAAAATGAATAAATACATTTAAAAAAATTATAAATAAAAATAAATTACATAAAATTACTGCAACACAAAATAAACAACAACAATAAAGCTTATAAGCTGAAAATACAAAAAGCATTATGTAAATATTCTAAAACTAATACCAACAAAACCATATAATAAAAATAAATATAACAACAAGATAAGCTCCCATAACCACAGCCACCGATTATATAGTATATTACACTATAGTACAGAATAACCAGCCATCACCAAGATTATGTACATATGTACAAAGAAAAATAAAACATAAACACCATATAAAATGTATAAAAATAGATACAAAATATCAAGACATATGAGTTCTCACAGAGAACTTTTTGCTGAAAAGATGATCCAGCATTTTTAAACGGACATGCATAATGGTTCTGGAGGTTCCTGTAGATGGACCTTGACAGCCTCATGCAGCTGCAAACAGTAGAGGCTGCAAAAGATCATGCTTGCAACAATTTCCTTGAAATCCAGAAGTGTGCGAGAGCATAAATCCCAAACAAATATATTACTCATTTTTACCTGGTATAATTCTACAACCAACTACATCCGGTCTTTGATCTAATGGACACAGACACACAGGTACATGGGCAATAACCTCGCACTGTACATTTTCTACACAAGGATTATAATATACACAGGGGTTTTGACAAATATTATTTATACATGAAGAATTATCAACACAATCTTGTTCTAATGAACAAGTTACAGAAGGATATTCTGTAATGTGAGAGGATGTGCTGGTGTGAAGTAGTGTTGTTAATTCAGTAACAACAGCTGTTGTGTATTCTGTTTCATTAAGATAAGTGTGTGATGTAATAGATTCTACTGGATATTTCTGTGTGGTAAATTCTCCAGTAGATGTAGCTTTTTCTGGAAGACCTGTTCCAACAGTAAATGTTAATGGCTTTGATGAAGTGATTGGTTCAGGCGTCACAATAAAGACTGGAATTGTGTATTCTTTAACAGTAGAAGGATGTTTTGGTATGTCAGTAATACTTGGGTAGCCTGCAGTATCCAACTTCTCTGGGAGTTTATAAGTAGTAATAATATCCCTGGATGTTACTACTGGTATATATGTAGTGAATGCAGTGTTTGGAAGTTTAGATGTGGTAATACCCTCCTCTTTAATATAACCCTGAGTTGTTATTTCACCCTGGAAAGCAGTAACTTTTTCCTGTTCGAGGGTTGTGAATTCTGGTTGAATAAAAGTAGATTGTTCTTGTGTTGCAGTTTCTGTTATAGGTTTATAATACGTAGTGCCTTCTTGTGTAACAATTGTTTCTATGGGATATCTATGAGTTGTATAATCTTCTTGAGTAGTTACTTCAGGATATCTATTTGTTGTTAAAATCACATATTGGTGCTCGGTACTCGTGCGCTCTGGTTCAGCAGCAGTTGCTTCGCTGTGTGTTACAGTTTCTGTATAGTACTGAGATGTATGTTCCTTTTGCACAGTAGTTTCTGGATATCCTTGAGTTGTTTTTTCTTCTCCGACAGTACTCCCGTTTACAGGTGTTATTGTTACATATTGGGGCGCAGTAGTTGTAAGGTCTGTTTGTGGAAGAGTAGCTTCTCTATATGTTGCACTTTCTGTAATGTGCTGAGTTGTATGTTCTCCCTGTGCAGTTGTTCTTGGATATCCTTGGGTGGTTTCTTCTGTCTCTACAGTACTAACTTTTACAGGAGTCATAGTTACAAACTTACGCTCAGTAGTTGTGAGCTCTGGTTGAGCAAAAGTAGTTTCTTTATGTGTTGCACTTTCTGTAAAGTGCTGAGTTGTATGTTTTCCCTCTACAGTTGTTTCTGGATATTCTTGAGTTGTTCTTTCTGCACCAACAGTAGTAATTTTTATAGGAGTCACAGTTACAAACTGACGCTCAGTAGTTGTGAGCTCTGGTTGAGCAAAAGTAGTTTCTTTATGTGTTGCACTTTCTGTAAAGTGCTGAGTTGTATGTTTTCCCTCTACAGTTGTTTCTGGATATTCTTGAGTTGTTCTTTCTGCACCAACAGTAGTAATTTTTATAGGAGTCACAGTTACAAACTGACGTTCAGTAGTTGTGAGTTCTGGTTGAGCAACAGTAGTTTCTCTATGTGTTGCACTTTCTGTAAATTGCTGAGTTGTATGTTTTCCTTGAACAGTTGTTTCTAGATGTTCTTGAGTTGTTCTTTCTGCACCAACAGTACTAATCTTTACAGGAGTCACAGTTACAAACTGACGATCAGTAGTTGTGAGCTCTGGCTGAGTAATAGTAGTTTCTCTATGTGTTGCACTTTCTGTAAAGTGCTGAGTTGTATGTTTTCCTTGTACAGTTGTTTCTGGATATTCTTGAGTTGTTCTTTCTGCACCAACAGTACTAATCTTTACAGGCGTCACAGTTACAAACTGACGCTCAGTAGTTGTAAGCTCTGGTTCTATAAAGTTATGCACAGTTGTTGGTGCTTCTGCTTGAACGGTACTGTCTGTTATAGGTGTTATACTTACGTACTGACGCTCGGTAGTTGTGAGTTCTAGTTGGCCAATCGTAGTTTCTCTGGGTGATGCGGTTTCTGTAATGTGCTGAGACATGTACTTTTCTGTTGTAGTTGTTTTTGGATATCCTTGCGTAAACTCAGTTTGTTCTAAAGTAATGTATCCCGGTGCTTCTGTTTCTGTTACAGATTTGTATGTGGTGCCTTGTTCTGTGATCACTGTTTCTGTAGGATATCTATGAGTTGTATATTCTCTTCTAGTTGTTTCAAGATATCCTTGTGTTGTTTTCTCTGTACTGACTGTGCTGGATCTACCAGATGTTACAGTTGCATATTCCTGTTCAGGAGTTGTAAACTCAGGATGGACTAAAGTAGACTGTCTTTGAGTTATAGTTTCCAAGGCAGGTCTAGTATAGGTAGTACCCCCTTGTGTAGTTAAAGTTTGTGTTGAATATTTAGAAGTTTGTACTTGTGTAGTAGATTCAGCCTTTATAGTACCAGTTGTTTCAGAAGTCAGTGTTATGTGTTCACCTTCAGAGGTTGTAAGCTGTGGTTCAACAGGAATAGTATGTTTTTGTGTTACAGTTTCTGTTACATACTTATATGTTGTGGGTTCTTTTATGACTATTGCTTCTGTTGACTCAGGCTGGCCTAAAGTAGTTTGTCTAGGAGTTACAGTTTCTGGGGTGGAATATCTATACAAAGTAGTATATTCTGGTGTTTCTGTTACTGAGTTAACTGTTTCAGTGGGATATCTGTGAGTTGTATATTTTTCTCTATCCGTTGTCTGAGGATATGCTTGAGTTGTTTGTTCTTCTCCAATCATACTTGTTTTTCCAACAGTTATATGTTCAGGAGATGTAAACTCAGGACCAATCAAAGTAGTCTGTTGAGGGGCTACAATTTCTGTTACAGGTTTATATGTAGTTCCCTGTTCTGTAATAACAGTTTCGGCGGGATATCTATGGGTTGTATATTCTTCTCTAGTAGTTGTCTGAGAATATCCATGAGTTGTTTTCTCTTCACCAAACGTAGTTGTTTTTCCAACAGTTATATGTCCAGGAGATGTAAACTCGGGACCAATCAAAGTAGTCTGTTGAGGGGATACAGTTTCTGTTACAGGTTTATATGTAGTTCCCTGTTCTGTAATAACAGTTTCTGTGGGATATCTATAGGTTGTATATTTTTCTCTAGTAGTTGTCTGAGGATATCCATGAGTTGTTTTCTCTTCACCGAACCTAGTTGTTTTTCCAACAGTTATATGTCCAGGAGATGTAAACTCGGGACTAATCAAAGTAGTCTGTTTAGGGGTTACAGTTTCTGTTACAGGTTTATATGTAGTTCCCTGTTCTGTAATAGCAGTTTCGGCGGGATATCTATGGGTTGTATATTCTTCTCTAGTAGTAGTCTGAGGATATCCATGAGTTGTTTTCTCTTCACCGAACGTAGTTGTTTTTCCAACAGTTATGTGTTCAGAAGTTGTAAACTCAGGACCAATCAAAGTAGTCTGCTTAGGGGTTACAGTTTCTGTTACAGGTGTATATGTAGTTCCCTGTTCTGTAACAACAGTTTCGGCGGGATATCTATGGGTTGTATATTCTTCTCTTGCTGTTGTCTGAGAATATCCTTGTGTTGCTTTCTCTTCACCGAACGTAGTTGTTCGTCCAACAGTTATATGTTCAGGAGATGTAAACTCAGGACCAATCAATGTAGTCTGTTTAGTGGTTACAGTTTCTGTTACAGGTTTATATGTAGTTCCCTGTTCTGTAACAACAGTTTCTGCGGGATATCTTTGTGTTGTATGTTCTTCTCTTGCAGTTGCCTGAGGATATCCAAGAGTTGTTTTCTCTTCACCGAACGTAGTTGTTTTTCCAACAGTTATATGTTCAGGAGATGTAAACTCAGGACCAATCAAAGTAGTCTGTTTAGTGGTTACAGTTTCAGTTACAGGTTTATATGTAGTTCCCTGTTCTGTAATAACAGTTTCTGCAGGATATCTTTGTGTTGTATATTCTTCTCTTGCAGTTGTCTGAGGATATCCATGAGTTGTTTTCTCTTCACCGAACGTAGTTGATTTTCCAACAGTTATATGTTCAAGAGATGTAAACTCAGGACCAATCAAAGTAGTCTGTTTAGGGGTTACAGTTTCAGATACAGGTTTATATGTAGTTCCCTGTTCTGTAATAACAGTTTCTGCGGGATATCTTTGTGGTGTATATTCTTCTCTTGCAGTTGTCTGAGGATATCCATGAGTTGTTTTCTCTTCACCGAACGTAGTTGTTTTTCCAACAGTTATATGTTCAGAAGTTGTAAACCCAGGACCAATCAAAGTAGTCTGCTTAGGGGTTACAGTTTCTGTTACAGGTTTATATGTAGTTCCCTGTTCTGTAACAACAGTTTCTGTGGGATATCTATGGGTTGTATATTCTTCTCTAGTAGTTGGCTGACGATATCCATGAGTTGTTTTCTCTTCACCAAAGGTAGTTGTTTTTCCAACAGTTATATGTTCAGGAGATGTAAACTCAGGACCAATCAAAGTAGTCTGTTTAGGGGTTACAGTTTCTGTTACAGGTTTAAATGTAGTTCCCTGTTCTGTAATAACAGTTTCTGCGGGATATCTTTGTGTTGTATATTCTTCTCTAGTAGTTGTCTGAGGATATCCATGAGTTGTTTTCTCTTCCCCAATTGTACCTGTTTTCCCAATAGTTACAGGTTCAAGTGTTGTAAATTCATGGCCAATCAAAGTAGTCTGTTTAGGGATTACAGTTTCAGTTACAGGTTTATATGTAGTTCCCTGTTCTGTAACAACAGTTTCTGCGGGATATCTATGGGTTGTATATTCTTCTCTAGTAGTTGGCTGACGATATCCATGAGTTGTTTTCTCTTCACCGAACGTAGTTGTTTTTCCAACAGTTATATATTCAGGAGATGTAAACTCAGGACCAATCAAAGTAGTCTGTTTAGGTGTTACAGTTTCTGTTACAGGTTTATATGTACTTTCCTGTTCTGTAATAACAGTTTCTGCGGGATATCTATGGGTTGTATATTCTTCTCTAGTAGTTGTCTGAGGATATCCATGAGTTGTTTTCTCTTCCCCAATTGTACCTGTTTTCCCAATAGTTACAGGTTCAAGTGTTGTAAATTCATGGCCAATCAAAGTAGTCTGTTTAGGGGTTACAGTTTCAGTTACAGGTTTATATGTAGTACCCGGTTCTGTAACAACAGTTTCTGCGGGATATCTATGGGTTGTATATTCTTCTCTAGTAGTTGTCTGAGGATATCCATGAGTTGTTTTCTCTTCCCCAATTGTACCTGTTTTCCCAATAGTTACAGGTTCAAGTGTTGTAAATTCATGGCCAATCAAAGTAGTCTGTTTAGGGGTTACAGTTTCAGTTACACGTTTATATGTAGTTTCCTGTTCTGTAACAACAGTTTCTGCGGGATATCTATGGGTTGTATATTCCTCTCTTGCAGTTGTCTGAGGATATCCATGAGTTGTTTTCTCTTCACCGAACGTAGTTGTTTTTCCAACAGTTATGTGTTCAGAAGTTGTAAACTCAGGACCAATCAAAGTAGTCTGCTTAGGAATTATAGTTTCAGTTACAGGTTTATATGTAGTTCCCTGTTCTGTAACAACAGTTTCTGTGGGATATCTATGGCTTGTATATTCCTCTCTTGTAGTTGTCTGAGGATATCCATGAGTTGTTTTCTCTTCACCGAACGTAGTTGTTTTTCCAACAGTTATGTGTTCAGAAGTTGTAAACCCAGAACCAATCAAAGTAGTCTGCTTAGGGGTTACAGTTTCAGTTACAGGTTTATATGTAGTTCCCTGTTCTGTAACAACAGTTTCGGTGGGATATCTATGGGTTGTATATTCTTCTCTAGTAGTTGGCTGACGATATCCATGAGTTGTTTTCTCTTCACCGAACGTAGTTGTTTTTCCAACAGTTATATATTCAGGAGATGTAAACTCAGGACCAATCAAAGTAGTCTGTTTTGGTGTTACAGTTTCTGTTACAGGTTTATATGTACTTTCCTGTTCTGTAATAACAGTTTCTGCGGGATATCTATGGGTTGTATATTCTTCTCTAGTAGTTGTCTGAGGATATCCATGAGTTGTTTTCTCTTCCCCAATTGTACCTGTTTTCCCAATAGTTACAGGTTCAAGTGTTGTAAATTCATGGCCAATCAAAGTAGTCTGTTTAGGGGTTACAGTTTCAGTTACAGGTTTATATGTAGTTCCCTGTTCTGTAACAACAGTTTCTGCTGGATATCTATGGGTTGTATAATCCTCTCTTGTAGTTGTCTGAGGATATCCATGAGTTGTTTTCTCTTCACCGAAGGTAGTTGTTTTTCCAACAGTTATGTGTTCAGAAGTTGTAAACCCAGAACCAATCAAAGTAGTCTGCTTAGGAATTATAGTTTCAGTTACAGGTTTATATGTAGTTCCCTGTTCTGTAACAACAGTTTCTGCGGGATATCTATGGGTTGTATATTCCTCTCTTGTAGTTGTCTGAGGATAACCATGAGTTGTTTTCTCTTCACCGAACGTAGTTGTTCGTCCAACAGTTATATGTTCAGAAGTTGTAAACCCAGGACCAATCAAAGTAGTCTGCTTAGGGGTTACAGTTTCAGTTACAGGTTTATATGTAGTTCCCTGTTCTGTAACAACAGTTTCGGCGGGATATCTATGTGTTGTATATTCCTCTCTTGTAGTTGTCTGAGGATATCCATGAGTTGTTTTCTCTTCACCGAACGTAGTTGTTTTTCCAACAGTTATGTGTTCAGAAGTTGTAAACCCAGAACCAATCAAAGTAGTCTGCTTAGGAATTATAGTTTCAGTTACAGGTTTATATGTAGTTCCCTGTTCTGTAACAACAGTTTCTGCGGGATATCTATTTGTTGTATATTCCTCTCTTGTAGTTGTCTGAGGATATCCATGAGTTGCTTTCTCTTCACCGAACGTAGTTGTTCGTCCAACAGTTATATGTTCAGAAGTTGTAAACCCAGGACCAATCAAAGTAGTCTGCTTAGGGGTTACAGTTTCAGTTACAGGTTTATATGTAGTTCCCTGTTCTGTAACAACAGTTTCGGCGGGATATCTATGGGTTGTATATTCCTCTCTTGTAGTTGTCTGAGGATATCCATGAGTTGTTTTCTCTTCACCGAACGTAGTTGTTTTTCCAATAGTTATATGTTCAGGAGATGTAAACTCAGGACCAATTAAAGTAGTCTGTTGAGGTGTTACAGTTTCTGTTACAGGTTTATATGTAGTTCCCTGTACTGTAATAAGAGTTTCTGCAGGATATCTTTGTGTTGTATATTCTTCTCTTGCAGTTGTCTGAGGATATCCATGAGTTGTTTTCTCTTCACCGAACGTAGTTGTTTTTCCAACAGTTATGTGCTCAGAAGTTGTAAACCCAGGACCAATCAAAGTAGTCTGCTTAGGGGTTACAGTTTCTGTTACAGGTTTATATGTAGTTCCCTGTTCTGTAACAACAGTTTCGGCGGGATATCTATGGGTTGTATATTCCTCTCTTGTAGTTGTCTGAGGATATCCATGAGTTGTTTTCTCTTCACCGAACGTAGTTGTTTTTCCAATAGTTATATGTTCAGGAGATGTAAATTCAGGACCAATTAAAGTAGTCTGTTGAGGTGTTACAGTTTCAGTTACAGGTTTATATGTAGTTCCCTGTACTGTAATAAGAGTTTCTGCGGGATATCTTTGTGTTGTATATTCTTCTCTTGCAGTTGTCTGAGGATATCCATGAGTTGTTTTCTCTTCACCGAACGTAGTTGTTTTTCCAACAGTTATGTGCCCAGAAGTTGTAAACCCAGGACCAATCAAAGTAGTCTGCTTAGGGGTTACAGTTTCTGTTACAGGTTTATATGTACTTTCCTGTTCTGTAACAACAGTTTCTGTGGGATATCTATGGGTTGTATATTCTTCTCTAGTAGTTGTCTGACGATATCCATTAGTTGTTTTCTCTGCACCGAACGTAGTTGTTTTTCCAACAGATATATGTTCAGGAGATGTAAACTCAGGACCAATCAAAGTAGTCTGCTTAGGGGTTACAGTTTCTGTTACAGGTTTATATGTACTTTCCTGTTCTGTAATAACAGTTTCTGTGGGATATCTATGGGTTGCATATTCTTCTCTAGTAGTTGTCTGAGGATATCCATGAGTTGTTTTCTCTTCCCCAATTGTACCTGTTCTCCCAATAGTTACAGCTTCAAGTGTTGTAAATTCATGGCCAATCAAAGTAGTCTGTTTAGGAGCTACAGTTTCTGTTACAGAAGGCTTATATGTTGCTCCCTGTTCTGTAACAACAGTTTCTGCGGGATATCTATGGGTTGTATATTCTTCTTTAGTAGTTGTCTGAGGATATCCCTGTGTTGTCTTCTGTTCTGCAGTTGTACTTGTTCTTCCAATAGTTACAGGTTCAGGAGTTGTAAGCTCAGGACTAATCAAAGTAGTTTGTTTAGGGATAACAGTTTCTGTTACAGGTTTGTATGTAGTTCCCTGTTCTGTAATAACAGTTTCTGTAGGATATCTGTGGGTAGTATGTTCTTCTCTAGTAGTGGTCTGAGGATATTTCTGAGTTGTTTTCTCTTCCCCAATCGTACCTGTTTGCCCAATAGCTACAGGTTCAAGAGTTGTAAATTCATGACCAATCAAAGTAGTCTGTTTAGGGGCTACAGTTTCTGTTACAGAAGGCTTATATGTTGCTCCCTGTTGTGTAACAACGGTTTCTGCAGGATATCTATGGGTTGTATATTCTTCTCCAATAGTTGCTTTCTCTGCCACCACTGTACTCATTTTCCCAGGAGTCACAGTTATGTACTCTTGCCCAGGAGTTGTAAGTTTAGGATGGACTAAAGTAGTTTGAGGTTCTGATGATTGTTTCAATGATGTAGTTGCTTCAGGACTTCTGAAGGTGGTTATATCAACCTTTATATTACTTTCTGTTTCAGAAGTCAGCGTTGTGTGTTCGCCTGCAGGGGATGTAAGCTGTGGTTCAGCTGGAATAGTTTGTTTTGGTGTTACAGTTTCTGTTACAATCTCATATGTTGTGGGTTTTTCTGTTGGATATGTATGTTTTGTCAATTCTTGTGAAGTCATTTCTGAGTATCTCTCAGTTGTTTGTTGTGGTTCAGTAATGCCACCCTTTTCAGGAGTCATGGTTGTATATCCTTGTCCCAAAGTTGTAGATTCAGTTTGGGATTGCTTTTGTGTTGTAGATTCTGCTTCATGTGTGTATGTGGTGTGTTGTTCTGCAACAACTGGTTCTGTGGAATACCTATGGCTTGTAGTCTGTGATTGCGAGGTTGTAATAGGATATTTATGAGTGGTTAACAGTTCTGCTGTGGTAAGCATTGTTGTTGTGAGCTCGCTTTCAGGAGTTATTGACGTTGGTTGATAAATTGTGGGTTGTGTCATAGTGGTAACTTCACGTTCAGTTTCTGTTATAGGCTTGTAAGTTGTAGTTTTCTCTTGAGAAAATGGTGTTGTTATTTTGGTTTTATTTTCGTAGTATGTTAGTGTGTTTTGTGTTTGTGTTTCAATTGAAAGAGGTGTTTGTGTTGTTTGTGGTTCTTTAATTGTGATGGAAGCAGCAGTTGTTGCAGCAGGAGTTACATATGAAACATTTGGCTCTGTATTTTCTTGAGTACTATGTTGTGGCGTGACTGTGTATACCCTTTCTGTCGTAGAGGATGTACTAGTGATTGGTTTTTTTGTAGTGTCTAAATCTAGCCCTCGTTCTCTTGTGGTACTTAACTGTGTAACAATTTTATGTGGTGTTGTGTGTGTAACATCGCCTTGCGTAAAGCTGGTGACATTTTCAACAGAAATTACTGTAACTGTTGAAACAGATGAAGGGGTAGTAGAAAGTATAGGAGGTGTAGTAATAATAGAAGTGTTTACAGGGAAAGTTGGAAAACATTCAACTGAAGCATTGCCTTCATATCCATTTGGACATGAGCATGTTACTCTGTGCGCCTGTGCATGACACTTGGCTGCTTTGCCACACTTGTTTGTGCAAAGGTCTATGCATTTGCCTTTAATGCAGGATTGTGCCTGTGTACAGTCAGTATCCGATGTGCAGACATTCTCGGTTGTATTATCAGCTGTGAATATATACATACAACAGAACATTTATATATTATACATTTCATTAGTAAAATAATTCTATTACTTGTTAATCTAACTGTAAGTTTTGTATTAGTTATTAATTAAAGTTACAATAATAGTGGGTAGAGTAAAATTTACACGTTTACATAAAAATTAAGAAAGAAAATAAAAGAAAATTTAAGGTTTTACCAAAAAAGATTGATCTCATTTGGCAGTAGTTTATTTGTAAGTAACGTCGTAGCAGAAAAGGTTGGACTATTATGCATACTTCAACCGAAAGCAATATATATGTCTTAATATAGGTATTTAATTTTTGCTTCTCATGTAGCTCTAAAAGGTTGTGTACCCAAATTAAATTTTTACCTTTAAGACATCCATATTTGGAATCTGATATAAATCCTGGAGGACAAAACTTGCAGATGGGTCTATGGTCCTCCACAAAGCAAGGCGTATCAGCAGGGCAATTTGCTGAAGTACATGGATCTTCGCAACGAAAAGCTCGGCATGCTTGTGAGGGGGGGCAACCGCTATCTCTTAAGCAGATGGATAATGAAGGGTTACAGTCTTTCATACAAATGCAAACAGGATGATGATTCAGCACCTCGCATGCCTTTTCAGGCGGACAAGGGGCTTTTCTGAGAGCTGTGCATGGATTCTGACAGCGTCCCTCAATACATGCCATATTAGATGTGCATTGATTGTCTTGTGAACATTCTGTTATGTCTGGAGCACAAGCAAGTTCCCCCAACTCATTTACAATAAAGCCATTTTTACAGACGCATGTAGCTCGATGATGATGAACTTCGCACTTTTTGTTATCTTTGCATTTAAATGAAGGATTTTTACAAGGGCTGTAACATTCTCCTGATCTCGCATTGCATGCCAATGTAGTGGGACAATCTGCATCGGTGGAGCATGTTACGACACCATTAGGGCGAGGTTGACCGGTCTCGCATTTAGGTACAGGATGACATGCTGTGTTTGCCATACCAACATGACATTGCGGGCAAGAGCATCTCGGTCTGTGTAGCACTGTTCGGCACAATGCATTCAAACCACAAGCGCCTCTTAAGCTGCATGGATCTATGCACTGGAAGTTGATGCATGCCTTTTCATTGGGACACTCGGAGTCACTGTTACATTCTGCATCTGTGGGGACATCAGGGATGGGCAGAAAAAGAAAAAGCCAATGTAAGAACCGTGAAAGGAAATATCTCACAATACAAATAATACATGAACATGCTAATGTAATGAAGATAGTCAGAGAATGAGAGAAAATGAAAGAGGCTATCTCAACGAGTTTGAATAAGCTGCAATATTTACAAGCAACAACTTTCAGCCGATCCAATAAAAGAACAAAAATGTACTAATATACAGGTCAATGATGTGAGAATGCTCCTTTCACAGTTCCCAATCTGACTTATATTCATTAGATGCAGTTCAATAACTACACTTGTTAATTATTGGACTGCACCTATAAACATTAGCTAATCTACATTCGTGTAAACAGGAGTGTCTGTGAATACTATGAAATGAAGGGTGTGTCGAGAGTGACTGTAAAGGCAGATTGGAACCCTGAAGTGTACATTCCACATAAGTAATAACAATGTATATGTGTATGATATAAATGTGTTGCAATGACCAGCGTAATAGTATGTACAATTTTCAAAATAAACAAACGTTAATTACTGTAAAAGAATAATCAAACAAACCTACATAATACACGGTTATGTATACGTGCAACATCTGTACAATTTGTGTGATTAATTTATTATACTGACTAATGCAGCAATTGCATTAATGGGTAGTAAGCCTATGTACTGTTTACAATGTAATAATATGTGAGTGTATGAGATAATATGTGTTAGCGATATTAGTGGGGTGAACTCACCCCTGTAGCACTCATGTTCTGGACTACCACTTGTTCCAGGTGGGCATCGACAGACAAAGAATGCCTGTTCTCTAATACATTCCGCGTTCTTACCACAACCTTCAGTTCTACAATCAACCACACCACGTTCTAATGAACCTATGCATGAGAAATTAAATTTTTAGTCCTTTTTAGAAAATAAGCTTCAAGTAATAATTTAACTAGAGGGTCTGTTTTCAGCATAAACATCAAAATATTTTTGATTTTTCCTGCTTTGATATCTTGACAAGGTTTGTCAAGTTATAAAATTTTTAGGTCAGACACACCCAATGTGTCTGCAATATTTTCAATACAACCCAAAAACCTGATTTATCCAAAACATACACAAATACATTTTGTAATATTTCACCTAATACCTAAATTTTACACCACAACACCTAAATTTTGAGCTTCACCAAACCTGGTTCTAAAAGACCAGTAAATGTTAGTAAAAAAAATCTTTGCCCTGAAGAATTTTGTTAATAAAAAATAAAAACCTGAAAAGCTTGTAAATAAAAATTTCAATCATGCAAAAAATTTGTTTGGGTTGATAATTCTAATTGTCCTGAAAAATGTCCCCTAAAAAAATTTCTTAGAAAGTCTCAAGCAGACCCTTTAATGTAATACACGATAAAAAAAATAATTATTACTTACATTCGATTGTAGGATCACCTGACGGATATTCAGAAGGACAATAGCACTGGGGTTTATTATCGATGACTTTACATTTTGCATTGACCCCACAAAGTTTATCCTTACATAAATTAACTAATGGTTTGTCACAAATACATCCTCGGTATGGATCACCTATACATCCTTGAGAACAAATACATTCAAATCCACCAGAAACATCTCTACATCTTGCATTTTCTCCACAAGGATTTTTCAAACATCCTTCAATAGAACTTTGTTTACATTCAACCTTTGCATTACCAATATAGCCTGGAGGACATGAACATTGAGCTTTTCTTCTGGCCACTTTACATTGAGCATTAATGCCACAAACACCACGCTCCAAGCATGGATTTTTACAAGCACCATCAGGACCACAACGTTTATTGATTTCACAGTCCTCATCTTTTCTACATTCGTATGGGTTACATTCTGTGCTTGGTTCACCTTGATATCCATCTGGACACAAACAAATGGTGCGATGTTCTGATATTCTACATAAGGCATTTTTACCACAAGCATTGGCAATCTTACAAGGATTCTCACATTTACCATTAATGCACGATTCTGAACTGGGACAATCATTGCTTGATCTACAACCAGGGAAGCAAGCACCATTTGTACAAATTTGACCTTGAGCACATGGACTTGTCGATGAACATTTGGTACGACATTTTCTGTTATTGCAGGTTTCTCCACATGAACAATCTTTCTCAAATCTACAAGGTTTGGAACAATAACCAGCTTCATCACATTCACAGGTGCCATCACATCGAGATACTGGCTGAGTGCAGGCTGTGAATGGATCGCCTAAGAAATTAAGTGGGCAATTACATTGAGCAGCATGATTTATTACTCGACATTCTGCACATGTGCCACATGATGTAGAGCTTTCACATGGATCTGGAATTAAAGAAAATATAATTGTATAGATTGTATAATAAAAATATATAAAAGTTTCTGTGTATTTACGAGGTAAGCGCCATAAATTCTCGGCCCGGCAGGATTCTACAGGTGCCAAAATGTTCAAACTCGGTTGCGTCATAGTTGAACATGTAAGAGGCCTACACTATATACATAGGGTGGTCCAGACCACCCGTACACCCCTTTTAAAATGCGGGGGATTAAATATTATTAACAAGACGAAGGGTGATCTTACTAATGTCGATGTGCTCTTTCGAATGACCCCAGAATGGAACCCCCCTGATTCCCTCTTGTAAGGGGCAAGGGGGCAACTTTGAAAATTTAAATGGGAACCCCTAAATTTTATTGCATATTTAGACTCTACTGATCAAAATATGAATAATTTATTTGAAACATTTTTTTATCTTGGCAACAGGTGGCGCTGTAATCGCAAAAACCGACTTTTTGCATTTTCCGCCGTCTCTGGCATATTTACAGGTGCAAATAACAGTTTTTCATATTTTTTACTAAATAGTGATGAAAAGACTTTGCTAACGTGTACTTTCATGAGAAAAATGTTTACGTTACAATGAAAAACGCAATTTCTCTACCTAAGGTGTTTTCGACAAACAGATTGTTTCTAACGTTGTACGTGATAACAATAATTTTTTTGCTTTAAATGTTGTTAGAATTTGTGTTCCACTTTAACAACATTTTCCAAGATTCTACTGGAAAAGATGGTTTTACTTCAAAACATGTCAAGTCACGGTGCATTACAAAAATCTGCCAACGAGAATTTCACTTTGTAATTCGCTATTAAATTTCTGTGGTTATCTTTCTTTTAGCGTATAGCAATGAATGTTGAAATATGGATATCTCATCCACTCAGGCCATAAAGTAAGAATAATTTAAACGAATAAAATTTTAAATGTGAAATAAAAATTATTTATTTAACAGTTGATTTTCAACAATTACATACTATTTAAATAGAATTGCGAAGTAAAGAATTGTAGCAAGTTATTTTCTGTTAAAATTAAATATTAAATGAATACGATTTAAATATTATTTTGCCATATGCAGAACAGATTACAATTTAGAATGTTTTATCGATCATTTTTATTAATTACATATGCTTAAAATAAATATTCAGATAAAGATTAAAAAGATTAAGCAATATCTAAATAAGTAGACGTTAAGGTTAAATAACGATCTAAAAATTTCAGAAAAAAAATTGTTGTCACGTACAATGCAAGAAAAAAAATCTGTTTGTCGAAAACACCTTAGGGAGAGAATTTCCGTTTTTCATCGTAACTTAAAAATTTTTCTCATAAAAGTACACATTAGCAAAGCTTTTTCATCACTATTTAGTAAAAAATATGAAAAACTGCTATTTGCACCTGTAAATATGCCAGAGACGGCGGAAAATGCAAAAAGTCGGTTTTTTGCGATTACAGCGCCACCTGTTGCCAAGATAAAAAATGTTTCAAATAAATTATTCATATTTTGATGAGTAGTATCTAAATATGCAATAAAACTTAGGGATTCCCATTTGAATTTTTAAAGTTGCCCCCCTTATCCCCTACAAGGAGGGTCAGGGGGGTTTCTTCTTGGCGTCATTCGATAGAGCACATCGACATTAGTAAGATTACCCATCGTCTTGTTAAAAAAATTTAATCCCCCGCATTTTAAAAGGGGTGTACGGGTGGTCTGGACCACCCTGTATATTATGGCCAGAAGCGTAATAGATTTTAGTAGCCACTTAAGCATCGTGACGAGTGCATGAAAATGTCGCAGCTTACGAAAATAAGGTACCGCGCAGTCATTTTTTAAAAAAAGAAGGGCACATGCCTAATCAAATCAAACAATGTTTAGACGGCGTTTATGGTGATTTATCTCCTTCATATTCAACTGTAAAAAGTGGTCAAAATGTTTCCGTTTGGGGTGAGAATCTCTTGAAGATGATGAGCACGCACCGGTCGGCCAATTGAAGCGGTAACGTTTAAAAAAGTTGCAATCATTGAAGAAATGGTATTAGAAGATCGCTGTTTGAAAGTTAAGGAGTTAGCAGTGATGTCTGACATTTCGGAAACAAGTGTTCACCGAATTCTTCATGAGCATTTGGGTATGAATAAAATTAGTGCAAGATGGGTACCGTGTCTTTTTTCTACTGTTCAACGTCAACGTCGCGTCGAATGTGTGCTCTCGTTTTTAAACTTGTGTGGAGACGACCCAAAGACGATCTTGGGTCGTCCTCTATTCAAAAGAGAATCGGTGGAATGGCGGCGACCCGATGAATCGCGTCCCAAAAAGGCGAAAGTCGTTCAACCGACAAAGAAAGTTATGGCAACAATATTCTGGGATTGTGACGGCATTTTACTGATTGACTTTAAAGAACGCAATACAACTGTTAACAGTACATATATTATGCGTCTTTATTGCATAAATTGAGAAACAATATTCGTGAAAAACGTCGAGGAAAATTGACAAGAGGTGTTCTATTATTATACACGACAATGCATCCGTCACCCGTTCATACTGCCGTAATTTCATAAGCTGCCATTCGCGAATGCGGCTTTGAAACATTGGATCATCCACCGTATAGTCCGGATATGACTGCTATAACTATTATTTAATTTCCAATTTAAAGAAAGACCTTAGGAGACGTCGTTTTAATTACGAGAACGAGTTGCAAACAGCTGTAATTGAACATTTTGAAGGAAAAACTTCAGATTATTTTTACAAGGGCAATGAATTATTAATTCCACATTGTAATAAGTGCATTGACATTAGGGGAGATTATATTGAAAAATAAAAATTATTATATTTTACCAAGTTTATTTTAATATATTTGACAGTATAGCTTATACGTTTGAATATGTGACACCCTCAGATGTGCGATAAACTTAAGATGCAAGATTCATTGCATTTTTTTTAAATTAATCTAAATCATTTAAATAAAAAATAAAATAAATATAGTTTTTAGATTACTCACTTTGGCATTTGTTGTTTATACATGCTTCATGTCCCTCACAGGAATGATCACTGCGACAACCTAAATCACACAGTCGGTTTTCACAAATCTGATTAACTCCACAAGCAGCATCAGAATTACAAACGGCTTTACATACACCTCTAACACATTTTTCATTTGACAAACAGTTGGTGTCCCTGTAGAAAACAATTGAGTATCATTATTTGAGACTTAATTTCAGCATTACATTTACTTACGTTCTACACATTTCCTGACATAAACCGCCATAACAAACATGACCATATGAACATTCAGAATCAGAATAACATGGAATTAATGGTCGTTTACAAGATTCCAATGGATCTCCTGTTAATGGGTGAGGACAAGCGCAGGTCTTTTGATGATTCGCCACATGGCATTCAGCATTGATTCCACATGCTGTTGGTGATGCACAAGGATCGATGCATTTATTATTTAGACAAGTTTTATGACCAGCACATCCATAATCGCTTCTGCACCCAATTACACAAATTAAACTATCGCAGATTTCTCCAGTTCTACAATCATCATCTTTTCTGCATAGAGCTTTGCATATACCAGTCTGAACATCACAACGTTCATTATTTAAGCATCCCTGATCGGAAGAACATACAGTTTTACATGATTTTTCTATACATGTTGTACCAAATGTACATTCTCTATTCTCTGTGCAAGGCTGAGCTGGTGAGCGCACACAAGCAATCTTTGCTGTTGGATTGGGAACAAATCCTGGACCACATGAGCACTGTGGTCTATGATTTGAAACAGTACAGAGTGAGTTTGGACCACAAGGTGACTCTAAACAAGGATTAATGCATTGGTTGTTTCGACATGATTCGCTTCCACTACAGTCTTCATCACTACGACAGCCCAGAATGCACTTATTTCGTAAACAAATGTGTCCTAAGAAGCAATCATTATCTACACGACAGGTAAGCACACATGTTCCTTTCAAACATTTTTCATTGTAAGCACATTCATTGTCAACTGAACATCTTGGTACGCATAGTTTATCTTGACATGTTAATCCAGTAGTACAGTCATTGTTGGAAGAACATGAAACTGGTGCTGAGAAAAAAAGAACATTTAGGTAAAAATAAGGTAAATAAATTGCTAAATAAACTTACTTCGAACACATTCCACCTCCTCATTGCCTGTAAATCCAGGTGGACAACTACACTGTTTAAAATGATTAACAACTCTGCATTCGGCATTCATTCCACAAGATGATTTCAATTCACAAGGATCCAAACATTGGCCTTGGAGACATTTTTCTGATAGACCACATTCATTATCAGATTGACAAGGTGCTAAAAGTCAATTTATTAAATGAAATTACATGTTCAAAATTATCAATTTACAAAGACTTACGTCTGCAAACTTCCCCATAACAATATGTATTTGCAGGACAATCACTAGTTGACCGACAAGAGACAGGTCTTGGTCTGCAACCAATGGTAACATCATTTGGATTTCCTTCATATCCATTTCTACAAGTACAATGTCCAGCATGATCCACAGCGACACATTCTGCATTAGGACCACAAGCTTTATTTTGACAAACATCTCTACATTTCGGTGCACCATTCAGAGTAACGCATTCAGCAGCAACTGGGCAGTCAGTATTTATTTTACATTCCACAGCTGTCCTACAGCCATCATTATATGGATCTCCAACTGTACCTGGTGGACACTGGCATCTAAAGGAGCCTCTAGAATTATGGCAAGAGGCTCCAGGACCACAAGGGGCATCAGCACAGAAATCTATTAACTGACAGCCTAGATGTGGATCACCGGTATAACCTGGTTGACAATAGCACATCTGTTGGTGGTGTTCTGCTGAACAGAGAGCATTTTTCCCACAAGGATTTTTCACTAAGCAGGCAATTTTACACATGTATTGGTCGCATAGTTTATCATTACTACATTGATCATCTGAATCACACTCGACATGTTGACAACCAATTTTATCATCATTTGGATTACCACGGTGTCCTGGTTTGCAATTACATACTGCTTCATGATTTTGAGGTGTACATTCCGCATTTCGTCCACAAACCAAACCACTGCAGACTTCCACACATTCGGCCTGCCCTAATGAGTTCTTAATGCATTTTTCACTGTAGGCGCAATCAGTATCAGAAAGGCATTTAAAATCTTGGATACAGATATTATTTTGACAATACTGGAATTCAGGACATGTTGTATTCGATTTGCATGTTGGTTGGCATACACCTTGTATACAAAGCTGATCTTGGATACATTCCCTGGTTGTTGTACATATTGCTGTAAAATTATATTTTAGATAAGTCTAAAAACTTAAAAGAGAAGTAATTGAAACTTACAAGTACACACTCCACCAGCACATTTACTTCCACCTGGACACTGACTATCACTAGCACAATATAATAGAGGAATACATCCCAAATGTGGATTACCAGTAAAACCAGGTTTGCAACTACAGACACCAACATGATTAGTTGACAAACAATCGGCATGTTGTCCACAAACATTAGACAAAGAACACGGATCCACACAGTGAGCATCAACACAGGCTTTATCAGTTGCACAATCATTACTATCAGTACACTCTATAACTACACATTCAACTGCAGGATTGCCTCTAGTTTGAGCTGGGCATCTGCATGTTGCAGAATGAACTTGTGGAATACATTCAGCGTTTCTTCCACATGAAGTAGGGTTGTCACAAGGATTTCTACAACGATTATCAATGCAGGCTGCAGTAGATGGGCAGTCACTGTCTGTGAAACAGTCTCCTGGTTTACGACAACCTGTTCTAAATGGATCTCCTATTAAACCATCTGGACAAACACATGTAAATCCACCATGGGTGTTTTGGCACCTAAATTAAAAAAAAGTTAAACAGTTTACATGAAAAGATAGCAAATATTAAATAAAAATAATACATACACTGCAGATGGATGGCATGGGTGTGAAACTATACACTCATTAATATCATTACATTTTCCATTAATAAGTGAGTATCCAGGTAAGCAGGTACATTGTCCTACATGATTTTGAACATAGCAGTTTCCTTTTCCACAATCGGTCAAGTCGCAAGGATCTGTTAACAAGGCAATAATAAATTCTCTAATTCTCTCTAAAACATGTCATATACTTACTCATGCATCTATTGCTGTTGACGTCACAATATTTATCCTCTGTACAATCGATGTCACTAAGACATTCAACTTTAAAGCATCCCACCGTAATATCAAATGGATCTCCAAGATAACCAGCCGGACAAGAGCATACAGCGTTGTTATCAAATACATTACAAATAGCATTGGAACCACATTTCGTTTCTAGACATGGATCTGTACATTGTCCATTTCGACAAGCTAGATTATCTCCACATTCTGTACTTTGTCTACATTGATTAGGTAAGATGCAACCGGGCTCAATGAATGGATCTCCAATAGTTCCATCAGGACAAGTGCAGCGGTACGAACCAGGTATATTAGCGCATTTAGCACTTGCATGACATGGGTGTTCTTGACATTCATCTATATCAATGCAATCATTATTACTTTCAATAAATCCACTCGCACATCGACATTTATTATTGATGCAAATCTGATTTGGTTTGCAATCAGAATCAGCAGCACATCCAAGTTGACATATTCCTTTATTACATACTTCTCCAGGCAAACAATTGCTATCACTATAGCATACTTTAACACAAATATTATCTGCACACCTCTCTCCTATAGCACATACGCTGTTGTCATTGCATGGTACGCAACATTGATTTGCAATACACATATGAGAAGATGGACACTCATTTGTTGCAGTACAAAAGATTGGTACTCGAACACATCCTTCTTCAGGTGTAGGGTTTCCTTGGAACCCTGCAGGACATTTGCAAACAGTTTGATGTTGAACACATGAACATAGTGCATTAGGTCCACATACGCCTTCTCGATCACAAGGGTTTTGACATTTACTGTTGATACAAGCTTGATTTGGAGCACAGTTTCTATTGCTTCGACATCCAAGCAAACACATACCATCAACACAGGCCTGATCGTTTCTACATTGGCTATGTCCAACGCATGGAATCGTACACATTTTCTGCAAACACCGTTCTCCTGATAAGCAATCTTCATTACTTCTACAAACAGCTTTACACTGGCCATTGAAACAAACTTCATTTCCACAGTCAACATCAGTTGTGCAACTGGTAGTTATTCTTACGCATCCGCTCTTTGGTCCTTGTGGACCTGGTAAGAATTTGGCTGGACATGTACAGACAGCAGCTCTATTAACAACATTACAGATAGCATTTGGTCCACAAACAGCTTGATCGCAGGGATTAATGCAACGTCCTCCTTGACAAACTGATTGCGAAGGACAATCAGAATCTCCATTTGGACAATTTCCTTCGGGTCTACATCCTGATGTAAATGGATCTCCAATGGTATTTGGAGGACATTTGCATATATGACCAGATGGTGATGCTTCGCATATGGCTGAAGTGTGACATGGATTTGGATTACAAACTTCAAGAGGTCTACACTCTACTTCCGGAATAGGATTTGCTTGGAAACCTGGCGGACATTGACAGATTGACTTATGGCCTTCCGAGATACAAACTGCATTATCACCGCAAGATTCTTCTTCACATACGTCAGTGCAAGTGTGTGTTAATCTATTGCATAATTGATGAGTTGGGCAATCAATATTATAAACACATGGAACTGTTTTACATCCACTTGGGTCATTTGGATCACCAATATAAAGTCCAGGAGGGCATTGACATTGAGCTACATGATTATTAACAATACATACTGCTTGAGGCCCACATTTAACACTTTCGCATGCTGATTGGCAAGTTAATATTCCGGTTTGACTATGTTTTCTACACATTTCATGTTCTGCACATTGTGCGTCTGATACGCATTGATTTTGAATGGTAGGTTTACATCCACTGCGGTCACTTGGATTTCCTGTGAAACCAGGCAGGCATTGGCATTGTCCTTTATGAGCTAAAGCAACACAAACAGCATTTGGTGGACAGGTGAATTGTGAACAAACTGATGTGCATTTTAATACTCCTAGAGCATCTGGTATACATTGTGCAACTTGCTGACAATCATTATCAGACGTGCAATCTGGAATAGAAGGTTTTTCACAAGCAGAAGAAATAGGATTCCATGTATAATCTGGTTTACATTGGCAGACGGGATGTCTCGAATTATCAAGCTGACACACTTCATATAATCCGCAGGCAACATTTTCACAAGGATTTGTACATCTGTATATACCAGTCACATCTAATGTACATAATAAGCCATCGTGGCAATCAACATCATGTTCACAGTCGTTAGGTCTTTTTCTTTCTTCCAATTGACATCCCATAATTAAATCTCCAGGATCTCCAACGTATTCTGCAGCACATATACATGATGATCTATGGCTTTCACTAACACAAAGTGCATTAGGCCCGCATTGAACTTTACTGCATGCATCCACACATTTTCTTACACCTTTTCCTAGTTGGAAACATATTTCAGAATCTGAACAGTCAGCATCATTACTGCATTGTCCACGTATTTTGCAACCATTTATAAGATCTGTAGGGTTTCCTGTATAACCCAATGGACAGACGCAATGTCCTGCATCGCAAACTGCTCTAGGTCCACAGTGTACATCTTCACAAACATTTTTACATCTTCCATTATCACAAGCAAACCCAGGTGGACAAAGGACTTCGTTACTACAAACGCATGAATAAGCATCTTGACAAACACCACCGGTAACTCGCGAGCACATAACAAATGGATTTCCAGCATGTCCTTCTTTGCATCGACAATCGTAGCTACCTGGTGTATTTATGCACACTGCACTTTGTCCGCACGCATTGTTGATGCACTCGTCTATATCATGGCACTGAACATAGGGATTTCCATTAAAGCCTGCTGGGCAATAACATTCGATATTGTTGTGGGTTTCTCTGCATTTTGCTCCAGCACCACAAGTTGCTACAGCACACGTTGGTTTTTGTATAGTGCTACATCCTTCGTAGGGATTTCCGTTCGTTCCAGGATTACATACACACTGATTTATTAGTCCATATTCACAATGAGCATTATTACCACAAATGGGATGACAAGTTGGTTCGGTAATAGCTGGGAATTAAGAAAATAAGTTAAGATATGCTAGCGTTTATAAAAGAGCAATCAAGATGCAATTGGGTACGAAAAAGTACAATCTTAAGATTTGCTGGTTTGCAGTTTAATGATTACGACTAATTCTAACCTCATAGGTAAATAAAACTTAATTGAATAAATTTACTTTATACTTAAAGGTATAACAATTTAATTCTAAATTGAAAGCAAATGGAATTGATAAGGATGATTGTCATATTTGCAAGTTATATTACAACTACAAAAATGTCATGTACGTCGAATGCATTACTACCTACTCTAGGGATGAAACAAACGTTTAATAAAATAAACGTTTAAACCATCAAAAATTAAACGTTTACACATTTAAACGCTTCCTCGGAAAGATTTATGAAACCATTTCTCTATAATCCTATGTTGTTTTGATTTTTAATATATACGCGCCATAAAGCGGACGACTCACGTTAGTTTACGTCTACCACCACTAATAAAAACTGTTAAGAGAATATACGGAAAGACTCCGGCGGGATAAATCGCTAAGTGCGCTAAAGTGCGCCTGAAATAAGCTGTCGCAAGACGTAAATAACCTTGAAGTTAGCTGACCCTTGAAGCTTCATTTACGATGATGCGCGTTTGCGTACCGTGTGCGTTTACTCCGTCTTACGGTTTCAGCGTAATATGGAATGGAAAATGATACTGATGAAAATTAAATACACCACAATTAAATCAGACTCGTCACTCGCTATTTAAACATAAGATAGCCTAGTTTAAAAGAAGTGTTTGCCCCAAAAAAGGCAATTACAAAATAAATTTAACAAAATAAATAAACGTTAACGAGAACTGTAGGTAACTGCGCATGTAGGTAAAGTAGCTTAAGCGTTAAAGAGAACACGTCCAATAGCCATCGGTTATGGTTGTTTACATTCTTGCGACAGCTTATTTCAGACGCACTTTAGCAAATTCAGCAAAATACAAAAATAAATATAATAAACTGTGTTTTATGTGATGTATTTTTGCGTACACTAAAGTTGCTACCTTTCATCATATACGATGATGAGTGTTTTTATTGGATTATTATCTTAATCAAGTACCGTATCGGGTTGAACGTCGAACGGCAAATAGCCGCGGAGAACGCAAATTGTTGCCTAATTAGCTCTAATGAGATTATTGTTTGCCGTATAATATTTATGTTCCGTAGAAAATACTTTCACATACACATACGCGTTTAAACGTGTATTTTTATATTAAGCGTTTATTTACTACTAAACGTTTACATGTTTAAACGCTGCATCCCTACAGCTACTGCACAGCAACATAATTTTATTGCTGTACAATGCCATGTACATCTACAGACATGTCCCAGTAGTAATACATTTTAACTTTTGTCTATTTAATTAATTAACTATTTCTAGGATGACAACTGTTTTTACGTTAGGTTGAATATACTATACATGAGAGTGGCAATTACATCTAACAGTTTATAATTAATAAATTATTTACTTACGTGGCATGCAAATCAGATCAGGATTTCCAAAGAAGAAAGGATCACAAACACATTTATTTGTATTCTTATCACAGTGAGCTCCGATTCCACAAACCACTCCTTCGCATCTTTCTTTACAGCGTCCTGCGATACATATACTTGGTGGAGTGCAGGGATTTGTGTTTGAACAAATATCAGTAGCACACTCTCCACCTGGGAAAGGATTTCCATTCAATCCTTCCACACATTTACAAGTTGGGCCAGAATTTGTTACTATACATTGAGCTCCAGATCCGCAAAGGTATCCATCACATACTGAAATATTTCAATTATAGAAACTTTTATTCATATTGCTAGAATCGTATACTTACATGATACACATTCTCCATTAGTATTTTCTCTATATCCAACTGTACATCTACACCAAGCCGCATGATTTTCAGGTTCACAATAAGCGTGAGGACCACATAGCAATGCACCACAAGGACTTATACAAGTACCTTCTACACATGTTAAAGTATCTGCACAATCGTTATTAGTTGTACACTCTGATTTAGCTGTTCCAGGTGTATCAAGAATGCATCCTGATTTGTAAGGATCTCCAGTCATACCTTTTGGACATATACATTTATATCCACCTTTCTGATTTAAGCAATGAGCTGCATAAGCACAGGGGTTATCGGCACATTCATCTACGTCAATACAACCTTGGAATGGATCACCTTTGAAACCTATTTCGCACATACACTTTGGTGGATCACTTGGAGTACATTTTGCATTTATTCCACAAGGATATCTTTCGCAAGGATTTCTACAAGTTCCATCTTTTGGATCTGTAAAGAATGGTGGTGGACAGACACATTCTCCTGGTTGAACACATTTTTCATTTGAAGAACAATCTTTATCATTCACACAACGTTTCTGTGCTGGTGCACAGTGGTTATTGTAAGCATCACCATCATATCCAGGAGGACAGTGACATTCATATGATCCAGGAATGTTAACACATTCTGCTCCATATCCACATACACGGCTTTCTGAACATTCATCTACATCTTGACAAGAACCATCAGCTACAGTTCTGTATCCTTTGGGGCATGCACAATAACTGACACCACCTGTGATGGTAATGCATTCAGCACCTGATGGACATGGCTCCCCTTTTGAACATCCTGCAAGAACACAGTTTCCATCCACTAATTTGTATGGTGGTTGGCATCTGCATTCTGGACTGTTACATTCTAAAAAGTAATATTTTCTTAAATCTGTACTAAAGCATTAAATTAAAACTCGTCATCTTACCAATGCATTCTGAAAATGGATTTCCATTATATCCAGGTGGGCACTGGCAATCATAACTACCAGGCAAGTTTTTACATATAGCATTTAATCCGCAAGCTGGTTTATCTCTAAGCTCTGTACATTCATTTATATCTCTACACTTTCCAGATTCTTTATCTCTTACATAGCCTTGTACACAGATGCATACACTTTCTCCAATATAATCATCTACAATACATTGTTCTCCAGGTGGACATGGCTTAGCAGAGGAACAAGTTGAAGGTTCTGTAGTTTTAACACAACCAGATCTGTAGGGATCACCAGACGTACCACCAGGACATTGGCAAGAAAAACTTCCTGGTTCATTTTTACATATGGCTCCTGAAGGGCATGGATTTCCTGCACATTCATCTATGTCAATACATCCGGTGTTTGTACCTGTATAGCCAGCACTACAAATACATCTCGCTTCTTGATTGAGGAGCATGCAGTGCTGATTTGGTCCACAGAATATTGATTCACATGGATCTAAAACAAATATTTTCATTAAGAATCTATTTTTACCAATCCAATAACTAATGATACATACGTCTACAATCGTTTCCAACATTGGGTTCAGGACAAATACATCTTTTCTGACCATCACATATAGCATTTCCAGGGCAATCATCATTAATTCTACAAGTAACAATTTCATTACATCTTGTTTGAGGATCTGGATCTGGTATTGTTCCTTCAGGACACTCGCATGTATATGATCCTGGAAGATTTCTACACACTGCTCCTGAGCCACATGTGTTAAGTTTAGAACATTCATCTACATCAATACATTGAACAGCTGGGTTTCCAGTATAACCTTCTGGACACTGACAAGAAAAGCTACCGGGTGAATTTGTACAAATTGCATTTAATCCACACCTTCCACTTGGACCATTAACTTTATCACATTCATTAATATCTAAAATACAAATAAGATTGTTATTATGACCTTAAAGCAAATAAAAATTAAACAAGCATACCAATACATCCAGCTGCAATGTCATTGGGATTAAAAGTCCAGCCATCTTCACAAATACAATAAGCTTCCTGACCGTCTGGTTTGCAAAATGCGTGCAAACCACATTTTACATCTTCACATGGTGCTTTACATTGTACTCTTGGTGGTGAACCAATGTAGCCATTCTCACATTCGCAGTGGAAACTTCCCTTAGTGTTTGTACAGATTGAGAAAGGTCCACATGGTTGAGTTTCACATTCATTTATGTCTGTGCATGTAGCACCTTGAGGAACAAAGCCTTTTTGACAGAAACATTGATTTTCAATACATTCGGCATTATTTGTACAATCGAAATTGGATTTACATAAAATATTGACATCAATCTAGAAAGAAATAAACATTAAATCATTTACTTTTAAGAATATCAAGTTTAAATTGAGTGAATAGGTGAATGATTTTCCTGTTGAAAAATTGTACTAACCTGCTCGCAAGCAATTTGTGGTGATGGACTAGCATGATATCCTTGTGGACAGATACAATTATAACCAGGGATGGCATTCTCACATACAGCATGTGCACCACAAGGTTTCTCCAAAGCAACGCATTCATTAATATCAACACATCCTCTAAATGGATCACCAGTGTAGTCTTCCTTACATGAACAGACGAAGCTTCCGATTGTATCTTTACAAACTGCATTTTCTCCGCATGGATTTGTTTCACATTCGTTTATATCTGAAGAAATGGGTATACAATTCGACGAGTTCAAAAATAAACAATTTTATGAAAAAAAACCTACAGAAGAAAGACTGGAAGAAACAGAACAGAAAGACAAAAGACAAGATAAAAAAAAATGTACGTGTAGAATTGTGAGCTCTGAAAGTGAAAATATCATAACAAAAACATAGATAAAATTAAAAACAAACATCTGTACAAAAACATAAATTTGTAGAAGTTATTAACAAGAATGAAAACGTTAAAAGATTGGTTCTAAAAGCTGAAAATAAAAAAAAAGAAAATAAAATTAAAAAAAGTATTTAACAGATAAGTGAAAGCCCATAGTTAGAATAAAAGCATAGCAAAAGCTTTAGTTAAAGATTAATAAAAACTAACTTTCACAATACAACTGCCCTTGTCCGGTAAAGCCTTGTGGGCAGATGCATTTATATGATCCGGGTATGTTAATACATTTAGCATTAATGCCACAAGAACCACTGCGACCACATTCGTTGATATCAAAGCATTCCTCTTGCGCAGTTCCTGTATATCCTTCCGGACATAAGCAACTGAAGCTTCCATTAGTGTTGACGCATTGTGCATTTGCAGCACAAGGGTTTGAATCGCACTCATTAATATCTATTCGCATTAGTGCAAAAATGTTACTTAAAATAAGATTTTTTTGCGTTAGACTAATAGATAATGAAGAGTGATTTTCTACATATGGTTAAAAATTTGTTAGTTTTTTAATTAAACTATTAAAAACAAAACAGAAAATTATATTCTTGTACAACAGTAAGTATTATTTATTAAACAGAAAATCAGTCTTCACTTGTTATGCTTCCATTTGCACATATTTATTTACATAATATGTACACATAGCCTAAGTTAAACAGTAAAGAAATCAAATCAATACCTGTACAACTTATTGTAGGGTCTCCAATGTAACCAGATGGGCAAGTACAGCTAAATGTTCCTTCTAAATTGGTACATATGGCGCCTCTTCCACAGGGTGATCTAGCACATTCATCAGCATCATGACAGCCTATGGTGAAAGGATCCCCTTCGTATCCAGGAGGGCAAGTACAGTGTTTACTGCCAGCTAAATTGGTACATATAGCACCGGGTCCGCATGCACTAGCATCTTCACATTCATTCACATCCACACACTTAAAAAATATTTTTATTTCATTTGTTAATAACAGTATTAAAGATTTAACGATATAGTTTTACTTACTCCATCGTAAGGATTACCAAAGTAACCTTCTGGGCAGACACAAGAGTAGTTTCCTGGTGTATTATGGCAAAGAGCATTGTGACCGCAAACACCTGGTCTAGCACATTCGTCAATATCTGAAAACAAGAGACAATGATTTTTTTTATTTATTTTTAATTTTTTTTATCTGAAGTTTTTTATGAATAAGCAAATTTTGTTTTAATCACCAGCGTGCCGTGCATACGATACAGTGGAAGCAGTCCCGATATGACGTATGCGCTATCACGCTCGTACACACTGCGTACGAGCGTAATAGCGCATACGTCGTATCGCGACTGCTTCCACTGTTTCGTATGCACTGCACGCTGCTGGTTTTAATAAAGATCATTTTAAAATTTTGAAGTAAAAAATTGCATTGAGTCATATTATCGATAATAATTATTATTTTTACTAATGCCAAAATAATGTAGGATCTGCAGAAATGCAAGTAATTAGAATAAAAAGGTATAATTGTGTTATTCTATGTGTTAGTTGCTAGAGGTATTGTGATTTTTAAAAAAGAATGCGGTTGGTTTGTTAAGAATAAAAAACTGCAAAAACAACAGATTTATATATACTAGAGTTTCCATAGATCAATGCAAGTAGGATTAATTTATTTAATAGCGATTAATCTAATGATCGCTTTGGCATCAAAAAAATAAATTACGAATGGCCCGACAAGCATTTGGGTATTAGGGTGGAACCATCTTTTCTGATTCCTTGGGACCTGTCATCTAAAAGTTTCCATTTCGTGATTAGAGGAAGAACTTCACCGTAGAAGTCTTTAAATCAAAGATTTTTCCCAAAGATTTTGACCTTTGAAGAAATGCATGAGAATTTTGTTCAATTCTTACTTTGATGATTCTTGATTCCATAGTCACTAAAAGTGTACAGTGTTTGCCTGTTGTTGTCTTGTATACAATTCCAACTAAGCGTTTGATTTGAATGTATTAATTATCGTAAATGACGTGAATATCATTTTTGAGTTATTCTGAGAGGTGAAACGGGCCGACGAATCGGCGAGACAATCGAAGAAAGAGCGCACATTTTTAGCGACTGTGGGACCAAGAAATCCTCGAAGTAAAAAATGAACAAAAATCCTCCTTTGTTTTGACACAAGATGAAAGTTTTTGAGCTAGCAGAATGCTTCTACTACCCTACTGTGCATGTCGATAGCTCGTATCGCGACATCAAGCAAAAGTATCTGAAAAATCCATATATTTTTATTTTTCTTATTTTTTATTCTTATTTCATTAAGGACAGCAATATCTACGGTCATACGTCCCCATGAGATCGATTCTAGAGCCGAAAAATCCTTCCCCAAATCGGAACTAGATCTCATATCGGTCCGGATGATCGCTCAGTAACATCATTATACTCTACTGTTTGTTTCGCCCAACTAAGAGTATAGCGCAGCGATCGCGCAACGCGTGTACGCGGCACCTTGAGGTTGCCGATTAAATTAGGTACGCGAAAATTCTTGCACAGTTTCAAAATTCTGGTTAGTAGGTGTGTAGATTTCTTTTATGAATCACAATTAGGTTAAACAATTTGGTTAAACTTTAGTTGACATTGGATTAACAGAAAAAATAATTTCCTACATCGTAAATCTCTTCGAAAAAGTTAAAAGCTTCTAGATTAGGTTTAACTTTGATACAATAAAATGCCACTTACCTCTACATAATACTTCGCCATCACCCTCGAATCCTGGGTTACATTTGCAAAGAAAATGTGCTGGTAAATTACAACATTCTGAATTCTGTACACATCTGGCTGCTACTGCGGGGTCGTCGCATTCATTTATGTCTAAAAAATATCGATACCTATTAAATTTCTCATCTTTACAAATTAACATTGCTTTGATAAAAAATAAGCCATTAGTTTTCCTATTCTAATCAATATCAAATTGTTTAGGTGCCCAAACTATTATTATAGGTCACACTGTATTTTAAGCTCGTAATATTAATAAGAGCAATGTCCGTTTGAGATCAACGTCCGAACTTACATCTCGTCTCTCTTATATATAGAAAATAAAAGATGCTTTTTACTAACACTAGTGAATGTAAATAGGTATTAATCGTTCGCATTAAAATTAAACTCGTTTACGAGTTGTATTCTTGCAAAATTTATTACCTTGAGTGTATATATGTACAACGTTAAGAATGAAGAATTAATACTTAACGACAAAGAGCTGAATAGATGGGAAGTTTGGATTTTACTTTAACGTCTTTTCAAAGTTGTTTATGATTATTTGATTAACCAAATGAAATTCAAAAATGCAGATTTCAGAGCCATAAGGTTCTAAGTGGCGTGTTTTGATTGTTGAGGCCTTTTTTTTACTTTTTTTAAGCCTATACCATTTCATCAAGGTTATACCTACATCTCTTCTTGAAGAATCTTGCACCAATGCAGTCTAGTTATTCCATAACTTTCAAAACTTAGAATCTCGACATTTTTCCACCACTCGCCAAAATCATCCAAAAATTTAAGTAAAAGTTAGTTTTTGTTGCTTAAAACCCTATGGAGATATGGCTTTGATTTCCATTTGTAAAATTTTAAAGCGCTCGTAAAATTAAAAAATTACGACTTAGAACCTTAGAGTTCCGATATCAAGATTAATTGAAAGTTTACAGTTTGAGATATTAACAAAAAATCGTGAATTGCCCAAAGCGTTCTAATGAGTGAGATATGGTTTCCCTCCAGTGCGTGCCAATTTAAATTTCTAAATAAATTGTTTACCTTAAGGTCCCGTATATAATTTCCTTTGATTTATATAACAAATACGTACTGGATTTATAATAACAACAAATCTAAAATCTAATAACAAATTTCAATTCGTAATAACGACAATAAACAAACTCTACTGTTTAGAATTTAAGTACAGTTATGTAATCGAAGAATCTTCCAATTTAGAATAACGAACAATTGTTATCAATTTAATATAATGACGTTGCTATTACAAAAGCATAACTGTTTTCAATTTCATTGTTGAATATTATATTCTACTCTTCTTTGTATTATTATTTATTAATAATAAAAATGTTTATTTACTAGGGCATTTCGCACTATTTTTTCTTCCTTTTGGCATACCATATTCTTTGATAATCCAACACGAAAGAAATGCCCATAAATCATAATCAACTGTTATTTACGATAACGGATCAAGTGGGCGTGCTTAATCCAGTTTCGAATGCATATCATATTGGGAATTAGTAATCTTGATAAGTTGTTATGGGATCTGCGCTATATAATTTTAAGACTGTCGTTGTTGAGAAATAATTTGACTTTACTAGTAGCATCCATCTGTCTAGCGGGATTATATGAGGAGAATTCTAAAAATAGCGGTTATTTTTCTCGTTCATGCTGGAAATGAAAACGTTAATTCGAGTTGAAAAGATTTAAATGAATTTAAATAAAAATAATGTACCTAGTAAAGGATTTACTAAAGTGACCATTGAACTTTCACCGAGCCCTTTGTAATGTTATAAACCGTTACCAATCGTTGCACAAACAGAATTGGCATGTTTATAGAGACAAACACAACTATGTTGTAGACTTAAGGGGTTTGTGGTTACAAACGGTGACCATTAAGGAAAAGTAAAATTTTGCCAGTGGTTAGAAAATCATTAAATAGAGAAAATTCCTATTTTTCTCGTACTTCTACCTTTTGGAGAAAAACGGCATCGAAATTCAGCCCAATGTTTTCAAATTGAATAGTAAGAATACACATGACTCATATCTTGAAGTTCTAGAAGATTTAAACAATCTGTTTACTTCCTAAAATGTGCATGGTAGCAGGTAATAAAAGATAAATCAGTAATAAATACTCTACGTAGCGTTTTGTTATTATTATTATTTCAATGAATACTAATACAGCTGCGAACATTCTTTGTTATATCTGATATGTGTTTCAAATCTTACAGTTACAATTTCTTGGAATTTAAAATTTAGTCTTTACTCCTTTATTATCTACAATCCATACGAATTTGTTAAGCCATAAAAAAGGAAAAAAACGTTTTCCAACTCATCTTTTAAATCAGACTATAATGATAACTAAATGGGTCAGTATCAGAATGATGTCATGTCTGTCAGCGTTCCGTACTAGAACATAGGGGAACACCCCCGGATTGGGACTTTATTTTGACTACACTATTCCTAGAAAGTTTTAAGTTGGCTCAACATCCAAAATGGAATTTCTGCATTCGGTCATAATCCTTGTTGTGCTGAGTCAACAGATGTCATGTTGATGGTATCAATTTCAAAAGAGTTTGCATTTAATCCTGTTAGACTTAACATTGACTTGCATTGTACTTTTCTAAAAACGTCGTGCAAAATCTTCAAGTTCATTTAATCAAAAAATGTTGCTAAGGTTGTCTGTTTATGATGACCTAAGAAGCTTATACTCAAAGTGCGATCATCGACGATTAAATCACCGTGTATAATACAGCAACAACAACGGAAGTTGGCTCAAGAGGACAAACTATGAAAGCCTTTGAATGGATGTTGTTAAGCCACCAAGTTGTGCAGTTTAGAATATGTGGAAGCTCAGTTTTATTAATCAAATTACACAAATTTGAAACAATACAACTATAAATACAATTAATGTGATTAAGACTATGAAAAACAAAAACCTCTCTGGAACCAATTTGTATAGCTTAAATACATATCTTCATAATAAATGAAATATTATAAAACAGTCATTATCACATTTAAGAAGGTTCCAAGATTTGCATAATGGAAAGACTACATTAAGAAATAAACCAAAAACAAACAAAGTAAAAGAACAAATACTGAATATTACTACTCGACAGGCTAGATCGATATGTTCTAATAAAGGCAACCCTGCATAGATGATGTCTTATTATTTATGCATAAAAAAAAGCTTTAGTACGTTGCTTGAGTCGATCAATAATATACTACATTTTTGTAAATGCTGCAAATTAATTAAAAACAAAACAGCTTCTATATCAGTAATAAATTCTAAAGGATCGCATAATTTCAATTAGCTCTCAACGTATGTACAATTTATGCATGAGGTGCACCGTGTACACTTTCATTACTTAATTAAATATGAATTGAATTAATGATTTTGAAATCCTTTATGTGAGCTTTATTAAAACATGAATGAGTATTAATTTATTTTTTATTTTTATCCTTTAACTAAATGAAGAGAATTATACAAGTTCTGCATAGATCGTAGAACGGGGGGTGCTGTTTTGAGATACAGATGGAACTAAAAGAACCTTCGAGCAATATATGTATGTAATGTTTTTTTTTGTAGAAAGTACCTTCGATTACACTCACTAAAAAATAAGCAATAGAAAAGGTCTTATTGATATGATTCATCTACCTAGTGCTAGTGACATCTTACTTAGATTTTTGCAAAGTTTAATGAAATTGAAGAAGAAATTGTACTTGAAGAACTGGTATTAAGATTTTGAAGAAAACCATGTTACTGTGGTGCATATACTTGATGGTAGAAAAAAGGTATATTCAACATTATCTTATAAATATAGATACGCCAAAAATAGTTATATCTTCTAAGCTTATCTACAAGGAACAATTGCAATGATATTTTCATTTATTCTAGAATTTTTGGATGATCTTGAATATTGTGTTAACATCGTCACTTTGAAAAGGTATGGAGAGAATAAAATGAAGAACCAGTATGGATATACAAATACAAATAGCTTAGGTACAATTTTGATTACAATTATAGAAATAAGATAGCAAAGCAAGTTGGTGATACACAAGAAGATTAACAAATAATATAGAAAATAAAAATAATATGGCATGTTAAAACCAGCGCAAGAATCATAGAATCATTTCATATAAGGTTATCCTTTCTATGCATAAAGGCAATGAAAGTGAAAATATTAAAAATTGAAAAACCTGAAAAAAAATTTTCAAAAATTTTATAACCTGTTTTTCTTTAAATACTTAATACTTAAGTATGCAACAATCTCAAAGAATACTGACCTCCCAACACACATTTTAAAAAACAATTTGCATAATTTTTAGCTTTCATTTACTTGTTTAGATGCCAAAAAATTCTTTAGTTCCAAAACTCTTTCCATATATGGTTAATATTATGCGATCAACATTTTAACAGGTTTCGCTAATAGAAGATCTAGGAAAAATAATTTTAATTGCAGTTCATCAATTTTTGATTTATAATTTATCCTATTTAAATATTATCATATCGCAGTTCATTTTTTTGCAGCTGATTTCTCTATAGTCAATATATAAAATTTTTATTATAGACAACGGTTCAACGCCCTCATCGAAAGGACGTTTGAACGGATATTGATGACGGTCATCGAAATTAATGTGTTTGCACGGTTTAACAACGAACGTTTAAATGAAGGTATTTAAAAAAAGGATTTGCGATTAAATCCATTTGTTTTATGGTCCCAATGATGCAGCGCAAAATTTTTTTTGTTCTGAGAATCTGAACCATTTTTTGCAAAATTATTTTTTAGTTTCAAATTTCACTTATTATACGTGGATATTATGAGGTGTAAACGGGAAAGTGCTTTAATACATGACAAGTTACACACACGCATAGAAGAAAACCTTAGGGCGTTAAGACTATCAAACTGGTTGTAAGGAAGGTCGTGACTTGAGTATCACTGATTATCTCTTGATGCAGGATACATCTACTGTAATAAACAACAAGTCTAGTGGACGCTATAAAACTGGAAAATTGCGAACTAACTGTATTTTGACTAATGGTTGATGTGTTAGTATCTGTGCTTCACATCCAATGTTATTTCCGAAGGTTCTTTGATTTATGAGTTTATCATAAATATTTTATTAGACATTACGCAAATCTATTATTAAAATTTATTTAGGTATTGTCAAATTTATATTTCAAAACAGACTTACCCTCGCAATGGAAGCCATTTCCTTGATAACCAGGAAAGCACGTACAGGAAAAACTACCGAGGGTGTTCGTACAGTGGGCGAAAACGTCGCACGGTCTGTATTTACATTCATTTTCGTCTGAAATTTGAGAAACACAAAAACGTTAATATTAAACCATCCAAAGAGTGTGTAAGAAATACAAATGTATGTACAAGAAGATCGTGAAGCATGGCGTGAATTAGTGACTGAGAAATGCGTGTTTAAAACGCCGTTCTAATCAACAATCTCTGCTTGCAATTTAAACAAGGAAAAAATCTTACCTGGTACTTCACAACTGCAGCCTCCATAGCCATCGTTACAGTGACATTGGTTGTCTAGACAGGCGCCATTTTGACAAACGCTACCGTCTTCTTTCTTACAGTCATCTGTAATAAACAAGAGTTTTTAGAAATGGGCATTTTTAAATTGTTTTGCGTTTATAAGAGATTAAATTTGTACATTAAAATGATTCATGACTAAAAGACGTGATTATTAATTCTTTGTTTAATAAGGTCGTGCATATCTCTAAGTAAGATTCGATCCAAGACTGTAATTTTTCCAAATAAATAATTTGCTTGAGGTAACAGCACAGAAATTAAACAAAGAATGTGTAGAGTAGATTTTTCAAGCTTTACAACTAGATACCCTCACGTTCTTTATTAGAGTGAAAAAATTCAGAAAAAGCATGGAATTGCCTTAGCATCAATATCTTTAAATATACCCTGTTTTGCGATTCTATAAGCTTACTGATATTACAAGATTCTTGTTGTCTACGAAATATTAAATATGTCCTCCATTTGAAAAAGAAGTGATTTGTCATCACGATTCATTTTTGTGGAGAGAATGTCTGCACGGATGCCAAAATTAAAAAAATAGCTGTTCCGATTGTATCAACAGTTTCTATTGTGTATAAAATAATGGCGTCGGTCATCTGTAGTTTATAATTAAGTTGTATACTGACTTCTGACTTAAGCTGTTAACAATCGTGTTCCGCCAATTCTTCAATTATGGTAGTCAATAACGTTATATAGGTTCTACACTACGGACCAACAGATTAGATCTATACAATTATTATGTCTAAATAAAGTCTTTTGGCAATCTGCAACCATGTATTCTCAATACGACAAGAATATGAGTTTGAATATTTTGCACATCACCAAACTCCTTTCGTTATCTAACAACAAGCAGACAATACGATTAATAAACCTAGAAAAGACTAAAATGTTTCTTCAATTATTGTAGATCGGATAACGTGCACATTTGTTTTGGGTATCCAAAGATATCTTGTTATTTGTAATTCTTAAGGTTTGATCAATATTAAACCAAAGTCAATCAACAGAGATTAAAGAAAAACTGTGTAAGTGTCCATATTTGCTTACCAATTTTTCATTGATCTTTCAAAAATCAAACCTTCTTTACGTAATTTTGCCAAGAATAAAACCAAAAACAAAAGTGTTCGATAGGGAACAAAAATTCAACAACAGCAATTAAACCTTTTGTTCTCAGAAACACGAACGTTTCGCTAATTACATCAGTATTTTCGAAAAAAAACCAACAAGAAACTGTTAAAGAAGAAACAGGAACTAAGAAAGCTAGGTAATTTCAAAGACCAGAGGGCAACATGAAAACGATTTGAACTTGCACTCATCTAATTTAATCCATATTGAAGGCAACAAAGAACCTGTGAGCTTGCAGTTCTGAATAAACTTGCTTTGAATTATTGTAATTACAATTTCAGAAGATTCTAAAAAAGGAGGGAAAACCGTAGATACGGTAATCTTCTAGATCATCAACCTGAATGTGTATGTGTTGCTTGAGAGAGTGTGGGTGGCCTTTCATTGCATTAAAATGTGTTTAAAATGCAAACGGATAATCTTTTAAAATCGTTAAGTGCTGACCCTTTGTTTTATGTTAAAGCATAACATTAAGATAGCGAATATGATAACGATGTATACTGATAACCTGAATTTATCTCATTACCTTAACGAACTGTGAGGTTAATTCTAATTTTAATTAAGATTTATTTGCTGTATAATTATATGTTGTGTAATAACAACAACGTTGTTTCGATTTTATTATGCTGCTGCAACAATTAATCTTTTATTAGAAGACGATTATAAGGTACTACAGATACGACCACGTTATTATTCTCTATTTTAGCGCTTTCATTTCCTAACGTTTCTTTAGGTCCTTTTTTATGCCTAAGGATATTTCGCTTCAGATAACTGCCTGAGTGATGGATGATTATATATACCTAATTCAATATTCACCTTTTGTTAAAGACGAGCTGTGGATAATTTCTGGAAAACACAAAAATGCGTGTTCAGCGTATAATTTGCATATAATAAGATTCCCCCTTTTGACAGTAGTTCCTGCTATGGTTCTATCTTCTTTCTGAATATAATTATACAATCTTTACTAGCCTTGAACCAAATAGATCTAATAGGGAAGATAAAGCTGAATATTTTTCAACAGTGATTATAAATTAGCAATTAGTTTGCCCTTGAACAATAAATTGAAGAATTATCTTTAAAAAGGTGGAGATTTTTTCAAAAAAAAACTTTTTGTGTTAGAAATCTTTCAAACCCCTACCATCAAATTGAAAAACACTACTACTATCAAATAGGGCCAACAATTGTCCTATTAGAAGAAAATGAAATAGGAAACTGGAAATTGATCGTTTCTTACGTAAGGTTGCTTTTCTGCGTGAAAGATCTATCAAATGGAATCTTGTCGTGAAAGAATAAGAAGGTAAGAAATGTTATAAAAGAAGAGCCATAGAATCGATGTAAATTGCATTTTCTTCTAAGCTAAGCTACGCTAAATTAACGTAATCTAATATAATGCTTGATCTAACCTAACCTCTAAGCTAACTGATTTATAACCTAACGAAATTTAGAACTCAATCTTACTTCTAACCCAATCAACCAAAAACCTAACCTATCCAAATCCTAACTCTATCGTCTCCTAATATGTCTCTAGAGTCTAGAGCATTCAATTTAAGAAATTCAATTTCACTTAACTCCGCTCCACATCACATACTTAACCTCCAGTTAAAATACTTCAAATTAGAGTTTCTAGGTTTATACTGTATTGTGAATTAATCAGTAGTACTAAAAGAGCTGCGAAGTGATCCTTGTAACAGAAAAGTGTAGATATGCTTTTACAAACACAGACAGACGGTATTTTACATGAGTTAGAATCAGAGAATTGGACCCAAGACCCAGTTCGGGTATAGGGTAACAAGAATGTAAGGATTCGGGTTCTAATTCTGATACTTGCTTTAAAAAAATAACGGTTCAGGTGTGCACAATGCTTTCTTTAAATTTGATTTGAATATCAAACTTTGGTCTGGAATCAAAGCAGGGATATGTATGTATTATTTAGGATATTCTGCCAATCAGTTTTTGGAAAATTTATGGAAACTTTGAAGAAAAGTAACAAACAAATCTTATCATTAGTGTGCCTTTACATATACTAAAACCTTTAGCATTTTAAGTATCAAAACTTTGTTACAAAGCTACAATAATGAACTGCGTCAAAAACAGGTGTTCTGAAGATCAATGTAAAAGCCATTAATGTATATAGTCTTTATTTGTGTACCTCCAAGACTTACTCTACTCACCGCTAGTGTGCCACCATAGGCTGAGAACTACTGGTTTAGTCTATTTCTAGTTGAATCTCTGAATTCTGAAGAATTCAGAGATGAAATTGGAACATATTTTCCAGAGGTTACGATAACAAAAGAGGTTATTAAAAAACGATTGAAAAAGCATCAACCTACCGCAAATATGGAAAATCATAAATCAGCAGAAATGGTTGATATAGAAACGGTAGCGAATATTTCAAGTAAAAATTTCTTCTTCTAAAATAACACATAAACAAACGACTAATGAAATTTAATTTCCTGTGTTGAAGAAGAATCGTTAGAAAAATATAAAATGAGTCTTGCCAAAGTAAATACAGCAGGTATTTAAGGTCACTATAATTTGTGGTGCTGTTTTTGGTTTTGACTTTTCTGACTATTATACAGGGTGTAACTAATATAAGTAATAGTAATAGTGTCTCTAATGATTTAGAACATATTTTGCTATATCATCATATCATCAACATGTGGTCGCATCCTGCTAGTTTCGAAAAAATGGCATTTCAAATTTTAAGTACGCCCCTATTGTATTATAGAATAATTAAAAATACTATAGAAGCAAAGAGACTCATTTTCGGGCAAAATAAACAAGTAATTTAAGCAAACACAACGTGGAGGTGCGGAATAATATTGATGTTATTGTTGCAATATCGGTATTGGCTTGCTTTGTTGGCACGTTTAACTTTAAATTAGATTCTTAAAATAAAGCAGGTCCGTATTTACTCTTATTATTTCATGCAGGTTTCAACCAAAATTGTTAAAATTTTGATAAAGATATATGACATTTTCTTATTGATTAACGGTCATTAGATACACTCATCTTTCATCCCTTCAAGGTTTATTACTTTCCATATATACACCTTGTATAATTGTTTCTTATATATTCTTAGATATTTACATCGGCATTAACTTAACATGTAAACCACATACCAAACAACAAACTAAGAGACTATTTGCACTTTCTATTCCTTGAAAAGAAGTCAGAGAATCCTTTCCAAAGAAATCTTTCTTCATGATTACGCTGTTTCCTTTTTGGACATAAGTCAAGAACAAGCTAATAGTCTAGAAAAACTGGAGAATGCAAGCATTTGTTTGTGTCCTATGAAGGTCCGGTCATGTATTCTCTTATTGATCAGAACTTGAACCCTCTCCCCGACAACTTCATATCCTGAATCTGCTGTTCAGTATCCTCTCCTCCTCCACTTCTTCTTCTCCTCACATTCAAATTCCTTATCCAATTCTTGACACGTAGAAGGATATGCGTGCGTAAAAGAGGAAGCCATTTTTTCAAATATAAGGCTGGTTGTAAATATCGCCATATGTGGGTAATTCTGTATTAAAATAATACATACATACATAATCCATTCTCCTTTTACCGCATATATATATAAAAATAAAAAATAAAATTAATAAAACAACAGTCAGCTTCGGTGGATTAGTAATTTGTATGTTTGCTTGAGGAGATCGCAGGTTCGTACCCAGCCGAGCTGGTAATCTTTCACAGCGGCAAAAATGTAAGACATGCCTTCTTTTCGGATAGGAAGTAAAACTGTATATCCCGTGTTAATGTTTGAGATAATGTTTGACACGATAAAGATCCCTACTGAGGGTGGAATTCCGGTTCCGACATTCAGCTAAATTCTAGTAAGGTTGACTAAATGAAAAAAAGTAATCGGTGTCATAAGATACGAAAGATGCTCCGCCACCCCGATTCCTCCCCCAGAACTAAATAAAATAAAAAATAGAATCAATAGTACCTAGTAGTAGTACCTAGTATTAAAAAGTAAAGTAAATAACTTCCAGTTCGATGAAGTTTTGTTAATACGTCAGTCACATTTTTAGCTTTGCTTAGCAAGTAAATGTTTCATAGCTGTGACTTGAATTGTGATCAAAATCAAAATATTTTGTAACCAGTCTAAGAGTCCCACTCAAGGAAAGCCCCGAAATCTTTAGTTCTAGGACCCCAATACATGTATGTTCCGCAACCCTCTTAGCCCTTTTACTACAAACTTTTCTGTTAGACTATGGATAGACAGAAGAAGAATATTTCGCTACGACTATGGTTTCCGATTTTAGCTAGCCATTTTCAATTTTAAACAAACCGTTTATTTTTCGTCTTGTACTTTGTGTTGAAATACCAAGAGAGTCTATGATATTCAAGTACGAGTCGAACAGATTTATTTAAGATCCAATGAACTGGATAACAATGAGTCATGCTGACACAAGATGTTTCAGTAGAAAACAAACACGAAAAGCTTGTAGAATAATGAAGAAATATATTCCTGCACGTGCTAACCAAAAAAATAGATCAAATTTCTAATATGGCAATATTTACAAACAATTAAGAATGTCAAGGTCTAAACGCCTCCTGTTTGCGTTGTGTATTGTTAGGGTTTTGCAATTACATCTAGAATTTCCTCAGTTCTTTTCTTGAAATCCAATGATTACCAAGCAGCTGTTAAACGCTTTCAATGATTAAATGGTATGTTATACATTTTTGGCAATAACTGATGAGCATGGGAGTCATAAAACATGTATACGGAAGTTCCAATATATTTTACATATTTCCTAATGGGTGTTTCGTAGTTCATTTAAGGCAAACCCCGCGGTGCGTGGAACAATCAATGACCTTCCTTCCCTCCCATGAAATAAAAAATTAAACACATGCGTTAGTCAAAAATGATGCAATAACTTTTGGAAGATATCGCAGATTCTAATTCTAGTTAAAAAAAAAGTTCAAGACATATTTCCAGTTGTCTTTAATTTTGTCGGACAGGCAGACAAAAATATTTGTTAACCGTTAACAAGGTTGAACAGCAAAAGTGCCAACGGAAACAAAAAAAATCAACTAGCCGCCTGCCTTTTTTTTCTAATTTGTCTGGTAGGTCTGAATTTTTCCCTCGTTCCGTTACTACAACCGTTATCATTTTGCCATCTGATGCTTCAACAATAGTAATTTTCTTGTTAATTCTTCGATTTCGTTATTAAGATATCAATGGCACTCCACACATTGGCTGCTGCTCCGTTATATTGCGATAATTCACACCCATTTAACAGCCCACATACATATATTCGAAAACGTATCCATTATTCATGCGTCGAAAAAATTCTTCCTACGGACGACATTGATATCGAAGGCGATCTCGTTTCTTTTATTTTTTTGTTCCTTTCTCTCGCTGTTCGGTTTCATCAGTGCACAAATCTTTGTCGTGTAGATCACATAGTACATACTAAACTTGCGTTCATGAATCATTCATGCGATTCTTAAAATACAGTAGATTCATGCGTTGTATCTCAAATGTATAGCTTCTAATACATACAGCACAAGTTCATAGATATCACTGTGACATGATTTCCTGCGGCGCGAAATTCAAGGTGGAATCGTAGGTGTCCTCTTACGAAAGATTTATTGATAGAGGCGGATTATGTTTATTATGATTGTTGAATGTAAAAATCAAAAGTTTTTATGTAGTCTTTACCATAATGGTAAACACACTTTCACCGATTGGAAAATGTTAAGAATACCTGCTGTCGCTTGGGGTGATTAAAGTTTCGACCATAAAACAACAAAATCGTCTTTCGTAAGATTTTGTCTTCAATACTTTCTAAAATGTTAAACATAATCTTTTTCCATATTTATATTAGGCCACTTTAAAAAACAATGTAGTGTAAATAATAGGTTAAGGAGTTCAATTTCGTAACAAAACTAGAGACATTAATTTTGAAAAACCAGTCTGAACAACACTCTCTGTTCTGAAGGCAAAATAATAAAATAACCAGAGGCTACGTGTTATTACTGACTATACAGCAAGATGCATATCCTAAGATAATGGAATTTATTATTATTTTTTATTAACGATTATTTGCAAACAAGTTTTTAAATATTTTAATCTGTTTCAAAATCCAGATTCGCATGTGCATATGATGGGTGAAGCAACTCAGTATGGCAATCTTTTCCGCGAGAGGAGGATCCGCTCCCCTTTTCCAGTTACGTGCTTGGTATGTACCATTTTAGGTTAAACATTAAACATTAAAACATCTTCCTCTTACTTTCATGGTTAAAACAGCTTTTATCATCTTCAACAGCAGGAGCTGGATTTCCTAGTTCTCAATTACCCGACCACCACAGATGTCACGTATTTTATTCTCGTTACAGCTTCCGCTTTTTGTCGAGCGCTCTTATTCAATTTAATTACCACATTCGTCGTTTTGTTGCTGAGCTTAAACAGTTTTTCCCTTTATTATAAATACGCTACCTTAATGTTGTTGCTGCTGCTGTTGACATTTTAGAAAGGACTTCATGATACTAATACGCTTCGATAGTGTCATGAAAATGGACTATTTATAGCGTCAGCTAAAATGTTTTATTTATAAGCAGTTAAATTACTGCAATTAATTACTGCAGCAGGATGTTTATAACAGAGGAAAAATTACTGTGCTTAATCTTGATAAAATTGTTTTCTTTTCAATTTGTTTAAAAAGTTTTGTTGCAACAAGAGATAAGTGCAAGTTTCCTTTCCATTTTATATTATATACGTCTCGCATTACACTTGAATACATTTTACTATCTGACGTTATCCATGCGTGTAGTTATCTAGGAAATTCAACGTGTACGAATGTTTATCCGTTTTTAATTCGATAAAGATGTGTTTTAAACATATTTTCATGGAGATTCCTTAAAAGCGGAAATATTTTAGAGCTTTGTTATGTCCGCATAACTCACATAATTTGTTTGTTTTTAGAGCAGAAAACTTGTATTGCATAATGTATTCTCCATTGTTGGATTTAATCTTTTAAGGTTCCCATCTTTTTCTTTATAAAAATAAGATAGAACAATTCATATCAGTTTCTTAATTTCTCGATTAGTACCTGACTCTTGGTATTTTTTCGATTCATCTTTCTTATACTGCCCAGCCAGCACACTGAGGTTATAATGACGTTATTTTTAAGTCATTATTGGTCGACGACGTCATATGACTAATAAATGATGTCCATAAGACGTCATATAATGGGACGTACGTAGACGTCTAAAAAACGACGTCTTTTGAACGTACAATACAATACGTACAAGTTTAATTAAAAAGATATTATTTTAACAGGGGCCAAGGAATACTGGTCATATTAAGCAAGTGGACACAATATAGAGATGTTTTGACTGTAGTATATAATAAATGTTATTTCCAATATTCAACTATTTATTTATAATTCCTGTCTTAGTCCTCGTATAGAACGTTTTAATGACGTCTTTGGGCTGTGATATAATGATGTCAGTTTTACGACAATTTGACGTTGTTACTGCCGAAAAAACGGCGACATTATGACGTCAGTGTGCTGACTGGGTGTTTATTATCGAGATTTCAGGCATTTCAGATTCGTTATAACCTAATCAGTAAGCAGTTCTAAGTGTCTCAGAATTTGTAACTAGTTCTGTAATATCAATTTCGATTGAGACTTCCACGGTTAGAGTTCTACAAACAACGATTCCCGGAATTTGACTGTGCCGTATTAAGATTAAGCCTGACCAAGACGGAAAAGAAAATGTTAAAGTAAAACGCCTTGCTTAATAATAGTTATATGACGCTCAATTAACAAGCAAGAAATCGCAAAGAGGGAGATGAGAGTTACAGTTTGCACTGCTTTTGGTTGTTGGTGAAACCTAACACGACACGTCTTTGGAGGTGAAGTATATAAAATGATTTTCAACGCAAATTAAGAATACACAGCATAACCCGCCTTCAGCAGCAGACAGGTATTCCTAAAGAATGCTTACAAATCAAACTTCTGCAGCGATGTTTAATAGCTTTGTTTTCGGAGTAAAACCAAGATTCGTTAACAACTATCACAAACTAGCGTATGCTATGTCAGAAAAATTAATGATCAGAAGATAACTTTAGGATCAGGGGTGTAGCTACCGCTGTAGCAGCTATATCAATGACACATGGCTCACCAGCCATCCGAACAAAACCGCAAAATCCCAATTATGCATTAGGACCTTTTCCTCAAAACTTATAGTCTGATCTATGGCTGAACTGGTATTGATGGCTTCACAGCAATTGCTCGAGAAAGCCATTAGTAACAAATTTAACACTCTACGGGGGTGCGTAGGTCCAATACATGGCCGCCTCAAGAAGGACGCAACCTTCTTTGGTATCAATATCCAAACTTCCTTACATAAAATTATCTCATGATATAAGAACCTGTTTTTTAGAATGCATACAACAGTTTTTGTTTAAAATCTTTTTTTACAATATGTGCTTTTCTTTTAGTGGTTCATTATGTAGCTCTATATTTTTTGTGTTGTGACATTTTCTTCGCTCAGAGTCAAACGACACCTAAAAAAAAGTGACTTGGTGGCATTTTTTACACACTAACACGTTCAAAGAACAAACAGCCGTCTTCGAAACACCAGGAAAATCAAAAGAAGAAATTCAGGCTGCTGGTCAGGGAACTGTAGTTTCTCTGTGCGGTGGAAGTGTAGGGAGGATTCACTGAATAAAATTTCGTTTTGAGCGGTCGCGATAAAAGTGACAGTATCTACAATTCAAGTGGGACTTGAAGTATCGCATATACATTTCATTGTTTAAGAGTGTATCAACAGGTTTAACATTTTTTAAGGTTGTGATTTACGAGGCCCACCTCCGTTTAGGTTATGACCACGGCCCCCTATGGCACAACGAATTGAGGTTGCCGTCCGTCTCCGAGGGATTTCCATCACTCCTAGTCCATCATTCAGACTGTACACTGCCCAGCCAAGTCTAACTTAAATATGTCTGAGCAATATGCTATCCGACAATGTGTATATAAATAGTATAAGTAGTACCTAGTTTTTAGTAGGGTCTATTGGTCAATGTATGATGCGGAGCCTACTCAGTGCTAGCTACGTCACTGTTTAGGGTCTAGAACGCCAAGCACGCTGTGCAATAACTGTTACTGTTACCTACTGAGTTTAAGAAGTGCCTTAATTGCAGTCTTATTGGACTAAATATATCAAAGTAAGTCTGGAAAACTAGTTTCATTAATTTACTACCAGCTAGGGCTTTGGCAAAATTGTAAGTTGGACTTGAGTATCAACAAGGAATAGAAACCAAGCGGAATTTGTTGATGAACCTCAGAACTAAATTAAGGTCTCTATCACTAGTTCTGTGTAACTAGTTTTGCATGACGACATTCTCATATCGATTATGAATTATGATCGACTAAATAAGGTATAAGCGTCAAGTTGGTATTACTGACTGTATGGCTCCGAGATAAAGTAGGTGAATAACAAGTTCAAACAATAGCACAAGTCTTTGACAGGCTTGACTTTAGAACATTAACAGATAGTTCAACAAACTGATATCTATCAAGAAGTCATGAAGGGCAAATATAGATGCATCGGGACATACTAAGAAAAGACTCGATGCTGGGATAGAACCTTCAAGATAAAAGAGGTAGGGGTGGGCCAAAATGTCTTTAACTTTTGTTTAATGAATTTAGGCCAATGGCAAGAAATTGAATAGTTTTGAAGAAATTGAAGTTGTATGTTGATAATCTAGGTTCTTAAGAGAATATGACACTATTATTATATATGTACATTGTTTTAGAATATTGTGCATAAGTAGCTACAAACATGTTGATCATATCTTCACTAAATTTGATTTTAATGCCTCAAAAAATCATTTTCCAAGAAAAAAGTGGAGAGATTGAGGACTTTCCTGGTGGTGCTTGTACAATGAGTTTTAAGAAAGTCTATAGAATCAAGAATCATATAGATCTCCGTTAAATTGGAATGTTACATCACCGTATAGAGGGCTTTTAACTCTGAATTAATAATATTTAATCAGTCGTACCCACCAGTAATTTCCTAGAACGAAATATAATGATGAGTGATACATATATATGCAAGGTATCTTGAAAAACTTGATGGATGCTGAGAAACCGTTCAAAGGAATCTCAACAAAAACTTCTATTCTTATAGCAAACAAAAGATTATTTTTGTCTGTTATATCCAAAAAATCAAAAAGCATAGAATGAGGAAACCTAAAGCAAAATAATCAAGATTTTATGTAATATATCCCACTAATTAACAAAAAAAAAGATAAAAGAAGTCGAGAACAATAATTTACTCAAGCTCAAGGATCTGTCTTAAGTCCCTCTAGGGTAACCACTGATAGGTCAAAGCTAAGCAATCAATCAGGAGTTAACTCGAAGATCAACATTAATTATTTATAATAAAATATCACTTCCTATTGTGTTATTTTATAACATTATAAATATATGCACAAAAACCACTCAAAATGAATTTATTATGAATTTATTTTCCAAACAAACTTTTTAGAAAGTGTTCAGAACGACTCTCAATAATAAATTCAGAACGACAGGAAATGATTATAATATTTAGGAAATTATTATATTTTTTGAAATCTATCTGTATAGATGATTATTCTCTAGACTTAAGAAGTATCATCAGGGATTTTCAACTTTTTCTTCATAGACTGATTTAAGCTGTTATTCGAGATGTGTTCGAATACCATATTTTATGACTGCTCCTTTTTTATAGTCATCTTAAATTTGAGATATGATGAGAATTTTTATCCTTAGTTACTTAACACTCTTCATTTTTATTAAGGTTATAATAAATATGCAGATAAATCTTCATTTTCAGCTGAAATTTCAGTGTAAACGCAATCCTGAAGGGAGTATCGATATATATATATATATATATATATATATATATATATATATTATGCAATGCTATTATACTAAAGGCTTCTCATAGAGATCTAATAACAGTAGTTACAGATGCATTTTCAGCTTTTACTTTTAGTTGTTGGAAATGTCATATAGATAATCAATATTTATTAGTTCGAGTCTAATATATCATTATTTTTATAGGTATGTATCTATTATTTATAGTATTATAGTTGGATCGATACAGAAGGCAATGGTTTGAATATATATTTATTAATAAATGATTGTATTAATGGTAACATATGTGTCAGACAAATTAAATTAGATTCGAATTGCGCTCACAGATGATTGTTGGGTTGCCTAAATATATTAGGACCAAATTTGGAAATACTTCTGATGAAATTTCTTCAAATTCGACGGTTTTATTTGAATTAGGAACAAAATAAACTAGTCATAAAAATATTGAAATTATAAAAAAAAATATTAACTATAATGACGCTATCAATAATCTATAATATTATATCTTTAGATGATTTCTTTTCTAATTACACCAGAAATATTTCCAAGTTTTTCCCCGGTATATTTAGACAACTCAACAATCACCCATGAGCGCAGCTGATTTTTCTAACTACCTATACGAGTCTCATTTAATTTGTCTGACAGTTTACATAAGTATTACTTTTATTAAATATTTTCTGAAAAGTGAAAATTAGATGTAATTTTTAAAATCCATACAAGAAATCTGCATAAGACTTCAAGCATTTATGTTCTGCACACTAAAAAGAGCTAGTAATAAAATTAATGAAATTACAGATAAAAAATTCTCCTAGACTCAGTAGATTATAGCTATGTATCAAAAATAATAGCTGCAAGAAAGCCATTACTATGAAGTCAAAAATATGATAAGCCACTATTGGAGTACATCATGTGGAATTTCATAACTCCTGCTTCCACATAGCCTGTTCAGTTAGTTTCAGTTCCAATAGGACTCTATGCTGTTATGTTAACATATTATCGTATGGTCAGTCATGCCAGGCCAACTCAAATAATAAGTTGTATTGGATTCATCCATGCCTTCTCACACGTTCAATTAAACTAAATATATTTCATTAATTACAGTGGTACCTAACCTTCATCGTACCCCTTGACCTAACCAGGAAGACTGTCGTTACCCCACCCCAGGAAAAAATTCCAATATTTGTCGAGTGTTTTATATTTTTGTCTTATATACAATTTTATTTCGAAGGGGGTATTTGCTCACCGGTTAGGAACCACTGCTTTAATAAAATGGACTAAGTTCAGAAAAATCTAGGACAAATTAGATTTAAAGTTGTTTACATGGACACATATTATTATCAATTCTGTGATCTCTAATAATTTCTTGTAATAAAAGCAAAGTTGCACCATTATTTCCAGGTATTACGCTGCAGTCTTGATATACTTAACAGTTAAATGAGAAAAATAAATCTTTAGAAAAAAATTGATTAAAGCCAAGTTAGTGTAGAGTGTAGACCTAACTAACGACCGTAAACAATGCGAAAATAATTTTTAATTCATTAATATATGCAAGAAGACAATCAACTCCCTCGTTCATTTCTTTGTTAGTCTCAACATAATTGTGATAAATTAATGCAACCAATGAATCGTAACGAAAGCCATTTTGATCAGCCTATATTAAGTTAAATTACCACATCCAGCGACACGAACGATCAGCCACAATTTATCAAACTGGTTCAATAATTCTTCATCAATTTATAAAAATAATATAAAATCTTAAAGAAGCTTCAATGTAAGAAAAGTCTATTAAAGGAAAGCTTTCTTTTGTAATATAGACGCATGAAACAGGGTAATAAATAAATAGTTGTCATATCAGTAATCTTTATGTACTGCAATTGCGCCATTCCAGCATGTGGTTATCTGAAATTTACTCGTGCAAAAATTATTTAATGAAAAAAATCTTACTGACAAACAGGAAAAAGTTCTTGGCCCAAGTAGCGTACATACCTGTACATTTGAGCTCGTTTCGAAGTTCATCGGAACCAAGAAAACAGTCCGGTGTTCCATCACAGAGTTTAGATAGTTCGTAAAGTTGTAATACATCTGTCGATTCGTTTACTTGGCAGCCAAAATAACCGTCTTCTAAATTTAGAAAAAATATTTCCTTTTTTATACCAAACCCAATCCCTCCATATTGAGACTGGGCAGTCTGAAACAAAAAGCGAACATTAGTAAATGAACAATTTTGGCACATTAATTGTTAGATGGTGTGAGAACAAGCATATACACAAATCTATAGTTTCGTTGTTAGTACCCGTGTTTGTACACCGTGACATGATTAAAAATAAAACAACATTAGTAAGTACATACGTAAATGGTGTTTACATTAGCGGTAAGTCCAGCCGTTACACACTACAACTATATAATTCTATGTATTTAACATATCATGCATCTTTACCGTAATCAAGGTAAAATCAAGGTTTTTCGTCGTTGTTTACTTCTCTATTATTTTATATATATATATATAAACCCGTGTGCATTTTGCATTTAACTATGAAGTTAATTGTTACTACGAAATCTCCTAATAAATATGTTTAATATACAGGTAAGTTTCCGTCTAGGTTATTAATTCTATAAAATTGCCGAAAGAAGAAATAATAAGATTTAATAACAATCAAGACTTTCTATCAAGGATTAAAAGACACGCCCATGGTTTTAAATAGCAATTTTCATAAAAATTTTACTTTCCCTCCATTTTTTAGCCTGAAGAAACAAACGAATTTAAAATAAACACCAAAAATGAATATACAGCTAGCTGAAAATTTAGATAACCACATTTATCAAGTTGTTAATGCCAACAATCTTCTCATGTTTTCCTAGTTATTCATGGATTTGTCATGGTGGCCACCTAGGAATTTAATTTTTGTCATACAACTTTCCTGAAGAAAGAGAGCCCAATTCGCTAATTTGGAAAACAGTAAAAATGTTTTTTTTCTTCTTCGTGATGTTGTTGTAGATGAAATTTATTTTTAAAACCTTTTTTTTGCACAGGTGTCAGATTTACCTTTGCACATACCATATTTAAGTATTGTGTTGATTAAATAGCGGTTCTTTTTTTACCGGTTTTACTTCTTTTTACAATTGTTTATTTATGTAAGGTCACTAGATTTAATTTTTCGTTATGTGACTGTTACTTGTCGTTACCTAAGGCGCAATAGTAAAATAAGCAGATTGCGGTTATTTTTCAATTTGTATTTTTTCTCTCTGTTGTTGGCTTTACTTATACGTATTATTTCAACGAATAGTTGGTATTTATATTGATAGCACATAACTGTAAAATATTCAAAGTTTAACTAGCGTTTTTCTTCTATAAGAACACCCTTTTTTCATTTGTCTTGGTGTTGGTTGATACCATTATTAATGTTTTGTTCAGCTTGACCTATGTAGCAATCACTGCAGCATATACAATCCACTTAATTATACAGTTTAATTTTAAGTTTTTTTTCTTTTTAAGATTGGTAAATAAAGTAACATGTAGCGTTGTGGTTGTCTTTTATATATTGCAAAATATAATACGTAAATAATAGTTTAATTAATATTCCTTCATAATCATACCCCTTTATATCTATGCAAGTTTTTTTAAATTGGAACCAAGAGCAAAGATGCATAAAAAATTAAAACTTCAGCGCTGATAGGGAAAATTCCAGTTATGATACGCAGCTCAAATAGCTAAGTCGCTAAGTTATGTTCTATGCTAAATCAAGCACTTCTCACATTACAATTAGCTCTAGAAAATTCAGAGTAAAAATCAAGTCAATCGATTTCAGATCTTTTTTAAACCTTTTTATGTATCTTACGATAAATGAGATGCAATGTTGACTTTGTCGATACCAAGATCTGGCAATTTTTGTTAACATAACCACTAAAAGATACTTAAAATATTTCATACTTATTATATATCATTTAAAAGGTAATTTTATATGGACATGGTCTACGAAAAGATCAACGGTCAATAGTACATTAATATTAGATCAAAATAGCATGAAGAAAAAAATTAATAGAAAGAAAATTGGCATAAAAGTTTGCAAATGCCTACTATTTAAGAAACCGTAGGAAGCTTACGTAAGAATTTCCAAATAATTCGATTTTGGTAGGTTGAATGTAGAATACTACGCAAGAGAGCATTGTTATTGCTTGTCAATTTTTGTTTTTGTTGATGTAGCCACGACTTGCAGTTTCGGAATTTAGCATCAAAAATGCAGAAGATGCAGATGATGGGAACACATGTTACATGTTTGATGATATGTCTCCGAAACTATAAGTCGCAGCTAAGTAAAACTAAAAGTAACTTGTGAATAATTGTACTAGCAATAACAAGGCTCTCTTGTGTTTTCTAGGTTAAACTAACATATTTCGAGTTTTTTTAGAAATCTTTACTTAAGCTGCCGCATCTTTTCCAAGATAGGGCCTTGAGCACACCTTCCACAACTCGAGACTCATACTCAGTTTCTTAAACATTGTATTTGCAAACTTTTTGATGAGTTATGCGCTATTGTAATTATCTTTTAAATATACTATGACATATTTTAAGTGTCTGTTATTGAAAATGTTTTCAAGTTAGGACGAATCCATTTAACTTTTTTTATAATATAAAGACTAACAAACATTCCGCTGTCATTTCGATGTTTGCAGTGTGTCTACTGATGACATTTTACGTAAATATGGTTTTCAGAATGTATACCAAAATATTCAATCAGTAGCCCATAAGCAGACGAATATATTATTTAGAATGAGCGAAAGAAATTTTCAAAAACTCATTTCAAACATCAAGTGTAGCATTTCGTTTAGCTATGAACTAACCTTACTAGCCATTTTGTTCTAGAGTCCTCTGACTTTGAAAGCGTATTGCTCGGCAACTACTGAACCATATTAAATATTTTAAAACGAGCAAATAGTATAGTTATTTGTATTATAAGTAAAGAAAAGTATTGTATTTCTTTACGAATCGCGATCTTTCTAATCGAGGCATAGCCGAGATTAGAAAGGCGATGAGTAAAGAACTTACTTTTCTTTAAGAATAATACATGTTAGTTTTTCGGATACTTGATGAAGCAGACTAAAATCTAACAAAAACACTAACGTCAAATTATGTCAAAGTATGACAGCATACTCAGCATAGTGAAGGAAAGTGTTGCTAACGAGTAAAGCCACACAATTGTTTATTATTTGGACTAAGAGTAAAGAAATGGTTGCTATAAAGAAAAGAGATACGTTTCTTTACGATTTTGTAACAAGAAATGTAGTTAATTTCCATTGAGTGTCCGAAAAAATTTATTTCTACATAAAACATTAAAATATTATATTTCTAACTGGTATACTTTTGTTTTTATCGGACGATACGCAATAAAAGGTACCCATTTTTAGGGATAATTTCATTGAAAGTAAGTTAACTAATTTTTTTCTCAGAAAGTAAATGTCATATATCTATGAGATTTTTGTAGGGGTTAGAAAGAAACCTTGCGGTTCTTATGTTATTAATTTTCAGTTAAAAAGGGTTTTATTTAAGATTTATGCGAAAAAATAGCGAACTATGCGTTCTTGTTTATTAATAGACATAACGTTAATTTTTTCCGCTAAGTCAACACTTTTCATGTGTAGACATTATTTTTTTCAAAAAAATGTTCCTAATTTTAATAATAAAAATGTGGAAACAAAAAACCGATTTTTAATGACAAGCGGTTTCTACAAAAAACGGTTTTTTTGTTATTGCACTTTTATTGTTAAAATTCGGAACATTTTTTTAAAGAAAATAATGTCTACATATGAAAAGTGTTAATCTAGCGACAAAATTTGACGTTATCTTCATTAATAAACAAGAACGCATAGTTCGCTATTTTTTCATATAAGTCTTAGATAAAACACTTTTTTGTCCGACAATTAATAGGATAACAACCGCAAGGTTTCTTTCTAACCCCTACAGAAATCTCATAGTTTTATAACATATACTTTCTGAGAAAAAATTCGTTAACTTACTTTCAATGAAATTGTCCCTAAAAATGGGTACCTTTTATGGCGTATCGTCCGATAAAAATAAAAGTATACCAGCTAGAAATATAATATTTGATTGTTGTATGTAGAAATAAATTTACTATTTGCTCGTTGTTAAAATATTGAATTGGGTTCAGTAGTTCCCGAGTAATACGCTTTCAAAGTCAAAAGACCTGTTTGATGACGTATCATTTAATTTCATTTCATTGAGGACAAATGTCGTTGCCGAAGAACTCTTGAGAACCCCAGCCTTGTTTATTTTATCATTTAATTATTTTTCTTTACATTAAAAGTTATACGACTCTACTATTGCTTATTACTGTTTTATAATATCTACTTCATTTATTTGAAGCTTTGTGCAATAAACAGGAACTAAAGAGTAATTTTGTTACGTACCTTTCCTTTCTGAATTATGTGCGATAATATACAATCTTTTATTATATTGAAATAAATTGGAGTGCTATGTGCATTTTCCAGTCCTTCACGTAATTATGATTTTCCTATTTGATTTAAAATTAAATATAAAAATTGCAGGTTTGTTTGTTTATATTTCTATTATCTTTGATAATGAGGCTTGTCAGTTGAAACAATTGTCAGGTATATTATAATAAACTTTTAATTAATTAAAAGTTTTTAATTTAATTGCTTTTATTTTTTTCACAGCAGGCATGATTTAGCAATTCCGTCTTCGGGTTTCGATAGAATTTTAACAATTTTAATAAATTGTGTGGCGCAGTTAGCAAAAGACTTACTGAGGAAGTTATGAAACTATCCTCAGAGCTTACTGGTCTATAGTACAAATCATGCCATAAATCCCGAGTGAAAGATCTTGCAGTACAGTTAGTTAGTTCATTTCAGTCTACATTTTGGGGGTCAAAGTATTTCTTGTTTATTTCGAATAATCTTAATGACATTGTAAAATCATGTCTTGAAAGTCTTGAACTGCTGAAGTACCATATCAATATCAATGTAACAGTGGTGGCTCCTGAATAACCTCTTGGAGAGGGGGTGCAGTTGAACTTGTCTTATTCCATATATTTATGAAACAATCTTATTCCTTTTGCAATCCAATTTAATTCGCAACTACTTTTTCAAACTGTATGATAGGTTATATCTATTGAATATACACAGAAGGCAACTTCTTCATTACTATAAAAACAAACGTGAAATTATGTATTACAAAAAAAGATCAAAAATTGTCGGTTAAGAAACTTACAAGGTTGCTATATAAGTAGTTTGTATCGTTGCCCGGATCTAAAATATCTCTACATCCGATTATTATTTGGTCTCATCTTTGTCAAGGTTATGTTCATATTCTTCCATCACGTAAGAAGAAGAAACACACCAAGTTTCTTTTTTGCGATAATAAGAGTTATGCAGATCTTAATCGAATATCAATCAATTTTAGAATTTAAATGGATATTTTCTTTTATAAAGGTCTAGTCATGCTGTCTTAGGCTGATTGAAGAAGATTAAATGGTATGGTTGATGAGAAATAAAAAATTTAAAATATTAGAATACTAAGGCTTGACCATCCTTGAAGATACGTGTTTTTGTGTTTATTTGCGTGGGAGTTAACTATGTATTATTAATCATTTATATGTTACATAAAGCAACTCATATTGCAACAAAAATTGACCGGATATGGAAGCACAAAGCGAAACAATTTCCTTTCGACAAAGTAACTAGCCAACCGTTATCGCAAGGTCGATATAAAAGAAGAGTCCTTTCAGTTTCCTTAAAAAATATGGCGCGCTATAAATAATTGTACCAGCCACACTGGTACTGTTATATGACTTGGAAAAAGTGAAAAATTATAGCAATCATAAAACTTGCATAGTGTAAATTACGTCAGTGGCGTTAATTTTGTCTTTATAAACAACAATAATAATAAATTGCAAGGTCGATTACAAAAGGAAATTATTCTGGCGTTTTATTTCCCAACAGGTTTAACGGAAAGGATCAATCTTCGTTTTAAAGTAGTTCTACCGCTGATGATTAATTTAAATAAATAATCATGATGCGCGAGAGTTAATTTTAAATTCTGACTAAAATTTGCCTTAAAGGATTATTTTTATTACTAATGCAAATTTAATGTTAGTTAAACAACTGCTTATTTTATCTCAAACTTATACTATTTTGATAGTTTTACTTAAACCAGTTAATTTAAATTGAGTGAGCAATTAAAGATCAGATAATTCTGTAAACTGGAAGAAAACACGTCGCACGAATCACTAGTTGGGTTCATCGGTACATCTAGCGGTTATTTAATCAATCAACTCACCCGTGTAACTTTTGATTGAAATTACATTCTATTTGAGGTGAATTGTTTTTATCTTTGTTTAAAGCTCATTAATCTTTGTTTAACTTGTTAATAACAGCTTGCTTGCAAAAGAACGATATTCATGGAATAATTATACCTGGGATGAAAACAGATACAACAAAACGGTTTTCTTTATTGAAAAACTGCATTTGTTTATTACTTTCTTCATTAGGTAGCTGCTACTTCATGAATATGAATTAGTCTTATAGCATAATGGCTAATTCAAGCTGAAATGAAAAAGTTTCTGAGATATGGTCTAAGATATGAAGCTATATCTAGTTTAAAAATATGACAAATTAAAAGAAGGCTAAAAAAGATGTTATCTGTCAAAATGTCTCAACTACCTAAATGCATTAAACATTTTCTTAAGATTTTACAAAAGTGCGATCGATACCCTGGACCATATAGGTCGAGAACAATCTAGAACAAGAAGCTTTTATTGAAGTTCTGGAATAACGCGGAAGCGCGAGTAAGAAATTGAAAAATCGAAGATGATGACCTAGAAGAAGCTTCTAGATAACTATTTGTAGATAGCTTAAAAATTGAAGATAGCTCTAAGATTTAGAATTTCAACAAGAGTTACATATTCCGATATTCCGACTTGTAAAGAATAACAGATTTGTTTTGCGTAAGTTCTAGAATTTTTCCGGCTCAAGGTCTTGAAGTTCTAAAGTCGGTGTTGCAGGCGTACAATTTTGGCAAAGTTTTGGTTTTTATATGTTTCATAGCTTCAAAGTTTCAAATATTTAATGTATCAAATTCTTCAAGTTTTACAGACTCTTAGTTTCAGTACCAAGAAATTTTTCAGTTTCAAATTTGGAGATTGATCTATTTAAGAAACAGTACACTGCTGCCCTTCACCACAGCCAAACATATATACATACATAATCCATTCCCCTTTTAGCGCATTTTCAGTGTCGGGGTTACATACCATCTCTTATGGGAGTGCAACGGAGATAATGAAGCTATTGTAGCAAGTACATTACGCTTCCCAGTACTTTATCACTCATACAACTTTTATACCTTATCCTAAGGAGCTTAAATACAAATTCAGTCGCAACCGAGATTTATAAGTGACCTTATATTATCTGCAATCTTTATTATTGAAAGCAATAGTCTATAATATTACAGCGATAGCCAATACGCTAAAAATATTAATTAATTCAATTATTCCCCTACTTGTTCATAATTTCTAAAGTCCCTCTGGACTTTCAACTATCGACCTAATCATTTAAAACAGAAACTACGAAATAATTAAGTTGAACAAAAAACACAATAGGCCCAAAAATGATAGAGATGTGATCAAAGGCAGCCGAGACAAGTAGGTTGAGTTTTGTTGAGTGATTTATTTTGGCTCCATTTATATAAAAAATAATCCTAGAACGACCCTGTGTATAATGAGATATTTTGTTTGGGTTAAGTTGAAATTCAATATGCGTTCTTGACAAATATTTAAAGACAGCTGTATTTCAATAAACCTTCGATATTGCCAATACAGTAGAAACTGCCTAAACTGACCACCTTTGGGACTGACCCAAAATGGTCAATTTAAGCAGGTGGTCACTTTGTAAAAGTGTGAATTCTTTATACACTACAATTTGCCCAAAAACAGCCCACACTCGTCAGCATTAAAAATATCCTCTGATATAAAGCCGAATAAGAAAATCCCTTACTGTTGCAGGATCAGTTTCATTTGCATCACCAACTAAACTTTTCTGGAAAATGTTTCGTTTCTTAAACGATTCGATGCTTTAAAATTAGGCAAATTTGACTGCTGAGCAAATTGTAATGTTACTTCTTGTAACATTAGTCCAGAAAGTCTTGCATTTACACTGCACATTTTTAATAACCAATTTAAAGTTAATTGATTAACCACTTCAAATTCTGTTAAACGTCTTTTTCTAAAGGAGTCTAGAGTATCTTCTTCGTAACGTTGTTGATATTCTAATTTTCTTTTTTTAATATTATTTACTGTTGTTTTGCTAACAGCAAAATGTTCCGCTGTTTTTCTTTCACTGTGGTTTTCTAAAAACACCTTTTGTTTTTCTTGTAAATTTAGTTCTTTTTAAACTTTTTTTAAAGTCATCTTGATCGCACTAATTAACACAATGGTTTCAATCAACAGATGAAACAAGACTGATTTTATAAAACAATTTTAAATCTATTCAAGGGTTACTAATGTGAAAGTTTGCAGGTAATGAATTTCTCAGAAGCAAAAATAAAGTCTTAAAACTTGGAAATACCTGAACCCAACTGGTCACTATTAAGGGATTATGATGCATTCTTAGAAATTCTTTGAATGCAATTTACATGTACATGCCTACTTAAACCTTAAAAAAATTAGTTATAACTGTTATAAGTAATCCCTTGGCTAATGGTCACATTACACAAACATTTTTAAACAAATATTTGAGGTAAATGTGGTCAATAGTCATAAAAGAGAAGTAGTCAGTTTATAGAGTATAAATTACATTAAAGTAATGGGATTTTTGCAGGGACTGAAAAAAGTGGTCAATATGACCAGAGGGTCAGTTTAAACAGGGGTCAGATTTACAGGTTTTACTGTAGTTCAAATTAATATAGTATCCATATCGTTTCTTAGTTAAGATAGTTCTTGCAAACGAAATTCATGATACTTTTGATAAATAATAAAGATAATGAACCTCTTTTGGTCAAAATTACGTACAGATTTCATATAAAAATAATTTATTAGTCTGGGATAAATCAAATATTCTCTTGTTCATTTAGGATTATTTGTGTTCAAGTTAGAAAAAACTGCAAAAGCAATTTTATTTATTCGTCTGCAATATCTTTTAGTGACATATCCCTTTGTATTTTAAACTACAAATAAGATTTTTAGCAGTCAATAATATAATAAATTTCGTTTCATGTGTCAAGTTTACGATTGTAAATTTCAGGTAGAAGATGATAAGCACTCGTTAAAATGAGCATTTTAGAGAGATATCTTGTAGGTCTCTTATTGGGTGTTATTATCGTCAGTTTTGATTCCATTGGAAACATTAATTACACAGGCCTGCGAGAAATTTGTGATCAAACCAGACTAGGTGATTCTTATAGATTTTTGGGCGTAGAATTCGATGGCGTCATTTGTATTTGAATGACAGCATATCAATCATTTTGTGTATTAACGTTAATTAACGTCAATACTACGCTACCACGGCAATATCTCTGCGAAAAATTTGTGCACAAGAAAAGTAAATATCTTAAATTGTAGCTGAATGTTGGTACTTTCAAATGCATATGACAAAATTTAATCCTATATTAAATATTTTGCGTCATAACCTTGAAAATGGTCAAAATAGGCCATTTTTGCACTTTTAAGTGCGAATATCTCAAAATCATGACGTGATACGCATTTTTTTCTGACGCCATCGAGTTCTACGCACAAAAATGTATAAGAATCACCTAGTCTGGTCTCCTATGCAGAAACAAGTGCTATTTTTGTTCCGTAGTGTTAATGTTGGTCAATAAAAAGGGACAATCCGGCCCTGGAATACAGAAGAAAATCCACTAAACGAAGTTTTTCATCCAAGTGGGATGGAAAGAAAAGAAATTAAAGATTGTTTAAGACTTTTTTCAAAAAGTCAAAATTTGTTGGCCTGTGTTATTAATCAAATGACGGATTATGTTTTCTACGAGGACTTTACAATAAACTTCAAGCAACATTCAAATTAGTTTTTTTATGTAACGTTGTAGTTAAAGTTAATGATAATAACGAATATCTTCCGTAATGGAAATTATTTTAAAGTCCGCCGTTAAATTTGAATAACAGCTCAAAATTCAAGGAAAGTTACATTCGCTACGTTCCTGCTCCAGTTGGCAATTTCTTTTGTGAAGTTTTGTGTTATGGGCATTGTTTTCTAGTTTTAATGGCTTATACCATTGTTGTGTCATGTTTAGTGAAATCTAACGTGAATCTTTGTAGATATGATTTTTGTAATTAGGAATTTTTGTGATAAATCTTTGGAAATTATGTTTTTACGTGTAATATATTTTCAAAGTTTTATTCAATGTACAAGCTTCAATTCTAATAATCTTTGATATAGTTTGGCTCAACAAACTGCTGATGTTTATTTTATTAACAAAATTTTTTGATTATTAAAAAGAATTGCTCGGATCAATTTAACGTAAATTTAAAAGGGAGGTGTTTTCTTAGTCTGTGGACTTCCCCCCTTATTATCTAATCAGAAGCTTTTGTGATTAACACCCACGATGCCTGGGTATAATTTGATTTAATAAGATGTCTCGGCCGGAGCATTGAGATTTATGGTAAGTATATTGTAAAGTAAATATTATGTATTTATGGTTTTGATTGACTTTAGTTATTATTTTGTAAAGTCGGTTTGCTAGGGTAAACCTATACTTGCTGCGCCTTAGGGTAAACATACTGACTTTCTCATATTTTCTACAAAATTCGCCATAATTTCTAGGTTTTCTAGATCATCACTAAAACAATACGTTCTGAGCATCTCCAGGCTAACCAGCTCAATTCAGACAAATGGGTTTCCTAGGCACCAGTCCTGGATTAGTTAAGAACGGAGAATTGATAGTTTCAAAATGGTGTGACCTTTGACTGCGTAAATCTCATATAATTTGAATAATTCTGTATCTCTAGGGTTTTTATAATCGGTCATCAATAGCATGAAAAATCACTTCTATTTGGAAGAAACGTAATCTTGCTTTGCATGCCAAGAAATATCGATACATAAGAATACATTCGGTACGGTTGCCAAGTATGGACCACTTGGAAAAACTAATGCAGATATTTCTCGAAATTTCTAATACATACATGTTCTGATAAGCACAAAATCTGTCCAAAACCATCCAGCAATATCAGTGAAGCTGCTCTGCGCTGGTTAACCAAACAATATAACCAAAAGCATTTCTTGCTTGCGATTAACGGTTACTGAATAATGTACCTAATGGGAAAAATATCGAGGGAAAGGAAAAATCGTGCATCTCGTTATGATTTTTGTTTGAGATTGTTGCATTTGCAACCCGAGAGCACTACTTTAAGTAACATTAGGATATGGCACTTCACAAAGCGTCTTCAGCTAAAAGTCGTAACGTAAACTTAGGTATGCATCATGAGTAGTTGCACAAAATGAAATGTTGTCTAAAAATATTAAAGTTTGCACAAATAATTTTCAATTGTTCGTATTGATGATGTTAACATTCTCCCATTTCTTTAATCGTTGGTACAGTAACTATCAAGCTAAAAATAAGAAAACGCAGTCTTTTAGAAAAAAAAAACAGAAAACCTGTCTGCAAATCAATTTCGATTCAAAATAAATGGAAGGTCTGAAAAAAGCCGATTTAGCTAAGATCCAACATATTATGGGAGGAATTACGAAAAAGCGTTGATTTTTCTTCACGTACTTTTTTTTAACTTAGTGCTTTCAACTGTGTGTAGCTACTTATATGATTCATACCTTAGTAGTGGATATGAATTTCTCGATTATCACATTTTGATTAGACCTTAACAAGAACAAAAATTGACATGCATTTTCTATAGAAACTTATCATCTCATCGTTTATTCCTTTTTGATGCAGAAATCGACAGCTCTATCAAGATCAAATTCAAGAAGTTATTTTCTCCAATTGGCAGCGCCAGATAATAATCAGTAGTTAGTTGTGAACCAAAAGCAAAATTTTTCTAAAGTCATTAACAAGACAAATATTATTATGAATTTTGACACTTGCAAATTATAAAAATATCCCGGCAGCTTTCAATAGTCAAAAATTCATAAATTGAAAGGGTATCCGCCGCCAAAGAAGAACTGTAAATTCAACGTTAACTAGTTTAATCCTTCCAAACTAAATTTAGACAAACTTTCATCAGTAAGAAACCAGTTAACGCGAAGAAGAAACCACATGCTGCGACTTATTTAAGCGGAATGTAGCAGGTGAACTATTTGCAAATTATAGATATGTGTGTGATGTGAAGAAGAATGCAACGTAAGAAGAAGAAGGGATGAATAACCTTTTACAGTAGATATTTTTATGTTACAAATATGGAGGGGAAATTACTGTTATTAAAGGAAAAATACTTTCTTGCTCGATCACCGATCCAAATAGAAGATAGCCTGTTAAATTGTATTTTCCAATATTAGACTTTAAATATCTAGGAGTTATAATAGATAAAATTGTGTGATTTTCGCGATACAGATCTTCCTTTTGTATAAATAACAAAAGGAAATTATAGTTTTTAGTTAGATTGAGTAATTTTATTTTGCAACTTGCGTCCTCTAGTATAAATTAGATGAAATCGACTGGAAAACGATTTCTTATAAAGTGGATAATAATGGATAATAATAAACAAATAAAACTCAAACTTACTATTATTAGCAGTATTGTTGTAAGAATAAATTTATTACGTAATGAGCTCTTAATAGCAAAACATCTTCATTTCCAAGCAGGATCATTATTATTTTAATTACGATAAACACTTTTATGGACATACAATTTACCTCCAAGTGAAGTGAAGAAAAGAAGAAATTAAAAAGTTAAATAGCTAGCTGGATCCAGGAACTAACTTAAGTTAAACCTTCATGTTACAACTTAAAGTTATTTAATCTTTAATTACAGCACAACAAGGCTGTTAATGAATATTTACCAAGTAACTAAAACATGTGGAATTACGAGTAGGTGCTTTCAAACACCACCTATTATGTGCCTTGTTTAATGTTAAGTATGAGGAAACTACTTTGTAGAGGAAACACCTACCATCTTTCTTTGTGTGTGTGTATGCGTATCATAATATATCGGCATTTTATTCTCGTCACAAGATGACAATTAGCGTTAACAAACGCATGTACCTGTCCTATGACTAGATACAAGGTTTGCCTCGCCCTGTCAAGTTATTCTATCAGAAACATAAATAAATGGATAAAAGGAATTTATGGGATGCGCTACAGTAATAGGTTAAAGCCAAAACCTTCGTTATTCGACGATCAATTTAAAATTTTTTAAATTGGAGGAATTCCTGTAAAGTCTTAATTGTGTTGATGGATTTTTAGTTCAAGACTGGGTATGTATGAATTATGTGAAAGATAAACTAAACGGTTGGATCTTCAATATATCTTGCAAAGTTTTATTTAAAGATATTTGAAAGGAATGTTGAATTTTAAAAAGACTTCATATTTTCCAAAACGCATTGATTAATCAGAGATTAAACTTGGTCTTCTTTTGCAATTCTTCTAATGCGTCGATATAAAATTTGAAAACCATTGTTGATTGTTGAATTCGTTTACCGTCGTTGACTTTGACATATTAACAGGAATTACAATGTTGCACACCATCTAGGGACGTCGGAAGTATTTTCGCTTAGGGGGGGCGAACTTCGATTTCACAGATAAGATAAACGAAATATCGCCGAAAGTGGGCAAATCACCGAATAGATCAGAAACGTCGATGCCGAACTCACAGACAGTTCTTCAAACTGCTGAAAGAGGTTGAGTCGCCGAAAGATATCTGTCGACAAATCGCCGAAACACATCTGTGGATAAATCGCCGAAATTCATCTGTGGATAAATCACAGAAGGTAGTCAAAACACCGAAAGGTATATTTGGATAAATCGTTGAACGCAGGCAAAACGTCTCAGCGCATCTGTGGACAAATCGCCGAAACGTATTTGTGCACAAATCGTCGCCGTAACTATTTTTTAGCAATTTTACAGGAGCGCGGTTTAAATGCTTATAAAAACTTTATTGCAGATGACATGATGAAGTATCTGAAATGTTGTAATTAGCAACATTGCTAGTTACAACATTTCAGAGAATAAAGTTCATATCATCTGTAATAAAGTTTTCATCAGCATTTAAACTGAGCTCTTGTAATAATTACTAAAAACTAGTTACACCAGTATGCATTAACGGCGACGAAATGGCCGGACTTGATGACGAATGATTTTGTGGGAAAGTTTGATACTAACACATCCTAAAATTATTGGTAAACGGACAAAATTCTCTAGAAGTAAGTGACCAGAGCAATATTTTATTCAATGTTGTAGCAATATTTGTCACTAAACTTTTTACCATTGTTGATACCTTTTACCGTCTTTGACTTTGACATACTAACAGGAATAACAATGTTGCACACCATCCAGGAACGTCAGAAGTATTTTCACTTGGGGGAGGGGCGAACTTCGATTTCGCAGATGAGATAATCGAAATATCACCAAAAGTGGACAAATCGCCGAATAGATCGGAAACGTAGATGTGGAACTCACAGACAGGCTGCTCACATACCTGTGGACAAAACACCGAATCTCATCTGTGAACAAATCACCGAAAGCAGTCAATACACTGAAAGGTGTATATTTGGACCCGTCGAACGAGGGCAAAACGCCGCAACGCATCTGTGAACAAATCGCCGAAACGTATTTGTGCAAAAATGGCCGAACGTGGACAAAACGCCGAAAAGTTAACACGATAGAAAATAGATAAAGTTATGTAAGATTATTGTTTAAAATGATTTTGTAAGAAAGTTTGATACTAACCTACGCCCCCCCCGTTCTAGGATAGAGGGGGCTGTCCGCCCAGTCTGACCCGAACATCCACCGCCCCTGACACTATCTCATACACTAAACTTCGAAAGCTCAAAAGGAAAAAAAATGATAATCATTGAGTGCTTATTGATGATCATATTGTAACCTTACTGTATGTATTAGCGACAAAGAAAACACCATACCATGACGATATGACGTCTTCTGTTGCTAAGCTAATATTTGCAAAATATCTGATTAGGTAAAAGTGCCAAAAATTGAAGAGACGTAACTTTGCTCAAACTGTACTCATTCTTCAAAGCACATTCTATCCTAGGAAGTATTAAGGTAGTATTAAATTATACAATTCAATTCCTAAAACCAAGTAACTTTTAACCATCTGAATATTAAGAAATTCTTGTGCGCTAAAAGGGAAGGATTCTTCACCGCCACTGAACACCAATTAAATGGATTTACTCAGATGTTTACATTGAATTATTATAATGATTTTGGAATTAGCAGAATTCTCGGTTAGTACTTGATAGTTTTTTATTTTCAATTGTGTGCCATAATATAGGTTTGCGTTACCAAATACACTGAAGAGAAGCAAAATCACGAGGCCTTAAGTGCAAGTTCTGAACAAACACAAACAATTGCTTGATAACAAGGACGATGCAAGACAAGCAATTATATTCGAATATCTCACAAAAGAAGTTACTAAGTCGTTAGTAAAGTAAGCAGCAAAATAAGGAGGTTCTTTACAGAACCACAATGTGATAAAAACTGTATAATTTACTGATTAAAAGAGGTAACATATTTAAATCTCCTCGTCCAATTCCTTTATATCTTTCAGGAGATTCTAAGAAATATTTGATAAAAGATTTTATGAAATTCGTCGTTAAGAAATTGTTAAAAAATCAAAATCAATTCAACGTATGGATGATAGGTAGGTTGAGGTCCAACTAAATGTTAGTAATTTAAATTGACTTGACACGAAATGAATCTAGATGGAACTTCATTAGTTTATCAGGTTACCTTATTGAAGTCATTGGACTAATTGTGTGCAATTAACTTTTACTTTAACTGACTAACTACTTAAGTGTTTTAAACTCATTATACTTATTTTTTCAATCGTACTCTCCCCCTATCGTAATTTTACCAGTCAATAATGGATGTAGTTAAACTGGGCAGTTTCGTCAATTCCCTCATAATTTAGGGTTGTTTTAATTAATCTAATTCTATCAACCGGACAAGGTGTACTTATTAAACCATTTCTTTTTCATATTAACCATCCTGACCAGTTCATTAAAGATATGAAACAAAAAATATTTAAACCAATTCTCAGCAGGAGAGTTGAATTATAGTTAATAACCTAACGACCTCCCAGTTGGACTACACCTCCAGTAATTAACATTTTCTTATTATATGTATTATCTGGATACACGCGTGCTTGAACAAAGTAGAATATAGTCTAATAGATTTCAAATGCAGGAATTTAGTCGGTTAGATTGAATCAAAAACATACGCAGAGGGCAAAAAGGAGGTGTGCCCTTACCGGTAATTACTTCGCTTGCCTTTTCTATATTCACTAAGCTACTGCTTTTTTGTTGTTGCTAAATACTCTTCGGCGTGTCTTTTTCATTGTGTACTCATATTTTCACTGGACACTGATATACCTACCCAAATACCGCACGCTCATGGCTTATAGAGGTTCGACAGGAAACGAACCTAAAACGCGCTAACTTTAACTTCCGAGTCTAAAGCCCAACAAAATAATCAAGAAATTATTCATTTTCGTGATCAACACCTGCAATAACAATACGAACCGCAAATAAGCTCAAAAAGTCGCCGTTGCACGTAATAAGGTGCATACTCATTTAGTATATTTACTCTTCATGACATGGCATAAAAAGGGAATCAGGGCCGCAACCTAGCAGCTGCACTTACTCTTAAGTAACCCGTTCGCAGTGGGTGACAAGCACGTGATTCCGGATATCTACAACCATCTCAAGCACTCAATTTGCGATTACTAATTTCGTCATTTAAGTTGTCAGATTATATTAAGTGCGGAAATAGAATATGCAAATATCGCTCACTAAACTTATGTATAATATACTATACCTTAGTCTTTTATTTGTCTCCACCCGCTTGAGAAAATCTCCTGCGGTATGGATAGAATCGAGATAAATTGAATTGGTAAATGAATTGAATTGGTCAGATTGATTTAAATGTAAGTATTGTGGTGGTATAATATGAATAACTACTTACCCGCATTGCGACAAACTTTTATATTCGATAGTATTTTCCGCTACGTTGCGTTGGTAGGATTAGTTTTATTTATGTATAGATATAAAAGGGATTCTTTACAGTGATTACCAAATAGTATATTAAAATACAAGTTGCAGAAGGGATGTATTCAAGCACGAATTTGAAAATTCGAAACGAGCCGCGTAGCGGCGAGTTGAGGAACAAATGAGTGCTTGAAGGACCTTCTGCAACGAGTGTTTGATACTATTTTTTCTATTTTGCGGCTTTATACCATTTTATAAATTAAAAAATAAAAAATTTTAATCTAGGGATTTTTTAGGTGGTTGGTGACATGTATGTGACGTAAATTTAGGCGGCTGTGGACAAAAATTAATTTGAAACGTCAGATTTTATTTTCGCAATTTCGCGTTGTTTGAAAATGAATAGTGAAGGAAATTTATCACTAACGCCGCCGAAAATTAGGCAAATTGTACAAAAAACGTTAGAAATTTTTTGACGTATGTCAGTTAACAGTTCAACCAACATCAATGCAGTAAATTTTACTAGCCTATTCTAGCACACCAACCGCTTATTCTAACACTCAAATGACGTCATTTGGGTGCTAGAATCGACTTATTCTAAACGCAAAATAGAAAAATAATATTTCAAAAGTATAGGGAAAAAATGTATCTTAGGGTTTTTATTTTTGTAATTCTCAAAATGAATGAATATTAATGATTATGTATGTTTGTTCAGGTGTTTTATTAATTCCTTATGTTGTTTTATTATTTTAATTCTTGAATTCATAAATTGAGTTGCGTATTCATAATTTCAAATTTAGCGCATTTTGTGTAAAAACCATACAAGAAAACTATTATAAATGAAGGCATAATCTTCCAACTAGCACACTGACGTCATAATGTCGCCATTTTTCGGCAGTAACGACGTCAAATTGTCGTAAAACTGACATCATTATGTCACAGCCCAAAGACGTCAATATAAGACGTCATTAAAATGTCCTATTCTAGGACTAAGACAGGAATGATTAATAAATAGTTGAATATTGGAAATAACATTTATTATATTACTACAATAAAAACATCTCTATATTGTGACCACCTGCTTAATATGACCAGTATTGCTTGGCCCTTGCTAAAATAATATCTTTTTAATGAAACTTGCACGTATTGTATTGTACGTCCAAAAGACGTCGTTTTGAAGACATCTACGTACGTCCCATTATATGACGTCTTATGGACAGCATTTACTAGTCATATGACGTCGTCGACCAATAATGACTTAAAAATAACGTCATTATAACCTCATTGTGTTTGGATGGGCCTTAGCTACAATTTATATACGTAGCTTGATCTGGTCAACTCTTTTCTACAAGCTGCTTTATCTCTGCTTTTATTACATAATATTGTATTTCTGCCAACAAGGAATAATTTATCAATTACAGTTTGAAGACGTGTGATCTAATGAATTTAGTGTTTCGTTTATTACTTTATTTCTTAGGTATGTTATTTCTTCGGATAATTGTTAAGTTTGATTAGAATTTATTTTTTTAAATATCGTACATTCGTGGTTGACATTTGGCGTGATTTTTTGATTTACTAATATTTCAATTTATTGTTGATGTGAATTCCAGCAATCGCAATCAAACGACTGTACAAATTTGGACAGCTTTGTAGTTTCCATACCCTAAACTATTTGATTGTGATTATTTACTGGTTGACTGAAGTCGTGGTGTAGTAGTAAATCACTATAAATTTTTAATGACTAATTTTTTTAATTCGACTACTGCTTGTTTTTTTAAATGATCTCCAAACATCAGACTGTGTCTCAGATTGCGTGCCAAGGGCTTTGTATGCACTGCATTTCAATAACTCTACAATAGACTCGGGCCACTTAGTTTGTATATAAATATATTGTATTAGCAAAAGCTTGTACTTACGATAACGAATTGTTTCTGTAACTGCGGTTAACCCCGTATAGTATTTATTGCATACTATTTAAATAGCATTACTGTAAACTCGTTATAATATATTGTGACATTGAAGTTTTAATGGCAAAGTGGAGATTTCATTCTTATTTTACAAAACCAGACTGACGGATACATCTTGTTAGCAAATGCTTGGCGTATTTCATTTAAATCTCGAATCTATTTGAATTCTTCTGCTTCGTTTTTGTTCCAGGGAGACAAAGACTGCATTTCAAATTCCACATTCTTTCCTACCGATTGCATAGGGATCATTTTTTACATCAAAAAATAAAACTTACTGATAAGTACCAGTACAGGTTTTTTATTATTATATTTTATGGTATGTGAACTTATTCCAAACAACAATGCCGCTTTTAGTTCTTTCACAATTCCGAGCACACTCTTCTTCTGAAGACTACTAAACTATAAATGGGATATACATAACAGTAAATACTTCTAAGGTTCAAATTGTAGCTGAATGGAGATGTTCGTGTTTATTTATCATTGTAATGTTAGGAAATAATGGCCATTCCTGTTATTTATGCCTTATTTCATAAGAATAGACGATTTTCCGCTTTTTTGACTTTAAAGATTTCTAGCACCTACGTTCTTAAATAGCAATATTAGATGTTGGGCAATGACCCATCACTGCTAAATTACGTTAAGATATAACTCAACCATAGCATGTTGCTAGACCGTAAACTAGGAATACCAAATAAGTTAAGTCTTTGCGCGTATACATGTAAAGAATTAATTTTAATGAAATGTGGGTCAATTTATTACCATGGGAAACATTCTTTTGAAATTAACTGAGAAAAATAAATAATTAGCGTTTTGATCGTTTGGTAGTTAGGTCTATGAAACTTAAAACTGAAAAGCGGCTTTAGAAGAAATTACCGTTTCCGTTAGTGAGTGTTGTACGTTTTAATCGAGAAACCCAATTTACAAAATTATAGTTAAAAGTTCCAGCTTGCAATAAGTAGATAATAAAGTTTTCCTTTAATTAACAAAACAGTTTCTGCTTGATAATTTTGTTTACTTGGTTTGATTGTTGGTCATTACAGTTAATTTCGTTCACATACTATGGGCAAGCAATCTGGTTTTCCATTAAATTAAACTCCATCATGGCAAATAATAACTATACTTTTCTTCATGCTCGTATGGTACACGACAACATCCCTCATGCCGTCAATTAACCATAATCTCATATAAAAGGTCCGGTTTTCAATACCTAGACAAGCCATGTTAACTTCTGACCCCATAATAGCATTTTTGCTTACCTTTTATAGGAAAAGTTGTAGTAACTTTGCGATATTTTAATGCACGACCTCCAGCAATCTTTAACTACTGCACACCAACACAGTGTAAAGATCCCTGCCATTTGATTTATATGACTTTATGTGTACCCACAACGGTGATTTTTTCCTTATAGGCAAAATATATGGAGATAAAATGCATATTTTCATGACTATAAGTCATCAATTCAATTGCATTTTTTTCTAAATAGAATGTACCGATAGTAGCTGTAGGTTATTTCTCATAGTATATATTGCTGTTAGCAAAATTGTATACTCGAGGTGCTTTTAGGAATTTAAATAATAGCTGTAATGATTGCCTATAAATTTACAAAAATTTTCAGATCTAACCTTCAATTAGCTTAAACAGTTAATTTTACAGCCTGTGTGTGTGTAATAGAAAACAGAGAACGTACTTCATGCATTTGACAACCCATGCAACAAGCGACATCCGTCTTAGATAGAACAAACATTTCTGAATCACTGCTTAACTATGTACAAAAGGACCAACCAAAGACTAGTTATCGATCAGAAGTCAGATTGTTATCAATTATCGCAATGAAACTTTTAATTTGAACTATAGATACCAATTTCAGTGCAGTCGATTCTACAGCCTTACCATAATTTTCCCTGCTTTAATTTTGCAAGTTCATCTCATAGGAGAGGTGCTTATGTAAATGCACAAAGAAGAGTTCGCTATAGAATACTAAGGCTTTACGATACATTTATCTATCAAATTTCACGTTTAAGGGTTTAATTTCTGAAAATTAACTGACTGTTTATATCGATAATTTAATTCATGTATAAAAAATCCCATAAGCCGCGATACATTTGTCACTTTGACATCGGATAAAGTTAGCCCTAACTTTGCATCTGGATAAAATGTGTTTAAACTTCCATGGCTAACTTTCTCGAACCTGATTATTGTTTTTAATAATTGTCATTTTCAAGTTAATAAATGTGTTCTTGACTTCTTCATAATTACCTAGTTATTCCTTTTTATTATTCATTAAATTATCTCATCGAATTACGCTCGAGGTTTTTTTCTCCGGGATAAAATTGATTTTTTAAACTCTAATTTGGTTTCTTTTTGGTAAACTGACTCTACAAACCACCAGATAAAAAAACTCGTCCTTCGGACTCGTTTTTTTATCGTAGGTGGTTTGTATCGTCAATTTACCAAGCAACCAAATTATCGTTAAAAAAATCAATTTTATCCGGACAAAAAAAGACCTCTCGTGTAATTACAGTCGACGAATATACTTCGATCTGCGTCTGTGTTTATAATAAGTGGTCATCAATAAACCTGCCAAGCAAAGCGCCCACACTATTCTTTTATGTACTTTGATTCTTTCGATTACTTCTGTTAGTTTTATTCAATTCCTCCCTTTTCCCTTCGCCCTCAATAAGACATGTCGTGGTCTATCTCTCAGTGGGAAAGTTGTTTTGGAGCTGTCCTCATAGAGCTGAAGTACAGATCTTCTCAACTTTCGAGCTTTCTTAATATTTTCTTCGTAATTAATATACGTGTTTGGATATTATCAACTCCTACCCCCTATAAAACAAAAAGAAAATCTAGTCTTTATGTCTTTGGACACGTTTGTTTCTTCCTCTTATTCCTAATTATTCAAATTACGCTGTGCTTCTTTTTTTTAACTAAAAGAAGAAGATTGAGAAAAACATGACAAATCGAATGACCATAATAAGTAATCAGAGGGTTGCTGCTTTTGCATACAGCTCCACACTGAAAGTCTTAGACTCCTGAAGGTAGCTTTAAACTGGTAGGAAATAGATGAATTCTTGGAAACAGTCACTGTGCCAATTAAATGTGACGTTACATATAACTTGTCACAGACACCCTCTGATTGAGTGTTCGGGAGACCACACGACGTTCACCCATAAAACTGGCTGTCTTCTACCCTATCCCTATAAAGGGCAACAGATGAAGCTGTCAGATTAAGTGTGTGGTAGAGAAATTCGTGAGAATTCTCGACGGTAACTCATACCGATCAGGGGGAGCCCTGGTAGATGAGACAGGTGTGGGCGGATTCGAATCTCGCCTGGGATAAGGTCAATTATGGTCATCAAGGAACCCGCTGCTTGACCGAGGTCATTTATGGTCACCAAAGGAACCCGCTGTTTGACTGAATCTCAAGTGCGGAGAATCGAAGTGAGGTTTACCCTGCTTTTGGGCTAATGGGAAACGGCAAGCCGCCAGGTAAATGTGCTTAGGAGCTATCCCGACCACCCTATGATCCGGACTGCAGCCGGGTACAGTGATTAGGAGAAGCTCTGAAAGCCATTACACTTAAGGAGAGTTGAAGCGAATACATAGCCTCTCACAATCAAGACAACTTCACCAAAAACGGGTACACACGGGAGTCTATAACGTGTAGACTTAAACGAAGCTCTGTCGAGGGCCCACCAAGCCTAAAATTGGTAGATCGGGGTGGCAAAACAATTAAAAAAACCAAGTCCCGCCACAATTGAGGTTGGATTCGATCGGGCAGTGGTCCCACTTTGCAAGAGCGCATAGCTGAGGAATAGTCCTATTGCTGGACAAGGTACTTCGGTACCAGCGTGTGAGCACGTGACGTAAGTCAATCGTTCCGGTACTATGCCTGCGATAGCTAGTAGAGGGTGGATAGGCAACATCGCTCCGACCAGTGAGCTGATCTGGTAGCAATTGCTGTACTGCCGGTTATGCAACTTGCGCGCTGATTGGGCGTACCCCAATCACTTCCTTCTGGAAGGGAACGTGGGGGTATGTTCACACGGGTACCCCACGTAAAACAACCATGACAATCAAAAGACACCCTCTGAACACAGCTGTGTAGATGTCATTCAAAAAAGAACTGAAGAACGCTTTTCTTATATCCTAGATCCCGGTTTATAATATTAGAAGAAAGCTTTAAACTGCTTAGAAACAGTTTTTTCGCGATTCTGGAAAGCACTGGAAATAAAAACAATTCTACCCAACTTGATCATATTTAGAATTAAACTAGTCGGAGACAGTTTCGGTACAGCTATGCACTAATTAGAAACAGCTTAAGAATGTGATAACTTTAGATTGTTGGAAGGTTTCTACCCAGCTTGGAGACAGATTTAGCTTGTTCAGACATTACTTTAGACCTGGTCGCAAACTTCTTACGGCTGCTTTTCTACCGATTGGGTACAGTTTTACATTGCTTATAAGTCGGTTAAATAGCATTTCTGTCTGCTAATTAACATGACGAAGACAAAACTACAATTGAAAATCGCGTTTTTGAGTTATTCAATGAATGAAGAATATGAAGATTGAAGACTGTCCTGTAACTTCTTTATTTTTTATTTTCAAAATTTAATGAACATAAACTTTTGTATTTATAAAATAAACTTTCGTATTTATATATATTTTGTATTGTCGCTGTCTCTCCATTTCTACAAAATATACAGGGTGTCCAATTTAATAAAATGTTACTTTTGAAAATAACTCGAAAACGCGACGTTCAATTGTTTTTTGTCTTGGTCATGTGAATCAGAAAAAAATACTGCTAATTTAACCGACTCCGTAGCTCCAACAATAACGGGGATAGCAATATCTAGATTTAGATTGATGATGAGGTTAGATCACAAATGTCCGTTTTTTAAAATCTTATAATTTTTAACTTTTACAACTGGATGACCTTGGGATACCGGAAGGGAGTATGAGAAAATTTTACCTGATGCATCTTTATGCTACCATAAGAAATTTCATTGGCATGGGAGTAGTTTACCTAGGCAGGTTATGTATTTTGCCTGGCGTTACTAACACTAAAGTAATTTCAGTAAAAAGAAAAAAACGCCAAGAATAGTAAAAGATTAAAAAGCAGAGAAAAGTATTCATATCAGGTCACTAGTGCAGTTAGTCATACTTTACAAAAACAACCGAGCTTGTCTGATCTTATTGCAGTTTTCAATCATATCGTATAATCAAGTGAGATGTAATAGGTTTTGTTCTTCTGGATATGGAAAAGGTTCGATCACCGAAACAACTATTCAATGTCAAATTGGCCGTTGAACAGCGAAGCCAGTCTTATCTAGGCTCTAACCTAATCTGCAACTAAACAGCCTGACATCAAAGTGACCATCGAATACCTTTTTGTACTCTTTAGAGAAAAAGGACTAAGAACAGCAATAAGAATCTACGAAAATGAAAGCCCAAGATTTAGCCTATCCAATAAGATATGATACCGAAGTGTCCTTCACTACTCACTCCTTCATGACTCTACCAGATTTACGAAAAAGTCATATTACTAAAGAAAAGTAACCGCCAGTTAAGAAAGTAAAGCTAAGAGACATACATCTTGTGCAAGGATGCCTAATGGAGTTGTAACAATTGCAGTAATATTACGTCATATTAAGTCATGTCAAGGGTATAGGAACATTCAAAGTAGTAGAAACTCAAAATTATTGGACGTAGTAACTATAGTTAATTTATCTTAATATTTTCACCATCATCATCTATGGTGATTGCTATTCTGCACAGCAGGGCAGTGCATGTTACAGGCTTATATATGCCTCTTCAGCCAGGTGGTTATAAATTGGTAGTCGAAGTGAAACTCTAGTGATTTGATATCCCTGTCTGAGAGATCTCCATTCAAAACCGTTTCCAAGATGAGATTTCGATTGATACATAGTTATTCTATTCTTCCTTTCACAATTGTTTCTAAAACTAAACGTCTGCAACAATATTCATGCCAAAAGGAAAGTAGAGACATATAATGAAATAAGTAAGTTAAACCCAGATTACCGCTACAGATTTGATTCGATTTTAAGATGTTACGACACCTTCTAAAATAACATAACCTCAAATACACTTACCTACATGCACATCTAATTATCATTCATAAACAGTTAAGACGTAGGAAGTAAATCCATAAATTTAACATAACTTTAATTGCATGGGGAATGTATTACCTCTTTGCAAAAAATTGAGGTTAAGTAATTGCAAAGCACGTTCAATAATAAAAGCTGCATGTCTGTGCCTCATGCCATCATCATTGATCTTGACTCGAACATAAAAAAGGTTTATTAGCGAAGAACAGTTTGCTACAAAACAAGATTAAAAAGTAAATTAATTAGCTATTAAATATTGTTATCTATCGTTAAAATAAAAGCAAAACTAGAAAAATATTCTAATGTCTATCATAACTTGACTATATAAAGACTAGCATTTAGAATGTTTTGACTTTAATGGACAGGCATATCAAATATCAGCAAAAGTAAATGCCTTTAAGAATGAGAGAGAATTATTATTAACCATTAAAATGTGACGTATCCTAACGAGTTCTTATATCAATCCAAATAAGGAATCGCGGGCTGGAGTTCCGAAGGACGTTGCACGTCCTACGCCTAGTAGGAGTCCTGTTAATAGTAGATTGCCAATGCTTTATGTATGTATGTGTATCTCTTGGTGGCTTTGGAAAAGGAGCATCACGATAAATTGAGGTAATTAAACAATAACGAAAAGCCTAGAGGGAGGGAAATTTATTAGCGATAATGGTTTCATTTATTTTGCCATAAAGGAAAGTCGATATAATACAATTAACTATTATTAATAATTGAAGAATTTACTACACGTCAGGAATAATTAATAAGATAAACGTGTGCCTATAATCAAGATAAATTAAACTTGAACTTGAGGAATTAAAAAAGTAAAAAATATTTACGAGAAGAGATCATTATTAATAACCCATTGTATAGTTGTGAATCAGTCAGTAGTAGCGAAGTATCGGGATTAGGGGACTCCAAAAATATCTAAACGAAATTTTTTGAACCTAAATATGCTACATTATAATTAATAATGCATTTATGTAGTGGGTGGATAATCATAAGATTACTCTTCAAGGTAATAGAAAGTTCCACAGTTAAATAAATACGTAAAAATTCTAGACTCACTAAAAATTAATAAGAAGAACGTGTGCCAGCAATTAAGATAGATGTTATTAAACTTGAACTTGAAGAATTATAAAAAAGGAAATTATTTACAAGTAGATGTAATTTAAATATATTTTATATTCAAATAAACAAAGACCTACGAAAATTACTATGTATATGTAGTACCATACTATTGTCGAGACTTTTATAGTAAAGAATGTGGAACACATACTAATAATAATAATAATAATACAAACAATAAGTAGGACGCACGTAATGCGGAAATTAATTATAATTATTGTTAATTTTTATTTTAGCTCGTTTACATAACAATTTTCGTTCATTTAATTTCATTTAAAAAATGATTTTTAAAGTATGGGTCAGGTTAATAAATGCCTTTAGAGCTTAAAATTATCTTGGGATAACTAGTTTCAAGGCATTAGCAAAGTAAGGATGTCGTGAGATCCACTTAGATGTAAGGACGAAACTGCAATCTGCGGCTTTGCTTTATTATTATCAAAATTAAAGAGATGCAATTATGCCGGAACGCAGAAAAATTACGAACAAAAGGATTTTTGTTGTATACGAAAAAGCTTTGACCAAAAGTTGCTTTTATATATAATGAGTTGCAAAAAGATCGTTTCTTTTTTATCTTAAATAATTAGAGTGAAACCTCGTTAATTTGATTTAGCGGACACTCTTTGTGCCCGATAATGTTATTTGTTATGATAATTGAATTTTTGTTTCACTAAATGACCGCTTTAGGTAACTTTCACTGTATCTTACTATCCATGTTAGCCTTGAAAGTCTGTAACCTAAAGGATTTAATTTAGTTGACACTTTTTAGGCTGAATTAGTTATCCATAGAGAGAACTTAATTCTTGTTCTCTTACTGAATTTTACGATCAGTTTTGGCTAAACTAGAAGGACAGAAAATAAACAGATACATAATTAGATTGGTTTTACCCATTTAAATTTTATAAGCATATTTTCAAAAAACGTATGTATCTCAAGAACTTGTTATCAAAGCTGTTATCAAATCTAAGCAAACTGACCAGTTGCGTTTTGTAATTACAAATCTAACGTGTCCTAGATTCGGCTATTGTGATGATACATCATGATCCGTATTAATTTGTAATTGTAGATTATATTTTGTAAAATCATTTGTATTCAAATTACTCCCGCTGAAAAAAATGTTTTAAAATTGAATTGTTGAATTGAAAAAATTTCTTTATTTATAAAATATATTAAATATTTCATAATTTCATTAAAAAGAAATTATCAGAACTGCGTTGCATACAATATCACATATCTCTAGAGTAGACGCAGCCAAGTTTGGTATTTAGCAAATGTAGTGGCCGCAGTGGCTTATTTCGACAACAATAATAACTAAAAATTCAAAGAAAATTGATTTCCAATTATTCGTCTCCTGAACTTATTAATTCGTCTATTAAAATGAAACAAAAAGCAAAGTGAAGTACGATTAATGAGCTACTCTCGCATTTTTGATTTTTCTCAGAATTTTTTCAGAGTTAATATTTTAGGATTCTTTAAAATCAATCGATCTTTCTGTTTTTCTTGTATACTTTTTTCCACGAAAAATATTTTTTCTTAAATCCGAAAAATCAAACACACTGGAATAGAATGAACTTTTTTCTTTATCTTGGTTAAAGTAGGATGTAAAAATCTTAAGAAATAACTGAATGAGAAGTATAGATCAAAAAGCATTTTAGGGATCATAAATTCCTACATACTGTAGACCCTTAAGGAATAGCAGGTAGGTATGTAAATGTAATCTCCTTATGCAATGCTCACTGTGACACAGGCCATGAACAAGCAGAGAGGGGATGCGAGTCTGTTTGCTCTTCTCCGGAAACCACTATGCGTTCGAAGTACACCGATTACTGAATTTATTTAATATATTTATGATTAATACTGAATTTAATTATTAGATTTAAGTTTTTTAATTTTCGTTCATTACAATTTGAGTGTTCTTGGTCATTAAGTAGTTTTGAATAATTCTTTAAAAAAATATTGGCCAAAATAGATGGAGTTTATTTTAAAAAATAAAATCTATGTTATTATAATTACAATCCTAGCATTTTAAAATATCCAAATACGATGAGAATCACTTTTAACTTGTCAAAAACAGTCTTAACATTTGAAAAAAAAAAATAAAATCCACAACCTTTTTGACAACAACGCAGGAATAAAAATGATATCGGAACAAGTGCACTTCATTCTCACACATGAAAATCCCATATTGTAAAGAAGTCATAGCTTAAATTCGGGGCTCTTTAAAATAAAACCGTAGGTAAGAGATGGCAAGAATTGTGCATTTATCGATATGGTGTATAAAATCGATATATCGCATTAAATATATTAACGTTATGTTAGTATGTATGTTATATATGTTAATGTTAAAATATAATAATGTTAATTATAATAATTAAATAGCATTACCTAATCACATAAGTATGATATACTACATACATAACGACAACTACAGGTAGGTGTTTGCATGGTTTCGGGACCGACTGTTTAACTTGCTTTTTGACAGCACAGCGAATCGAAATACGACATATATCGTCTTTTCTTCGACATATCGATATATATATATATCGAATTGATTTACGTACGCTTGCTCAGCAGTAACGTAATAATAAATTAAAATTTTTGTAAAATATAACTGGATGAACATAATTGTTTAAAATTTGTTATTTAATAATAATTAACTAATTATTTAATAATTAGCAATTATTAATTTATTGTTATTTAATCAACAAATACAGTTTTCCTTCACAACTCGTCACACAGACGGTGTATTACTGTAACATTGCCCTTCCGCATCTGCCCCGTTACCTGTAATTATATATTTTCTTTCAATATATCGTTGCCATCCCTAGTGCTAGTGGTGATTAATGCCGAGAGGTATTATGTTACACTTGAAGATTTTTTTTACAATAATGACATCTAATAATAAATTATGAAAAAGAATGGCCCAGTTCCGTTTTTTAATGAATATAATAAGTCATTGCTGTATTAGGCGAATCAAACTATAGTTTATTTAGAGTGCGTTTTGAAGAAACTCGCAATGAAGTCAATACCCTTTAAAATGCAGTTAAATTAATTATATGTTTCTGTTACCTAATATAATGGGAGTTAAAATTTTTTAACAAGTTTGTGTTTCATAAAATTAGCATAATATTTATGGTGTCAATGTAAAATCCTAAGAAAACAATCAATTAACATATTAAGCAAAAGACAAATTTGATCGTGTGGGAGCACCCAGCATTGCAGGGGTTGCAAGAGTGGTTGTTACGCCACTGGATATTAGATTCGATGACTGTACTAAACAAAACAAGCCAATGCAATGTGGCAGTATTAAAAATACCAGAACACATCGTGAATGACTGGCAATCGCTCTTTTTAGGCTTAAGGCGTCGTGGACATTTATATCACAGCATGAGACGAAAAATGATTAACAATGATAAAATCCAAAAGCATAAGTTATTGTGCCTAGTTTGCTTTATCTGAGCAGTAAGATATCCAATAATTTAAAAATGTAGAATGCCATTAATAATGGTAATAATACCAATAAAATAAAAAAATAAATCGATTCAAAATAGTCCAAGATACTGAATATAGGAGATAAAACCAGATAATCAATAGCTCTAATCAATCATTTACGTAGAACTTAATCAATCTTATCTTAATTCTCTAGTGAGATAAACGAGGCAGTGAAATTAAATATTCATTCGAATATTCCAGTTGTGAACGTTGCTGATTATTACTAGTATTATAATTTTATTTTACATTAACTTTTAAATACCAAAAGAACCGGTTAGTTGATTACCATTACTATTGCTATTTTTCATGGAAGAAAATTAATTTAAAAAAAGGATCATTAACTGCTGCAATGATATTACATCTAGCAGAACGTGTGATGCCCTGCAAAATAAGCTGCTCATCAAGCTTTATCTATGTGTTGTTGTTTGTGTATTATATAACAATAAATTAATGTATTCTTAATTATAACATTCACTTGTTTAATGTTTAAATACGTTTTTTTTCACACGCAAAGGTATAATTTATATGTCATTCTATGGATTGTTTTATGCTTACTACTATTTTGCATGGGGGTCAATGCAAAGATACACAGGTATTGTTACTTCGAGTTAATGACAAACATTTTTACTATCTCCCACAATCATATGTCAATACAAAAACACTCCCCACCTATCCCATCTCAGACAAAACATAATGGACACTACTATCAAAGTCTATTCCTAGAGGCTTCATAAACTTATCCTTGCTTATGCTTACAAAGGTTTTGTCCAGATGACAAAAGAATTTGCGAGAGGAGATTTTAGACACTTATCGACAGTTATTTAACTTTCATTGAAGTACTGACACTACAGAAAAAATGCGTGAGAAAGCTCTGCATATCAGTTTCGTAGATGTGATCTATGGACTCTAAGACTTTTGATACATGTGTTTCGAGCTTGCTCGCAAAGTTCAAGTGATACCCGAAACATTTTGTGAAAGGAAAATTAATACTAATAATAAACTTTCACTGAAGTATTTAAATTTTATACACAATAATTTATTGATCGAGTTTCATCAGCATGGGAAAGCTCCACCCGAGATCAAAATGTGACACATATATATATCTCAATTTCATTTTCTCAACAGATCGCGATTTAAAGAGAAAGTAGTTTATTTGTTATAAATATTTTCTTCTTTTCTGGTTTTTAAAGTTGCTTAATAAATAAAGCAAAACGGTTTAAATAATTATGTAACTGTTATACGAATTAGTTCCATGCTATGCTTGTACACATAAAAATAATTTTCCTTTGTTTATTATGAGATGCTGTTTACTTGAATATTAAAGAATTTTTATATTGTCATAAGACAAATTAGTGGCATGCAAAATTTTTGAAGTTTCTGTTATTTTAGAATTAAATATGAATTTAGTACTTTAAAAGAGTCATTGAACCTACCGCTACGGTCGAAGAGAACTGCAATTTTCAGGTGTTAAGAAATGACAGCTAAAAGTTGCAATGTGCAACATTAACTAGTTTTAAAGATTGTTTTTGGGAATTGCATAAATGGTGTGGTGGTGTCAGACAGTTTGATTAATATTTTATATTAAAGAGCACCTGCCACGGATTAAAATCATAATACTGAGACTTTCCATCTAACGTAATAAATTTTGTAAGTAGGTCGTCTGCACAATAAAACAATACAGAGGACAATATTTAATTAAAAAAAATTCATTTGATGCCAAAATGTCTTTTCTTCACCTTTATGAAAAGGATCGATGTATACGAAGACTTAGGGCCCACTGGTTAACTTCAGAAGATTCTATTGATTTAAAGATCTTTATTGCGAGTAAAAGCATGCAGAGAAAAGATAGTTGTTGAAAGTTCTCGTAGAAGAGACCATAATATGGGTCCAAAAAACAATCCGATCCAGATCAGATATGTAGTTGCTTAATTAATACAGGGTATAAAGCAATACTACTACATAATCAATCTTAGAAACGATTGCATCTAATAGAGGTGGGCAATCCAGGTCACTTTGGTGAATAGTTCTAACTGAGAAATTTCGAATTGGAGAAACTTCAATTTTTGTAAATAAAGATTCTGCGATTCAGAGGATTCGAGTTACGAAAGTGCGCAAGTAACTGTCCGGAACTTCTTGCGACTGTACAATCGACTGATGTCAAAATGCCAGTTTAATTAGACAAAGAAGAATCTATCTATATTAAGGTTTTAGGTGTCCATTGGGACTCCATGGTGGACGTGTTTTTCTACTTGTGTCACCCTATTGATGGCCTTGCACAAAAAGAAATATCTTATCGGAAGTAGCGAGAATTTACGATCTTTTAAGGTTTTTAAGTGGTTCTGTTAGCAAAAAGGTTGCTGCAGCAATTATGGATGACGAAAATAGATTGGGATGACCATGTTTCTGAGGCAGTGATCAATAACCTACCTGTTTTGTTCAAGTTGGAACTTCCTAAATTTTCAAATTTAAAATTGTCTAGATGTATTAGTTTAGACTCGGCCGCCAGAAAAAACTTCATTCATTCTCGGATGCGTCTGGAATTGGTTATAGTACTGTAGCGTATTTTAAAGGTTCAATATTCTGACAGTTATATCCGAGTTTTTTTGATGTTCGGGAAAACTAGAGTTGTACAGTTGCGGCCGAATAATTGTCAACGATCTATTGCAACTGCGTAATCTCGCCTTTTTAATTCTCATAAGAGACGTCACTTTTATTCATCTGAAATGGCATACAAGCCAGATTCATTCGATGTGAATATCAGAAAAATGTGCAATCTTCATAAATTACCGTTGAAGATTTTTCGACCGCAATTGTACCTCTTAAAATAGTCTCCATCCCATGTTTGGAATTGTGCGGTGCTGTTTTAGCAGCAGAATTGGTGCAAAGTCTTATTGAAGCTTTGAAAAAGCAGCTCACGTTTGATGATACTATCGTTTGGGAGGCTTCCAAACTGTAAGACATTTGTGGCTAACCGAGTAGCTTTCATTCAAGATATCATCGCTCCTTCGTCATGACGAATACCATAGTATTACGTTCCGTTTCCACGCCGACTTTTGTCCTTGCAATTGCTAAATCATACTTTGTAGTAGAAGAAACCTCTCCATCTCCTAGACTCGTCGCCACAACAACCTTCATTCTCTGCAAGAGGAACGTAAAATTCTACTGACAGTTACTAATGAATCCCATAAGAAGTGGGGTGGTGGGGATCTCTAAGGAATATTTTCCCGGTCCCTAAAATTGTCCCAGCACGCGCCAGCTCCGAGCTAGATACCAGACAATCTCCATCTGCACTTATTCTTCTTAACCCTAACCTACATATACTCAACATGTAATATATGTGCACTATGATGATCTTAATGTTTAAATGAATCCGCAATGTAATGAGGAACAGAGTAATTTACTGTTCATTATTTATCGCTGAAACAAGGCTATTCAATATTCACTAAGACGATAGCGAACCAGTTCGTGAAATGCAGAAAATAATTCTTCTCCTATCTATATTGCAGAATGACTCATTCTGTATTTGATTCAGAAACATAACAGTTTGAAGAAAGAAAAAAAGAGGAAATCATGGAAAAGTGTTAAAAATCAGAAAAAAGACAAAAATATACAAATAATAGTTCAAAGAATCTTTGCAAAGGTTCATCTGGAAGAAAGTCTGGATTTTCTTGAAAGTCCTGTTGAAAGTATACAGCACCATTGTAAGAAAGAGATCAAGTCGAAACTGCTTCTCATACTGATAAATAATTTGAGTTTCAGCGTTGCTTTAACTGAAATAATTTTAAAGTCTAGAAAATGGAAGATATCAGATAATAAGTAAGAAATGTCTAAATATACCTATATTTGCTTTCTAAATTGTACATCGATTTGTTTGGCCCTTACTTTAGTTTAACCATATTCTTATTTGCACAGACTGAATGACATAATGACTTGGATTAACTCTTTTAGAAAAACAGAACAATTTCTAATATCTTACATGTGGAAACTACAAAGGAAATCAAGGAAATTGTGGTAAATATTTATCCGCATTTCCAATATTTCTGAAGAAATTAAAAGCTTCGGAAATATCCTAAATGCTTAATTTTGTTCAACTGTCAAATCTATCATATTAGCGGATTATCCGCCTGTTGCATTATCAGTTTATTATACTGCTCAATTCCTACAAAGTGATGACAAACGATCGAATTATTTGAAATGGACTGCATTAGCAAATTTACGTTATATTTATTTGGTATAAAAATGCTGTAGCGGATTATCCGTCCGGTTGTCACACTTTTCAATTATCAATACAAAGTTGTAACAAATCCGTTACGCATTTTTCATTCGTTTGTTATACGTTTGTTTACATAGATATTTTTGGTGGTTTTCAGGCATTCCAAAGATAATTGTTGTAAAAATCTACCGAATGAGTATCTGTGGTCATCAACTTTTAGGGATGGCATAGATAATTGTGGCTGACAACAGTAGTTGAGATCAAGCATTTGAAATTTGCCAAAAAACCTAAATCTCGTAAATTATCCGTCAGAAGTATACAGACAATTGTCCAGTGCAAAGTAAATACACTACAAATACCCTACGATCAAAAAATTGGAGGTTATTTCCAACCTAATTACAATTATAAACGGATGCATAATCCATGAAGAATAACACCACGCAACACGAATTTCGTGCCTGAGTTGTAGATGCTTAATTCTCATTGGTTTAGGGTTTCTAAAGAGGGAAAAAATATTTTTTCCTGGAAAAGTTTGGTTTTGTGGATAAGAAAAAGAATTTAAGTTTAAAAATGAATATTTTTACTTCTCCTATGTTCGAATGAACTTTCTGGGTGTAAACCCCAAACATAGCTCTCCCATTATATTGCACCTGATAAAGACGTTCAGATTTCATCACGTCTTGATGGGAACGTTCCCCTTGTTCTTCTGATTACGCTCCCATGTTACCTTTGAACCTATCTAGGTGAGCATGCAACATGTGCCCCTTGAGGGACATCCTACAACCTATGGATTTATAATTTCCAATCATACAGGAAAATAGCTCTTGGTAATTCTCAGCTCTGTTATTACCCAGAAAACCATGGACTACTGCATTAAATCTGTCCCAGGTTTGTCTTTGCCTATCACCGAGCAATCGTGGAAATTCTTCGCTGTATATAAGTCTTTTGCCTATATTTTGTCTTGGTTCCGAATAGGTTGATTAAAATAAGCTTGGTTGACTTCACAAAGCTTCAAATTGGTGTTTAATCCAAACTTTGTATCTTTTACTTTGATTAATTCGCCACATATGTAGCAAAATGAATCTGCATTACGTTTGCATTTCCTCGAAGCCATTTAATCTTCAGATCTCGACCCGAACCACGTTATATCACTTTCAGGTGCAAATGCATACTGTCTAGCCCAAGTGCAGCAGGGTTGCCAGATTTTCTGAAGCAAGTGTCGCCAAACCTACGAATAAAAATCGCCCAAAATCGCCACACTTTACACGTGATAGTGACTTTACATGGCAAAAAAAACTCTATTGCTTATTGTAATGAAAAAATATTTATTGCACAATTTGTGTTTATAAAAATCTAAAATAATAATGAAACCAAACGTAAACACTCTTATAATCCTAACCTAAATAATATCTCATCAACCAGACTACTCCATTCTAACTTCATCTACAATTTGCCATATTTCATCTTCGTTTGCGTTCACATCCAAAGATTCATTAACTAAATTGACGTACATATCAGAAGTGAACAATTCTATCATTTTTTGACTAACGTTAAAGGTTTTGCAACAGGTATTATAAGAATAGCAGTACAGCTTTACTCTAAGTATGGCATCAAGAGTATTTAAATTCAAACGATTTCTAAGTCTTGTTTTAACAATGTTCATAATGGAGAACACACGTTCAACTACAGCATTACTAATGGGAAAAGTTAACAATTTTATAACATATGATGCTAAACTATTGAAAGGGTGTTCACCAATAGCATTTTTGTAATTTTTAACAAATGCCCAAAATTTTAACGTGTCATCAATATCTGATTGCGACATATAGTCAGTCCATGTAACGTTTGTAAGTGTTCTCCATTGCTTTTCGATATCTTCTATCTTTTCGCTTGTAATATATTCTAGAGGCAGCAAATTAAAAGATCTAACATTGGAATCTAAGCAAACCGTTGGTGCAAAATTTTTTAACTTTTCAAGAATTGCAAGATTATGAGGCAGTTTTTCCAATAATAATACAGCACATTTTTTAATGAAATTGAAACATCGTAATTTGAAAGTGTTGACTGAATTTATTTCAATTTTTAATTCCTTTATTTTAGTATCTATTGTGTACCCTAAATCAGCATCTGCAGGAGTACTGAATGCAAGCTCGTTGTCTAAAGTTTGTCTTAGTTCATCAATATTCCAATTTTTTGATTCTAAATAATTTATAAAAGTTACCTTAAGCATTCTTTTGCAAAATGATACTATCAACATTCTCAAATTATTATATGCTAAAAAGATGTCCACATTCTCACTCTGAAATAATAAATTGCATTCATTTAATTCTGCTAGCAGAGGTTTCAAAAAATATAAATAAAGATAATCTAAGCTATCACTGTACATATCTGAAAGTACTCTTGCTGTAAAACACTTCTCATCAATGCTGGCAATTTTGAAATGTTCTTTTAATTCTATCCACTGCTCAAGAATAATCTTTACAGATTGGTATCTTGATAACCATCTTGTTTCTGCTGGTGCTACTAATTTATGCGGTTTATTTCCGCCATTAATCAACATATATAGTGCCTCATAATTAATTTATTAATTAGTAATTAATGGACTATGTGAAAACCATTTTTGGCTCTCTCTCACAAGAAAATCCAAAGATGAAGGCAATTCAGATACTGCCTTACTTGCGCAGGTATGTATGCTATGACAAACACACTTAATTAATACTAGTTTTGGCACATCATTTTGCAGGAGTGTGTATAGTGAATTATTAACTCCACATAAATTCGAAGCACCATCTGTACCTATACCTACCAAATTTTTAATGTCAATTTTAATTTGCTTCAAAAAACTTTTTACACACTCATACAAATCAAGAGCTGTAGTGCGAGCCACTTCAACCATTCCTAAATATTCAGTTCTGATGGTTTTTGTTTGCGAACTAAAATATCTAATACAAAGTGCAAGATATTTTGACACAGATATGTCAGTTGACTCATCGAGAATTAACGAATATGTAGACGTTTCCAAATCTGCTACCAAACTTTCAAGTAAAGCTGGAGCTATAACGTTTCTAATTATGGCAGTGCATTTCGTCCTGTGTAGTCGGATATTTTGGTCTGGGATAGTTTCATTAATCAATTCTGATAAATGGTTTACTGATAAAATCGCTGAATGCATGGCTATATAAACTGAAAACTTGATATCTTTAACTTTTTTGTCCGTTGAAACAGTCGATGTGCATATTCCTAGAAAAACAAAAAACAACTAGTGATAAAGTACCTAATAATCTACTGTGTTGTAAGGATTAAAAATGGAATTTTTTTATTAACCCTTTTAAGTACTAACCTACTTCTTTCAACTTCTTTTGAGAAGGTAATGGTATCAAGCCAAACTTCTTCAAATTATTTAAATGCAATTGCGTGTCTGCATGTTTTTGCAGGTCAGTTTTGTGCGCTCGTAAATCTTTTTTGCAAAGTTTGCAAAATGCGCCAATTCTGGTCTTACTTTCTTCAAGCCAACCTACAAATTTGAAGATGTTAGGTTATAGTAAGTAATTCATAATAAATAACGTATACCTTTGAATGTGGGTTCACTTTCCCATTCCTTATTATACCTTTTGGTATATTTGCTGTATTTTCCCATTGTAGTGCATTAGTATCACAAATAGGATAAAAACAGTAACACAGTAACTAACAATGAAACCGAACTAAACGAAAAATGAACAACGAACAACAGCTACAACCACGCTACAACTGACAAGAGACAAGAGTGACATTAGTGACAAAACAAAAGACAAGCCGCCAACCGAACAGAACCGACCGAACCGACCCTGATACCGACAAATGTCACGAATAAGAATAAGCGATATGGAGTCACGACGGAGATCGAAAAAGTCGAGAACGACCACAGACAATATAACACAGTAATACACTCTTCATAGAATGTCACTTTGCCCGTCGCGCCTATATAAGTCGCATAAAAAAAATATATATAGCCCAATTGGCGACTTGGCGATTTTAACAAATTAAAAGTCGCATTTGATAAGAAAAGATAGCCCAATTGGCGATTAATCGCCCAATCTGGCAACCCTGAAGTGCAGTGCAACATCTCCCCCTCCTCTCGCACCCTTCCCCCCAACTACACTTTAAAACTTACCGTAAATCTCAATTCCGTTTGCAGAAGATTCTTGAAATGAAATGAAAAGGCAATTTCGAATTCCTAGAACCGACAGATAGAGATCCTATTATTTGGCGTGTTAAAACTCGTATTACGTACTGGTTTTAATTTTGTTTATTAACGTATTTACTAATTATCAACTATAAGTATAGCACAGCACACCATTGAAAGGCTTACAGCATTCTAGGGATACCGTCCGCGACGTCACAGGTGACGTTTCGTTCCAAGAATCCTCCGCCAATGAATTGGTATTTATTGTAGGTTAATGCTAGTATGCCATGCTCATTTTGTTTATACTTTTCATATACGATATACTCTGAAAGATCCAAAAACTAATAGCTTTAATCTGACACCTGAATGAGCTCAGTAAATAATCAGAAAATAAGAGAGTTATGACTTAGTTTAGTTAGATGATGTAGAGTGCCCCGTAGCAGAATTTGCAAAAAAAGTTTTCAAAAACTTCTTACTTCGGCCATTTTTAATCCAAAAAATCTGAGTCGTCAAGCGAACGTCAAAACTATGGAAGCGCTGTTATCCCTTTCTTAACCATAAAAGCAAACCTTAGGAAGAGTGAATAATATTTTTTATTTCATTTCGTATTTCAAACAGTTGTTTATATACTACAATTAGTAAAATAAGGTATATCTTTATCTCCGTTGTCAATGACACCGGAGTTCAAGACGTTCTTGATCTCCGTTGTTCTTGGCAACGTAAAAATCATTCGATGTTGCATAACAGCCACACGTGACATGGTGCTTTTTATCTCCTTGGTTACGCGTATGATGACACAGACAAGGCAACTTGCTTCATTATACAATAAATTCGGATGCATTTTAAAAGGAAGAAATTAGGATTGAAATACGAAATAAAATAGAACAACTTATGCAATACGGAGATCAGCTTCTTTAAATCCTCGAAGATGTTATAACGCCTCGGATGGCGCCTCGGCGTTATAATACATCTTCTCGGATTTAAAGTATAGCTTGATCTCCTAATTACATAATATATATTATTGTTTTTTTTGCATGAGGAACTAAAAAATAGTGGACTAATGCTACCTACGCCTAGGTCTCTTTGGCTATTCAGCAGTTATAAAGATTAATAAGAGTGTTACCTAAGAATCTAAGTTCTAGTGTAAGAAGAAATTTTAAGGGTTCGTTACGTCACATGGACAATCAACACTATTATAACAGCGTTTCCCAAAATGTGCGTATCCTGTAACATTATCAGATTCAATTTCTACTTAGTTAAAAAAAGAAACTTTTTTTACAAAAGGTAAATATTTAAAAGAAAAACTACTGTTATTTATATATTCTGTACAGTAATCACTCCACGGAATGAAAATAATAAAGGAGGTGTGTAACTAACATTTTTTAACACCTAACCTATTCACAACAATAGCCTCGACAGAGGCGGGCGTTGTTATGACTATTAAAATTATGATAATGATGTAGTCATATTCAGGGTTCAACAAATCCTTAATAGTAATTCTCATTTTACTACTGTTTCTCATTGTTTTGTAATCTAAAAATAATTATTATCAATTATTTTATTAGAAAAATTCCGTGACTATCAGAAAATTGCAATTAACGCCAACAGATAATTTTGTATTATTGATTGATTTTTTCTTTGAATGCTTCAAGGTTTAATTAATTCATAATCTATTGGTACTAATAAGAACAAGAAACTTACCCTTCACCTTTTGATTGGGTTAATGTAAATCGTGTCATGTCAAAAATTTGACTTACCTGAAAATAAAAAAAAATTAATTATCATAAAATTGAAAAATGTGATCATAGCGACTTCCTGATTAGATTAGAGGAAGAAGCTATTGGCGTAAGAATTTAGGCTGACATTATTGAAGACGTTCACTTTCTATCATTATGATTGAGTAGTAGCGTCTGCTATTTTAAATGGTTCGTCTTAAAGAAATTCAGTTGCATCACATGGCCTACTTTTTTAATATAACAACAGGCTCTAAGCTTTGATTTATTGCTCTATCCATGGGTATTAATTAAAAAGAGTATTAAAAATTTCAGATATCCATTAAAAGCAAGAAGCACAACCAATAAATAAAAAAAAACAAGTTATTTATTGAAGATTATACATGCGATAGATTAAAACAATAAACAAGTCCATAATAAAGATGCATCCAATTTGCTACATGGTAGCATTTTAGAAATTACATCTTATCTTCTATACCATCAACCATAAAATCAAATAAGGAAAGAGGAAACGATTCTTTGTGCTTCTAAATTCAATAAAATTAAATTCTAAAGCCGCTTTCGAGTTTTGTGCGGTTGTGTGTGCACATGCCTAAACGGCCGATTCTTTAATGGCATGTAATCAAAGATAGTCATAATATCATGGGAACGAGTAGTGTTGCCCATAATTTGAAAAGTAATGAAATGTAGGATTACAGTCAATAAACTCATGTTTTATGGTTAAAAATATAGAAAATCATATAGAATTACATGTGGTTAGTCATTTTGAGTCCTATATGGTGTTTTGCTTGGTTTTATAGATAATACTTAACATATTTGGTATTTTCTTAAATGAGAAAAAGGTTATTGATATTCATTCTCCTTTTTTTAACTTTTGTCTTAAAGTTCAAAAATCTTCAAGGATCATCATTTTACAAAGTATGAATTCTTCTTACTTCTACCTTTTTCTACAAAGACGTTACTAAGGTTCTCATCATCCGTATTAGCAATCGTTCTGTATGAATTAAGATTTCTGTGCAAATCTAGTTACGTGAACAAAGATGTGCATTTTAATGTGTCTTCATAATGATGCGCTTACTTTTACAAAACTTTTGTTCAGAATAATTATCAAAACATATAACAAGCACAAGAACCTTTAGATCTACCTATAGATCTTGGATCTATCTCACAAGGATATATTTAGGTTTTGACACGGCTTTGTCCTTGCTTACATGCATCTGCTTATGGAATCTATTTTAGAGATATCTTTGTAATCTTACATGGTTCTATGAATGATATAAAACAGGATTGGGCAAGAAATCTGACTTATACAAGACTCTATGTTACACATGTTTTGAGAAGAGTTGTGCGTAAGATCTCAAAGAAGATACTTCTGCGCAGATTTCTCAGAAAGATATGGCTGTATGTTACAGCCCAATTTATTTGGACATAAGTATGTATAACCATTTTCTTGGGCTAAACTGCAACAGCAAGGATCAAGTGTTAACAAATAGCTGAGGAATGACAAGAGTAATCTCATTGCATAGACGGAGAAACCTTTGAGAAAGTAAGGACCTTGATAAAACACATAATAAATAATTGACAAATGTAAACACAGGTTAGGTTAGAGGCTATCTTAGGGATTATAGGTTACATTAGAGACTAGGTTACAGGTTAGGTTATGTTATAAGTTATTGTAGTTCACCAACTTATAACATAACCTAGCCTCTAAACTAATCTCTCTTTAATTTACCAAAATTGATTAAATTAAATTAGAGATTAGGTTTGAGACAAAATTAAATTAAGTTAGAGATTAGGTTAGAGGTTATGTTATAAGTTAGGGTACTTAACCATTACTTATAAAATGTCTCTAGCCTCTAACCTAATCTCTCTCTAATTTACCAAAACTGATTAAATTAAATTAAAGAGATTAGGTTAGATGTTATGATATAAGGTAACGGAACCCATTTCTGACATACCCCCAATAGCTGACATTTGTATATAAAAAATCAGAAAATAAGAAATATCTTAAAGTACCGACAACGCTGGAGGCGTTAAAAAGTCATTTGAACTACTCTTATACTGTGGTTGGCATCGCTGTATTCTTGTCAGCAAACTGTCACAAATATCATTAAATTTTCTGTTGCGGTGTAAGTTCGGTCCGGTTTTCGCGAATTTCGTTAACATTGTTGTTAAGAACGACACAATTGTTTTTTAGTGCATTTTAGAAGAAATTCAACCGCGAGTAAAGGTAAGTTGGCTGTTTGTAGCTTAAATAGTCGTTTGGAACATAAATTCATGACATAGAAACTTCACGTGAATAAATTGTAGGTTAGAAGGGGGGTGTCAGCTAAGGGTTCCTAAATAATATGCAGTACCATTACCTGACAATGATGTCAGGAATTGGTGATAGCAAATTTTAAATAGAAAATCGCAACTCTCTGTCTAAATTAATTATTTTTTAATTTGAAACACTGGAATAGTTTCAGTTTGTTGAATTTAGCGACTGTTCCAATAGCTGACACCCCTGTCAAGTATTAGGTTTAACACTGTCAGATATTGGTTGGCATGGCAAACAAAAAATTGCTGTGACAGTCATGTAGTATGGTAGTAGTGGTTGACAATCCTGATGTTCAGATATCTATCACCAGTGACATTGTGTATTTTTCCAGGGTTATAATGCCGAACAACAAAACTGTAAGATATTCTCAAGAAAATCTTCGTAATGCTTTACAAGAAGTTGATAGAGGAATGCCAATCGCTACTGCAAGTAAGCAATATGGAATTCCTAGGACAACACTTGCATACAAAAAATCTGGAAAATATCCACGAGATTGTAGAAAAGGTCCACCCACAAATCTAACCCCTGTTGAAGAAGAATCACTCGTAAACTGGCTTTTCCATATTGCAGATCGAGGTTTTCCAGCAACTAAATTGCAACTTATTGATTCTGTTGAAATGATATTTAAACAAAATAAAAGAGAAAATAATTTTGCTAATGGAAGGCCCGGAAAAAAATGGTTTGCCTCATTCATAAAGCGACACCCCGAAATCAGCAACCGAGTTTCCCAAAATTTATCTTCTGGACGGGTTGCTGTCAACGAAGGAAGGATTCGTAATTGGTTTAAGGAAATAAGAGCCTACTTTGAGGAAAACAATTATATGGCCATTTTAGGAGACCCAACAAGAATTCTTAATGCAGACGAGTCAGCATTTTCTCTGACTCCTCAAGGAAGTAAGGTCTTGGTAAAAAAGGGGTCATCGACGGTGTATAATTTCACTGCCAATAATGATAAAGAATGTATGACAGCCCTATTGAATGCCAATGCAGCCGGCATGGTAGCCCCTCCAATGGTAATTTACCAATACGAACAAATCCCTCCACATGTAACCAATAAAATGCCTTCAGAATGGGCAAGTGGCTGGATGACTGGCCAGACGTTCTAGGAATATATAGCTAATGTCTTCCTGCCCTGGCTAAAAGTAAATGACATTATTTTACCAATAATATTGTTCGTCGATGGTCATTCCAGCCACTTAACTCTTCCGCTAAGTGATTTATGTTCAGAAAATGGAATCATATTGGTAGCTTTGTGTCCAAATTCTACCCATATTACTCAACCCATGGATGTAGCCGTTTTTCGTACTTTAAAGAGTGCCTGGAGGGAAGTTGTTCTGAGATGGAAAATTGATAATCATGGTTCTAAAGTAAAAAAGGAGGATTTTGCTCCCATACTGGAACAAGCAATATTATCATTGGTTACTCCAGAAGTACTAATGGATTTAAGTCAACTGGGTTATATCCGTTTAATGCAAGTGCTATCAAATTTGATAAATATTTTAAAGCAGGGCATTCTCTTGATACATCTAGAGACGTAGTATCAAAATCTACACTAAATGACAAGTTATCGTATTTGGAGAGGTTTATTGAAAATAAAACACTAATAAAATTTCAAAATACCATTGGCGATCAGTGGAATGGTGATAAAAAAGACGAATCCCTGTACCTCGTTTGGAAAACCATCAAAAATTATGTTAAAAAATTGCTTACCCTAATGAGTCTGTCTTGGAAGAAACCAAAGGTCAGCTTTCTGACAACGATATTGAGCCAGAACAGGAAATTATTCAAATCGAGATGCCAATGACAAAAGAAATGCAAACAATGAGCTCACCCAAATTACACATAACGGAAGATGAACCACAACCATCTACATCAAGTATTAACGCAAATGAAGTTGAGCCTTTATTAAATGGTAGCCCGCTGAAAGATGTGCCCACTCCATTTAAAGAATGCCTCTTTTGGCCCAAGTCAGATACAAATCAAAGAAAAAGAAAATCAAAAGAGAAATTGCCCGCAGTAGCAACTGGAACCAAATGAAAAGAATATCATATAAAAAAGGAAAAAATAAAAGAAGAAAATGAAAAGGCAAAAGCAGAACGAAAATTAAAGAGGGAAGAGAAACGAAAACCATCAATCAAAAAAATAAAACAAGTAAAAAGAAAAGTCATGTCATCATCGTCATCAGATTCGAGCCAAGAAGTGATTTTAGAATCCGAGGAGGAGCTTTACTATATGTCCGAACGTCAAAATACAGTTGAGCGAAGCTTGCTTGCCGTTGATAACTATGTTATTGTATTATATGAACATGACTATTTTCCTGGGATTATTAAGAGAATTGATAAGACTAGTGCTTATGTGACTGTAATGCAAAAATGTCGAGCGAACACCTGGAAATGGCCTAATAAAGAGGACAGTTTATGGTATAAATTTAAAGATATTGTGGAAATAATTGAAGAACCTATTAAGGCCAATGAGAGAGGAGCATTTCGTGTGCCAGAGTTTGTAAAATATGCTGATTACCTTTAATTTGTAACTTTATATAACTGAATAAATATTTTTTGTATTTTTGCTAAAGATGTCAGTTATTGGTTTCTCTATTGGGTATATTTAAAAATAAGTATGTCAGTTATTGGGGCCTATGCAGAATATTTTGTTATATTTTTTTATATAAAAAGCAATAATTCTTGGACAAAAATTCTATGATGTATGGTTGCAGTAAACCTTTAACAAACTGGTAAACTAAAAAGTTTTAGATTTTTCTTAAAAGTAAAGTAGCTGTTGCCAAAACAATAATTTTCTTCTCTTAAAGTATCAGCTATTGGGTCCTTTACCTTAAGTTAACTACCATAACTTATAACATAACCTCAAACCTAATTTCTAATTTAATTTAATCTCTAACCTAATCTCTAATTAAATTAAATTAGAGATTAGGTTAAAACTTAGGTTATGTTATAAGTTATGATAAACTACCATAATCTAATCTCTAATTTAATTTAATCAGTTTTTGTAAATTACTACTCTTATTTGCCAATTCGCCTATTTGTCAATTTTTTAATTCTCATTCCACAGACCAGCTTTTATCAATAGCTTTCCTATTGTAATATTGCACTTCACCATTGAACACATATTTTTGTGCTTCTCTTGTTTAGCCTCATTATTTTCTCATCTTACTTTTTTTTTCAAGTTATTTTTTATTTATATACTTATGGGAAAAACACAAGAGGTTGTTATAAGTTGTGATACTTAAGATTAGGTTAGACCCATCTCATAAAATCTTGGGAAATATGAAACATTTCAGGAAAAAACTTAATTATATAGTGAATAATTTCTTAATATAAAACCCTTCTGTGCAAGAGCTTATCTAAAGATGGTACAGTTATGTTAAAACCTAAACCTGTAAGCTAGACTATAGTGATCGCTCAATAAAGAGATTATTACATTAGAGATTAAGTTACATGTTAGGTTATGTTATAAGTTATGGTAGTTCACCAACTTATAACATAACCTAGCCTCTAAACTAATCTCTCTCTAATTTACCAAAATTCACTTACTTTACTTTTTGCTTTTTTCGTAATATTTTTTACTTATATACTTACTTATGGGAAAAACAAAAGAGGTTAGTTTATATTATAAGCTATGGTAGTTTAGTTAGTTTATCTTATGAAATCTTGGGGAATATGAAACATTTCAGGGAAAAACTTAATTATACGGTGAATAATTTTTAATATAAAAATCCTTCTGTACAAGAGTTTAACTAAAAATGGTAGAAAGCGTCAGGGATATGGTAACTATTATCGCCTGAAGGCAGTCATGTTAAAACCTAAACTTGTAACCTAGACTACAATGATCGCTCAATAAAGAGATTGCATATTTATTCCGAAGATATATTATATAAAATGTACGTTTTCAGTTGGATCGAACTAGTGGAGAAAATTAAAAAAAGACAATAGAACCAATATTTGGCCCATAATTTGAAAATCCATAGCTTTATTTCGCGGTTGGTTGTTTAGTAGTTTTTGTGCGTTACCTGGATAAGTGTATAGCAGAAATAAATTTAAATAATTAAAAAATTATGTACAAATAATAAACAATGTATGCAACAACTAATTCTAAACCTCGATGTCGAAAATACAATTATACCAAGAAAACTTGTTGACATTAGAATAGAAGATCTACCAACGATAAAATCTCTTAGCCCGCCTCTAATTGAAACATTCAACAAACCAAACGAGGTTCAGGAAGTGAAATTGTGTTGTACAAACAATTAACAAGATCGATATAATGGAGAAAGTCCAACCTGTAAATTACCGCTAAAACACAATGTAAACAATTTTTTAAAGAACCACGACCACATACTATAGTAGTTGCAAACCACGAGATGCATCTAATCATGCAATCAACAACATACGTTCATACTACATGAACTTGACTGACATAGGTCGTATTACAGGACAATGATGTAATCGTAAACGATGACATCATTTTGCCAGCAACTGTTCACGTTCATGTAGAAATGCTTTACATTCCCTTTTGGCATTCAACTGTAACCAATCCCCATTGACTGCTAATTTCTTCAAAATCGAAGAAAATAAAATGTTTTCTAAGAAAGGATCTTCAGGCGGAATCAACAATAATTATCCTTCAGTGACGTGCCGTTTCACATATATCTTTTCAGAAATTGCCTACATACTACATGTAGCACGTAAACATGACCATATGAAGAAATCGCTATAAGAGAGACGATGATGAGGGCGTTGCACGCACAGTCTTTTGCCCTCATCATTATCGCAGGCGGAGGAGACGCCTACAACTCCCTGAAGATTTGCTTTTGTAACCTTACGTAGGTTGCAAGGATGCAACAAGAGAATATTATTAAACTATGAGGAAATTGATAATAATAAAACGACATACACAACATGACGATGACCCTTTAGGTCAGTCACAGTTTTAACACCTTGACCTATAAAAATAAAAATGTTATATAGTAATAACAATAATGAAAAAAGCAGTAGCATTTTTGAAGAAAGAAGAAATTTAAATAACTGTTGTGGCGAATACAAGGAAGATATAATAATAAACCAGTTGTTTTTCAACTTCTTTGAATAGAGTTAGTTAGGTACCGATATACTGTTATTAGGCCACAAAAAAATGAAAAGCTTGTAACTATTTAAATTATTCTCTATGTTAATAATGCTAATTTTAAGTTTGACAAATTGCCTACTTATTCACAAATGGCGCTTGTTAGTAAAATTTTCCCATTATCCATTGATTTAATGTGAAGATATTCAACGTCGAAGCTAATATTATTGATGAAATGTATTAACATTGTAAGTGTGCATAAATCATGAAATGACGTACAACAAATTGGTTTCAGGATATTTCTTCAACTACAAAATACCTACTGAAATTGCTTTACTAGTCATAAAACTTCAAATACGGGTTAACTGTAACTGATAAAAAGAAAAATGAAGAATGAAAAATCAGAGAACAGCCTAGGCGGTAAATAGAAAATGTCCGTTTTAATATTTAAAACTAACATTAGTTATTTTAATGAGTGTTTGTACATTTAATGACCTAAGTAAACATGTTTCTAAGTACCATAAGTTAAGAAAAATGCATACTTTCTTCATTGCGTATATTATTTCAAAGGTTTATATGTATGTTGTAATCTTAAGCAATGCTATCTTTCAGTGACATTTTCTTCTTATAAATGCTTTAGGTAAAAGGAGAATCAATTTGAAGCAGAAAGTGTAAGTAAAAGCAGAGAATGTGCTAAGTCAATGAGAACGATCAGTTTTTCCAATTAAATAAATGTTTAACTGTCTTAGAGTAGTCAAGACAATTCCTTTCTTTAAAAATGGAAGCACAGGAGTTGTAAAAGAGAGAGAGAGTAAAATTCTCTCTATGAGTGACCGAAACAGCTTCTAAATGCTGTCCAAGAATCATGCCATCGAAGTGTGCTTAGAATATGTAGAATATTCCACTAGACTTCAAAAACATTCTCCTCTTCTGATTATACATAGTTACACTACCAGAAGAACTAATTAGTAATGGACTAACTTTGACGAACTGGCCATTAACATAAGTGTTAATTATATTCGGTAACAGGATAAGTTGTCTAAGGTTAAAGTTCGTCCTAGTCATCAGAGGGTTACAGTGACGTAAAAGCTCTCATCCCCAGATACTGGGCTGCCGTTAGGTATCGCTGACTATGACTGAACTGGACTTAGGATTGCCGCTCCTTAATTTGGGAATGGCCCCAGAACGAGATTGATGAGATTGATACAAGCAAGGTTTATCGCGGCAGTGACCCCCAATCCGTTTCTTAGTGAAAACCGTTTCGCAGGGTGCTTCACCCTGGTGTAGTCACTTCGGTAGTATAGCTTGGACAACGTGGAAGCAACTCTGCAATGTTGCCTAGCCACCTTTAGGTTAGACTCGTCCGGGCAGTGAAAGCTTAATAAATGAATGTCTCCAATTTAATTATTACTTTAAATTGTGCTATTATCTAATACAACATTTTAAGAAAAGCCAAAATATTGCGAACAGTGCATACCCACAGAAAGAGTTTCCAGAAGCAAATCGAGAAGTCTATGTAAAGATCAAATGCATAACGAGTCAGAACCCGCTATAGATCTCATAGGTAGAGAAGAAGGAATTTAATTGACCAGGTGCCTAATGGTGTTATTCTAGATCTTAGAAGTACAAAAAGAGCTATATAGTGACTCTTAAACATAAGTTCCAGGGGACGACTCACTTTCTCGCGAGTTTTAAGGTTGAATCAAAACGAAAACCAAGAGTTTTCTAAATACCTAATCATTCGGGGTATTCCTCTACCTCTACCTGAAATAACTCTGGCTGGATCGCAAATACGACGGTTACCAACCGCAATACACATGGATTACATTATACAAGGTGTCCATTTATTGTGTAATTCTTCGATATCACCTAAACTATTAATTATTATCGAAAGAAACTTTCAATACAAAAAAGTTTCTTGGTTGTCTAAGACGCACACATAAAAAATATTTACAATAATACAGGATGTTCTACAAACGCGGGATAAATTGAACTACGCTTTTCTTAAACGAGACACGCTATATATTTTACCCGGAATTCATTCTCCTCTCAATTTATAATTCAACGGTAGATTATTTTTTTAATCCGTCACGACGTTTCCAATTTATAAATTATTTTCGTAACTTTTTTCCGTTTTGTAAGGTCGTAACAAATAAGTCATAGTTTATTCATTTATTTTAAATTTAAAAAGTCTTTTTTGCAGACAGCATTATCAGGGTCCTACAAAAACTATTAAAAATGTTTTCAAGTTTTGCTTATGTACAGAGTGTTCATATCATACAGTGTTCAGTTTTCAAGTGAGTGTTCAAGTTCAGAAGAGTGTTCAAGTTTGATAACATTAAATCAAATTTACTCGGTATCTTTTACCGAAAATGAAGACTTCTGGTAACACCTAATCAATCCTAAAATATCTTTTTTAATAGGTGCGGTAAAAATTATTTTACTTCTTTGTTTTGTAAAATGACCTAAAATTATTGGAATCGAGCTATTTTCTTCCATGTAATAATGTAATAATTTAATAAGAAATTCATGAGTTGGCAACACCACACCTGACGAAGAAAATATTTTAGGATTGGATACAGTACTAATCGAAGTCTTAATTTCCGGTAAAACATACAGGGTGTTCCATTTGGAAAAAAATGAGCAAATTTGATTTAATGTGAGGTTAGGTTTACTTTTAATATTAAGTTGAGTTGTTAAATTCTAAAATGTGGTAAGAATTCAAATTATTCTCAATTTAAATTATTAAATTAACCACCATAAATAAAATGAGAAAATCCTTTGCAAGTGTAATTGCTATTTATTTTCTGCAATTCTAAATTACAACTAATAACAACTTCTACAGGCAGTAATTTTCACTTTAAGAATAAGATTCGCTTGTGTAATTCGATCCTTTGACAGTTTTAAAAATGAACTTAAACTATGTTTCATGCCACTGAAGTATTTTTCAGTGTCGTAATTATAGCATAGTGAGATGTGATACTTCCGGGTGCATTTACTTTTTCTTAGGTAACATCTGCACGTGAGCTTTAATGGTACTTGTTTTCTAATCATTTCTTGGATATTTTTACTACTGTGTGTGTGCGCGTGTGTGTGGATTTGTATGTGTGGATTTTCAAAAGTATACAGGAAGACATAATAATATTAAAATAATACATACTACTAAAAGATAACTGACTCCAAACATGTTTATTAACGTCAAAATGAATGTGATGGTTGGTAGTACTGTGTCTCTGTATTCAAAACAGGTGTTAGATAATAAATTTTATTTAGCAGTAGTTGTAATCGTTTGCGTATATACAAGAATTAATTACAATTAGTTTTTTAATAAATAAAATATCTTCAACTGTACTTAAATAGTAAAACTCGCAAGTAGATACTACAAATCGTACGGTACATGCAGCTAAACCAATAAAGATTAATTAAATTTTTCCTATAGTACATTTATAAACGTACATTTATTAATTAATTTAAAAACTAATTAAACGATTGATTTTACTATACTTCTATTAGCAACAAAAGCCAGGTCATAAAATATCCACACTATAACAGATCCTGTCTAGTTAATAATGATATAAAGGAAGATATAAAAAGAAGATAATAAAGAAGAAATGAACAAATATTTATTACTCAACATCTTTGAACAGATTTTTTTTGGAGTAATTTCTACTTTTTAATTGCTGCACCAATGACGGTAATATTATTCTATAATTAATGGTGTAATTTTGCAATTAATAATTTGATCTGACATCATTTCAGAGATTTTTATGTAGGGTAATAAAATGAAATTAAGTTGCATTTTATTAATGTTAGTGAAAGCTGTAAACTAAGATTTTACCTTCGAAGTCCTTCGGACCCGTCTAATTATTATTATTTTAAATTAATGCAATTTATTTCTAAGTTATATCTTTCTAGCAAAGGGCTCTGTAAACAGTGAGGTTCGTTCAGCATCAAGGCTGACTCGGACCCACTTAGAATAATTCTGAACTCAGATTTTTTTTACCTTCGAAGACCTTAAGTTGAACATACACTATCATCAGCGATGTGGTCGCGGATAGCATCCCTAAGATGAAATTCTCGATGAGGTTCGGATAACGATGCAATGTTTAGATTTGCTGTAATTTATTGCATAAACAGGTTGGGCTTCGAGATTCTTTGTATAATAATAATAAATAATATTTTGTATAAAATTGTACGTATTGTAGTTCCTTAAAATTTGTTTATCAAAATGAAGGACATTATTGACTTCATAATAATAAATACTTCTAAATAAAGAAAGATATTTCATTGACATTTTATTATGAACTTATTAACTATTTCTTTCATTTTTATAAACACGTTTTATAGAAATACGATACGCATACATTTATTATACAATCTCGTAGCTCACAATCGCGGATGATAGTGTATGTACAACTTTAGGATCTTTTAATAATTTAAAAATAAATAATCCAATTTGCATAGCTTCTTTTAGTTTTTCAGCTAAGGGGTTTTGCACGCAGTGAGGTTCGTTTAGTACAAAGAGTGACTAGTGAATCTTATTAACTACAAGTAAATATCCCTTTCTTCAAAGAAGGTCGCATATTTCTTCTTTTTACTAAAATAACAAACTTAATGTGTAAAAGTTGCTACAGAAAAGGTCAGGATAACTTGAATTAAATATATATAAACCACTGAAAATAAAAAAATAATAAATTTATTACCCACTGTTGTGTATTTACATTAAATATTAACTTATATTTATGCAAAACTCTGACCTTTAAAGGTTGGCTTTAGCATCATCTGATTATTGTGGTATATCCTCGCATTTTTGTCGTCACTTCTTTATTGCTTTCACTATATAGTAACGATTGCAATAGTAAAATCTTCCCTTGTGAAGTATGTTTATTATAATATTACTGTACACATAAATATGGCGGACTATCTAAGTATTAAAGTGCAAATGAGTACATTTAACGAGTTGCAAATATATAAATGGACAGGATCTGCGGTTGATTATAATTGAGAATTATGAATGGGCAATTCAAATTTTTAATATTCGATAAATTATAAATTATTATCGAGAACTTTATACTCACTGCGTATATAGATTTATTCCATAAAAGTTAAATGCTGGCTGAATAAAGTTTTGAGCATGTAATACAAGCAGCAGTAAAAGATTAAACTAGACAAATATTAAGATATCACCACCATTTGAGACACACTCTGTGTCTGCTTTCTTTAGTTAACAACATTTGGATTAACAGGATTTTGGCTAGAGTCCAGTTAGGTACAAAAATATGAATATGAAAAATATGAACTTAAAGTCAAAATGGGAAGAATACCGTTTGCACACTTTACTACAGTACTGTTACATAACTGACCTTTATATGATACTGCAACTTCGCGCATCTTCGGAACAGAAAAACAAACACATGAAACATTCTTGGCATTCATCCATCTTATAATTTTTCCGATTCTACTAATACCGTAATAAGTTAGTGGCGTACGCAAAACAGAAGAAATCATTGAATCAAAATCTTTAAACGTTCGTAACTATAGCACCTGAGGCAAGCTTCAAAACTGTATACTACACTACACCAACAAACTTTCTAAGCTGTTTGGTGAGAAAGTCAATCTTAGACTATAATCCAATCACGTTCTGTTATACAACAAGATGGCGGTCAATTGAACGTACGTTTCTTAATCCTTGTGGAGCATCAAACATCTGACATGGTATAATAAGTCACGATGAGAAAATAGCCTGGTGAGAAGGCATTTTCAAATAAGTTACTCGCTTGACCACAATGCGGGCGTTAAGCTGCACTACTGTCATCTATCGCCTCTGACAAGATCTTTCTAAATAAATATTTCCAGGTACTTCTTTGGTATAAAGTCGGGCGAGTAGTTGTTCACCAGTGAGTTTCTTTTTCTAATCAACTCAACGTATTTAATTTTGGCTGTGTTCCTGACCCAGTCATAAATTGAGCTGTTTATGCTCATTAACAACCAACTGCGACTCTATTTATAAGACGTTTATCTGAGCTTGGCCAATAAACAAAAGCAAATGGCAAGCACTCAAAAATGATTTGTGATCTCTCAATGCGACTCGTATCAATGAATGATATGTCAATCGTATGAGGTTTCATACAGCTCTAGACTGTCCATAGCACTTGAATTTATTAAAGATGAACACAGCCTAATCAATGCCGTAAGAGATTCTCATCACAACTCGATAGCTATAACACTGAACCTGTTTAGCCATTATTGATTGAAGGTCAAATTTCTAAAGTTCGAAGAAATTTTTAAAATACGTGCCCAGTTTAAGTTGTGCTATATCAAATATCATTTATCTCCAATTGCTTCTAAAATCCAATGTATGTTCTTCATTCAAAGATGCAATATCACTGATTCATAATAAATGCATTTTCATTACAACCACTGCTTCAAATATTTCTGGACATTTATGATGGTCGAAACCTACGTAACCTATGTACTTTGTCGATTCGTCATAAATGCATGCCATTAAAAGCAATTTTGTTGCTGAACATTTTTGAGTACATCGCTTCTTTCTAAATCCCGTATTTATCACTGAATGTTGGTAACAATTGTGGCAAAGTGTTGTCTGTCATTGGTAGCTCTAATTAATTCATGAGTATTCGTATGGGTCCAATCTCTGATGTTTTTGAGCCAGGAGCATCTTCTACGACCACGTCCCCTTCTAGCATCGACTTTTCCTTCCATAGCGAGCTACAGAATGTTTTTATTTTTTTAATATCTAATAAAAATTCATTTCCTTTGTTCATTCTCCTCAGCACATCCCCATTTGTCGTGTTTCCGTATGCGAAACATTTTTCTGAATATGCAGTATTCAAATGCTCCTAGTCTCGTTCCTGTACTAGCCTAGAGAGTCCACAATTCAACACTATATAGTAGCTGTGGATAAGATGTAAGTGATACCTACTGAATGTGTGTATCACTGTACAAATCTGCATGAGATTGTAAGTGAAGACTGTAAGAAGAAGTAGCTGTTTCATTTTTTGAAATGATGATCTTGATGCTTCTATTCTTATTTTGATCTTCGTTCTCCGTCAACCAACATTCCAGATATTCTATGTATGTATTCTCTGTTTTTCTAGTATTTATCGTCAACCCTATTGTATCTCCTTCGTGTGTTATTGCATTCACCAGGCGTTGATGCTATCCGAAATTATTGCCGTGTCGCTAAGCTTCGCTGAAGCTTTCTAAGGCTTTGTTGAAAACTGTCTCTGAATAAATATTAAATAATAAAGGTGAGAGGACGCAACCTTGTCTAACGCCTTTTCTGATTGAGATGGCTTCTGTGCTTTCATTATCCAGTTTCACAGTGGCACTTTGATTCCAACAAAGGTTTCTAATGGCTTATATGTCTTCTTGATCAAAGCCTGCTCATGTTCGACTGTTTTAAAACCTTTTTGATTGAGAAAGGATCTACGCCGTCAAAGGTATTCGTATTGTTGATGCTGACAAAGGAATTCTTTGTTTTTGAAGGAGATGTAATGTCTGGGATTTTCTAGATTTTTTTTGATATATCTATGCATTCAAAGGCGGTGGATCATCTATTTATATACTCCTTTTGTGTACTGCGTCTTAATGTAATTGTGTTGTTACTTATTGAATATATAGGCCACTAAGAGCATCGGTATTAACCGTTTACAGTTTAAAGTACCTATGGCCGATGATTAGTACTCTCTTAGCCTGCAATGTAATGCAACTAAATGTATATACTACATACAATAAGCGATAGCGTAATTTAATTTCGAAGAAATCTTCTTCCATAAAAAACATGGTAGAAACTAAATGTCGAATGCAATGAAATCCAACTGGAAAATCTTCAATTCTTCGAAACTGAAGAAATTGCTAGAAGCTGATTTCCAATAAGTAAAGCATGCTACAACCTAGCAACTTCGGGGTATTCGAAATAAAAGCAATCTTTAATTTATTCAAACTTGACTGTCCGTTCAAAGAAAGAAGAAAAAAGCAACTCATGTCAGTGCACAGTGTATTTGTTCACACCATAACGCTCGTGAATTCCACTGAAATGTAGTTTGAACATTTCCAATTTACAATTTACAGTTAAATAATAAGCAAAAGAAGAAGAAAAAATGAATACGAATCTTGAAGAATTCTTAATTTCCTTTAGCTACGAGTATTAATTAAGAGTTGTTATCGTAGACGAATGTTTTACAAAATGTTTTACGTAACACTCTGCACATTGTAAGAATGTGTCTTAGAGCAGAAAGGTAGCTGACCTATCCTCATCAAACAGACGTTCTTCGCATTTTCTTGATATGTCATCTTGTTTTAGTTCCAGCTAAGCAATTAGAGTTAAATATCCTTTTTTTCTTAACGAAGACTTTTTTATAGCGCCACATTACCTGTAATTTACATATTATCTGTGACTGCATTAAATTAAGCACCAGAGACTTTTGAAGATTGCAACCGAAGTTATCTGAATAGCTTTACAGTTATCTGTAAAAATGTACTGTACATTTTTTTATCACTAAAGTGACATAAACCAGAAAGAAATACAATATTACAGCTTAATTAAAGATCCTGCTGTGATAATAACGTTTAATAACAAAATGCAAACTTCCACATTTCATTTTATAATCTTCCAACCTGAAACCATTGAGAGTTCATTATCAAAAAAAGAAAAAAAAAACAAGATGGAAGAACGAAATAAAAATCGTTTAAAACACGGCAGCATCGGAAGTATAAATTAATCTTATGATAACATAATTACAAGTAGGCTATTAAAAGCTGTATCTTTGAAGATACATGGGTTTAAGTTGACGTTTGAATGGTATAAACGGTTTAAAAGCGGCATACATAATTGAGGTTATCTATCCCATGTTGATTTTATCAAATAGCTATTTGGATATCGGACGTAAACGGTGGAAAATATTACTGTTTTAGAACATAAATTGAAATCATTCTATTGTCTACTGGTTTCTTTAAAAGGAACCAGCGGGTGGTTCGTATATACATTTGAATGCACTATAACCGCAGAGTTGGTACTTTCGATACATTTATTCAGCACTCGACTTGTCAAATCACATAAAATGGAAAGAGATTGAGAAACAATGGCATTTATCTAGACCTAGAGGAATTTTAAAATGTCCAAGACTATGTCGGCACTATAGGCCTTAATCATTTCAAAAAAAGGATCAGCACAGACTGCATTTAGAATAGTTCTCAACATCAAGGTTGTCTATTATTAACCAGAACAGGAATCTTAAGAAGAATGACAGTTTAATTCTTTAGCCACTTGTGGCCTTTCTTTTTTAAATGGAAATCTAACCTCAATTTTGGTTTATTACAAATTTGACGCCCAATTAAAATTATCACAATAATTTCACCGGTGCATAATAATTATAATATTGCTCTCGAATGCAATTACGCAAGAAAAGTAATAACACCTCTATTGCAACACGGCTACTATAACTACAGTGTGAGTCATATAAAAAATGGATTATCTTATTATGGTCTTGATATAAAACAGCACTTAGGCTATATTTTGTTTTTAATTCTGTAACATGTGTTGGTGTATGTGAAGGAATAAATATTTTTCTTTATATCAAATGCAGCCCTAACGAAAACAAAAGGCTATTAAACGTTAGTCTTTTACCCATCGTTAAACTCTCTATCCATATAACTTATAAACAAAAGTTATTTTATAACCCATTCCGAAACAAACAATGAAATCTGTTAATTATGTTATTTGGATGCTATAAAGGCTAAAATAAAATTTATTAATTTCATGAAGTAACAATTGCAGCTATTGTTATATGTACCCTTATTAAAGTGACATGGGTCTCATTGAAAGATCAATTAATAAAGCGATGCCAGGTGTGTTTATCTACTTTTTTCCTCTTTGCGAATAGCAACTTGCATCATTGGAAAACAAAAGTGGAGGGCCACTGCAGTAGTAATAGAGACAATATGTGGACGAAGATTATGTCTGCAACGGACACGTTGCATCCCTATATTTGAGTTTTTTGCTCGTTGCCTTGTCTAGAGTGGCTCCTCAAAGAGTACCATTAAACATAAGTCTGGTAGCTGATACCACTAGATCTCGGCATATATGAAGAGTTATGGCAGTCTTTGCTGGGAAGTATTAAAGTGGTAAAATTGAGTTATGGTGTGATGAATAACCGACATCTTCTTTTTAATATGGCTGTTATTTGCATACGTTTTTCCGGACATGCTAAGTAGTACCTTCGGCCCCACTAGCGGCAATGGCGCAGATAATTTTATTTCCTGGGAGGGGATTGTGATTTAAAGGTATAATAGATATTTATTTTATGAGGAGTATAAGAGAAACTTTATGCGACGAAGAATGAAAGTTTAAACGCGGAGCGAAGTGCCAATTGAGCCACATAAGTCCTTTGTTATATATTGTTTGAAAATAAATTTATTTTTCTTCAAACGTAAGAAAAAATGACATTTTAAGACTCAGTTAACAAGGCAAAAGTCTGTCTTTTTTACGTTTACCGGCACCGGTTGATAAAGTACTTTATCTGCCGCTACGAGCGGCAAATAATAGTTATGTAGCAAGGGAGTTATGATGATGATAACAGATTTGTACCCAAACATACAGTGCGAGTGTAAAGTCTGGAACTATCGCAATAAATCGTTTAGTAAACGTTTTTGAAAAAAATCCTCGAACACGTCAATTTTTATCTTAAATGAGACATATTTTACTGTAATCGTCACTTAAAGATCGTCTTTTGTTTTTGAGTTATGACGTAAGCGATAATTTTTTTAAATGGAAACCCTAATTTTTTATGGTGAATTTGGAAAAAGCATGAAATTGTTAGACCAAATATGATAAAAAAGTGTGATATTGTATTTTTCTATTTGGAAGATTTATTGTACATAATAGTAATGAAAAATCGAAAACACGTCAAATAGGTCAATGATTTGATAGCTTATTTACTGTTTCATTGCGTATAATGTATTAAAATTATTATGAAATACAAAAGAAACAAGAAATAACAAAGTAAAGAAAAACAATTAAATTAAATGTTCGAACTGACCACCATTTTGTGCAAGGCAGTACCCGAGTCTGTACTGAAATTCGTCACGAACTTTACGCAAAGTCTCGGGTGGAATTAATCTTATTTCTGTGCGAATTCTTTGCTGTAGCTCTTCTACTGTCTGTGGGCGGTTTATGTAAACCTTACTCTTTAGATAGCCCCATAAAAAAAAAAAATCCATCGAAGTTAGGTCGGGTGATCTCGGAGGCCACTCAACAGTTCCCCTTCTGCCTATCCATCTACCAGGAAAAATTTCGTTTAAATAATTCCTAACACCAATAGCAAAATGTGCCGGAGCACCATCTTGCTGAAACCATAATGTATCGCTTGGTAGATCCGGATCTTCATTGTTCGGATAAAGCACCGCAAGAGCAAGAATTAAATCGTTTCTTAAGAAATCCAAATACTTTTCACTTGTCAATGAACTCTCGATAAAAAATGGTCCTAGAATTCTATCCCCTACAATTCCTGCCCAAACGTTGAGTTTTTGAGGACACTGCGTGTGCGTGTCGTTCATCCAGCGCGGATTTTCAGATGCCCAATATCGATAGTTATGACGATTCACTGTTCCATTAAGGTGAAATGTTGCTTCATCAGAAAAAATGATGCGATTTGAAAAGTCGCCATCGATATTGCACCGCTCCACCATTACCTCACAGAACTCTGTTCTGCGATCAGGATCATCTCCGTTAAGCTCGTGCACTAATTGAACTTTGTAGGGATGCCATTTATGTTTCTTTAAAATCTTTATAACTGACCTTTGAGAAATGTCATTATTCGCGGCTAGTTCTCTTGTAGTTCGATGGGGATTCTCTTGTAAAGACAACAGAATATCTAATTCGTTACCTTCTTCGGTTGTTGGACGACCACCCCTATGGCGATCTCTCACATGTCCGAGTTCAGAAAACTTTCTTCCTATTTTGGAAACTGTCGCTCTTGTGATAGGTTCTTTATCAGGATACTTTTTATTAAATATCTCATAAACCTCTTGTTGTGTTCTAGTACGGTCGCCACATCCCCTCAATATTAAAATTTCAATTCGCTCTTTTTCAGTCAAACATCGCACCATTATTTACTGAATTACGTAAAAAAGTCCACAATAAAAACAGATAGACAAACTGATAAAGAACTGTCATGATTTTAACGTTGTCAATTGTTACATGGCTACTTGATTTTTTTATTAAAACTTGGAACTCTTGATTGTTATTAGATTTTTGTTTTAAAACTTTAACGGCAATTATCTCGAATATTTCAAAATACAGTACCATACTTTTTTAACATATTTGGTCTTAGAATTTCATGCTCTTTCCAAATTCATCATAAAACATTACGGTTTCCATTTAAAAAAATTATCGCTTACGTCATAACTCAAAAACAAAAGACGATCTTTAAGTGACGATTATAGTAAAATATGTCTCATTTAAGATAAAAATTGACGTGTTCGAGGATTTCAAAAACGTTTAATAAACGATTTATTGCGATAGTTCCAGACTTTACACTCGCACTGTATAGTTTCTAGCCTAATGATCTAAATTACTATTGAACGTAACGCATTGCAAAGCAAACACAGAGCGGGTGTTATAAACGATAATGCCTGCTTATAATGCCCTGATTGTTAGGGACTTTATTGTATAGTTTATATATCACTATATAAACAAATAGTATCACAACTATAAACAACAAATAATACACAAGTGAACCGTAAAGTATTTTATTTCCACTGCCTACGCAAATGGCACTTTATAGGCATTTATGGTAACAGTGGCAGCCAGAGTTGGCCCTTGGGGAGGGATATACAATAATCTGCGAGCTTAGCTCGTATACCCAGTGCCGTAACAAGTGTATGAAGCGCCTGTGGCAAGTGTCTAACTTGCGCCTCTCCATAACCCAATAATGACAAAAAAAATTAAAATTTTAATGTAACGAGTTAAATTTTACTAAATGCAATATATTAAATACTATTAACCTGCCTGTATATACAATAATGTATTTGTCAAGGTATTTGTATGAATAAATAATCTATAACCTAAATAAGAACAAAATGTTATTCATATTCAATGTCGACAAAGTAAAAGAAATACAAAACATAGGTATACTATGTTAAAATAATATAATAACAACGTGAAACAGTTCAGCATATTCTCCACAAAAGAGAGAAAATATATAAAAATAATTACGACAAAACAACAACACAGCTTATCTTATGAACGAGGAACGACCAACAAAGACTGTCGAGCCTTGCCTACACACTACACAGTATACAGTGAGATCCAAATTGAGTGAGGATAGTTTGAATTTGGTGCCTTAGGTTTTAGTGTATTTCACGTTATTAGTGTTGAACTATGTTGCGTCAAATTACAAAGGCAACTCGTCACTTTCTCGTTTTCATCGTTGTCATTTGCCATGTTGTTCTGGATTTTCATTATTTTTACTTTATTTCGCTTGTTTTCTTATTTTACAAAACAATTCTTTTCAGAACTACGGTTTGTTACACGATTTTATTATCAAGTAAGCTTATTATTTAAAAGTAATGAAGTTTGTAAGCTATATAACTTTTCAGGCGCTATTGTAAAATAGAAGAAGAATAAGATATCCGAAAAGTATTCATGTTGCCAACGTGACAATAATTTACCATGGAGGTAAATTCAAACAGTCCTCAGTCATTTTGGATCACCCTGTAGATCGTTCTTGTATGAGCCTGCATTCACAGGAGGCGGGAAAAAGCAGCGTAACGTCTCCGACGTAACTTGCTCAGCTAATCAGAACGTCGTATCAACGTCACCTGATTTTCCTGACGTTCTGAATGGCTGAGTTTTTCACCTCACGTGAACGCGGGCTAGGAGTGTAAGAAAGAGAGGGAGTGTGATGCGCGTGCAGCAATACGTGTCTTTGTCTAATTGGTCAGGATGGCGAAAAACTGCCAGTGACAGTCGGTGTTGATTCGTGTAGAATAGAATGGTCAAGTAAAATAAAAACCACGTGCAACTCTCAACCGGGTCGGTATCCTTTGTTTTACGCCCCAAACCTAATCGCGCCCGTGGCGGGCGCCTTTTTTGCCACGCACTTGTTACGGCACTGCTATACCTATAGTAACTGTTTATTTAGGTTTTTTTTATAGATTGTATGGAAAAACGTGCAAATATTAAAGAATATAAATAAAAAACAATATTTTTAGAATACTAGTCTTTATTCAACAAAAACGTGGTAATTATTCGATATACAGACCCCTATCGTACATGCATACATAACGGAAATACCAAGCGCTAAGGGTTTTCGTTGGAAAGACGTCGTAAAAACAGGAAAAAATTATAAAATCTTCTTCTCAGATGACATAAACTCCATTTTTACGCCATTTTCATGTAAATACAGCGAACTTTTTTACTAACTGTAACCTAACATCATAACATTCTAACCTCAAAATAACGATTTAAGCTTTGTTTTTCTTATTAATTACCGGCGACCGTCGCGGTTTTTTTCGGATTATTGTTCTCCGAGTTATCCTCTACAACTCAGTATCATTGGTTTACCTGGGTACAGAAGGGTCGGTATGTCGAATAATTAATTAAAAACGTTACAAAATAAAATTTAGGCACCGTGGTTTTTTGGTCAGTTCGTCAAATATTTCATCTACTTTTTTTAAGTTTTTGACCCTTGGGGGGATATATCCCCCATATCCCCCCCGTGGCTACACCACTGTATGGTAACTAAGTTTACAGCCCTGTAAAATTTTACGGACTCCTCAAAGAGGCTTGTAAAATTCTACAATGCGCATCAACAAAACGTTAACGGAAACTAATTTGTTGCTTAATCACAACATCATGGCAACGTCTATCTATAAATTGTCCTACCGTCTTTAATTACAAAATGTTGTATCATACAAAATATACAACAAATGAATAAAAAAAACACTAGTGAAGGTGAAAATAAAACTTTGTACGCGGTATGTTTTACAACTCAACTTTAATGGGCTCTCTGGATTATGGAGGCTTCTTCGCTCGCCCCACAAATTTTCCAGCTCTCCCCGTAAAAAATAATTTACAAAGTTTGCCACGTAAATAACTATTACATACCGCTGGTAATGAGTCAGTGATTACGATGGTGCGCCATTTGTTTCTAAAATTTTTGCTTTTTTCTTTTTTCATTTTTAGGTTAAATTGGCTGCTGTGCATATTAAAGCACTTTTTTGGATGAGCTTTTATTTATTTAAGATTAAATTTTCTATTAATTCATGGAATAAAAAATGTTTAACGTTTAATAGGTTATAAATAGATGCGTATGCCATTTTTATTCAATCTAAGTACATTAAATAAATAAGTTCATCTAAAAAAGAGATTTAATATGTACGGAAACCAACTTAACCTAAAAATTAAAAAAAACAAATATCTTAGAAACAAATGAAAAATAGTATTTAATGTAGATTCCAAATATGTATAGATATACAGGGTGTTGCATTTAAGATTCTAAAGTTCATGTCCCTTCTGGTTAAACCTGACTACGTCACTACTCTAAATTTTATCGTGGTCATCTGGTATACATATGGTAAACAGAGAAAGATGCCTAACAATGCCCACTTCGGAGCAAACAGTCATCGCTATATCGTCGATGATAAGTCAATGCCAAGAACAGCGCCCTGCACCATGTAAGAAAGTCCTTATTTTTGAAGTAGTCTTGTAACGCTACCAGTGCATGAATGTAAGGTTATAGCAATGGTATACAACGAAAATATACTTCGTGGAAAGCTTATGTTTGTCCTTAAGTTTTCATTAAAGAAGTTTCCAAGGTTTGCTACTCCTCGAAGCCTGAATCTGAACGTACTATCGGATAGGATCGAATACATGCAGTTCAGTAATAAATATATAGTTCATACCTAGAGTAAAGTTTATTAAAATTAGCCTTTAGTGGTTTAAGTTTCCTGCCTTTATGGCAGACACTACTTCTTTGGACATATTTCACTTCAACTGAATAATTGAATCTGAAACGGTGAAATTGGTATATTCCGTGGTGTGTTTCCAGAACATAAAATTTTCTATTTTCCAGTATTCGAGATTCTTAAGAGGTCGAATTATGCCACAAATTGATCACATGTATTTATTTGCTAGTTAGAACAAAAACATGCAAAATGGTGCGCCATCACGTGCGGTTTATATTTGTATGAAGAATGTTCGAAATGCCTCGCGGTTAAGACTGACACTTTGCATAACTGCACTAGTCAATGTAAATCATATCCTTGGCAATGTAATACGGAATAATCACCATCACAGTATCTATTACAACAAGACTGTTGTTTTAATAGAAACATGACGTAAAGGTAGGATGCCTCCAGGAACAACTGTAGGATAAATGGGTTATCTACTTTAAAGCTCTCTATGTATAAGGAAAACAGACTCAAGGTTTTGTAATTATCTTGTAGTACAAATAGAAACAAAGGAAACAACAAGAAAACAGAATGAGGAAAAGAAAGTGAGAAAATCTTCCATGAGATAAAATTATGAAAACAAAAAGAACCTTTTTTTCCTTCGAGCTTCTTCCTGGTAATTTCTGCTTCTGCTTTTTATTATACCTCATCACACACATAATTCCAAGCTAGAGGTGTCACTTTCAGTCTTTCAAGTGTATCGGTTATGCTTGTTGATCATTCAATTTCTTTTGTGTCGTTTTTGAAATCACATTCCATCGCATTAAGTGTCAATTTTTGCTGCTAACTCATCCATGAGCTTAACAAATATTAACAAGTGAAAAATTCGTTACTTTAGTTACTTTACTTAATTGTTAGAAAATAAGTAATTAAAATTATAGCTATAGGTGGCAATTTCGACCTTGTTTGGCATCATCAGCGTTCCACAATACCTCACACTTCATTCAAGTTGGTGATTACATTTAATAAAAAAATATATAAATGAAAAATGCCATAGGTGATTTCAATGATGGGTCCTGATGGGATTGAAATATTGAAAAAAATTCGCGAACTGAAATAATTAGCCTCTTGCAGCGTTTTACCGCATGCTCGCATCACAAGTAGCAAACAAGTTCGTGTATAATCACTAGTTATAAATCATACAGTTTATGATCATAGATCTGTTAGTTTACGGGTCGTTACACGGGGCCATTGCGGGAGTTGTAGACTTCTTCTTGTTTTATAGAATGGAGTTTTTATGCCCTCTCATAGACTGTGGTTTAAAACGTTGCAGCAGCAGATTTCTCGTGAAATATACTTAAAACAGGAAGACAAGAGGAAATTTAGTTATTTCAAGTATTTGCATTATTTGTAGTATGTACACTTCGAACCAATAATAATAATATTAAGTCGTCGTCGATCGTGCAAGGAAAGGAAAATTATGAAGCGCAAGGCTGTTCACTTCCACTGAACTATGAGGTCGCATCCTTTATGTAATTGGTAGCACTTATCGGAGCATGTGAACTTTTAGTTTCTTTCTAACGGTTCTTTAATTGACTATCATGACCTTATAGATACACATATAGACATTTTTTTAATATTCAATTTCGTATAAAACGAAGAATTCACAATGAGAACGGGAATTTTATTATCTTTTAACGCCTCACTCTTTTATGTTCAACAAAAGGTGCTTATATGTCTTTAATGATTGCCGCCAATCAAGAATGAACAGATGAATAAAGAAAAATACTTTTGTTCCGAGTGCTCTTTATGACTGGAATCAAAACCATATACGGTATATGAGATACGCAATCTACAAATTCATCCATAGGAACTTTTTAATGTTTTTTTATTTCTTACACTATATGTATGTCAACGTTTTCTTTGAAAACACCCTGTATATATAATAAGTCTATTAATAGGATTATGATGTCTTCTTCCGAATTAGAAATAGAATTTCCAAAACTAGATGATTTTTGAAGTAAATATTGGCCAGTGGAGTCGATGAGGTACTAAAGTACCACGTTCAGTACTGCCACCCTTGGTATTCTTTTTTCACAAGGTCTTTATTCCCTATGCCGACACCAGTATCACTTATGCTATTCTTTCTTCTATTGGTTTAGTTTATGTTACGAACTCTTAAGAAACAGATGAAAGATAATTCGACTCGATTGACCAGATTGATATTAATCATCACTAATACAGATTCTGTGGCGCACTCTCGGTATTGACTGGAAGGGTGGCTGCCACTTACACAATAGAATATTAACATACAGTAGAAACTGCCTAAAGTGACCACCTTTGGGACTGACCCAAAATGGTCAATTTAAGCAGGTGGTCACTATGTAAAAGTGTGAATTTTTTATACACAACAATTTTTATTTTCATGCGATATTCATTACATAGTTTGCATATTAGCATTAGCATTAGCATATTTTGAGTTTTTGAGCTTATAGTAAATGCTAAAAAAATGTATATGTACAATATATTTTTATTCAACAGAGCACTTACCCTACTTATTACATGCGATAGATATGTGTTATGTACATACTACTCATACTACTTAGGTACATATTTATTTAAAAATCATTTAACGTAGCTTGTCTCAAGATCATATGTTTAGCACAGATTAGTTCATTACTATTATTTTCAGCATGGTACAGTTCTGTTAGGATTCCAGGGCAGTTCTGAATAGTAAAATGTTCCGCTGTTTTTCTTTCACTGTGTTTTTCTAAAAACTAACACCTTGTGTTTTTCTTTCAAATTTAGTTCTTTGTAAACTTTTTTGAAGTCATCTTGATCGCACTAATTAACACAAGAGTTTCAATCAATAGATGAAACAAGACTGATTTTATAAAACAATTTTAAAACTATCCAAAGGTTACTAATGTGAAAGTTTGCAGGTAATGAATTTCTCAGAAGCAGAAATAAAGTCTTAAAACTTGGAAATACTGAACCCAACTGGTCACTATTAAGGGATTAGATGCATTCTTAGAAATTCTTTGAATGCAATTTACATGTAAATGCCTATTTAAACTTTTAGAAGATTAGTTATAACTGTAAGTAAAGTAATCCCTTGGCTAATGGTCACATTACACAAACATTTTTACACAATTATTTGAGGTAAATGTGGTCAATGGTCACAAAAGACACGTGGTCAGTTTATACAGTATAAATTACATTAAAGTAATGGGATTTTTGCAGGGACTGAGAAAAAGTGGTCAATATGATCAGAGGGTCAGTTTAAACAGGTGGTCAGATTTACAGGTTTCACTGTAGTTATAGTATAAGTATTGCGATGATCAGTTCTAGCTTCTAGTAAATTAGAACTCAGTTAGGTTAAATTAGGTCGCAGTGGCATATTTCAGCAGGCTTCAGACTTTGGTTTGCTCTTTATTGAAGATTGTTAGTATTTGTGCCGTTTTCCCGCTCTTTGGTTAGAAATAAAATCTGCGAATCCTATGTAGATAATGAAAAAGTATTTTAACCTAATCTCTCAAATCAGTCGCTAAAAAAGTTGGCAACAGTTTTACAAGCCTTTAAAATATAAAAAAAGTTAACCTATAGTATCGGTTATATTCCTCGATCATCCATTAACCGATTTAATGCCTTTATGAAGCTTCTTTTGTTGAATGTACTGAACTAATTTGATTTCAATTAGGTAATCTCAATATTGATTTGTTAGATTAGAGTAAAAAAGTAAAATCAAAGAAACCAATAAATGGAGTAAACAAATCCTGTTGTCCACGTCTGAAATGTCTATAAGAAAGGCATCCTTGAACCAAGTAAACGTTTACCTTATAAATCAATGATAGAGTATAAATCGTAAGCTTTTAACATCTGACTGTCGTATATATTTTCTGCAATCGTGCATTGTTTTGTAAAGCCTGCAGCGCATAACGATCTTCAAGCAAGAGAAATGTATAATTTTTTATCCAGAGTGGTACGGTTTGCTTCGATGCCTTTTCGATTATCTCTTACTCGTTAAAAAGTTTGTTTTCTTTGTGGTTTAGTTTACTACTAAGCAATTATTTTAATTATACTATTATAACCTGACGATGTCATAGATTCGTACTGTACTTACAAGTATGGACATAAAAAAGCATCGCCATGCCATCATCGTCGTCCGTGTTGTTACTACGAAACGTCAACGACTCGAAGAAGATATGTACAACGAGACAACAACGAGGCGGAAATACGTGATGAGACGACGGCGACACCGGATGCACACAAAATCGGAAACCATGAACGTTCTTCTTGCAAACTTGGAGATGCTTCATGACAATCATAAATTTAATTTTGCTATGCATATTATCCAAAAAATTAAACATTCATAACTATAGCGACAATGCCTTAATTGAGAAAAATGCGATTTTCTATGATTTCTCGTGCATAATAAACTACAGGCTGTAGATAGGCCGCTCTTATAAGTCCTTCAATAAATAAAAATTATGAAATTATTTAAACTAATAATTATTAGAGCTTAGTTATTTTAATCCATTAATCCCGACTCATCAAATTTGATTTATTTATTTGAAATGAATCATTGCATGTATGTAAATACAGACTTAAATGACTAGCCTTGCTTATTGATGATAAACACTGCGGGTCAAAAGTCTGCCCCCCCACCTTTGTTAACTTCTAAGTCATTTGACAAAGCACGGCGAGATTTCGAGCAATTATAAAAGAGCTGACTTTTAAATACATTGACACAGTCAACAAAGTTTTTCAAAATGGAGGTGCCATATTAGACTTTTTTCTTAAATTAAAAAGAAAGAGGATCGAGCGACGAATTTCCTTCTACAATGAGAGCCAAAATGATTTTTTCATTTTTTTGGCAGCGTAGAAAATAGTTATTTGTGTATCTAGTGTGCAAAATGCTACTGTGGTGGTCAAGAATGAAAGCTTTTTGACGAGGCGTAGCCGAGTTAAAAACTCATTCAAGACCACCAAAGTCATTTCGAGCACGAATTGCACACAACGTTTTTTCTACAGCGTTATTGAAATAATCGAAAAAAGGAAATCTTTATTTTAACGCAAACTGGACAGTTTCGTTGTTGCTACGGAAATGAAATTGCTCAAATGCGTAAATAATAATTTTTCGCTTTAGAGTGAATATCGCACAACTTATGGTCCTTTAACTGCGTAGCACATTTTCCTTGCATGGTATGGTAAATAAATACAATTTTCGCTATTGGGCAACCAACCCAGTAAGAAATCCATGAAAGACTCTTATATTCCCCAAAAGTTACTCTTTGGTGTGCCGTACCATCAACACATATTAAAAAAGGCGAAATAGTCATGCATGTATGCTCCAGACGTTTTTTGTACCGCAAATTGAAGAAGAAGAAGAAAGAAACCACTCTTTTCAACAAGACGGTGCAACCTGTCATACTGTAAGAATGAGTATGGAGATCCTGCGACAGATATTTCCGAACAGACTAATTTTTTGAAACAGTGATCTTAATTGGTCATCGAGATTCCTGATATTACTGTACCAGACTATTTTCTTGGGATATTTAAAGAGCAGACTGTTCAAAAGCAAGCCTAGAGATATAGAGGAGCTCAAAGGAAATACCTGGAAAGAAATTGAAGATATTCCACAGGATATGGTTCTACGAGTAATGCCAGATTTCGTCAGTCGTTTATAAGAGTGTGTGGACGAAAGGAGGAAACATTTCACACACACTGTATTCAAAAATAGAACTCCCATTATTACTTTTTAAGATGCCGTTTATATTATTTCTGTATTTAAAGTAATTCATCTGTTATTGCCTATTAAAAATGAACAATTCATTTTGGCTCTCATTGTATTTAGAAATTACTGTTTTATTTCCCATATTAATTTCTGTATGTTCAAACATTATTGATTTGGAAGTTAGCTGACGAGGAGGGGAGACTTTTGACCAATACAATATAATTTTAAGGCCATGCAATCGCTTAACTAAAAACACTTCTTCACAATACTTTTAAATTCTAAGAAATCTTACAAGTTAAACTGTCTTCTTCTTTTTTTTGTTGAGAATGCTATCTCACACGTTTTGCTCCTTTTTACAAGGGAGAAAAAGTATAGTGTCGATAAGATTATGAAAAATCTAATATGGGGCAATTTTGGTTATCTATGTAATATGGTGGACTACAGGCAAGCTCGATCAAACTTTTCTTATCTATGCAGAATCGATATTTTGTATTGGAACTAGAGATGAAAGACTAGGAATGTTCAAGTTGTTTTTTGACTTTAATTAAGATGTAGGATACAAACCTCGCTTAGATTAAAAGCGAGCTGTGTCCTCTATGTTCTCTTTCGTTTTGACGATAAGACATTTGGACAAGTTAAGACCTATTGACAGTTTGTGACATTTGGAAATATAGACATTTTGATAGTTTTGCGACATTGGGATACATTGATAGTTTGTGACATTTAGACACTTAGACATATTGATAGTTTGCTCAGAATACACATAGCGTGCTGTGTATAGCTGAATAGCTCTGATGTGCTATTCTAAGGTGTGTTCTCCCCTCGGAATACACATAGCGTGCTTGCTGTGATGTGCTATTCTAAGGCGTGTTCATTAGGAATACACATAGCGTGCTGTGCTGTGGTGTGATGTGCTTTGCTGTGCTTTGATGTGATGTGCTGTACTTTTATGTGATGTGCTGTGCTTTGATGTGATGTGTTGTGATTTGATGTGATGTTCTGTGCTGTGACGTGTTGTGCTGTCCGAAGGCGTGTTTGCTCGGAATGACATAGGGTGCTGTGCTGTGCTAAGGCGTGTTTGTCCGTAATACACATAGCGTGCCTTGTTGTGATATGTTATTCTAAGGCTTGTTTGCCTTTATAGTATATATAGATACAAATCGCGCTTAAATTAAGAGTGATTTTAATATCAAAAACATTAAATTTGATCGGACTTGAAAACTTGACTTTGGGTCAAGACAGCAAACCAAATAGGATCTCAGTTACTACTTAATTTTGGTATTGGTTTCAATTTTGTCAATGGTCAATTGTGGTAAATTTTGACTTCATCCAATATTGTAGAAACGTCTACAATGAATATGGAACAACAACCTTTCATCAGCTGGGATTAGTCATCAGATTGGTCATAAGGTTAAAGGCGATGAACATTATGGAATTGTGAACAAGCGATGGAAGGGTGCCATAGAATGGTGGAATAAGAATTGCTTTGACTGGTTTTTTGTCAGTTGAATTGCCGTTATTCCTTTTCTACAATTTCTAAGGGTTCTGATAAATGCCGATAAATCATTCCTGTATTGGATAGATCGTTAGTTGGATCCAAAAATTTTCAAAATTTAACTGGAAAAATAATAATCAAAGACATCGAAAGATAAAGCTACTGATTCGATCAAACATGCACCCTATATTGCATCCCGCTAAAGCAATTATATGAAAAGAGAAAAAGCATGACGCTGAACAATAATTCTACAGTACTCTCAGCGTAAATGAAGAAGACACATATGTATAATTAAGATCAATTTTGAATCTCGCAACCACTTAATTACTACAGCTACCTTTACGTAAAACAAAATAAATTAAGTAATTACCTCTATCTCTTTCTCACCTGACTTCATCATTCTTATTATTCATTTTATTATTTATAAAATTTAAATACCGCTAAAGGAAATCCAAGATACATAACTTATTCGTTAATTTCTCCATAAAATTTACAAAAAAAGGCAATGTGAGAAAAAATAAATTAAGAGTTTCTCATTTACATTCATGTTTTCCTTTTCTATGCTTATTATATTAGCATTAATTCATAATTAGTGCTCTTAAAATCCAAGAATGGTATGTATTAACTTATCAAGCTCTAAATAGCTTCTGCTATTTCAATTTATATGTACGATCCGTTATAAAAAAAGAACCGCCAAAAATATTCATAACTCTCACGGTACGGACAGTTAAACAACTAAAAACAAAAGTGCCAAGAGAAGAAGAAGAAGAGGAAAATAAGATAAGCGCGGGAATTTACAGACTGGTATATCTGAGCCCATAACCTGTGTATAACGGATAAAGAAAATATTTTAAAAGCTGATCCACTAAAGTAAACAGTACTTTTTTTATTATTTTCTAAAACTATTAACTCATCCAAAACTGGATCTTTTGAGGATTTTTAGTTAGGTTAGTTAATATGTTTGAATCTAGTTAGGTCGTAAAAGACATCTTAGGAATTTATTTGTACAAAAATAAATTTTCCCGACTTTTTAAAGTTTTAATTTATTTGTTTTTTGTTTCGCCTTCCATTAATAATAATAATAATAATAATGAAAGCTGACCGGTTAATGACACAAACATTTAAATTAACGACTATTTAATAACCTTTTATTAATGAAAAATAAATTTGATTTTTATAGTTCATTGTGGTAGAAGTTAATCGTATTAAGGTTTTGCCAATTTAAAATGTCTTTTGTTTACCGGTTTCTTTACCTTTCCGGCCGCCTACAACTCTATTCAACTAAGTTCCCCTCCCCACCCAAAACAAATTTTTGAATAATTGCAAGCCAATCAAATTAATAAATCATACTTATTACATCAACGACAACCATGAAATCGAGTTATATTTTTGCAAGTTAACAAAAGAATAATAAATACGTAATGAAAAACAAAAGGCAAAAGTTGTCTGTAACAAATCTGACTGTCCACTTTTTTATTCCTCTCTATTATGATAACTTCCAAAACTTAAGGGTGTGCTGTTGAATAATAATAAAATAATTGTTTCAACCTATCGATAGTTTTTTGTTTGCTTGTTTGATTGATTGGGACCTTTATCGTTAGAAAAATCTAAACATTTCGGTTGAATACATTTTTTGTAGTACACTCACTTACTTCGTGGAACTGACTGACATCTTTTGTTCTCAAAACTCATCTATCATACAGAAAAAAGTACTACATACATCATGAATGATATTATGTTTTTTATTGTTATCTAACCTGAGCTGTTTCATGTCTTCAATGTTAGAAACGTCAAAAACATCTCTGTGTATAAAGATGGCAGTGATTATATGCAAAAATTGAGAACACTCGTGCTAAGCAAAATTCACGACTTGTCTGAAATGATAACCATGCGGAAAAATACTTCAGAATCTTTAAAATGAAGGAATAAAGTGGTTGATCGTAAAGTGCGTTCATTGATTGAACTACTTTAGAAAGGCACTTTCCCCAAAAAGAAAATATGTATTGGGAAGATCGTTTTTGGCTTTTAATGGTTTATGACTATCGGTTAAAAAATATGAAGCAGAAGATAACCTTATGGACGACCTTTGAAACTAGGCAGTTGCTGAGAAATTAAAATAGGGCTATTGGTATCAGATACATGGAAAGTGTTTTGATGGCTTTATTCAAAGCTATAGTGCAATCCAGCAATCAGTACAGAAGAGAGCGACGAGAAAATAATTATGTAATGTTCCTGAGTATGATTTGCGAGTCTACATGTGGCTTTACAAGAGTTATTAAGACCTTTTTGGAAGGGCTGCAAAGGTCGTTCTTGTTTATTCATTGCTTGGAGATTCAGGGCCTAAAACCACTGTGGTTGAATGAAAGAGAAGAGCATCATTTATACAAACAATTTCAAGCCAATGGAATTGACGTAAAAATCAGAACTACCACATCCAAAAGTTACGGAAAGTAGAAAAGCTCAGAATGAGTGCTTCCAAGTTGGAGGAAAACTCTTATCGATGTGTTTGACACTAAGATCGTGCCAAACCCCCAAGCTTGGATTAATGTGTTTAATATTGTAGGTGTTTTTGATTATAAAACTGTAATTTATTTTATAACAATTGAAACTGTTGAACCAATATGTTTGCGTGAAAAGAGCTGAAGCACTGAACGTACCTGGTATTTCTAATTAAATTCATTACTAGATGAGATGTATGCAGATGCAATAGCAATGTTTCAGTCACTGCGGAAAAATTTCGAAACCACATGGCATTGGACTTTTAGAAACTACCAACATTTAATGCAAAAAGTCCAAATAGACCTAAGTACTAAAGTTCACTCAGACATAACAAAAACAAAAGAGTGTCCAATTGGCCAAAACGCTATAATAAGAAAGTTGACTGTAGTAATCTCGACAGCTAATACCGATCTAAACATGTATCTACAAAAAGAGTCTGTCGCAAGCTAAAAGCCTATATGGGACACATTAGTCGAGAAAGACTTATTTTTCAACTTTTCTGCTTGTAACAGGTTAGAGTTAGAACACGTGCCTGGACGGAAGAGAGAACCTGGATAATGTGATTTCAGTTGATGTATCTATTCTCTATGTAGCTTCTTGTTGTATTCGATTGTTCTATGACTACCACGTGTAGTGTATAGTCCATATCTTATAGTCAAGAGTGCACCAATCGCGGTTCCAGTTTACTAAACTGCAGCCCCTAGCCCAGCCCATAATCTACTATCTATATATTTCTCAGCTGTGTTCATATGTCGCAGTCTACATGGTCCATGGTGGTTCGTAAATCGTTTCCAATTCACAATCCCTAATTTAAAGTCTATAGTCAGTGATCTACAGACTGCAGTATAGGAGCTAAATTTATTGTTTATTATCTGTAGTGTATGCTTTATTGTTACAATCTGTAATCTATGGTATACCTTTACATGCTTACATCTAATATTTCTATCTATAGTCTATGATCTGCAGTCTATATACAAAATATATAACTGCTGTCTATAGTTTTTGGACTTTAGTAGTAGTTTATGTCTGTCTTATTGTTTAAAGTCTATGGACTATAGCATACAGCTATGGTCTGCAGTCTATACCCTACGGTATTATTTCTCAGCCCATTCTTTCTTTGCTCTTAAGCACATAAAATTGAAAACCCATTACTGGGACACTAAGTAAACAATACAAAGAGAGAGTCAGATTGTAAAACATCATCATACTCTTTTTAATCTTCTGCGCTTAATATAATTACGGGGGGGGGGGGGGTAAATAGTTTCTAGGGCTTTACTAAGCAGAACTGAAGGTCTAGTAAAAACATAGCTATTTTCAAGAAGCTTGCTTATATCAGTCATTCAATTAATTTAGCAAACCAAAATGAAATTCAAGAGGTCATATTTAATGCCAAAACCATAGCGAAGTAGTTTGGAATTCAAGAGAATGAATTGGCCTTAGAGAATATCAATTAGTTTCGATTTTATGCCCAAATTCTTACAACCAACAGCTTTAAGTATTCCCAAAATGGCTCTAATACAAATAAAGGCACTTAACAGCTCCATGTGTTTAATTTTTTTCCAAAAGGAATTTGCTAGCAAAACCATGCATCACGAACAAACCATATCGATTAAATTTTAATTGCAAAAATTATGGCTTTGCAAAACATCTAGGAACCCGTTAGATTGTTTCAAAAAGAAGAACAAACATCTGCATGCATTTGCAATTTGAAGAGAAAAAATTATTGCCAGGTTTGTTTTATTGCCATTTTATGGTATTGACATGTACAAATCGTAGGATTATATCATCTTTAATGACCAATTAATTTAAATAAACAAATTTTTGTTTATTAAGCACCCACATTAATCAAATTATTCTTTAAATTTATTGCGTAAATACTAAAAACCAAAAAAAATGGTATGTGATCACACCTAGAATATGAGAAGAACAAGTTAAAAACGACTAGAATATTCAATACTAAGGTGATGTCACCATTGTTATAAAAACAAGTGATGGCAGTCATTTATATGGTTGAAGTGTGTATATATGTATATAGGTATGTATGACTTACAAAACAAATGGGTAATTTACACATTAAGCAACAAGTTATAGTATTTTTAAAAATGGATGCAATTGGTAATTCAATCAGGTGTGTGCTTAAAGATAAAAAGTCAGAGAAAGTGTACACTTTGAATTTATTAAAGTTTTAAACAATTGACAATGTTTGTCTGAGTTGAAAGCCATTGAAGGTATATAAAAGAGTAAAATAAGAAAAGTCATACAAAAGGAAGGTCGAATATTGAATTTGTTGATTTAGTTTTGGTGAAGGGTAATCATCAGGAAAAGGTTGGCTTGGAAGATCTCCATATTTAACATTATCATTAAAATGTCAAATGTTTGCATTTTTATGAATGCTTAATAAAAAGGCAACATTTATATAATGTCAAAATTAATTTGGAATGTGTTTACATGATGAGCATATCCAAATGACGTCCAAAAATGATAAATAGAGAAAGTGATACCACTTAGACATTGGGAAGTGAAAACAATTAACTTTGCTTTTATTTGTGATGTATTCAAATCAGTTTCGATTTTAAACCAGTTTTAAACAACATCCCCTGTGGACATTTTTGCAAAAGATATGTATCTTCTGGTACATTTTAATTCCGTTGCTTATCTAGTTTTCAGAAACTTTTATTTAATAGAAACGAGTTCACCTAATGATAGCTTTATATAAATTTATTCCTTCGAGATATCTTCATTAGGTAAAGAAGAAAGAAATTCTTCCATATATAAATACGAAATAAAAAGCACCAGCAGCAGGAGCGAACGCTGATAATTTAATAATCCAACTTGATCTACTCTTGACTTCCTGCACATGAACTTGGAAACACCTTAAAGCAACTTATTTTGCATAGCAAAATGAGATAAAAAGATTTTCTGATTGCACTTAGATCTTAAGAGGTGCAATTATTCGATTTTTAAAAAATCATTTCTCTGTAATATCAGTTTTAAAATCATCTGCACGGTTTTTAACAGTGTTGGTTGTAATTACTTGATGGTACTATACTAAGCGACTTGTGTGACTATTATAATTATGGTAGCAATTAGACTGCAATTCTTTATATTATCTGTGTTTTTTAGACATTAGATCAATTTATAGTTCCTGGAGGAGAAAATTAAATTACCCATTAAGAAAATTCATTTTAACAGCTGCAACAACATTAATGGTACACAACCTTATATTTTTATATTAAGCTAACGTCTTCACGCTGATTTTATAGTCTTCTCTATTTTTTATTTTATTGGAAAGGAATGACTGCTATATTATGTCTATTAGAGTATGCTATATATTAGATTGTCTGGAATTTATAGATTTACCAATTTTATTGTAAATAAAAGCTCTGCAAACAAAGGAAGATCAATTTAATTGGTGTAGAAGATACTAACTGAGCTTTTTAGAATTTTCTCGTAGTTTTTACGAAAATAACAATTTAAATTGTGTTAAATTTTGAATTCTGTTTAATAACAGAAATCAAACGTACTGAGATGTCTTGAATTCATCTCATTGAAAATTTATATGAACGATTTGATCGTAAACACAAATATAATTATTTCATGCAATAAAATACAAGATAGACAGGATGTTAGGTCTATTTAATCTCAAGGCTACATGTTAGGTCACAGATAGATTTATCAATTTTTAAAATAGAAATCAAAGAAGGGTTAAATTTCATGCAAACATAACCTAAATTCTTATATATAAAAAGGCCTGATTTTTTAGATTGTTTCATGATAGTACATGTTTTATGCAACCCAAGTCACATATTAGGATGGTTTTTCCAGATTTAATTTTCCTGATTAAATTCAAGTTCTACGATCGATAACGTAGGAAGATTTTTCTGTTTTCCATGAGACTGGCTCAGTTTCGGGCAAATATTTAACTAGAATTATGTAAATTAGGTCAATTTTGTAATGACTAATCTAGCACAATAAACTTACAATATCTTGTATAATAATAAAGAGCATTTATTTTAATGAAGGTTTCGGCTTTGCTGATATGCTTCGACTTTTCCAAATATTGATTCTTATACAACATTTTTCACCATTGTTTTAACTCTTAACTCTCTAAACACTTGGAGGACTGTATGCTGGACATGTTGACTAAAATTTAACTTCATTTAAGTTGATGTTGAAGATGGATCTTGTGTAAGCATTGTTGGGTCTATCATATGGTAGAGAAGAATTTTTATGTATGTTTTTCTTCTATTGTAAAGATGTCCTTGTGTAAATTTTATTTGTATCAGTTACATAGTGTAAGTATGTATTCATTTTGTAAAGGATAAAGCTGGATTTAATGAGTTGTGTATAATTAAGCTCTAATGAGATTATTTCATCGTCAATCGTTTTTGTTAATTATCTCAGTTAGGGTAAATATTAGAACGTAAGTGTCTGATATTGTTTTAATCTTTATTTTGCCAGTTACAATCCTATCTTGTAGAATTAAGATTAGTGTTAATTTGTATCTGCTGTGTCGGTCTTGTGACGTCATGAAAAAGATTCGAAATGCGTTTGTTTCTAAAAATTGACATAATCTTCATTTGTTTTGCCAAATCATATATAATGCCCAGCTAAAATTAACAATTTCAGTCGATAAAACGTTCTTGGAGAATCCACGCTCGACTCGAGATTAAAAATCTGTAAAATAAGAGGGGTTATGTGACAACTATATGTTATATGTCAACAAATAGAATTTAACAAAGTATAATAAAAATTTACCTGGATATTTAAATTAAAGAAGATTTACTAGTTATTATTCAACAATTGTATGGAATTGTGAACGAGTTATTCATCAAGATAAATTCAAGAAGATTTATTTACATTATCGATTCAAGTAATCGACGTATTTACATTATAAAATCATCTGATAGAATTTAAAGCAGTACTACCAATTTTAAATAACATTGAAGTGGATCTCGAGGAACTTTATATACAAGGTTGGTCAAAATAAAAGATTTTGATTTAATTTTTCAATAATAAAATTATAAAGACAACCTGCATAATTTCAGAATTCATTTTTCTCACTTTAAAAAGTTTTTAAATAATAAAATCCTTACGAATAAAACAATTTAAAGTTCTTTATTAAAATTTAATTATCATAAATTAAATTTATCTTAACATTTGTAAATATCTTTATTTGATTACATTTATTGATGTCAGTTTGCTCAAATGGAGAACTGTTATAGCCCTGTGTCAGGTTAATAACGACTAATTAACACATTTGAGCAAGCTCAGGGAAGAATTTCCTATTTTACTTTACTGTTCTGTTCTAAATAAATTTCCTTTTATTTTTTTAATTTGATTTTCTTTTATTCTCATTAATAAAAATAAAGACTGTGTTTTCAATTTATCTATGTGTTTATTTGATGTGTATACAAGCATCCATTTCTTTTTCTTTTCACATATAGAGTTTAGCTTGCTGTTGTCCAGTTGCGGAAGTCCAAGTGTCTTAATAGTAAGTTCTTTTCTTCCAGATATAAGAGTCACTAAGATTTTATTATTTCATTTATTTCATGCTCTATCGAATTAAATCTGAGTTACCCAATTGGGAAAAAGAAAAAATATTGGGGTGTATATTTTATTTTATTAAATTTCACTGCAGATATTTTATGACTCTGTCATCGTGAGGAAAAAATTTCTATATTTTAATTTTTTTATCATTATATCACCTCAGTACCAACTAATAAAAGGCCAAGTGCGATGTACTCGTAAGATAATACAATTTAGATAAATCAAATAAAAACGTTCGTTTACATTTAGAAAATAATGGCGACCTTCCAAATAAAATCTAATTAAATATAAACTCAATTACTTAATTGTACTTTTATAATTAATGAGAATAAACTTAATATTTTAATTAACGCTATTTTAAAAAAGAAAAGCTTCAGAATGCGTAAATCTAGTAGCTGAAGGCCTACTTAATCAATTTTGATATTATTAAGTCAATACATTAATGTAAAGGTTATTATACCCCTTTCCTCTGTATTCTCTTGTTATAGAACTTCGATAGAAATTGGGTAGTCGAATACGGCAGGCAATTAGTCGCTGTCCAAGATTTCAAATATCGAGAACTAAATAAAGGCGAGGTAATGACATCCTAAATAAGATATCAAGGTTTTACAAAAATCCTAGGGAAAACGAGACTTATCCAAAACCCTATGGGGTTAATTCCTCAAAATAACGAGATTACAAAGTTGGCGAGATACAGCATTTCTCTAATAAATTAGATGAAAATTTAATTTCAAGGGGGTCAATCAAAGCTAGTAAAAGTAGACTTTCTCTCAAACAATCGCTAAATACAAACAGCAATAATTGAGAAAACCTTTAGAGCTCTTCATGAGTAAATTCCTAGATACAGAAACGCAAAGACTTAATAGCTCTGCGAAAGACCAAGACCAGAAGCAAGAATAAGGAATCTCCTTGCGGTAAAAATTCAAATGGACAGGAAATATCACTTATCTCACCAATTGTTAAGTTTGTAGAAGTCAAGTTCAGTTAAGGTCTAAAGAGTGAGAATTCACTTTGAGGGTAAAAATGCCATAAGGATTAAAATTTATTTAACAGTCTCTTATTAATATTTTTGGTTTAATTTAAAAAGAAATTTCTAACTGTGTGGTGAAATTTAAATAAACCTTTACTTCCATACAATTCCAAATCGGAATTCATGCTTCGAGGCAGTAACATCACGAAGAGACCCGTCCACTTCAGTTCAGTAGCATTACATAAATCACAAAGGAGAGTTGTACATATCGAAGCACCGTAATCCAAATAAAAAATACGAAACACGCCAATACATTCCCGTTTAATTTTTCATTTAATCCAATTTAAAACTTGATTTGGTTTTTAGAATGTACAAACAACTTTATATTTCGATCGAATCGGTTACGTAAAAATACCATCATCGATCGGTATGGAAAAATCTTTTAAACGCCTACATTTTATACCAAGAACAACTAATAAAATTTAACGAAATAATTTATGTTTATTGGTAGTAACAGAAACCCACATGAAAACATTTCTAAAGGAAAGAGGAGAAAAAAGAGAAAAAGTATCCAGTACAACTTGTATGGTCTATGACCCATGTAGGTGTGTGCTCAAACCGTTGCAAGTCGTACTGTGAGCACAGACAAGTGTTTGGGTAAATATAAGAGATTTCTTTGATAGGATTAACAATTGGGAAACACCCATCTTGCTGTCAGATAAAAGTAATGAACTTAAAAAGAGGTATGGGAGATTGGGAGGTAGCTGTCTAGATAATATTAATATTAATCCTATTCCCAATGTTATAGTACCAATCACTTTGATACCCTTTGGTCCATTTTTTAAAACTGAACGGGCTGTAAATTCCTACACTCTGTTGGATGTAATCAATATGTTAGGTCTTTTAGCGGCTGACACCTTAATTTATTAAAATTCTTTCAAGGTTATAAATCCTGGCAGAAAAAAGGGTATCCAATGGACTGGAGCTATTTAAGCTAAATATAACTATGGTATTATTTAAGGCAGGTGGAATTATTTAATAAACAACAAAAATTAATCCAAAGAGTAGAATTTAATTTCCTGAAGAGAAGATTTACAAAATTAAACCTAGAATATTTCTTCAAATTCTTCTCTATTGTCTCTTTGAATCCAATAACAAATGACTCAAAACCAAAAAACTTGTGCAAAAACTAGAAACTAAATTAAAACACAAAAAGTAAGATTGATTACTCTATTCTTCACAAAAGGTAAAAACTTGGCGCCTACGCTCCCTGTTTATGCAGATTATGAAGATAGACGGTATTAGAAAACTCATCTCTACTGTTTGTAAAAATGTTAGCATTTACACATACGTGCATAATTAACTGACAGGAAACTGGTAATTAACAATAATTAAACATTTTACATCCTATTATATCTTAAGAACGAAATATATTATTAACTAGTCATTCTGCCTGAAAAGGGGTAACCAATTCTATGACAGAAAATAAACAGCCTGATCTGTAAAAAAACTACTTGAATGGACCTCATTCGTGTTTTAATAATAAATGTAGAAATAAAAAAGATTCTTGAATGGGTATTGTTGAAACTACTTACATAACTATTTATGAATTCTTAAACGATCTGTCGAAATGAAGTGGTGATGACGTAATGAGATAAATGGCCCAAATGGTAAAAAATGGTATGATTTTGATTAGCTTTACAAATTTGGAGGACAATGATCTGGAGATAAAAGAAGAAATCTCAATCATTTGCATGGAAACCATACAATCCTATTTGCAAAATATTTTAATAATGTTTATTGAAGTTCTCTTGTATTACTTAATAATATCAGCAAACAACGTCGTCAGTTGGTCATTTCACATTAGAAGCGAAAGTAAAGGCTTTGATTTATTTATTGCGAATTGTGTTCGGTCCTTTTTAAAAGCCGTACAAATACTTCTAGTGGCTTCAAAGAACCAGAAGAAATCAAAGCAGTAACAAATAAAAGTAATATTGGGCCTGTCTATGGCGCTTATTTTGAGAAAAATATAAAAACTATTCTTGGTGTGGAATCAGTATTTATATTCCGATCTATTCTGATATTTGTTCTGAAAGGAAAGCTAGGATGGCTAACTGTTTTAAGTGATAAGATTTTCACTTGATTAGTTTATACCACTTTATCAGGACTTATATGCAGCATATTAGTATAACGTTTATTTTTAAATTGAATTAATCCCTTACTGTAAAAGAAAAAAGAGGAAAAGGAGCGAAGAAGAGCGCTCTTGGCTTGAACAAGATAGTGTCTCTTGTACTGATTTGATATTTGATCTTCGACTACTTCTTACTCTCTGACAAATTGAAATTTAAATTTTTAAGTTGAATTGCTACCTCTATTGACCATTTGCATGATCTACACATTTTGTAAACCAATGAAGATCTAACGGACAGATTTTACAAACAGTGCTTACTGTTGCCCTACATCTAACAAAGTTATGATTCCAGATCTTCCAAAGCTATCCCATTCAACAGTTGGACATAAAAACAAAAAATGTGCCCTAGGTAAGGAAATTGGATTTTACTATTTTAGGAAAGTAACTCTGGAAATGCCATTAAAAACTGCTTTTAAGTCTTGCAACTGAACCTATATTGGTAAGACTTCTTACAAACGTCCTTTTTTTGACGAAATCTGTTGTCGATGGTGTAAAGGAATGTGTGTATAAAGTTGTGTTTCCAGCCCAACGAAACGGTTACCATTTTGAACTTGAAAAGTGATGAAGAGTGTCTTGGAGGTCCCTTGTTATCATCAAATTCCATGTTACATTTCTAAACTTGTCATTTCTCAGAGTCTTTCGTGACTTGCTAATGGAGCTTATGGACTTGCTAATGGAGATGCTAATTGCTCAAAAATGGTTGGTAATCCAGACAGCTAATTATGCTTGAAATAAGCTAACCTCTTGTATACTTTTGCAGTTTTACTCATGGTCTGCCTCTTTAAAAGACTTATTTGCATAATAACATGCAAGCATGTGTATATTTCTGTGGTCGTTTCTCTCAGCAAGAAACAAAACTTATATACACTTGGTCTTCCTTTAATTTGCGGAAATTGCAAAAAAGACAACATAAAGCACAAAACGCAATCTAACTCAGTAAACTAATACAGGATACTATAGACTTACGCTACTTAATGACCAACTACAAGTGATTCGCGAAAGATTTTGGAAACCTGGAAATATTCAGGTCCTTTATCGGACGTAATGTAATTTTACATCATTATTAGAGGATAGTTACATACTTCAATGTATATTTACATAAATCTAATTATAGAATTACTCTAGATGATGTATATCAATCAATGCAAATATCATTGCAGGGTAAAGTGGCTAAGAAAGTAAACTCTTTATTCAATTGGAGATACTAATATAAATTCGGAAAAGGAGATGTAGCTCCTGACTCATAACATAGACCAGTAAATCCCAACCTTTTTCCTTTCCCGTATCCCTTGACTAGGCTTTTCATCTATAAGTACCCTCACCTTACATAACCCCCCCACTCATCACTGCAGCCAAAAAAGTTTTTTTAGGTAGTAATGTTCTTAGGCCAGCTAAATAATCAAACGACTCAAATTAATTACATTTATAGGCTTTTATTTTTGATTGAACGAAAAGAACAAAAGAAAAGAGGGGGAGAAATAAGAGTGCGCGAAGCGCAGTGACAGTTTTGGCGAAGAGGGGGAGGACACATGCGTAATCACGCGATATAATTGGTGGTGGGGATAGTGACAACCTATTATTATCAATCAATTCCTTTCCCTTATTTCGCGAGTAGGCTATTGGACTTTTATATAAGTCTGTGTCTCTTTGTAAACCAAAACTCTATACTTAGTTTTTGCGTTTTTATCTAAACGTTTGATTCTTTGGTGTGTCTTCTGCCATTAGCAAGATTATTTTCACGCACCCCTAGCCGCGTACCTTATGTTGGGAACCCCTGACATAGGCCGTAGATCGTATGTAGTTAGTCAATGGATTGAAGAGGACAACTCCGTAGTTGCCAGGCTCTCAGTTCAATTCCATGATTCTATTATGGAGGAATTATTATAAGGTTTTTATTTAACAGAACAAATTTTGAAGGGTTGCTCTTGGGACAAACGCTTTCAGAAATAGATTTTTGTCTTGTTGGATTGATATTAATTCTATTAGAACAACTTTTTTTTCAATAGTGGGTAGAATTACCTACAATAGGGGAAGTGGAATTGCAGCAAACATTATTGCGTTAGAAAAAATACTTTTTGATTATTTATCAATGATTATAGACTTTCGAGAAAAGGTTTGAGCAGGCTTGGGTATCTTCAAGGTACCGACTAAAGGTTTATACATCACTGATTTTTTGTATCTGTCAAAATTGAGCCAACCTAGCCGACTCTAAAAATGCCTACGGCTAATTGAATTCATTGCGCTAGGGGACTTTTAATAGACCATGCTTTTCTTAAATTATACATGGAAGGCTAATATACTAAGATATAATATATTTGGAGTAAAGGAGAGATGGATTTTCGTTCTTTTATAGAAATTCCAAGGTTACTGGTTAATGGCTATTAAACACTCAGAATGAAACATTTTTCGTAGATATCTACAGAATGTCTCCAAAATCTTTAAGGTTAGAGAAAAGAATAAAAGATAGGGTGATAGATAACAGAATCTCTATTGAGCTGAAGATGGGAAATCTTAATAGAAAATTGATATTCAAAACAGAGTAGCAACAATATCACTAGCCTGGAGAACGCTCAGAATATTACATCTAATGATCTATCATGCAATTATGAAAGCCAACAGTAGTAACTTACACGGTGTGTTTGATAAGCTAAGGCCATTAGAGTTGAAAACAGAAAAGAATCTTTTCTCAGATAATTCTAACAACATATCCATATCTGGACAGTCCAAAAATGGAAAAGTTTTCTATCGAGTCTAATAATAAGACCTAATTATCATTCATAGAAATAAAAACAACTTAATTAGATTTATTTAGTCAATTCTAGCCGTGTTTTAATGTTGTACCCTGGCGAGTCGTTAAGATGTTTTTCCACCAAGAGTATGAATTACAACAAAACATAAACGTCAAGGTCGTAGAGCCATATTTTTAAAATATGCAACATAACTTGTAAAACCATACTCAGTTAGCAGTGTACAGACATGACCCTAATTAACAGCAAAATAAAAAAAAACAAGTTTTACATTAATGTCAACATAATTTCAAGCTTTAAATGTTGCAGGTAGGGGACATTTTCACTTTCTTTGAAACAATATTGTGAACAAGACCAGTGGAGGTATTTGAAGAATTCAAAACTATGTTATATTATTATGACTGCTAAATGTTACTACATGACGTGTTATGACTAAGGAATTTATTGATCCAAATTTGTATATAATGTTAACAACACGCCCATACCATGAAAGAATAAATATGCAAAGTTTATAAGGACAAGTTTAAAAGGCTAAAGGCCTCTGGTTGAGTCGACCTAGTTGTTGCTTGGTAGTTACTCAGTACCTTTCTTTAGTCACGATCAAACAACAATAGTGTTTTATATTGCTAATAATTATAACATAACAGGAACATATAGTTATTAATAGTTGTTAAGTCAGGGCCGTACTGGGAAATTTTATCTTGCTTAATCCTTGACAAGTCGATTCTCCATTAAATTTCCTTTTAGCCAACAGCGCGATTTACATAATAATTGTTTAGACTGACTTAATTTTTAATAAATAAAGATTAAATTAACAAGTTCTGTAACTACTTACGTTAATAAAGGACGTGACTAAACTATTATTAAAAATTAATCAACTTACCGTTGATGTATGAAGCCATAACCAAACGACTAGCGGAAGAATTATCTTCATTTTTGCTGAAAAAGAAGAAAATAGCCCAAATCAATACACATAAAATAATTCAGAAGTTATTAAAATGCAGATAAACTAGTTGATACAAGGTAAGGTATATTATTGGTCGTTAACATTTCAAAAGTTTTTAATAGCAACTAAAGAACAACAAAACTGCGTTTTAAATTAATTCAATAGACTTTGTTTTCTAATTAAAAATAATCATTCTGTACGGTATGTGTGTGTGTGAGGAATAATCAACTGTAAAATTAATTCCACCTAGTGTAACAGATTTACTAAGAAAACATATTTTTAAAGATGACGACCATATGTTGAAGATAACTACATTTATTGATTTACTCTTGCGGATGTTTATAAACTATAAATAATAAATCTGTACATTAACAAACAATAATATAGTTAGTTTTCGATTCATTCAGGAATTCACCAAATTACTTCTGAATCTATTCAATGAATAACACATAACCATGAATCTTCAATCTTCATTCTTCAGTTGCATCTTTGAATACGTAATGGTGCTTCGTAGTCTAGACGAGTCAACCTGGGTTTATTAAATTAAAAGAAACATTAATCTTTTCTTGTGTTTATAAAAATCCTAAAGCTGCATTGCACTTAAATCCTCATATGGTATACACGTTAAGTAAAAGCTGAAAGCTATTTAGGTAAAACTACGTCTGGAGGACGTTCGAGCATATTGGTCAAAGGTTATCTGAAATAACGTTTGGTAAATGTTGAACTATTTTAGAATATCACTTTTAGAAAATGCATATGAATGGTTTGTGCAAAATGGAGCACCAACTGGACATATTTTTATACTTTGATCACACCTATGTTATATTAATGCACTCAGGTAGACTCCATAGATAGAATTTTAACTATTGTACAACATAATATAATAAGGTTAGGGAGGTGACTTAAGTCCTATTCTCCAGTAGTGAAGAAGAAACCAAAAACTTCTTGGTATTTTGTAAAATATACGTTTTTCAAATTGGACTCTTTTAGCATTCTAGAACCATCGAGCATATTATTACATTAAATTATCCATCTAACTCTAAAACCTTGAATTTGAAAGTTATACGTTTTCAACAAACGTTTAGAGAGGGCGGGGGCAACAAAAGCGTCGATAATAAAAATGTTTTGTCTTCTGATATCAAATATCGATATTAGAGATCACCCTTAACCACTTTGCTTGGCTTGTATAGAATTGATTCTTAATCTCTGATACAGGAATTAATGTTCTTTTAAGTTTAGAATCATTCTCAACAGCGGATGGACTATACGGAATTTGAGTTCATTGTCAAAGACGTGGCCAATCTTATTCTCTGATAGTTGACATCAGTTTGTAAATATGATGCAATTATGATGTTGCAGCTTTTAAAGCTTTAAATGTCTGAAACTGAAAGCCCAAGGTAGAGAGAACGCTTGGCAGTGTGTTGATTCGAAGTCTCGATAAAAATACCAAATATTTAATTTATTGAATTTCTAAGTTTTTTAATTTTTTTAAATTCTCACCTCCGTTGCCCCATACGGCAAAAGGGGAAAACAAGAAGAAAGGGGAGAAATTCTCAGTACCCGGAACTTTGAAACCCTGAATTTTAGAATTTTGAAGACCGGAAAGTGTGAGACAGGCCCGTAGACAGAATCTTCTTTCGACGGGGAGGGGGGGGGTTAACATATTAAAGCGAGGTTTAAAGTGAAAAAAGATTCGAGTCGCGTATATGCTTCGAGGAGTCAGTATGAGAGTTTCTAATTCTAGTTCTATGAAGGTGTTAACTATTGAACTTTAGTATTAAAATAAGTATTAGAACTCGGAAACTAGTTTTCATAGAACGGATATTTAGAAATTCTAAAAGATCACAAAACTTTAGAAACTTCGGATCTTTGAAACTTAAAACTGTTAGCAACTATGAACAATAGCCGTTCTGTAGTCGGTGCTATTAAATTAAAATGGAATATACTCTATATTGCATTTGAAAATAATAATCTCAATCCATTGCAGTTACTGTATGTTTATGCAACCAACAATACATATAAGCTCAAAATGCGCTAGCCTTTTAACCTCTTTCATTTCACTTGGGCGATAATTTCACACTATTTGAGTTTATTAAAAATACAAACGTAAATGAAAATTACAGTTATTGTAAAATAAAATATGCTAAGGTGTATTTTTTATAACAAACCACGTCTGTTCGTGCATACATGAAACAATCAACCAAATTAACCTATGCTTTTACTAGGCTATTTTAAAAAACAATATAGAGTATATTTAACTTAATTTATTATTTTAATTTTAACTTAAGGCAATAAAACTCTTTTTCCGCATAAATAGTAACAAGGCAATAAGCAGGAATATTTGTGTAAATGAATTCAGTTTTCATAGAGCTAATTGAAAAGATCTTAAAAGTAGACCTTGAGTAATTCATGACATTATAAGAATGAATAGTCTACTACTTAGAAAGTACTTCAGGTATATAAGCAAGATGATGCGAGCCTGTTTTGATTTTCCTGAAGGAGTACTTCTCCTAGTCCTAGTTGTTGGGCATCAAACAGTAAATTACACAACACAAATATTTAAATAATATACAAAACTAACATAAATCAGGGCCATATGAAAAACTATTGTAAAATAGAATTATAAATGTACTTAGGTTTCTGCGGACAGGAAGGATTATTATTTATTACTATATAGATATAGTTTTGTAATTTCAGTGGCTAGAAATTGCAATGGCATCTTAAACTGTTTACATAAATTATTCATAGCAATTTCAAACTGTACACTGGAGCGACAACGCATATGGTAGGCGTACAAGAAAGCGTCGTATATATACGTTACATTTTATTAATTTAATTATTAACATAAAAAAATTAACATTACATAATTGATCGTAAATATAAATTCAATAACCATAAATCACGTTGTTGTTAACTTGATTCTTGTTATTGATTATATTGATTGTATGCTTATATATGTTTTATTCAGTAATGTTTAAGGTTATGTTTTATGATTTTACTTCTTGTATAAACATAACCTCAAAGTATTATTTGATTAGTAGGTACTAGTGATATTTAATTTTAATTTTGAAAGTTTAAACTGTTTACACAATTCTGTTTTTCTTTTAAGATATGTTAGCTTCCATTATGTATTATACCGTATGTCCATTTTATTTTTTTTATTAACACAAAACATTTATTATTTTTTGTTTATTTCAAAAATTATCTATCTCATATTTTGTGGCAGTCTGGATCTTGCTGAAACTTGCTGGAGTTATAGCTAGGGTCAATACAAACAACTTTTGTTCACACATTGTTTTCCTAAACCCATTAATAGAGATAAAAATTGAAATATAAAATGTACATGCATTTGTCTTTAGTGCGACTTAAAAAGGCACATACGGTATATAGAACAATTTATAACCTTATTATTATTATTTATTGCTATTGTTATGCTAATGAGTAATTGGTTATTATAACTGAAGAAATTATATACAATTATCGGCCGGTTCATAAAAACATCATAAAATAAAGTATTTATATTTAAACGAAAAGAAAAATAAATATGAAATCATGAGGAATGCATGAATTATAACCTCCCTCGAACCAAGCAAAACGTGCAAAACTTATATATATGTTTTATGCCTATGTATGAGAAAGCTCCACCATTATAATAAATAACGAATATACTATATATACAGGAATTCTAGAAAAAGTGTGCAAGACTTTTTATTTATTTATATTTTACTATTAGTAAATAAGCGCATGTTCACGATTGTGTTAAAACGATGCGTTTTGAGAAGCTCCTATTATTTATAAATATGCAATTATAATAAATTCTACTTTTACTTTCAATTAAAATAGATTGCACACATTCAACAAACATAGTTGTTGGAAAATAAGAATGTTAAATGATTATAAATTCTTACTTTTATTAATAATAAATTTTATGGTCAAATCTTTCTTTTTTACTACTTGAAGAAGTATTTAAGATATTTTTGTGAGGCCGATAAAAGTTTTATTTTGCCGTTGAGGTCTTTATTAGGGTTTATGTTTCATTAAGAATTGACCGTCTCTATAAAAATAATTAATTGAAAGACTGAGATTTAAAGAATTAAAAAAAGACGCATATTACTACCAGAGCGCCGCGTCATTTGGTGACCTAAAGTTCAAGTTTTATGGAATAATTAAATGAATTGGGCAAAATATTTGGCACAATATGCGATATTGAATTACTTGTGGGATTTGTAAATTGTTTATACAAGGTGTAACTAGGTTAACTACAAACCTCGTAATGGGGGGGTTAGTTGTAACGATTTAAATTATATTTTCCTTTACAATTGCATTTTAAATTTTAAGTATGCCCCACGTACTCAAATTACATTACAAATACTTAACAAGCAAATAATTTTTTGTTTTTAATTTTTTAAAAATTTTTAAAAAAATTTATAATGTATTGTGAGTACAAGGGGCGTACTTAAAATTTAAAATGCAAATTTATATTAAAATGTTCTCGAAAACTAGCAGGAAGCGACCACATGTTGATAAGGAAAATATCTTCTATTACGAGGGTTGTAGTTTTATTAGTTACACCTTGTATAAATATTAAAGACTACCTTTATTCAGGTTTCAATATCTTACAAATAGAGAGGCATTGAAGAATAAGTTCACTTTCAGCATCTTAATAATGATTTGTATAAGACGGGGTTAGTATAAATAAAATACTTTTTTAAAAGATCGATTGCTGCTTTATGCATCTTGAACATTCGATGTCCACTAGAGATCAGAATTACAGTAGCCACTCGATAACGTAAACAAAATAAAACAAGGTTAACGTTTGCGAAAAGTTTGGAAATATAAAAAAAACGTGTTCAATATTTTTAAAAAAGCTATCCAGTGATACCAAATATGACCTACACCTCAACCTCTCGACTTATTCGACCGATTCCAGACTTTTCGGACACCGTGTATATAAATCTGCTAGAAATTGATGAATAAAGAAGAAATAGAACAATAAAAATCAGTCAGTGCGTGCACAACAGCTGTGTAAATAATCGAACCAGGGTGAGATAAGATATGAGTGCAAGTTGCCTGTTGTTAAAAATGTCAGCGGAATGCACTAGAACCAACAGATTTTCATTACTGATTTTACTTCTCCTCTTAATTAAAATCAGTTTGAACCGCTACTGAATCTTCCGAGCTTATTTTTCGTTTATCTTATCATCCTTTATCAGTTAAATTTCGAATCACGTAATTTCGGAGATTGCTGCGCCGCTGATGTAGTTATTGTTGCAAAAATATCGTAAAATTTAATATATAACGATGTTCACGCTAGTAAGGGTTTATGTGTTATGTACGTTATTTGGTGGTGCGCAATAAAAAAAAATGTTGTTCACGTTAACGAATGGCTACTGTATTAAACTTGTCCTAGTTGTTATACGATACTAAAGTTTCATAAATTCATACCGTTCTGTATGATCCATAAATGAAGAGAGCAAAAGTAAATATTTTCTTACGTTGTACATTCATTCTGTTTTTCTTCAAAGTGTCATAGTTTTGATTGTCAAAAAAAAAAATTGAGACAGAACTTAGAATCAAGGCTCCAGATCTCCAAAGATATTAAACAAACTAATAGGTACATTAAAGGTGCATAATTTTTTGAGTTTAAGTACAATATTTCTAATTTTGAATTTTCAGAATCTGCACAGAGAGAAATACTTCATAAGAGCTTTGCACAATATTGTTCAAAACGGTGTTGGAGAAATTTATATTATAATTGTAGAATCGTATTGTCCAGCGTTGTGTAGGATTTCGTTACTGAATTGTCTAACAGGAACTTACGACAATTATTTAACACAGTCAGATTTAGTTCAGCATTCTTTGGAACAATGTTGTAGAGGATAAGCTAGCATATTATGTTGAAGTATAATTGTAAAAAATGTTTAGAAAAATACTATATTTTGTTTGAATGAAATCATAATCCAGTGTTCAAACTGCTTGCTACTAATTATTGTGTTTCGCAAAGTTTATGGATGACATCCTATAGATGTCACCACTTGTAATTGTCGCTATTAATGTAAATTCGAGATTTATATATATAAACAGCCGACGGCAAAAGAAAATTTTAGTGTTATACGTGTATATACTACACGTTGTATAGTATGTAAATACTATACATTGTATAGCTATATACATATTAGTTACATATATTTTAATATATGTAAAAATATATATTTTATTTGTGATATTTAGCCTTCTGTATAGAATATTTGTGCCAGAGTATTGCACAATTTGTATAAAGTGAACAAGTAATTGTGTTAAATACTATTAAGCAATTGTGGCACACACTAGCGCAACAATTGTACAATTTTGTATAAAATTGTATGCAATAACATTACACATTCTGTTTTAATAAGTAACACAATTTGTTATGGAAACTTATACACAACTATTCATTTGATTCTACAAAATTACTATTGACTTCCACAAAATCTTGACAAACTAAATGACACAATCTTGTTTTATAATTGTACACAAATTGTCCCTGTCACTTTTTTAAGACCAATTTGTTTTACAATACCACACAATTGTTGAAGAAATTTAAATACATTTTTCTCTGTGTGAAGTTTTCAAGCATAACAGATTCTGAAACTCTTAGTTTAAATTTAGATCAGAAGTTTCAATTCTTCTGTTAAATTTTTATTAGTGTGGAATATCACAGTTTTTAGGTTTCAAAGGTTCAGATCTACAGTAGCTCAGATTTTGAGAGTTTTAGGACTATAGCTTAGCTTCAGAATTTTAGGATTCAGAATCGGATATAACCTCCTCCATTCCGGACCACTTAGGTTTATTGTATGATTTTAGAGTTCTAAAGCTTGTTGAAGCAAATGGTGGTTTATTATCAAAAGATCACGTGTATATTATTGAGAGTTGCTTCCAGAAAGTAATCTCTGAGCATATGATAAACTGACATATAGCTGGTTGCATGATTATGTAGTTAAGAATTTAATTTAATTTAATTTACTCATGTAAGGAATTCGCTAGGCATAGATGTATTAATAAACACCAGAGAGCATACATATTAGCCCTAATTAATTACTATATAGAGCGATTTCACCTTGAAACTGACTAGCGTTAAATACTCTATTAATAAACTTTAAAGCAAGAAATAAAATAATAATTAACTAAAGTGAATTAATAAACAAACATTAAAAAAATTAATCATCTACTAGTTCGTCGTGTTATACAGGTTAACACGCAATGCAATTATCCTGTCGTTCTCAGATTAATTTCACTTGAAATTAAAAGAAAAATACAGGTCAAACTTCAAACTATTTAAATATATGTACACTTACATACATTCATACAGTTAAAGTTATATATTCTATGCATTAGCTTTTTCTCATTTAAATAAAGCCATTTATTATGAGATATTGTGGTATAATAATACCAGGTGAAATAATTTATGTGTTCAGAACCACGACCTGAAATGGACAATTCCCTATTAAAATGGTGATACAAAACTTCATCATGCAAAATATTTCATGTTGTTATGAAAACACAGCAGGGAAACCTAATACTACCTTTACTTTAAAGGTTAGTTTCTAATTTAAATAAATTGATGTTGCTTTTGTTTTTGGCTTTTTAACTAAGTTCTAACTAAAAAGCTTATGGAGAACAAGCTCGTATAAATTAAATTGAAAATTAATAAGCCTTAGGCGTGGCAAAAAAAGGAAATAGGCTGTTTCGTAAACAAGAAATGGGAAAATTACATATTTATATAAACAAAAGAAAGAGTAATCAAATCTTAAAAAAATCTTGCATATAATAATAAGCTTTATTTCAAGTTGTCCAAGTGTGTCTAAATTTATGCATTAGTTAGTCAGTATTAGAGAAAAAGCGCCAGAGTGACTGCAATAAGTGCATACATATGTTAAGTGGCAGCTTTGTATGTATGATGTTGGGTATAAAAATAGATTTTTAAGACGACATAAATTTGAGTGTCTTATATTTTACATTCACCTCTGTCCAGGATGGATACTAGTAGATTGCCAATCTGCACTGCAAGGCAAACATTGCTTTGGCTTCTAGAAAAAATTAAGTGCTACATTTCTCGCAGCACTGTCACCAAAATGACTTGACTTTCAAAATGAAATTAATTCAGCTCTAATGGCAAAGAGGATGTTGTATTGTTCAAATGTAAAACTGTAGAAATCTTGCCCCCTCCCCGCAAGAGCAAAAAGTTTTTAAAAATAGCCTGGTAACCAAAAACCGCGGAGAATATTATAGATAACATTAGGAAAGATAAAAACAAAATATTGTACCAATAGCTCCTAGTGTATGAGGCATGGCTATCATATTACATAGTCCAGAGTGTTCCTACTGTAGTGCAATCCATAGTTAAATTCTTTGAATACACTTTCTAACCTAAGGTCTATTGTATACAGTCTACAGGTTATAGTTTATAACATATCTATAGCTCATGATCTATGGTTTTTTGTCATAGTCCATTGACCACAATACATAATCTATAGTTAATAGTTTATAATAGTGGAGTCTCCAGATTGAACATAGTCTTCATTCTACAATATTATAGTATATGTTCTATAGTGTAAGCTATGTCCTGTCTATGACGTAGTTTGTGGTTCATAGTCTGTCGTTAAAAATCTATACCCTATATCTATACCCTTTTCTAATAATTCATAATCGATAACTTGTAGTACCAGTCTATGTCTTGTAGTACCACTCTAGTACCAGTGGATCTATTGTTAAAAATTGCATAAGTATAATAAACTATATATTCAAATCTAAATAATAGAAAGCGTCGAAAGAAAACCTCTTTCGAGAACGTATTGTACTTCTTCTTTTGAAAATTATAAAACTCATGCCAAAATATTTGCGGTAGAACATTCTTGATGCTACTACCATTTATACCGGGTGATCTTTTAAATTTCTGATCTAGTAAGTCGTGATTTTTACGCCGTATCGAAGGTCACCGAAACGTAGGGCGTAGCGTTGATCACACTGCTATTCCAAATGTCATTTATGTGACAAATTGACTACTTACTTTTACATTTATTAAACAAATTGATAAATATTTAAACAGTGATCATTTGCGAAACATGCTTTTACCAAAGTGTGCATTTTATTGCGAGTTTAAGTGCAATTTCGATGTGATTATTGACTTGAGAAGTTTAGGTTATGGTTACAACTCGCTTCAATTTTTATTCCTTGGATTTAAGAAATAGCAAGATTTATTCACAATTATAACAATTTACATTGTTAACACAATATTTATTCAAAATTTACAACAACTGTTGGAAATGTTGACCTTCAGCATCTATACACAAATTAACTCGTTTTGAAATCTGACAGTTGTGACAAATCGAACGATTCAAACTACGCCCTACGTTTTCCGCATCTTTTGTTTTAAAATTATGTCATGGCTTTCTAGATCAGAAATTTAAAAAATCACCCGGTATTTTAGAGCGTGGTACATACAAAGCGTGGACCTGTAACAATAACCAAACGGACTTGAAGAAACGGAAGAAATTGAAAGGGCAATTTATTGGGTTAGTCATAACGGTGTAGCAAATTTCTATAGCTGCACTGAGCAACACATCAGCAAATCATTAAAGAAACTCAATATTCAAGCCCAAAAGATACAAAAATCGCCAGCCTATACAGAACAACAGAGTAATAAAGTACAACTGTCGTTGGAAGCTACGGGATTTTGCTGGTAAAAAATTTTATTTGATGAAAGTTAATTTACTCTAAGCAAACCTTAAATGCCTGAGAATAGTATTTATTACACAGGCGACTCTTCTGGTACACTGCCAGAAGTTAAATTCAAAATGTACAAAAAAATTGAGAAAAAATAATGCTTTATATTGTGGTTTCTAAGAAAAGTGTTTCTGGGCCTTTTTTCAAAGAAAATCTAGCTATCAATCAAGAAGTTTGTAGAAAACAATGTCTAACTAAAATTCTAATTTTATTTAAATACACAAATACCCTTGAGATCTTTTCTGGCCAGACAAAGTGTCTTCGCATTATCTTGAACCAGTTACTGATTTCCTCCATAGCAAGAATATCCCTTTTTTTTCAGTGCCTTCCCTATGCAGATCCATAGAAAATTTATTCGGTGAACTCAGTTGTTTAGTGCTTAAAAATTTAAAATTTATCATCAAAATCAGTGCTCTGCTCGCCAAACGTTCCATGTGCTGCGTCGAATCTCCACGACCGTCCTACAATTCGCCGTCTAATGAATAAGTAGGAAACAACCGGTAGGCCAAACAACGCCTGTACATGAAAGAAACCCAAGATCGATTGAAACAATTTTTGTTGCCATTCGGGACAGTTTGTGTGAAAACCCAAGACAGTCCATTCCACGCCGTGCGCAAGAACTCGGTATTTTTCCGACATCAACTTGGCGAATTATGAGTCAGGACTTGGATCTTAACCCGTATAAAGTACAATTAACTCAAATATTGAAGCTCAACGACCATAGACAGCGTCGTGTATTCGCTGATTGCGCTCTAGAGCAGTTGGAAGCTGATCCTGCTTTTGGGCGAAAAATCATATTTAGTGACGAGGCTCATTTCGGATTAAGTGGTTTCGCGAACAAACCAAAATATCCGTATTTGGGGCGATGAAAACCTACGGGATTAGGTGCTACTCTATTCCGAAAAAGTCACTGTTTGGTGTGGATTTTGGTCCGACGGAATCATCAGTCCATATTTTTTAGAAAATGCAGGAGTCGCAATCACTGTCAACGGCGATCTATATCGGGTGACGATAACCAATTTTCTTTGGCCCAGGTTGGATGGTACGGATCACTCAAACATATGGTTTCAACAAGACGGGCGCTACTTGCCATACTGCACGCGATACACCGTACTTATTGTTTGAGAAGTTCGAAGGCTTCATTATATCGCGAGCTGGCGACTTCAACTGGCAATTTAGCGCCATTACATTTTTGTGGGACTACGTGATATTGATCTATGTCGACAAACCACAGACAATTGTCGCTATAAAGGCCAACAGCAATCGCGTCATTGGTGAAATTGAGCCACTTTTATGTGAGGATGTCATCAAAAACTGGATCTCAACATAACTTGTTTTATTTAATTTTAAAGATAGACTGCTGAAAATAAAAAATCCTTTATCTGCATGGATTCAGCAGGTTGAAACCAAACGCTTACAATCTATGACCTACTATCTATGTTTTATATAGTTTAAGTTATGTCCTATAGCTATGATATGATCTACGGTGTAGAATCTATGTTTACGAGATGATTACGCAATAACTGCAGTAGTATGGTCTATAGAGTGTAGTTACAGTTTATGGTCTATAGCCTACATCTCTACTTCATGATCTATAGTTTATAAACTACAGCATAGTTCTCTAACCTAACCTAGGCCCTATGCCTATGATGTATAAATATAGATTATTATAGGTACTATATGGCCTATAGACTTTTATATTTAGCGAAATGGCCTAGTCTATGTTTGTAGTGTACAGCCTGTATGCTTTCCTGGATTATTTTGATACAACCCTATTCCTCTATAAACTAGTTAAGATTAGATAAGTTTTTCAAAGGTAGGCTAAAAACAGTGGGCTAGATATCATTGATCAGTTCGTAGTCTTTCTTTCGAATAAGCTTACCGATTGACTAATGACTAATTAAAGGTATAAAAGTAGTCAATCGATAGTCAATAGAAATCAAAAAGAAATCTTAAGACATAAATTTATTCAAATTATACCTTTTGAGTCGCAATAATTGATCGCAATATTAACTAGGCACGGTGTACACCGAGGGTACAATTCAAAGCAAAACAATGTAATAAAGACATTTCAAATAAACAATGTGTAACAGTCTATTGCCCAACAAAATTGTCTTTATTTTAACACATTGAATCAAATACCATGAAGATGTTATTTTTCTGACAATGCTATCATCCTTGAACAATACTTGAAATCAATTATAATCTCAAATAATACATTCATTACTTTTTTATAAGTAGGACAGGGTAATCTAGAATGAAACCATCCACAAAAACCAGACATGTCTGTTCTGTTATGGGTTGTTGCAACAGCGAAATTTCCAATATTTAAAACTCTGCTGAATCACAAACGATTACGTCAATTTTTACAAATTTCAAACATGTTCTTCAATATACATTAATAATCTCCAGAAAGAGCCAGTTTTACATTAAATTAGAAAGACCTTGCAACCACACAACACACTGCTAGTCTACCGCATTTATAAATTTAACTCGCTCGAATGGTGAAACGAAAGTTGAAAATGACATTTAAGAATGTAAAAGCTCGCTTTACACTGATTAAAATTAACTTTTTCAATAATGAGAAGATAAAGTGTAAAGATCAAGGCTTCCAATTTTAATTGTACTCATCTTAGATAATGCTGATATTAACGGAAAAGAGTAGAACTGTATATAATGGTTAATTTGCAATGTTCAATTTGTAATTCCGGATATGCACAGCTAAGTCCCCCTGGATAATATAATTTGTGAAAGGTTTAAATGAATACGCGATTTATATCTATATCATAACGGATTGTTGGGTCGATTGTCGCCATCGGCAACTAATCTAGACTTTAAATTACACTTGAAGGTACATTAACATTCGTGCGTATATTGTTCGTGAAAAATTTGGCTCTTGTAATAACGGCTTTGCTATATGGCATTATATGTAACAACTTTTTTTATTGCCTAAGTATTGCTTTGTTTAGAAAGCTGTTAAATATCGACGAGATTTAATGAGTTAATAATTAGAGGAAAATTGAGGCGGGCATTTTATTATAAACAAAATACTTTTTTTTGTTCTTGGTCGGAATAATTAATTCAAGACTTAATTAATTAAAAATATGTATATGCACAGAGCTGATTTAAATGTTTCTATTTTCTTTCCTCTTTTGGATATTTTAGGATAATCATAAAGCGAGAGATACAGTTAGAAAATTTATAACTTCCAGTGACTTCAACGTCCGGTTACGCTACGAACCTCAAAGTCATACACCAGCTTTTTATAGTTCCATGATTTTATGGAGACAACCATTACGATTGTGGTTTTTTGCTAAATATGCATGACATTATGGTGTAAGAATTCCAAGGTATAATTAGTTAAATCTAAATTTCTTTAGATTTCGAATACAAGTGGGAACAACTATTTTTCGCAAGTAGTTATGAATACATTGGGCAGATGATACATTGGTTAATTAACACTTTGTCAACCATAAATAGTTTTACATGACGTCACACTTGGTTGAATTCCCGAACATGTGAGACAGACCGGGAAATAAATTTCCCACCCTCAATTCAATTCTCGCTTGGCGGGGTGCTAATTTAATTAGAAATACCTGCTGACTTGTCGTTTTCAATTTTTGCTATGTCAATAATAATTATAGGCAAAGAAATATTTCTTTATACAAATAGCTTCGCACATATATATTCCTTCATTAATATGCACACCTAAAAAATGATATGACCAAACAGGGGACCACAGAGATCTCAGCCGTCCCCATTTTGTATAACTAGCAAAAAAGTTCTACTTGTCCCTACAGTCTTACTTATATTAAACCTTACCTCATTTAATTGGATGGAAGAAATAACCATATAATCACATAATAAGGCATCATAACCTCACTTTTATCTATTTTATTACATCTTGCTTTCCTTTTTTCTCTACAATAATAATCATCCGGCTACTCAAGTAAAACCAACGACCTTGTTATTACATTATAATATAATTTATTTTGTCCACTACTTCTATAGAGTTCACAATCCCATGCGATTTTGATTAAATTAAAATTTTATAAGACTCTTTACAGCTCAATTAAAAATGCCTTAAAACCCGAAAGACTGTCCTTAGACATGCAGGTATCACAACTTACGTCACGTGTCGTTCTGTTTAGTGTTAACGCAACAAGCAGTGAGAATCACCTTGACGATGATTACATTACATCCATAAATACTATAAATATTTCTGATCGTCTATAAAAACTCTATTTAAGTATTGTCATTCGATTTAAAAATGGAAAAGTAAAAACAATTTTGATTTGGTCTTAGACTTAAGCAAAATGGGTGAAGAATCTGGTCATCCTTATCATGACTCTTATCATGCTCTTATGCATATATGTGTCCTACTTCCACAACCAAGCATCCAAAGAGACACTTCAGTCCAACTGTGCAATTCTCGGTATTATAATTATGCACATGTTCAATGCCCTCGCAGGATTCATTGCGTAGGCAATGCACGGCGCCGTGACGTAAGATGAGGCGCGGTCAACTCACTTATGCTTATTATACATAGGCATACGTGTGGTTTACCGTAAGGTATGTCGTTGACGGGTACGATTTTGAGGTTTAGAAAATTATTTATTCAGGAGACTTCAATACACCTTAACGTTAACAACACAGAAACCAGCAAACTCCCTTCTTTTAATGAAACACGTTCGAAACTTACTTGTCTTAAAACACGATTTTGCCTAAGGCAATTCAAGCTTTTAATTTAATTTGTAAAATATGTACAAGGTATTCATGATAAAGTTGTTTTATAAACAGACTGGCAAAGTATGTATTTACCAAGGTAATTCTGAAAATCGTTATCCCAAATAAAAATAATAAAACCTTAAACGGCGTTCAAGCTGCCTAATTTTAATGCAATTAAAATAATGACCATTATGAAGGTACTTGAAGATATAAGGGAGTGCCTATTTGTAATCAAGAGGTGATTGTGGTTTAAAACCCGACTAGTTAACTCATCATCAACTTGATTATCCACTTGGACTAATGGCCTAAGAGATTCGGCCAAAAAAATGGCATCTGGGATGGGCATAATTTAGATTCTGAGATGATTAAGATATAAAAAAATTCAAAGTAATACGTGCAGAATCTAGTACATTCTAGTTAGAAGTAACAAAATAGAAAATATTTACAGAAAGAGCAGAGGAGAAGAGAGAACTGGTTGTTTTAAACGTCAATGTTTCATCTAAGATCAAAGTGCAAGTGACTAGTGAAAGTAAAAGAAGTAGACACTGTTGATGTTCGAATTTTCAGGAGATCAAAGGACCTCCTACGTTTAAGAGGAACTTGTAGCGGTATAAAGGTTATGCCCTTTTTTAATTAGTGTTTTCTAAACAACAGCATAACAACTGAAAGGTGGTTAGACATGAAGATAGATGTTTACTGAATACACCATCCAATCTCTTTGCATAAATCAATTGTTAATAAATTGTTGCATCAAAGTAACTACAGAAAGCTGTTGCTGAAAAGTCTATACGAACCATTTTATAAGAAATATCGGCTCGCTCACTAATCCAGAAGGATGCTTTAACTAGATTCATGACTATCAACATCTTAAAAAATAGAGGTACGTAGGTACACGTTATTCTAGGAGCACAAATATTTTACAATTAACAGTCCAAGACATTGTGCAAGTTAATGATAGAAAATTCCTTTTCAAATATTACGTAGAATGCTCTACATGTGTTTCGACTTATGAGGTCTTCATCAAGAGCTTGCATGCAATTTTTGTGTGCTGTTATGAATATTACATATATCAATGTAACAACTGATCTTGTTTTTTAAATGATAGCAACTCGGTTAGCAGTCACCGGCCAGGACCTAGAAGCTATAAAGCTTGTGTGAGAGGAAGGGACAATTATTAGCTGAGTGATATATGTGCAATATATCCTATCATATTGACAACGTAATAAATGCGCCACTTAAAAACCTTGGGTTTCTAATGACATCTGCAACATACTTTAAGAATGCTACAGTTTTCCAACTTGTTCATAATTCATTAGTTAGATCAAACTTGAATTTGCTTCTACTGTGTGGAATCCGGGGCAAGTAACTTGACATCAAGACAAAGTTGAAACAGTACAAAATAAATTTCTGAGGTATCCGCATTACAGAATTTATAATCGATATCCAAATTATAATCAGTTAAATAATTTTAGATCCGAAGTTAAAATAAAAAAGTTAGTAAACGAGGAGAGAAATAGCAGACATTTGCTTTATGTGAAAACTAATAAACAACATATCCCCAGTTATAGATGTGCATGCCACGAAATATACAGTGCTAAGTTAAGTGCTCCGATAAGAATCTAGAATTGTAGGTTCTATGCTAACACAATGTTTGGTACAATTGCTTGGTGCAACTAATCAAAATTAAGTTTCAGACTAAAACCAAAATTAAGATCAGAACAATAAATAGATGATGATATACAGGCAAAGATAATCCAAAATATATCAGCTAAAATGTAGCCCTCGAAACTCCAAAGTCGGGTGTTTCAGAAAGAATTGTACTGAATTTAAGTTACCTAATGACAGTAATGGATGCAATTTTGTACATTTGCGCATTTTGCAGCGATGTAAATGTCCAACCAATAAAATAAACTTAACAGTCCATATAACAAAGAGCTAAAAGTCGAGATTCAAAGGAGAAAGGACGTTAATAAAGTTACAATTAGTAATGCAATGTGTTGATGAATTTTTCTAAGCGAATATGGCCATAAGACATATTCATAAAAATTTTCAGAAATATTTCCAATTCCTGAAATTTTGACAACGTGATATAAATTCGTAATGCACTCCAAATTCAAGTTCATGTATGATAGGATCAGAATGTGAAAGTAAAAGACGACCTGCGGTTGCAAGGTTCTATAACGAGCTTAGACGCTCGGTTAGGTAATCTTATATAACGCCCTAAGCATCTCGCCTTCGACAATATTGTCATTGTAACCACCTTGGCTTCTGTCCTTTGATAGGATCGCTCCATATCTAGGTACTCCCAGTTCTTCAGTCCCAATCTAGGAATCTGCTCTTCCTTAATGTAATTCTTTATATCCAAAGTGCCTTTCAACCTTCTGCAGTCTAATGGTACCTGCCTTGGCGTTGAGCGCGTTAACTTCGTATAAAACTTATGATATTATGATACTTGCTATGGTAACTTATAATATCTATATCTCAAAATACCTTCCCTAAGGCTGAGGTGGTTATACAATACCATTGAATTGAAAACCAAAAGCCTACTTGGATGTATAAAACCACTTTATCAAAGAGGTGGTTATATAGAATCGTCTTATCGAAGGCCTAAAACTGAGGCTATTGTATAGTACTACCTAAGCGAAGGCCAAGCTGAATAAATATCTCGGCGAGCTTACTTTATGTAGGAACTCAAGTTCTTTATATAGAAGAATCTTAGCAGAAGCAGGAGATCAACAGCAAAGTTTAGCATACAACCGCTCCGGCAAAGACCGGAAGCTGACGTGTTTATATAAAAATAACAAGAGTGAGCCTTATAGATTATATGAAAAAATGCATACTGAGGGCAAGCAGCAGACGTTCTTGAAAGAGCCATCAGAGTTGGTTATCTAGAATAACAAGAATGGAAGAACGGCTGTTCACTAAATATTTCCCAATATTTACCAAACAAATATTAATTCATAATAATTTTAGTATCACTAGGTATAGGTATAGGTATATTTAGATCGCCAGGGCATAAAAATGAACCTTTTCTTTACAAGTTGATCAACAAAGCTAAAAATATGTAATACAAACAGTTCTGCAAAAACTTTATTTGCAAACCTAACTCTATGGTTGAATTTGCATAATGAAGTAGAAATTCGCTTGATGTAGATCACGAGAGTGCAAAACAAACAAAAAAAACCATTTGGTAATGGAAATTCATAGAAACCAGAACAAAAACAAAGTTCTTAGTGATGAAGAACTGTGTTAATATGAAACAATTTTGTAAAGAAATTACATAGTTTTCCTTTAAGGTAGGTGACTGTAAAACTAAGACTAAAGTATTGAAGACAATATAACACCTAGTTATTTAAAGAGCTATCTTCGAATTGATAGGTATATGAGATTGAAAGGATTAAGTTCTCTCTGAGGTAACACGGAATCATGAACTTCACGTACAACTTTACAAAAACTATAGATTGAAAGAAATTCAGTTTTGTAGATACTTTAGCTACCATCGAGCACTCAAGAAAAAGCAGATTTCGCTAAACGCGTCGCAAGATTGAAGTTCTCCTCTGAAGAAAAGGTTTGTTGATGCAGAAAACAAGTTCAAAAATGCTTCTGTTTTCATTAGAAATTTAAATGTCGATCTTAAGGAAGGAATTGAAGACTCAACTTTAGGCATTAGCATCTAACGACAAGCTGTATATTGGACAAGATAATTTTAGATTAAGAAAAATTACTTCTTATGGAACACCATACTTCCATAATGGATAATGGATATACATATGCATATACTTCTAAATATTCATAGAACAAGCACATTACCAAAGCTAGATACAGCACCTAGAAGCATTTTTTATGAATTCCCAATTAATGTATCCATACAAGAAACTACCTATTACTCACCAGTTACCCTCTGTATGACAGTTGCGTCATAGAAACTAATACAACAAAATGACAATGCTCAAATTTAGCAAATTCACGCTGCAATGAACATTTACTTCACCATATGCGCCCGCTATAAAAAAGTATATAAAAAATCAGGACATTCACTTTGTAGTCGATTGTCGGGGAAAGGTCGAACTCGAAATAACACAAAAATGCATTTTCAGGGTAATCAAGTGGTCATTCTTCAGCTTTTAATTATTCCAACTTGATAAACCGGGCGTCAAATACATTTTAATAATTTAAATACATTTTAAAAAGCAGACGACAGTAACATTAACATTTTAAAGTATAAGTAGTCAAGGCTAAGTTGATTGGATGAAAAATAGTGACAAAACTTTCCTATTATAGAATGTTTATTTATAGATATGGTCTTTCTAAATTATTGGAATTACTGTATTATTGGATCTACCATAAACCTAACAAAAAAGACAGAGTTGGAAGACGTTGTTTCTGTTTTGTCATTAAGTTGCTGAAAATTTGTAAAAAAAAACGGTCTCAACTGTGTATAACAGTTTTATTTTGTATGACTTCCCACGATTATTGTAGTTGGGATGATAATAGTGTAGATGGCAAAAGGATATGCTACTACTAAACAAAAGCTTGTATACGTCATTAAGTTTTAAAATTATGTCGACAAAATTCGCCTATTTCTATTCTAACCTCAACAAGCTAAGCCATTTCCGCTTTTAGCTTCCGTCGCATCTTCGTAACTGTTGAATTTATAAGTAATATATATTTTGTAAAGTTTCGAGGTTATTCAAAACCAAAACCTGATTTACACGTTCCAATAAATTCATTTGATTGGTGCATGTTGCAGAAAAATATTAATAATAATGAGATTTCATATGATTCTGACCCACTGTGCGGAATTAATTAAAACTTATTAGAACGTGTAAAACAAATTTTAGTAATGTTTCTATTATAAATAATAACGGAAATATCCGTCAAATTTGCTAATAGTTGGTCATAAAATTAATTTTTATATTGAGAAGCAATAGGTCAAACATAAATAAGTTGCGCCACCTTTAAAAACATGCACTCGCAGTCAGTGAAAGTTTTGTCATCCATTTAAGGATAATGGATATAATTAAAACATCTGTTCATTATCAATAAAATGACCATTCTAACATTTTGCTTGTAGTTATTTTGTCATAGTCATGATCCTCATCAACATTATCATCATTATGAACGTCCTACTCATACCATCATACCGGATATTCTTTAACCTCGCACCTGTTGGCTTGCGCCACCCTTATCTACTATAATAAAGACAGGTTTTTATATACCCAGGTATAAATATTATGTATACATAACACTGAAATAACAATGAAAAGAATCTTGCCTTTTTTTTAATTTTAGACGGTCATTAGCGATCAGCCACATATGTTTACTTCCACAGAAACATCTAAAAGATATTTTATGAGGAAGGAAGGTATGGACCATTGAAGGTCATTAATCATTTTTATTTTTTGGAAATATTTCACTGACCATAAGTGAATTCAGAAATTAAGGCGAGGTGTGTTTAATTTGGTTAAAGTTGAAAAATTAAACGGTTATAATTGTTCGGTTTAAAAAAGTCTTTGATCGTTCCGACAAAAAAAAGAAGGTCTGAATAGCATGAAAATGGAATTCGCGTTTAAAGATTTGGTCCTAAAGGAATTTTGTATGAGTTTATGATAGCATGTTTGCTAGTTGTTGGCAAACGATAATTTGTAAATATTTGGAGTATATCAGATTAAATTTGTAGAGTTCTATATAGCTGAAAATTGGGAGGTTTCGTAGAAGACCAAACATATCTTCTAAAAATTCCTCATGGCAAAACAAAATAGTTGTGGTTTTTCTAATCTCTATCACTCTTAAGAATCTACAAAATTGTATAGTATAATAAGGATAAGAAATAATGACAAAGGACACAACCAAATATAACAAAAGATTGAACCGAATCATTTTTCTTCTATAAAGAAGAAAGTCAGGTATTTATTGAGTCAGCTGTAAATATAGTGATGATCTAATCACAGTTAACTGTTACAGTTAAATGTTACTTTGCACTTACATTCAGAACAATCGAATTCTTGCATTGAAGATTACTCTTGCAAGATATATCTTCAAAGTTATATATATATATATATATAGACTTCTAGATTATAAACTCTGAAAATCTACCAAATATATCTTTAATATTGCACAAGAATCTTCTTTAAATCTCATTTTCTGACACTAATGGCGATTTATGTTAAGAATGCATTTTTCCAAGGATACACCCTATACACGCAATTTCCACTGTACCACATTTAATTCCACTCACTAATTGCCGCCGTCTTGCTTGGATTGTTAAAGAAAAATTCTCAAGGTAAACGCCATTTAAATTACAATAGAGTAATCATTCTTTTTCTTGCATTTCCCAATCTCAATTTTAAGTGAAATTAGAAAAATACCAATCCAAACAAAAGTACCGAAAAAAATAATCTACTAAACAATACCGCTATTATCTTTTTGCATTTATTTATCAGTTCCATTTTAAAACGAAGATTAATAATGGTGCCATATTTATATACAGAATACAGCCAATTCATGGTTAACTGTAAAGCAGCAAATTAATCACAGGTGAAAAGACAGGATCTTCCTTTACGGTGCAATCATTAATTTAAAAAAGAATACAGCGATTGTGTATAAATATCGACGGTGAAACCAATTTGACTTTCTATAGATAAATCGGCTTGTAAAAGTGTCTTTTATTTATTTATTTATTGAAAGAAGAAACTTACATTATTTTGGGGAAACGATTTATTGGGGGTCATTTGTATAGTAACTTTTATAGTAACTTAAAACAAGCCCTCAATAAATATAGTCAATCTTGAACGCTTCGAAAAATGTATTCTTCATTTTTTCTTAATTAAAAAAAAAGAATTGAAGATTGAGTCATTGCTTGCAAGTTGTAGATTTCAAGCACGACCTATATAAATATGTAGAACATTCTACGTGGTATTTTTACCATCCTCCAAGGCTAACGTCCCTACACAATAAGAGACGATCGTACCTATCGTAGCGTTTACGTCAAAGCCTTGCATAAACTTTGTATCTCTCCAAGCTTAACATTCAAAATGAAGACTGCTTCTTCCCCATTCCAGATTAAGAGAATTCCCAAAAAGTTTCTTAGTCCAGTCAGTAGATGTTTTTATTTAACATTAAGTGAGTTAGTTCTGGAAAAGTACTAAAGTCGAATTTCGAGGACCAGAAGAAGGATTAAAAAAAGCCACCTTGCCATTGTGCCACCATCTTGGAAAAATGGCACTAAAATTAAATTTTTGCTAAATATCGAGGATATTTTGCATTTTATCGCAAAAGTACCTAGTACCTAAAAGGAAGCTTATAAAATTTCCTACAATTTATATCCTATAGATATTCTTCGTAAAACCATTAGTGTCGGAGATATAGTCAGTAGAAAATGGAACATTCTTATTTTTATGTGGCATATACTACATGTATGTATAAATTGTACATAGTATACAGGGCCGGCGTAAACTTTTACGGGGCCGGGTTCAAAAATGAACTTGTCATAAAATAACTAAATAAATAATTTATTATAAACACATTATTACATATTACAATAGGATCATCGAGTTGTTTACGTAAACGCTAAGTCGCGCATGAGCGCATTTTTTTTGGAGCACGAGCGACGAAGGAACGAGTAATTCATTTGCGTGAATGTGTCGAAGATGACTTCGCGCATCGAGTTTTGCACAAAACTTTTTGAAACGAACTTGAACAATGAAAAAACAATAACCAAAATCTGTAATACTGTTTCGAATTCAAAGTAAACATAAAACCAAGGAGGTAATAGCATTCTCTTGTTGCCAATAGATGGCGCTCGCACATTTATCAGTGTATGTCAGTGGAATTATTATCGATTACTAATCTTTCTTTTGTTATTTCTAATACCCAAATGGTTTCTAAATTCAATTTTATATAATTATAGAATTCCCCCACTAGATATTTCTTTACCAAACTGGTGTCATTTTAACCGAGATTTAATGCTGATTCTGAATATGTAGATCATTTTTGGGGTGACCGCCGCAAATTTGGGAATCAAAAGTAAAAAAAGCACCCCCATGAAATTGAATAATAATTATTTTTATGTTAGTTTCTATGATTGCCAAATTTAGTTAGGTTAGGTTTAGGTTAGGTTAGGTTTAAGTTAGGTTAGGTTAGGTTGAGAAAAATTCGAATTTACTTTTGTATAGCGTTTTGTTTAGGTAGTGGCGTTTTTATGGAGGTTAGGTTTTTGGAGGTTAGAATTTTGGAAGCCTAGTGGCGTTTGCTCCAAAAAATGCTAATTCCGAATATGTAAATTATTTTTTGAGCGAGCGCCCTAAATCTGAGAATCAAAAGTAAAAAAATGCTTAATTTCCATGGAAATGAATAATAATTGTATTAGGTTTCTATGATTGTCAAATTGTGTAATTTACAATTACACAATTTAGTGTAATTTACAATTACACAATTTAGTTAGGTTAGATTTGATTAATCTAGGTTAGATTAAGTAAGGATAGGTTAGGTTAGATTTAGACTAGGTTAGGTTGAGAAAAATTCAAATTTGTTTTTGCATAGCGTTTTGGTTAGGTTGTAGCGTTTTTGTGTAGATTAGGTTGGTAGCAAACAATTTTGTTTTACCGTTTCCCCAAAAATGATTTAGATATTCGGAATCAGCATAAAATTTCCATTAAAATGACAGTAATTTGGCAAAAAAATGTTTGGTGGGGGAATTCTTTAATTATTCCAAATTTTATTATTAATAAGTCAAATTATTTTTAAAGAGCCTAAAAGGGAAAGTGCTTTTTACATCTTTCGGAAGCACGAGTGCGCAAACTTTAACTGTTACATTCGCAAAACGTCATTTTGAAAGTGGTAAGTTTATAAAATTATTTCTCTGACCTTTCTCGTTGCAAAGTCTTTAATTACGTCATCAAGTGTGACTACACCAGCAGAGAAAGCACGCGTATTTGTAAGTTGTAAAGCGACGCCTTGCAAAGCGCGGGGCCATTCAAAGCGCGGGGCCGTTCAAAACGCGGGGCCGGGTTCCGGGGAACGCGCTGAACCCGCCTCGCGCCGGCCCTGATAGTATAGTAGTCTTCCATATATGGCACATATGTATATAATTTTTTACAGGGGTATGCCATTTATTATCAATTTTTTTATTGTGTGTTACTGTTTTTATTTTGTACACATCAAATTAGGGTATTATCTTCTGCTGGCTATATCTCCGAAATTAATGATTTTACAAAAAAATATATATAGAACATAAATTGTAGGAAATCTTATTAGCTTCCTTTTTGGTACTAAGTACTTTTGCGATAAAATGCAAAATATCCAAAACATTTAGCAAAAACCCAATTTTAGTGCCATTTTTCCAAGATGGCCGCACAATGTCGAAGTGGCATTTTTGGGATTCTTATTCTGGACCTCGGCATACCCACTTTCAGCACTTTTCCAGAACTGCCTCACTTAACGCTAAGCAATCCCATCTGACGCTACCTACTGACGTTTGCAAAAATTTCTTAGATAAAATTAACTTATTCTTTAGATGACGTGTGCTATTAGGATTTTCTTGTTTTCATGTTGGTAACAACAGCAAGTGAATTTAAAATTTCATATCTCTGGTTGGTTTTTGCAAATTTAGTAAAAGTTGCTATCATCCGACAAACAAAAATTCTTAGTTTTTGCCGGACTAGGCCGGCAAACGGTTAGTTTCTGGACTATTTTCGGATCTGCAAAATTAATCAAATTTGACATAGGTACAAAATAGTAATTTAGATGATTATAGGCTAGAAACTATATGTTTACGTACTAGCCTACATTAACCGAGGCTGCGGTTAGCTGAAGCCTACAACTAACGATTATTTGCAACGTAGTTTCTGGACTCGTGATCCATGTTTTCTTTGTGCCGACTTTTGCAAAAATTTCTTAGATAAAATTAACTTATTCGTTAAATGACGTGCGGTCTTAGGATTTTTTGTTTTCATGTTGGTAACAACAGCAAGTGAATTTAAAATTGCATAGCTTTGTTTGGTTTTTGCAAATTTAGTAAAAGTTGCTATCATCCGACAAACATAAAAATTCCTAGTTTTTGCCGGACTAGGCCGACAAACGGTTAGTTTCTGGGCTATTCTCGGATCTGCAAAATTAATCAAATCGGACATAGGTTCAAAATAGTAATTTAGATGACTATAGGCTAAAAATTATATCTTTATGTACAAGCCTACATTAACCGAGGCTGCGGTTAGTTGAAGCCTACAACTAACGAGTATTTGCAACATAGTTTCTGGACGCATGATACACATTTCTTTTTGCCGACTTTTGAAAAAATTTCTTAGATAAAATTACCTTTTTCTTTAGATGACATGTTGTATTGTGATTTTTTTTTGTTTTCATGTTGGTAACAACTAACAACAAAACAACAAAAACATTTGAATTTAAAATTCCATATTTATATGTTTGACTTTTGTATATTTAGTAAAAGTTGTTACCATTCGACAAAAATCCCTAGTTTTTGACGACCTAGGCCGGAAAACCGTTAGTTTCTATGCTATTTTAGAATTTGCAAAATTAATGAAATTGGATGGAGGTACAAAAAAGTCATTTGCGAAATCTCTTTTTAATGAATCGAGAGCATAATTGCCCTGCAGGACAATCTAGAGGACGCTAAATAATTTCGCGGACAAGGTATACACAGCATTTTTGTGCAACCGTAAAAAATATGTAATTACAAATTCCATTGATTTTAAATAACCAAAAGTGTAATTGATTGTAAATAGAAATGTGGCTTTCATGTTGCAACGTTTCTATGGAAATGACATAAATAAAAATGACGTTTTGTATGGTACTACGTATGCTGGTACTAAGTTACTTCGCGGCCGTTATAACGGCCGCGAAACTGGATTTCGCGTCCTGTCATGCGTACTGTAATCTGTGCGTTGCAACAAAAATAAATTAATTAATACTTTGCGATTTTGTTTGGTCAATATAGGAATAACGTAACATATTATTACTGACCACCATGAAAAGCATCAAAAATAGGGCATGGTGGACAATAAGAAAACTAACGGTACAATAGATAATTGCGACTATAAATATATGACATTTAGAAAATCCTCCGCAACATAGCACAATTAACGGGTACAGCCCCAGATAACGTTATGAAGTTTTTAAGGATTATTAGATCATGGTTTTGTGAAAATTTCTAAGTCGTGGTCAAAGACAATAATAAAGGATATATTACGAGACGTCAAAAGGCTGAATACTCATGTGATATGTAGGCAGTAGTCGTCAAGATACGATTTTAGGCGCTTGATCGCCGCCATTAAAGGCCAAGATGGTTGGAGGTTTGCATTGTTAACAAAGAAAATCAACGTCCAAAAATCTTACTTGCCTTTTGAGTACTGTTGTGAACGACTCACAACTCATATATTTTTGGCATAGATACGAAATGGTACTAGGCAACGCGTATCAATAAACTATAAGAGTCAAATAAATAATTCATAGAAGTAAATCTGCGTTTTATTTTCTTCTACAAGAATTAATGAATACAGCCCTAACACACCAACCACAGTGTTAAACCGCTATATATGGTGATCCCCACGTTCCTGAAGAAGAATTTGGCAGTATTGGTCTTTACCTGCTGCATTGAATTCTCCAGGTGAACCACATCTAGTTATCTCTGTGTCATCTGTCATCGGCTGCTACTTCTGTCGTCGGAAGATCCTGCTACTGCATCGCTCAAGTGACTTGTCGTGGCTGGCTGGAGGTGACCGTTGGAACCAGAACTAGCGCTCCTTCTCATATTCGATAAGTTTCAAATCATTTTTATTTACCTAAGTAATATTTCAAATGGCGACTGTCAAAGTTCCATTTCCAGTTTTTACGAGTAACGATGTCGACCTATATTTTATTTTGGTAGAACGATACTTTACTCGTATGCTGATCAACGATGAACTAGCTAAATATAACTTATTAACTCTAAACTTACCTTTTGACGTTTTAGGAGCTCATCGCGACCTAACTATAAATCCGCCGAGACAAAGACCATATACTACATTGAAACGGGCAGTAATAAAATCGATTCTAGGCCCACGAGAATCTCGCATTAATAATCTTTTGGAGACTATTCAATTCTCTGGTAGTGTTAAGGAATTGCTTTTTAACATTCAGAAGTTATCTTACGACCTTGATCTGACTGAAGAGTTGACCAAGGATTTTTTGATAGCTAAACTGCCTACAGAATTTAAAATTCAATCTTTCAATTTCAATGACTTACCATTAATATCTTTTGTAGAGAAGTTAGATTTACTTTATTCTATGCAACAAGCACCACAACCTTTAACTACTTCTACATTAGAGGCTAAGCTAGACAATTTAACGACCAATCTTACAAACATTTCCAATAAATTTTCTACCATGCACAAACAACAATCCACTATGACTTCCAGCATCTCTCCGAACCTTCGAAATCCTCAACATTTCAGACAACATTTCAAACAACGACCTACCATGCTTTCGGGCACTACTAATTCACAATTACAACCGTGTTATTATCATAAACGATTTCATAATAATGCACGTAATTGTACAGGAAATTGTTCATTCCAAACAAAAAACTAACTTTACACTCTCCTGGCCTCAAGGGAGGGCCAAGTAGGGTCGTTTCAATCCCTCCAACTTCTAATTTAATATTTTTACAAGACCTAACCTACAAAATTAATTTTGTGGTTGACAGTGGTGCAGATTTTTCCATTTTACCAACCCACATTGCAGTTTCCTGTAACCAAAACATCACGCCTGCCAACCTTTCATTTATGGCAGTAAACAATACGTCAATTCCTGTGACAGGTATTGTAACTTTGAGGTTACATTTCCCAATTCCTAGCCTACCGCCATGCCCCTGGAAATTTTATGTTGCTGACATATCTACAGCCATTCTAGGCCTGGATTTTTTACAGCAACACAACCTAACCATTGACTGCTTTTCTCGACGAGTCATTTGCACGGCATATGTCAAGCTCGCCCGAAACTGCAGCCAAGGTTGTCAATTTCCAGCTCCAACAGTGAATCCTCTCACTAACTGCTCTTCTCAGCGGGTCATTTGCACGGCAGATGTTATGCACGGCCATATATAGCGGTTTAACACTGTGGTTGGTGTGTTAGGGCTATATTCATTAATTCTTGTAGAAGGAAATAAAACGCAGATTTACTTCTATGAATTATTTATTTGACTCTTATAGTTTATTGATACGCGTTGCCTAGTACCATTTCGTATCTATGCCAAAAATATATGAGTTGTGTGTCGTTCACAACAGTACTAATACTCTAATTACCGGTCATCGGCAATCGGCAAACGTGGTGGTAGAAGAGATCTTGGTCTTGGGGAGGGGCGTTTTAATTTATTCTAAACATGGAAATAGGTATGTATTAACTAAAACGTTTATTTAGTAACTTTTATTAGGGAAAATGAAACAAAGTTTACACGAATATTTATGAATAGTTTTTTGACTCGATTCAAATTGAACATTAGTCCAAGCGCTAAAGTACTTTAGACCTAAAGTAATTTAAACCTAAAGTCTAAAGTAATTTTAGACCTTTGGGTATCTATTGGTGACTTATATATAAGAATGATAGATCAATATTCTATATGAAATATTATTGATGAAAAACTATCGATCATCCCAAAAGACAGCGTCATTAGGTCTTCTGATGGTGATGGTCTCTAACAAATGCAACAATATTGAAGATCTTGTTCAAGATAGAATTGTTAGTACAGAAATCACTACTCTCCACCAAAGGCGGCAGTATTAGAAATGACATCAGGCATTCTTCTCGGCTGCTGATTATAGATACAAATACTGTTAGGTCTCCAAAGGTACCCTTATCAGGAATTATTCTTGTTTTCTGATAACTATTATGGGCTAATTAAATAATTAGGCATTAGGTTTCTTGTTACCGATCCAACTTAGGCACAGCCTATTATATATAGTGACGAACAAATAGTGAAATCAAAAAAGAAAGTTGCGGTTTAGATTGCAATAGCGGCTAATTGCTGTTCGATTGGAAAAACAGTGAGAAATTTTATAATTTATAAGATGAGATCTTTGTTTGGTCAATGGCATCATACTTAAACTTTGGTGATTTATTAATGCAGTACAAGATCTTTAAAACAAGATGTCCCTTGACCCTGCTTAGCATTTAAGAAAAAATGTTACTATGGCGGTGCCCAGTTGCCATCTTGAAAAGCAATAATCATTTGAAATATTGTAGGGAAATTTGGAGCGGTTATAAAATAGTTATAACCTGCTGCAGTATCTCAAGTGACTTGGTTAGCAGGGAGGGGGGTACTTTGGACGGACACGGTATAAATATAAAAAATATTGGTAGAAGCGTTACTTGTGCCTTGTGTGGTGTAGAAGTTATTATTTTTGAAATTTGAATGGCGGAATTTTGTATTAAAAGCATTTCAGCCTTACTGCACTGTATGTTAAGCAGTGTATACATGACATCGTTATTTATTATTATTTTTTTGATTTATTATTATTATTATCATCTTTTAACCTATTGAGAATGTTTGTAATTGTACAAAAGCTTCAATTTTTGGTGCTTAATCATTTTGTTGTTTATAATTTTGTATTATTTAAAATTATAAGTATAGCTATGGTATGTTTTGCGTTATTTTTTATATGTAATTAAAAGTTTGCATTATAAATTAAATGTAACATAAATATAGTAATTATTATAACAAACTATACAAAGACACATCTTAAAAATGTAAAGAATTTCTGCTCATAACAGTTAATGACTAATTAAAACCAATCATCGATAGAGAAAATCCCCAGTTCTATATAACCACAAAGACGTCCATTACTGTGAAAAATGTTTATAGTAAAAAACGGCAATAAATTTAAAGGTTACAATCGTAACAATTAAGCATTGTGTTAGTCCGTTAAGTACTGAGTTAGCTGTAAGTATAGCTCTTACGTCACGAATTCATTCAGTTGCTCTGAAGAGAAAGTAGAATTATCGGTTTCAGATGGAAATAAAAAAAAGAACAACGCCATTTAATTGGTCACGAATTTTATTCATTCAATTGGAAGTGAAATTCTTAATTCTTTTTTACTAATTTTTTTTGCTAAAATCGAATTTTGTGTATAAGTATTAAAATTGCCGAAAAGTTTGTTATGAGACAAACGCGGAAGTCTAGATCTATGTGTTTCCAAGGATATAACTGTTCAAATTTTTTATTTAAATTTTATCGAATTGCTAACTTGATCAATATTATTTAAAATAATTATGATATCTTATGTAATGATATTTAACAGCAAACACAAGCACACGCAGATTCTAAACAAGTTTAATTTTAAAGTCCCATCATCTTTTAACTGCTATTACTTGCGTAATAAATAATATAAAATATAAATAAATAAAGCTACTTGTACTTTTAAAAGGAAAAACATCCTGGACAAATATAGAAGTGGATACAGTAATATAATCAAGTAGGGACAGTTATACGAGTATGACTATACATATTACCTACTGTGGTGTTTTGAACTACGAAACGTCCAACAAATTCAAGGACTTATAACTATTACAAACCCATGCATGCACTTAATGTTATGTAAAACATTTCCATCTTTTTTGTCTGCACTAATTAAAATAAAGATGAAAAATGATGTACGTGACAAGTTTAAAATACCGTGACAAATTTTCAAAAAAATATTCGTCAATAAATATAAATTGCATTCAAATGTAAGTACCGTAAGTGGGCACAAAAGTAACGTTAATATTTATTTTGTTACCTTGTGTACTTGACATTAATTAAATATTTCTTCCGTTATTGTTGATTATATAATAACAATAAAAGATGCTATAGAGGTAGATAGATAGATGGGAAGTCAAGTAATAAAAAAGGAATAATATATACATATAAGTATATAGTCAATTTAAATCATTATAAAACAAAAATAAAAATTGGTACCATACGTAGCCACTAATGTATTTTTAATATAAATTATACGGTACACCAAAATACATATAATAATTTCTAGGATTTTAACATGACAAAGCTTCTAGCTGTACCTATCATTGATATTATTGTGTATAATTTTTTCTTTACTGTTATTACCTGTCGGTTCAAAGTACACCGCGAGGAAAACGTAATCAAAGAAAATAGAAGTCCAATTATCCGCTAAATTCCAAACGACAACTTTGTCTGCAATTCTGGATAAAATAATCACTTTAATTTCTTTTTTATTTGTAACGATTTGTTATTTCAATCTTTTTCTATTAGTATTATTAACAGTGGCGTGAGAAATTTAAGGTTACATTAGTTTATTTGAGTTACTAAAAGAGATTATGCTTATTATTTAGAAAATGTCTTCATTTACGTCAAGTAAACATAATGTGAATGTGTCTTTATTAAAGAAAATAGATTTAATTTACGATTAATTTTCTTTTTTTAACAAACCTTCAAAGGAGCAAGTGAAGCAGAGAAGAACAGCATGAAGATAAAAAGAAGTCTTCATAAAAGCCAGAAATGATATAAAAAAAACAGTCAATAAGAAGTTGTACTGATAAACAAGTACTATTAACTGGCTAATTGTACTTGTCAATTAAAAATATAAACTGCTACTGGATTTTATAACAGCAGTCACTTATTTGAAGAACAACGTTATTTTTCTAGTAACACAAACAAGCTATACTGTTTTTACATTTTACAGACTAAAATCTGAAGAAATTTGCTGAGCAAAGATTTATTCAAGACAGTTGAATGTAGGTTACCCGTTCCATTGGCTCGTAATCGTACAAATAAGTATTGGTACTTTGTAACTAGAGGTACTTTACAATGAGATTATCACCCATAAGAAGAATTGGGTGTATGTATATTTTTGTATATGCTATCTTCTATTCTGGAATAACTTGTGCTTATGTACGCCACCATATATAAGATTCTAACACATCTCTATCATTCAGAAGTCATTTAATGAAAATTGTAGTACTTCACTTACCATTGGTAACTAGTTTTTGAATTAATTTCAGAATTAATTCTCTGGACTTCAATTTCTCGTCTGAAACGGGTACGGTAAATCCAAAACTAATAGGCCCCACACCCACTTAGTGGGCCACTCCCACCATGATTTAGCTTCACGCAGCTAAGGAAAGCCATGATTGAAAATCCCAAGTCCAATATAGCAATACAATTGATATATTAGGCATTTAAATCAAAAATAGAATGCGAAAATGCTTAGAATTTATTAAGTGGATTGGAAAAGATTCAGTTTGGGTTACGCAAAGCATAAAATTGCTTTTGTTGTATGTAAGCAGAAATACGAATCTATATAGATTCGTATTTCTGCTTCTGGCAGGTTATATACCTGCCTTGGATAATGATTGAACAATAATGGAAGTGATAACGAGATCATGCCTGAGCACGATTAATAAAGATAGAAATCAGTGTAAAATGACTCGGGGATCAGGTCATGGGCACAGTTTGGATTGTACTAACTTTAGAAGTAACACAAACTTAAAATGGCTATAGCTATAACACAATGTTATAACTACATAGCTTAATAGCTAGCTTAGTTAGCAAGCTTTGTGTTGCGGGATTTGTACTAGGCAAGAATCTTTCCAAAAGTAGCTTAAGACTGGTGAAACAGCTTCTCATGCAAATTAGCCAATTATATTTTTAAAAATCGAAAATTGCTTCATTTTGCACGCGAAGATTTCCCGTTGTTTTTTGAGCATACCCCACTAGCATACTAAATTTAATAAATATTTTATTAAATGTTTATTTTGCATCGAATAATTTATATTTGAATCTGTATATGTCATACATATTTGGACAAACATATAAAAATCTAACATATGTATCAAATTTTTCTATGATATTAGAAAATCAATATTTTAAGATATTGTATCTGATAAACATTTCCTATACAAATAAAACTTAACATAATAATCATTTAGCACGATTAAAAATATTTACTAAATGTTTCGTTTTGAGAAAACCGTTTACATTTAAATCTTTATGTTTTATAAATATTTAACGTACATTTTCAAAAGATATTTCCAATTTAGTATATATTATATTGCCGTTTTAAGACCAAAGGGCGTATCTCAACAATAGACAATTTTGAGATATTGAGGATTTTATATGTTGGTCAGCACAAATTTAAAAATCTTTGTGTCGGCGTTTAACGCTCTTCATTGAATCTTAAAGATATTTGGAGTTCATGATATTATGAGCTAAAAAATTAAGTTAAAGCAAATATGACGTACGTTTGAAATGTGTCGATTTCGTTTAGTATAACTGATTTACGACTATATAGCTTATATTTTTCTTGTGTTTTGGAGATACGTGTAATCTTATTAATGCTTTATATGTACAGCACCATGAGGTACGGCCATATTTCTTAGGAAAAGAGAACAACTAAGTCATAAGGAGTCTGTAAATAGTAAAATCTAAAATATGAAAAAAATTGAGTTACGCCCTTTGAGCTTAGGACTACAGAATTATAGATTATATAAATATTGCATAGCTCATCAATGTTTAACTTTACAATTAAATAAAACGTTTTTAAACGGTTTATTGTGAAAATATAATTATATTTTTAAACTTATAAGCGGTAATGTTGGTTCCCTGTGTAAAAAAAGTCTGAGTTGGTTACGGCAGTCGACGTTAACCCGTTGCAATTACATTACGTGTATGGTAGTGCTTGTTTGCTAATAAACGTTTGGGGGAATGCAAAATCAAATAAAATATTTAACGAATTGGTGGTGGTTTTTATTGTACTGTAGTAATTTTTATTGAATGTCTTATGCAACCTTATGGATATAACTTTGTGTTTTATTTTTTATGCAGACTTTAGTCAGACAAATATTCACTCAATATTTATATAATATTAAAAATCAAATGTTTTTAAATAAAAAAAGATCTGTCGTTTGTTCTGTTTGACAAATATTGAGAATTAAATATTTTATTTATATATGATGCTAAATTCTAGTACAGCCTGCAAATTAATTAAAGAAATCAATGCACAAAGCATAAGCAAGTTTTAAAGCTTGTACTCCAAGAAGGAAACGTTATGTCTGCCTAAGATTGTTTTGTTTTATGGAGTGGGTGCACTAAGAATACGAAAACGATGACAATTTAGACAATTCAAAGAATTATTATCTGTACCAACCTATTGTACATAGGTAAAGACGAGGTTATTTTGAACCATGCTGATAAGAGAAGGGCTTCATTTTCTTGGCGATGTTAGCAGGGGAGCAGACATCTTGAAGTGGTTAACTAACTATAAAAAATTTGTAAGAAGAATTCAAGCATCTGTGGGAATACAATATGACATTGAAGAAAGAATATGTTTGCCACCAACGTACTGTTTAAGAAACTCGTTTTTTACTATTACCGCTGGCGTAGTTAATTCGTTGAGATATTTGTGTTGCTCTATTTTTGTGTAGGCCCGTTGATACGTATTGATTATTATAGGATCAGCATCCATAATCGAAATTATAAATAGTTTAAGGTTAAGGTTAAAAGTATAAGCAATATGTTATTTTTGGCTTAAATGCATGTCTACATGTCCAAGAGGATCATACGGACGGTAAATTCTTGGAATTATTACTTGCTTATTTTCATTAACTACCTGCATGTTTCTATAAGCTACATTGTAGACATATTAACTTCTTTTAAATAAGTTTATGGCTATTTCTTTTGCTATCATCGTATAAGGATAATAAATCTTTTACATAAAGTTTGCTCATCATCATCGTTTGATTGCCCATGAGGAAGCGGACGTTGGGTAAATTTATGGTACGTAGTTCATAAAGATGGGTAATATTTTTAGAATTTGCTTAGATGCAATAAACCTTACATGCACATGTTTTGAGTGTAAATAAATTCTAAATGATCAAATTCTAAGAATAGTAGAATATCATCATTGCGGAGGCTGCGAAATCTCTAGTTTCGGGGCTCTGCTATATATGTGACCTGAGGTTTGCAGCCCCCTTAGCGCCTCCAACCCCTTAATACAGTCTTGTGCATAAATTACCCACCACAAAAAAATATAAAATACTGGAAAAATTAGGTAATAGTAGATATAAAAGATGAGTTGAAGAACCCTCTTCACTAACAAGGTTTCTAACCGTGGCTTATGTAAATCAACTCACCACAAAAAATGACAAAAATATTAAAGGTCATCGTGTCAGGTAACATCTATTATGCAACATCAACAAAAAATGCATTTATTGTAGATGTAAATCTACTGCTTGCTATTAGAAACTGTAAAAAGTTTCCTTTCATTGGATGTATGCAATACACAAACCTAAAATGCAGTGGGTTGCAGTGTAGGTTGTGTTTAGCGGATTTTGCAAAATGTCTCCGGCCGGTTCTTGGACCGGCTGACCTCGCAAAATCTTGCGAAATGTGAGTCACGATTGTATTATAAAATCGACCCAACAACAACAGTTCGATTCATTTTCGATTTCCATTGTCCGTTCTTTAGAATAAAAATTGATATCACAGTAAAAAAAGGTAACTTTTGTATAAAAGTGGGTACATTTGGTACTAAATGTTCCAATAAACATTCCCATACCATTACATAAAGCTTGAGGAATGTCTAGAAATTTTATTGTTAATGTTGTTTATAATCTTTAATAAATTTGAAAGTGAACCAACAAGAATAATAGTATTATTTATTTATACACAGCATCAAAAATGGTAATTAATTTTCAAAAAAAATACAGAAAACTGTAAATTCCGTTCGTCAAAAAAGTTGACAATCTCAATATTCCAGATGTACGTGTGACGCTATTCATTCGAATGTAGCTAACATTTATGAGACCTTGTCGCTATGAAAATGTTAAAGGTCTTGCAAAGGCCGAGATGTGCCCACACTTTATCTAAATAAGTAGAGAAAGATAATTTTATTACAATTTAAATAATTATAATAACTTTTTGTTATTTTCAATTTTAATACATATTCATATGAATTACGAAACTTTCAAAAATGTGAAACTTACTACTTTATTATTATTATGCGAAATTAATTGCCTTTTTACTCATTAAGTTTATTGGTTCTGGAGGAAATTTCCAGACTTCTCTAGAAATATATATTTTGCGTTTTCGAGGTCTACTTAACCAATTCTAAACATCCTGTTATACTTTTAGGTTAGAAAGGACAAGTATTATGCATAACCAAGTTAGTCAAAAATACCTTTGCAAAGAGTTCGTCGTCCATACTTATCAATAAATTCTAAGAAAAAAAGTGACATTTCGATATGTGGTAGACCTAAAAAAGAGAAATCTATAATCTAGATATGGCATTTCTTTGAATTGTCGTGGATTACTGGTTGTTGGGAAAAGAAGTTAGGTAACTTTGCATCACATGATTGACTCAACTACAAAATCCAAGGTAAATTATGTCGTATTTATGTGTCGGTTAATACCAAAACTGCATAAACAGTAGTAATGGTTATTGTTTAAGATACAAAAGGAGAAAATGGTAAAGAAACTTTATTGGAAAAAATGACAAGTTTGTACTACTAATCAGAGGTCCATGAAAGAATTTGCATGCAATCATAGAAAACTCTAAGAAAAATGATATAATATTGAATTAAATTTCGAATTGATTTCAATGTAGCTATTTTGACGTACTCGTTTACAGATCAAATTGCTGCAAAACAGATTAAAAATAATAAGTGCTGTTTCGGAAACAATTCAGATCTAGCTACTCAAGCACTTTCAATAACGATTGCGTGCTCAAAATTTTACACTACTCAAATGCGCTCCACCAACCTCCTAATATTGGGCAAGCGGCTTGGAATTATCAATTCAAAATTTTCTGCGCAAGATGCCTCGAGAAACATGTTCTTTGGGCTTATGAGGTGTTCATAGATAACACTCTAGATCTCTTAGTACAGAAAAATAGGAAAAGTTTTGATCTGCTAAAAGCTTTTTCTTTCAAGATTCCCGAATCACCACGTACACCTTCTTCATAATACCCATTCTAGCCTATTTTAGATTTACATTAATTTCTAATTAATAACAAGCATCTTATCAGAACCCTCAAAAAAGATAGTAGATTGATCATTAAATATTTTATGGTAACAGTTTTTATTACCTTCTCCGAGCTTATCAGTACCTATTCTGAAACCTCCATTATACGTTACCACTGCAATTAAAATCTAAAAAACTTTTCCATCTAATTTCATTGGCTTATGATCAAACACTCATTTTGTTCTAAACGAGAACAAAAAAAATTAGCGTTTACGTAAACTAAAGTTCATTGTGAAAGTTTAAACAAATATTTTCTGAAGACTGCATACATAAACAAACGAGGGCAATAATTTTACCTTTCAGGAAATCCCATACCTTTTCATCAGCAAATATTTACACTTAAAAGTCATTGAATCATATGCAAACTGAGCGACCTAGTAGAAAAAGAGAAGGCTCTAAAATTAACGGTTGTATTATACAAAATACGTAACCTAAAATTTATTAATTTTAGGTTAGAATTTAAAAATATGTATATTTTAAAACTTCAGCCATAATAAAATATAGAATTAGATAATTTAATGTACGTACATACAAAAACATGAAGATAACTACCTACATATTTTTATCTTTTCTAAAGTATGCCGCTCAGAGATTTGGTAGAGTGCAGACACCTTCATTAATTTAAGCACAGTTCGTGCAGGAATTTGAGAATATATAATTTTTTTCCGTTTCGTCTTGTAAGCTAATAACCTCAATGATCTAATCTTTTCTAAGTGAAATGAGCTATCTGCAATTTTTTTTCCTGTGCATTAAACGCTTGAACAAACTGATATTGTTAGGTTATGTTATCGGAGCAGGAACATTATTTCTAGATTACAAGCCGAAAGGAATGTTTGTCACAAAAAACATATTTATGTAGGAGGAGGAGTTTTGTAGAATTTATAAAACATATTTTATTAATGTTTTATTTTATGGAGCACGAAAACTTGATAGCAAAAAAATTCTTTTTGCAATTCTCAAGCTTGTGTGCATTTATAAAATTCGCTTCGTCTCTTGGATTTGGACCGACGAACGAAACGAAAAAAAGAAAAAAGTTTAAAAGAAACGGTTTTAATATGCAAAAAATAGGAAATAAAACAATAGGAATTAGAATTTTGAATTCTAAATGTATTCATGGGGTAAACTGCCAGGCTTTGCGAACCAAAAAAAAGATCAATTCTGTTCTGTGATTTTCATTTATGTATTAAATTGACGTCATTACATTCCATAGCGGCTCATTTTGTAGAACCATGTTTCAGTTTTTCCGGATATGGCCCTTGATTTTTAATAATCAAGTTTGCTTCAAAAACAGCTTGTTCATAGGTTCAAAACTTCCTATTCTAAAAAAATTTCCTATATTGGAAAAGGCACTAATTGGTTTGCGGCGAAGAAAATTATTTTCCTCTGCTACTGAAACTACTGAATCGGCTAAATGGTCTGGTTAAATTATTAACGCTATAGTCTTGATTTAATCACAACAGGAATCCATAAAATAGCCATCTTTGGCTATTCAAATAATTCCTGAATAAGACTTAAACGGAATGGATGCGAATTAAATGTTTGGACAGGTTTGTTGAGTTGTAGTAAGGGTGGGAGGAGGGAGTATATTTCTCCATATGATGGTTGGGTTGTGCGAAAGCAAGGAAGCGACTGATTGGATTTGGGCTGAATGAATTAAATTGAATTTTAGATTGAGTCGAACAAAAGTGATAATTAAAAGGGTTTAAAGTTGGGAAAGAGTAAATAAATGAATTGAGTTGATGCGAATGTACTGTTTGGACAGGTTCTGCTGAGTTGAAAGTGGGGTGGGAGGATATCTTTTCATAAGTTGGTTTGGTTGTGAGAAAGCAAGGAAGCGACTCATTGGATTTGGGATGGATGAATTAAATTGAATCTTAGATTGGATCTAACAAAAGTGGCAATTAAAAGGATTCTAGTTGGAGAAGAGTAAATAAATGAGCTGAGTTGATGCGAATGAACTGTTTGGACAGGTTCTGCTGAGATGGAAGTCGGGTGGGAGGATATTTCTTCATATGATGGTTGGATTGTGAGAAAACAAGGAAGCGACTGATTGGATTTGGGCTGAATGAATTAAATTGAATTTTAGATTGAGTCGAACAAAAGTGATAATTAAAAGGGTTAGAGTTGGAGAAGAGTAAATAAATGAACTGAGTTGATGCGAATGAACTATTTGGACAGGTTCTGCTGAGTTGGAAGTCATGTGGGAGGATATTTCTTCATATGATGGTTGGGTTGTAAGACAGCAAGGAAGCGACTAATTGGATTTGGGCTGGATGAATTAAATTGAACCTTAGATTGAGTCTAACAAAAGCGGTAATTAAAAGAGAAGAGTAACTGAGTGGATGCGAATGAACTGTTTGGACAGGTTATGTTGAGTTGGAAGTGGAGAAGGAGGGGGGAGGATCTTTCTTCATTAGATGGTTGGGTTGTGAGAAAGCAATCGGATATATATGAACTGAGTGGGTTGAACTAGACTCTACTTTCCATTCAAGGAAATGCATTATAATGGGTCAAGAGATATAGTGTAAGTACCAAAATATCAGTTCACCATTGACACAATTTCAAAACAACAAATAAACACTTCTGTTAATCTCCAAGTAGCACTTTAAAAGTGTCAATTCTTGCATCTAGCACATGTGAAATTATCTAAACCTAGAAAACTAAAACAAGAATTTTCCATTTGCATTTGAAAACAATTCCACATAAATAACATAAAAAAGACATCTATCCATCCAATAATAACGAAAGTGTGCCTCGCTTCAGATCATATAAAACACAAACTTAAAAGGCTATAAAATTTAAGCATTTATCCTTAAATATAAATAATAATTCATGCTCCACCTACACAAAGGCTCTTCCTAAATTTTCGCAATGACAATGATGTAAACTAGCACGCTTAAGATTTCTAGGTCGATGAAGAAATAGAAAACATTCCATTTCCGGTTACAAAATAAGAACCAATTTAAAAAATATCTTCTTTGCATATTTCTGCATTTGCTTCACTTTTGTCAGATTTTTATAGATCAGTACTATTTACAGGGTGGTTTTGATATAGATTTATAAACACATGTGTTCCGTCTGGCAAGGAACTAAAAGCGCCCACGCGAGAGAAAGTGTCTACGTCATTAGAACTGGTCGCTATTATGGAATGGACCTTAATAAGTTGAATGTAGTAATATATAATTGTGACACTTCGTGCGCCTAAAGTTATAATTTCCAATAATCCATAACTACTCCCTATTAATTTAGAAAGTATCTATTAGTGCTTAATTGCAAATTTTGGGATTTCTGGAGCGCACGATTCAACACACTGAGCAGTCAAAAATATTTTGACTAACGGAGCGAAAACTTCACATAACATAAAACTTGTAATGATGAAGGTAATGAGAAAAAAAATAGGCCCGTTACATTTAACAGGTTTCTTTTAGTTTAAATGTAATAAAATTGTTAATGTGTATGGAAATGAAAACTTCTGTTACGATTTCCTTAATCTCTCACACGGTTTACGATCTAGATCTAACGAATGCCAACAACAACAGCACGCAGATTTATAGCAAATCTGGTTTTATAATGGGCGTGGTTTTTGTTAGTTTCACATGTAATAGTAATAATAATAATAATAATAATAATAATAAGAATAATAATCTCATCTGGTGTTTTGTTTCTAAAATTCTTAGATTGTTAGGATATTAAAGTCATGATGGGTACGTTGCACTTTTGCTCAAATCTCAAACACTCTTAACTTCCTCTTATCTAATCGATCTATAATGTCTGCCATTATTATGGCATTTGAATCAAAAGTTGTTAAACGCTTTGCTGATAGTGACAGTAGGTGTACATATAGCTATTATCAGTTATTAGACTTTTGCTTAGATGCTGGATGTAATGGGAAGATGAATATTAACGTTTGTTTTTCAACATTCTTAGAAGTGCCGTTATGAAATTAAACTCATTAAATTATGTATGTTATTATTTAAATTATTCTTACGCCTACAGTGTTTGCCCAAAAATGTCCGATTTTTTTACTGAGTTGTTTATTTGTTGTTCTTAATGATTTCTATAAAAGTGAAATTACGTTATACGTAACAGTTATATGATGGAGGGTAATTAAATTAGTAAAAACTTGTATTGGCAACATATAAAATGTCACAAGTTAGATCTCTTCTGACGAGTTCTGTATAAGTTTCCAGAATGCTGCTCAAAAAGAAGACAATCAAGTTATCCATTTAGCTTGTGCAACGTAAACATTCGCAACTGGAAACAAATATTTCACGGTTGAATTGGATTTATTTATGGAAATGGAACTTATGGATTTATAAATATTGATGATTTTGAATAGGAACCTTCAGATGCCAAAAAGTGTCATTTTGCTTGAACAAAAGTACAATATACAATTTAGTACATATCACTGTGTACATAAAGCATGGAATAAATTAATTATTTCGTAAACAGGCAGATTTTGAGCAAAAACGTCGATTTCTATTCTTAAATATGCATCTTTTGACGTATCTGCCGATTCTATGACGGCATCTGTGTCAAAGTTGTGACGTCATCGATGGTTTTCGAAATAGTAACATGGTCCGTGTGGTACCCCTTTTGAAAGGGCTTTTAATTTTCTATCTAACCGTATCGATTATTTACCAAATAAATAATCGTTTTAATTAATTGAAACATACGGGGTGGGCAAAATTTATGTAAATTGACAAAAATCTTGACTGTTTTTTTTTATTAATTTATTTTAAATAAATATCAAAATTCCGTAAGAAAAACTAACAAAGCAGATATTTTTTGTATTTTGGGTCGGCATTTACAATATTTGCGTTTATTTCAACAATTTACAAAAGTTTTGCTAAATCTTATATTTTTTTTGTCATATTTAATTTTTAGACCCCATCCGTCAATTAGATTACGTTATATAGGAGATTAAAATACCTTTCAAAAGAGGTGTCACATGAACCATGTTTCTATTTAAAAAAAGCATAGATGACACAGTCACAACTTTGACAAAGGTGACGTCATAAATTCGGTAGGTATAAAAAAATGCGTATTCAAAAATAGATGTTGCTAAAAAACTGCCTTAAATTTTGTTGTTTACAAAACAATCAATATCTTATTATAGTGTCATTTTAGACTTGGTGGCTCAATTCTTATCATTATATATGGTACATGCCACTACAGTCTCATTATTTTCTATTCAGCTCACATCATCTTGCAAAAAATCGTCAAAACTGTCTCATTGGATATTTGTTCATAAGTGTTAGTTATTGAGCTTTAGAGATCTTTCATTGAAAACTGTCAAAAAAAGTTGCCATTTTTATTCCGTTTTTAAGTGACGCATTTTCGTAAATAGGAAGCAAAATACTTTTACGTTCTAGAACGTAAAAGTACTTGAATTCCAGGGAGTCTTTTTTTTATTCACAAAGTACTAAATCAGTGGGAAACACCTGGTCAATGCATTAATCGCGTTAGAGAACTTTGAAGGCTTTTGGAACATTTGGAGAAAGTGTTTCAAATACAGAAGGAATTCGGTCTATCCATCAAAGTTATTCAATGTGTTTTTGCAAAACAGGAACTAAACTTCTTGGAACATATAATCTCTGCAAAAGGACTATCGCCATTTGCTAATCTACTAAAAGGAAACAACGAAGAATTAAGGAAATCTGTTGAAGCTATCAAGAAAGCCTTATCCCACGCTACACTCACAATGTTTTATTAGTATTGTTCGGAGATGTACCGGACTTAGCAATATAATGCATAATACAACACAAATAGAAATATTGAGAGCTCCTTAGACTGTTCTCCAGAGTATTAAATAGGTCAGGAGAGAATTACAACATCTTCGATATAGAGACACTGGCTATCTACTCGGAAATTAAATATTTAATTACCAACACATTTTACGAGGCACACAGTTTATAATATATTTATATAAGACGGACCACAACCCATTAGTTTTTGCATTTAGTAAGAAGCACGACCAAGCATCATCATGGGAGGTACGTCATTTAGATTAAACGCCATATTCTTAGATTTAAGACAAATTAAAGGACCAAATTCTAACAAGAAGTTATATGGTGATGTTTCCGCAGTAAAAACATACTGCATAATCTCTCCAATCGTGGAGTTAAAGCTACAGTCAGACTTATTAAAGCGAGCTTTGTCTGGTCCGGAATTGCTAAGAGTCTAAAGTCAAATAGGAATTCTTGAAGTTCCAGAATAAAGATTTATTTATGTAAATATGAACATTATCCGACTTTTACTGACGTCAATGAGTTTCAGACATTGTTTAACAGGTATGGAGAGTTTTTCGAGATGTCTAGAAGCATTTCCAATTCGTGATACATCAGCCGGAACACTAGTAAAAGCATTTTCGAGGACTGGATAGCAATGTTCGGTGTATCAGAAACAGTAACGAGAGATCAAATAACTCAATTTGAATCATCACGGTAAGGACTAGCACGAGTTTGTGCCTAAACACTACCTAGCAGCAGTATATGCATAAAGATTGGAATCTTGTGAAATGATCTAATGCGTTCAAACAATTTCTGTATAAGCTAAAAGTTTTTTTGAAAAAGTCCAAAGTATACAAGGTGATTCAGTTTAACTATGCTAAACCTATATCTTCATCATTTATTAAACTAGCAAATAACTTATTTTACGGCATTTATGATTTTAAAATACGTTCAGTTTAACCGAAACTGTCGTCAATATTCAGCGTCTATTTGTTAGCAGTGAAGAGTAGTGTTCAGTATCTTTAGGTATATGAAAAATCAAATTCATAGAAAATTTTGATTCGATCTTAATTCATAAAGCAAATTCTAGGTATAATTGAATCACCTAGTAGAAAAGCTAGTAAGATCATAATAGCCAGGGATATTTACCTTCTGCGATAAAACTAGTTTTTTTAGGAGGGAACAGAAATAACACCCAAAGTGTACTTAAAAACTTATAAAAAATATATTTTAACAAACCCATTAGAGTAAGAATTGTTGCAATTTAGAACACTTTCAATTTTTAATCCTCAAATGATTGGTCAAATTTTAAAAGGCGGTAATAATAATTGGAAAAAGGCAAACACCATGCGTTCAAGAAGAAGATTAATTTAAACCCAAGCACTACCAATGCAATATGTTTTATGTACCAAAACTGACCACCCGGTATGTATCTAAACATCCTTTAGAAGTTCATAAAAACAAAATATTTACATTTTCTCTTCCTTTTGTGAAGAAAACTAAGTAATTTTTAAATTTTAATTATTCATAGATAAGTATCTGCAGCAGATATATAGGGTGAACACTGATCATTGATAAATATGGCAAAAAAACTAACTGAACTAATTCTAGTCAATTTATATCAATGTACATTTTTTTTTAAATAATAAAGTAATTGCTTCAATAAAAGCAAGTTTACTAATTTATGTTTTTTGTTTTAGACAATGAATGCAGTAGGTACAAGAAGTTCAGCTAAATTGCTATATTAGGTATATTACCCAATCTTAAATCTTACTCATGCTGAATTCTTAATTATGGAAGAAGACACAAAGGAACAGGGAATTCCAGAATTCACTTTCTAGGAAACTCAAAACAATTTTAAAAGGGAAGGCATCAGACCACTTGTAAATGAAACATCAAGGACGTTTCATTTCAGCGAATAAAAAAAAGACATTAAATTTCTAAGCCTTTGTTTCTAGATAGTTCTTTTACCTAACCACGAAGATGACTATAAATAGATAAGCTAATTATAAATCTACTTATTTAAGATAACAGAAAAGAATACACTGTTAAAGATTGGTTTGGAAGATCATCAGATCACTTCTACTGAAAAAATATAAGATAGATAGCCAACAAATATTGGAAAATAATATAAAGAGACCTTGAGAAATAACTTGTCACTTTAGAAACAATATCAGAATTACTGGAAAATACGAAAATATGGAAAGTCAAGTTAATTAGGCTAAAAACAATAAACATAATTGCATACTAATGATAGAAAAGAAACATTTAAGTGAATAGTTCAGACATTAAACTTCCTTATTTTTAAATCCTGCAATTTTGTCTAAAGATTTTTATGCTTTTTAAATAAATAAATTATAAATGATGATAACAAAATTAAATATAATAATAGAAAAACGGTGGCTTCCTTCAAATAAGCATTACCTTATTAGTTATTTATATTTTACATTTTAAACAGGAAATGGAACATGTATAAAGATAAAATTATAAAAATTTTATGCAAAAAATCAGAAAAATTAATTCCGTGTGTATAAAATAAATTTAGTATAATCAGTTCCCTTAATTTTCAACCTTCTTTTGTTTCTCACGTTTATGTCAAAATGGCGGTTTCAACAAAGAAACAAAAAGTTATGTTTTTTCTCTGTTCTTTTTTAAATAATTCCATTATTATTATTAAGACTTAATTAAAAAAAACACTTAATAACGTTATTCACATGACATTTTCCTGAGGTTTTTAATAAGGAAGTTGATCTTGACAAAATATGGCGGTTCAATGATAAAAGTGTTTGGCCGACAAGAAAACAAAAACCTAAATGAGATGTCTATTAAGAATGCAATCACAAGAATTCCACTTTATGAGTTGTTAAACAAAATTAAATGACAGAGAAAGCCGTTCTACATTTTGTCACTAAAAGCGACATCGGCGCCCTTTTAAGGATTTGTTTGATATTTACTTAGGTTGTGTTGGTTATTAAACACAGCCTTATTGATTTTTTCAAAAATATTTATGACCTTAAAGGTATGGTTAAATGTACTTAAATGTTTGTTTTTGGACTATATACTTAATCTTCACGAGAATGTAGATATAGAGATCTACATATATATATATATAAGTGATTTTTCTTTTGATGAGAGTAGTGATTTCCAAAATGGTCTTTTGGCATCTTTTGCCATTAGAAATAAATTTTGCTTGGTTTTTTATATAAATGACTAATTTTATGGGTTTACATCAGTAGTTTTATTTACCAAGCCAAAAATCCTTTTGGAAATCACTTTTTGGTCCTCCCATATGGTCAAAATCATAAAATACCAAATTTAACATTAACATCCAAATTTAGAAAACCTTAAAAGCAGGAAATATTGTGTAATATGTTCGACCATATGTTCAATTCACCAAAAAAATAACAGTGATATAACCATTCTTGTACCAACTTAATGCATGAAAAATTCTCTTAAATATAATGTTAGTTTGGAAATTTCAAGGATAAATTGGTTACAAAGGTACAAAACAAACTTCGATTAATCCATTAACCATGTTGTTACACTTTTCAATTTTAATAGCCAATTATACGATTTACTTTTGTCTTTTACACCCAGAAGTGACGGGATTTAGGTCGTGCAACATATCAGTGAGGTTGATTTCACCGCAACGTGGGTTTACGTTCAATGCGAAACCAACCTAAAACTGGCTTTTGGTTTTAATTCAACAAGTCCTCTTACTTTTTAATTGTCCACAAACTATTATTATTATTACCTCTTTAGATTAATACAGTCTTTTCTAGATATGTTGCACTTAGTATTCCATAGTCCTCTTAGGTTGCTCTTCTTCTTAGGCAGATGAGTCCTAGGTGTATCCAATCAATGTGATTTTGGGCACTTCACTATGGTTTTTAACAAAAGTTTTAATATGTCCATGATACCAATTAATATGCACAATGAAAGTTTAAGTTTATTCACTTATTCTTCTGTAAGGTGGGTTTCACCATAAGGTTTTTTAGTATGCAGCAGACATGAGCACGTAACTTTAACTTTTATAAAGCAGGTGTTGGCTGGTTATGATGCGATGCACACACTAAATTTTTATTTTTCATATCATAAACGTCTTCATATGTTATAACAACTAGTTGATATTTAAAACGTTAATTCCTACTAGAGTTGTTAATACTTGCAATTCTTGCAGCAAGCAGCACTACTAACTCGTATGGTTATTTAAGGTTCTTGCTTGGTGAAAGGTATCCGACGTTCTCTTTTAATATTAAATTTCATTTAAAACAGGATAAATGGGTTTTTGAAAGGATAAAATCATAGGATCTGGTTAGTTCTAGAAGATGAAAATCTATATAGACTTACCCGTCGCCATGGCTGAATCTGCCAAGGCTCTTGACGCCCCTATTTCTCCACTTTTAACGGGGCACTTGCTACTCACTTAAAGTCTTCTAACAGACTGACGGTTCTTAAGAAGTTAAGCGTCTTGCAAGGCGACCGGCCGTGAAGACCTCGCTTGGATTGGCTCTCCGGCGTGCGTGAGCTCTCGAACTCGCGAAGTCACTCACTTTTAGTTCGGTCGTCGAGCTCTCTTCTTCACTGCAATTTTTTTCTTCTTCAACAATCTATGGCTTTTATGCTGCTGCAGTAACCTTTTCTTTACTGTTTGCGTGAAGAATTACTTGCAGAAATAACTATATCATCAAATATTTATGCAAAATTCATGAACGGTAGGGAGATTGCGTGGAGACTTCAACGGTGCATCAGAACGGAAACCCTTTTATAAACTTGATATGCATACTTTATTTATAATATCTATTTATGGATTATTTACACTCCGATCATCAAATATTTACGTAAAAATCTATGCAGTACACTTAGTGAGGAGAATACATGGAGACTTCAACGGTGCATCAGAACGGAAACCCTTTTAAACTTGATATGCAAATTCTCCAATTTTATATCATAGAAACTTATTTAAAGTAAAACTCATAATTATTTATAGCATTTAAGTGGGTATAAAGTTAAACAAGGTACTTTAAATCTTTAAATAAAAGTAGTTGCAGTAATTGGAGGTCAGTTGCAACTACTGTAACAACGTAATTGTTTAGTAAGAGAATATCTATAGAAATGATGATAAAAAGAATGGAGAATCTTTAAGGATGAATCAGATCAGAAAGCTAGACTTACATTAGTAACATTGTAAGAAAACCCAATAACCTTAATTAAAATAACAATTTAGTAATTAATTTAACATGCACTTGTACATATAACCATCCTTTAACCAAGCGGCACTATTATAATCATTTTTCAAGGAAAACATTTTAATTTCTTTGCGCAAATATATTTGATTTAAGTAAATATTTGCAAAGTTTAACTACCTGTAGTTAAGTAATTTTTCGAGTATTTTAATTTTCAGGGATATCCCAACTCATGCTCTTTAATGTTATAATCTTTAAGTAGTATTCTATCGTATGGAGTCTATGTATCTTCAGATACAGCATTTATTAATTAATGAAACTAATTAAATAGAAAATGAAATGTCTCAGCTACTACTAATAATAATATTATTAAATATAATATAAATACAAAGATTAGTTAAAGTTTCACAAGTTTTATTAATATCTTAACCTGAAAATCTTGTTTCGACACATTATGTCATTATCAAAGGTAGATAAGATTGATATACAAACACGTTGCTAAGGATAAATACATACAGAAAATAGGTAACTAGATACAATACATACAAAAACTAAATATCTAACACTTCTAATAAAGGAGAATTACTAAGCTCAGTTTGTTCATTCATTAAAGGTACTGTGCGTTTATGTCTGTATATTTCAAAAGCTTCTATAATGTCTAATTTGTGTTTGTTGTTGCAAAAATGGAAGAATTTAATGTTGTTTTGAGGTGTCATTGGGTGATTCTGTTCCAAAATGTGTTTGGCATAATTCGATTTTTTTGGATGTTTAAGTCTATAAGAGTGTACGTGTTCTTTGTATCTTATGTCGAAATTTCTAAGTGTTTGGCCAATATAAACCGAGTTACAAAAAGAACAATTCAAACGGTAAATGCCGGATTTCACGATATCTTGTGTTTTGTCTTTAGCATTGAATAAAAATGAAAAGGTGTTGGTGTTAGTTTTATAGGTTATTTTGTAACTGGTGGTTTTTCTTATTATAGTTGCAATTTATTCTGATATCCTGCCAAAGTATGGTATTGATATGTAGTTTGTGTCTTGTATTTGAGTGTCAATTGGAAATATTCTTTTGATAGCTAACCTATAATCTTTTTGTTGAATTAAAGTATCAATCATGTTATGGTTATAATGGTTTGCATGTACTAATTGTTTGATGATTGAAATTTCTTTATCAAAATGTGATCGTTTCATTGGAGTAGTTAAAGCTCGGTGTATTAAAGATCTATAAGCCGCTAGTTTATGCATTTTATGATGACACGAATCGTTAGGTATAGTGACGTCTGTGCTTGTGGGTTTTCTGTATATGGAAAAATCAAATTCATTGTTTGTATTAATTGTAATAGTTAAATCCAAAAAATTAATAGTTCTATTTTGTTCTGTTTCTAGTGTAAACGTGATGTTTGTGTGAAAACTGTTAATAAGAATTAAAAACTCTTTGATAACCTGTAATCTTCTTTCTGTAAATAAATTATATTATTAAAAATGAAATAATTTTGATTGATACAAAGATCAAATAATTGAATTAACTATAATCTTTTTACTAATTCTACATTACTATTAACTAGGAAATTATCTAACAAAGGAATACAGTCTTGATACAATCTTTGAAAACATGTTACAAATGTCAAAGCTTACAAGTTTTTAATGTGCTGGAAGATGTATGTTCTGTAGTTTTTCTGTAATTCTAATGAATTTTTGACAGAGTATTTCGATTTGTATCCTATGATGTAATAATATGGTTGAGTTTCTTGGACAAGGTGTGATTAGGTGCGTTGATATATGATACTACTAGTCGTATAGGCCATGTTGTGTTTTGTGTTTTAATCAGTCCATATAGTTTTGGTGGTTGTGGGTTTTTATGTATGATTTGTTGTTTTTCTAATTCGTTAAAGCAGATATTGCAGTTTTCTAAAGCTTGTTTTATTTCTTTTTGAAATTTTGTGGTAGGATCTTTGTTTAAAACATCTAAATTTTCTTTATTAATTAACCTTTTGTGTGTAAACATCTTTCGAAAGGATTACCAAAGTGTTACCCTTATCTGTTTTAACAGAAATTAAAATTGTTTTCTGTAATTTTATGTTTTACAACTTTACTTACGTCCAGCTTAATTAACAATCAATTTTCATATACGGATGTATCATCGGTTTTGTTACATAGGTGAATAGCATGCAATAACACAATTTTTTAAGTATTGGCTCTACTAATTATTTTAGAGGAAAAGTCACCAGAGAAAAGTTGTAGATCTTATTGAGTACTATTCAAAACATCACCACTTTAACGACTTTCTATAGTGACTTTTCTAAAAAATAATTAGCGGAGCTAATATCTAAGAAATTGTTTTTACATGCTATTTGCCTATTAACAAAAGTGGCAATACATTCTGTATAATACTATTGTGGACTCAATCTTGTCGGTAACTTTGGCTTTCATATCGCGAGTAAATGATTGATCAACTACGAGTTAATATGACGGACAAAATTGGCAAAAGGAATTGGGAAAAAATTTTACTAGATTTTTAAATGTTGACTTCAGATTCAGATTGATGAAATAGGAAAGTCTGAAGAACTAATTTCTTATTTCTTAAGGAACATGGACAAAATGGCCGATACAGTTTTGAAAGTTGGTATATTAAGCATATGATATATGAATTCAATGTAAAATATTATGGTGAGGGTGGGTGGGTAAAAAAGTTGTAGCGAAGTCGAAGGGGGAGGCAGTAAATCAAGTGGGTAGAAGCGAAAAGGAATAAGCCGGAAAATAGGGCAAAGCAGGGGATAATGCATGGAAAGAGGTTGGGAAGGGAGTACGTCAAGGGGGGGGGTTGTTAATCAGGGAGGGAGCTAGGTCGAGAGTGTTGTAGGAGTGTGGGTGAATGGGAAAGTCGGGCACTGGGTAAGTAAATCGGGGGTGTCCGTTAAATAACGAGTCCAGAAGTTTGTCTGACAATGCTAGGCTTGGCATTCTCAACTGATTGTTGACTGTAGATAAATGTGATTTTTGTACTGTAATGTGCAAAGATCAGTAAATACATTTTTAAGAATATTTTCTAAACGAGGCAATAGAAAGAAGTGAAGTTAAACAGACAGACTCCTCTCCGAATATTCTGCCTTAAAATACTTAGGGAAGTCAATATTTGAACGCGTCTTAAATTACATGCTATTTCAATGCTGCGCTCAACCGATGTACACATATAAAATCTGAAGTAAAAATTTATAAAAAAATCTAAATCTTCTTCAAAAATAAAATTGAATTAAGAAAAATTGGGAGTCGAAAAATTCTGCTAATAGTTTGATATCCACGACGCTGACAACGCCATCTTTTCCTGAATGTAACTTTATAAATGGGCCCTGAGACTTGTAATAAATTACAATCAATAACATCAACAAGATTCTTAGCTCATTTCATTTACTCTGTGTAGGAAGAGTATTTTTTCAACCAACGATTCTAAAACCTGATCTAATAAGCGTTGCGATATCCCAATTGCTTCCGTAGGCAACGATTGTCGTCTTTAAATGATCCAAATGGGCATGATCATAACACTAGTGGAAACCTTTTTATGAGATAGATGGTTTTTAAAGCTTCTTTCATTGGGGTCCATAGACCTATGAAGTCCGCTGTTAATAACACTCATACTCTCCATAAGCAAATTGTCAAGTGCTTCTTCTGTAGGTGTTCTGATGCAGAATGATGCCAAAGCTGGTGTAAAGTCTTAAAATGTAAAGACTCCATCAAAGTTAGAGGTTGCAAGTGGAATATATGGGTGAATATCTGGAAAGTGACTCCCGGTTTGTCTGAGCTCACTATTCAAAGACCAAATAAACATTTGTGTTTATAAAAATGATTTCGAGGAAGATAATCTACTGTACTAATAGGTCGTTAAAATTCATTAATCTCAATATTTTTGTATTAGGATTTTATGCCATTTGAATGTATATTCTTCATTCCCGTGGCATGTCTTTTTGGGTCCTAGTTAATCATAAATCTACAGTATATATTTTTTAAAGTTGTGCATTTTAAATTAATTTTGTGTATCAGTTATATCCACAAATGTCGGGTTTTTCCCAAGTGTAAAGTAAATTCAGTTTATGTATTTTCCAGTGATTAACATTTAAGTTAAAAAATTGTCTTTGGTAGGTTGCTTCATTCCCGTGCGCATTGTATGAAAGCCTATTAACGTCGTAGGTGTTTTATCATTTTTGCTGTACATCTGTCGAAAATGTTTTTAATATATTTTTAAATCAGTTAGACCATCAGTTATGCTTGTGAATTTGAAAGCAGAGCTTCGAATAGCTATCAACTTGCATGCAAACACGTGTGTAATAGAACCGAGTTTCATTCCCGTGGTACGTTTTTTTCCAAGAAAAACATATTTTTCATTAAAAATTTTAATTAATTACTACTTCAAATAAATTGTTCTCTCATTCGATGTTTAAAAAATACTGCATTTTATTATAAGCTGCATGTTTTGTGAAATTGTATATAATTTTTCATTCCCGTGTAATTTATGTTCTACGGGAAAGAACGATGACACAGGGGAATGATGGTATGTAACCTACAACCAATTAAATAGTATTATTTTTGCAGAAAAAGTTTAAATCATCAGGAGAGGAACAAGTTAAGACAAAAAGAGAAAGGGAAAAAGAGAGGCGAAAAAGATTTGAAAAATAGTGATAATATGTATCTTTTGCCAAAGAATATTTTTTAGTTTTATTTTAACAGTTTATTAGGAGATTTTTTATTTTTATATTTTACGTTTTTCAATAAATAAATTTGATAAGCCGTCTCTTTTTCATTCCCATAGCTCATAGTTTATTCCTGCGTGCCCTTGTTTTGAAAAATGGTAAACAATTCAGTATTCCAGTTCGTTTTTTAACGTTTTTTGGTGTTATGTCGAAAAAGACTTCAAAAGGTATCAAATACCATAATTTTAATTTTCAAAATAAAACAAAAACTTTTGTCCAAAAATTGCCTCTGAAAGAGTCACTTTGTAGATATTCACCCATATATCTCCATTCAATTTTCATATTAGATCTTCAGCTTTCTACAACACCATTACTTTATTAAGTCTTTATAATCTCTTTTATTCTTTCAATAGCTCCAACCATATTGGTACCATTATCTGACCATAGAATGATAAGATTTATTGCGAACAACCATAAATTTTCTTATTTCATTATTAGGTGACTCCAGTCTTTTCAAATGATAGCACTAATTGTTAAACAGGTAAAGTTGCAACAATATTCTTGATGTGATTGTAGAATTTGATAATGCTGCCTGGTTTTGTTTCTTGTGGTGGTGAAGCTGACTTAGCTTTCCTTATAACGGATTTGACAATCAGTTCTGGCATTCACATTGTGGTAAGTAAAGATTGAACAACTTTATTTGTTATTTTTTTACAGGTGCAATTGAAATAAAATTAGCTGCCGTCATATCATTATATTATGCAATGAATGCTAACCACATAGGTGGTTTATCAACTTCTTTTGTAAATACAAATATTATTATTAATATAACATCTCAGTATACTCTCTACAAAGTATTGGCAGGCTGAAACTAATGAATAACTTACTAATATTGACTTCAACTGAAAGTATCAATATTGGTTAAATAACAATTACATACCGGGTGTCCACTCTCAAAGACCATCATAGGCAATTAACATTGTGCATTTTACTTTTATGTATTTTGCTATACTTCTACTAAATCAATACATATTAAAGTATTGAACAGTTTAAATAGTCGTTATTCAATTCAGTCATGTGCTAAATTTGAAAAGCATGGCTTTTCATACTTAGCAACAGTCAACTTTTAAATTAGCATTTTAAAATAAAAATCGCACTCTTCATATTATTATTAGTGTCAATTATAAATTAGTTGATGACTGTATTGTTTAAATATTTAATATTAAAACTATTAACTATTAAAACAAAAATATTAAATATTATTAGTATCATTTGATGCGGAATGACTTTCTCTTTCTATTAATACAATTATCTTTCCTGTGGTTGAATTTGGCGAGCAGGACTCATCAAAAATGTTCAATACAATGTTAAAGGTATATGTTCGTGTTTGAGAACGAACAGGCTGTATATGTCATATAGCAATATTTTAAAAGGATAAGAGTCTACTATACGAACAAATAAATGCCCCAATAATGGATTTATATTGTTCCTAAAGTATTGGTCGACTGAAGTAAAATGATAATGAACCGATATTGGCTCAGCAGATACTATGAGTATTGGCTTAGTTACGAATGTATATATGATACTAATATTTTGAAACATTGAGAGATTAATACTTGTAATTTTGTTTTTAAAATATTGGTCGCTCAAAATAAATTAATCATTTGTCACTATTGGCTTCAAGAAGTACCATTAATATTGGCTAAATTACAATTAACCATAAGATACGAATATTTCAAAACCGTATGAAGATAATTATGAAAAAATAACAGTGGCCCAATCATACACATACTACATGATTTTTAAAATATTGGTTGATTTACCAATCACGATCAATAACGGTCAGATATTGTTAATATTGGCCCAATGACAAATTAAAGTGTCAATGTTGAACAGATATTGTTGTAATACCTGGTAGAAGATAAAGAATTACGGTAAGTTTACCTCCTCACTTAGTAATTGTGTTTACCGATTAGTAAATTAATTAGTTTATTTCTTTGTAAATTACTAAGACCACATCCTTTATCCTTAGCATAATTATTCTAACGAGTTCCCTTAAATCCAAGCACTCTATTCCTATTCCGTTTTTAAATACATTGTGTATTTAATATAAACTAGGGAAACCTCGTCAAGACATGACGGTCAAAAGCATTGATAGATTTCCTTATATACAACATTCCTTTTGTGATTGCAATCCTTTGGATTTTCGTGAGTGACCAAACATAACCTCATAACCCTCCCTCCGGTTTATTCTTCCGGTTTAAAAAATTCTTGAAAACGTCTATTAGTACATATTTCAAAAATATGACATAAAAATATTTGTATGGTAAATTTCCGGAAAATTATTGAAATAGCAAATGTCAAAAAAAGTTGATTCCCAAAGTATGTTCCGTGGAACCCTGGGGTTTCGTGGAAATATTTTTGGGGTTCCGCGGGACCAGTTATATATCCTGTAATATAACAAAAGGATACCACTTGCAAACCTTTAAACTTCCCTACAATAACGGCGTAATTACTATTTATTTGTTGGTACATTTTGCTACCACATATTTATGTGAAATACAAAAACAAAATATCGCAATAAACTGGACGCTACACAGCGAAAGCTTTAATATAAAAAAGAATCACGTAAATCGGCCCAGTGAAACTCTCAAACGAACTGGAACAAAAATAAGTCTTGTTTTTAAATATATAGATAAAAAGTAAGTAGTGTTGACTAATCTACAGAGTTAAAACTTTAATATAAAAAAGAATAAAGCAAGTCGGTCTTGTAGAACTCGTAGACAAAGTGGAACAAAAATGAGCCGTGTTTTAAATATATAGATTAGTAAATAATAATTCACCTATAATAATTAAAAATCACCACAGTCATTTATAACTTGTTTAGTAATTTGCAAACGTATCTCGCAATGATTTGTCTTGTTCAAACAATATGAAACAGCTATATAAATAAGCAGTGGTCATCATCTAATATTTGAGCAATTTGTTTGCTTTCCATGGTTTTCAACTAATGCTGGTTTGTCTACGCAACCTAATAACAAATCAACCGTTAACCGCAAGTGTTAGCTGCAGCAAACTTTTATAATCGTGAATAGTTCTAAAACTTACCACCGTGCAAAGTGAAAATGCGCCCTAAGTGAATGTAAAAATCAATATAAAAAAAGAATCACGTAAATCGGCCCAGTAGAACTCTCAAACAAACTGGAACAAAAATAAGCCTTGAGTTTTAAATATATAGATATTAAATTTTAGTTACGTAGCGGTTGCAATATCAACGTTACAGTGCAAATGGGTGGCACCGTATTTACAAATATGTCAAGAACTACTAAATGTAACAGCTTATTACTGCCCGCATCCAATACTTAACATTACCCACCTACTCGATCTTGAAAAGTTCATTCATTCGAAAAAATAGAAAATTACAACCGATCTGATGTTAATTAAAATTTACCTTATCTAACAGCAAACAATCGTGAAACCTTTCAGACTAAAGGTGGGAAAAATTTATGTTTTACAATCTTACTAAGTAGATTAGAATGCACAAATAAACAACAAATAAGTTCAGAAGGTACGTATTAACATATTAGAATAATAACTATTAGAACAAGTAGCGTTACTGTTTCATGTAAATTACTGATGAATCTGTAAAGTTTAACTGCTGGAAGCAAGTTTACAAAAACCTGATAAAGCATCAACTAATTGCAAGTTCAACGATCAATTAAATTTTATTTATTGCACAAGTAAAAGAAATTCTTCTTAAGCTTTTTTAAAAGGGAAAAATTAATTAGCACCATAATAAAATTAAGTATACGCAACTATAAGAACTGCATATACCCAGATGCCAGGACTTTATCTGATCATTCAGAAAAGTCGCCGAAGTTTGATTTTTAGATAAATTAATTAAGCTTAAATTAATAACTGTTAATTACTTTAAAGTCTTTTGATGAATAATAAATTTATCTTATACAGTTTAACTTAAACGGTTTTTCAAATACCTTTTTGATACCATCTATGAGTATGAAGTATGCCTGGATATTGTTTATGGGAAAGATAATTATATTGACTAATTTCGTTAGGAAAAATAATTTATGTAATTTGTTATGTTAGAAATTCTTTATAGTAAATAACTGTTTTGTAATTAATGGCTGACTAATAAAGTACTTTGAATTGAATTTTTGTTTAGTTTCAATTTTTCATTGTAATGATTGCGACTTATGTACCTGCGATGGTCTCAATGAATTTCCAAAATATTTGTTTACAATAAAGTTCTAGTAGGTATGTAGTAGAGTACTAGTTGCATTATGTGATTTTACAAGCAATAAGAAGTATAGTTGCATGCAAAGTACTGAATTTAGAAGAGGAAACACCTGTCCCATCGTTGCCTTTTCTCAAGCTGATTGTTTGCAGATCCTATAGATTACAATGCCATAAAAAATATAAATAAGCATTCATCACGAAAGTGCTTTCTGTTGTATTTGCGTGTTTACTGTATACTAACTAGTAACTAGTGTCGTGTAAGTTTTATGTTAGAAAAAAAATTCTTTTTTGAAAAATTGCAAAAATTTCCATTTAGAAACTAATGGGCTATTATTATTATTCATAGTGCAGTTAGAACTGCTTCTTGATAGTGAAAGCAGCAATTTATAAAACCGTGCGATATAAATAAATACTAGTAGGATTATTATCCATGTAGTTGATAACGTTTTTGTTGATTGAAGGTTATATTATATTAATTTTGCTACTGCTATAATTTAACAATTTTTGGGTCATTCTACCAAATGAAACAACAGGTTACTGCAATTTTATTTCATAAAAAAATAACTTTAATAACAACTCATGGTTGATAACAACATTTGTTCCTCCTACTTCAGCAATTGTATGAGTGAGATTACCTATTTGGTCTTCTACTTTAGATATCTCTTCCTTTTACTAAATCTTCGAATTCTTTGGAAAACATAATTTTTATGAGACGATAAAGTCTAACCGACGGTTTTTCCAAATAATTTTGTTGTTGTGGCTAGTGCAGGAAACATGTACAGGCTCAAAATAAATTTCAAATAGAAATGCGTCATTGTATTGAAGTTAATTTTCTTGAGATTTCTGCTTATAACTGTTGAATCCAGCAGCCCCATCACATCCCCATTTATGAACTGCGATTAGATGAATTTCATTCAATTTCATTGTAGCCTTGGTAGTGTAATGTCTGGCGTGCCGGACTTTCACCCAAGCGGCCCGGGTTCGACTCCCGGTGCTGGCAGATCTGGTTAAGGTTTTCTGCAGTTTCCCTTAGCTGTAACACAAATGTGGGATTTGCGCTGTTCCATCTATAAGTCGGCTGCAGCCGCACATTGGGCCTACATAATAATAATAATCGCCCCCTCCCTCCCGCACAAGCTTATAGCTTCTGGGGCCTTGGTTTAGGTTATGGGTTGTAGTAATTATTATTATTATATTATTATTTGATTCCTCGATTATTTGTAATAATACATCCTTTTGTACAACCATCAATCTTGTCATTGTAAGATCTAAAATATCTTGTAATGCAATTTCTGCTTCGCCTTCAGAATTAGGGAATTCTTATCGCAGGATAAGTCTTTCTTTGCAGATAAAACTAAATCATATGAAGGATACACATCTGCGTTGCAATTCTTTATTTCTTTATGTATTTCTATATATTGATGTCTGGTTAGATGATTTTGTACGTAAAATGCTAAGGCTCTTTCGGGAGATAATTTGAGAGGTTTTCCAAAGGGTTTTACTTTTTCTAGAATTCCTTTTATTACGCTAGCAGCAATCCGTTTTCCTTCAGAGTACAATTTGATTGAGCACCAAAAAGAAGTTCTTCAATACTGTATTTCAGTAAGTGCTGTGCAGTGTACACGCCTCCTTTTCATTTGTTCAGAACATTCTTTAAATGGTTTCTTTATGCGAACTTCTGTAGTACTAGCTGAAACTTCATCATACTTCAGTGATGAAGATCCACTATCACGCGTTTCTAAAATATCTTGGTTAAAGTTAAAATGACCACCCAACCATGCTGAATCTTTGTTTTTGAAATTTCGAATGCAATAATGGCTTTTTTTCTATTTAGCTATAGTATCCGTTTTTTGCACTAATTTGTCGGTGATATTTTCTTTACACTCTTGTAAACCAAGTCTGTTTAATAAAAACGTATAAATAATTGTTTTTTTCTTTGTTTTATCTGTTTCACTTCGCCATATTTCAAACAATTCTCCCCTGGTGACCGGACCCGCGCTCGCTAAAATAAGATATTTTTACTTATATGGTTCTTTATGGTTATAAATTGTATATATTTAGAAAGCTTATTAAATACCCAATCTATAGTGATATAATTTATTTTGTGCATTCGCGCGCTAAACAATATAAGTTTATTTGAAGAACAACATAATTAAAATATTGTTTTTCTAACAAGATATCGAATGATTTTCCAAAATACACTTGTTTATAATTTATATATGTGTTTTATTTCTTCTATTGTCTACATACCCTCAAATTCAACGTCCATTATTAACTTTTGAATTATTATAACCAGTGACTGAACAGTCACTGATAATACTAAGTAAAAACAGCATCTGACAAGTAATAAGAGTGCATAATGTGTTTATAGTTCTGCTGCAACTACGTCATTCTAAGAAAAATGCAGGTTATCATAAAGTAAGGGATATATTTCAACTTATTATACACCGAGTTCGTTGTAACATTTGCTATAGGGAATTAGTATGGGAAATCTGAAATATGCCAAATAGTTCGTTCTCGAATAAAAGTCGGTGAAATTAATAGTTGCAACCGATAGATAAGATATTCTAACGTACTTACTGTTCAAAAATATTACCCTTAATAACAATCTCAATTCTTCAGAATTTATAAATTCGTGAATTATTTGCAAAACATTAATTTAAAAGCCGAAACCTGAAATGTGGACGCGACTTGCCTCCGTGGTTCAATGGTTAACGTTCGGCTTGCTAAACCGCACGTTTTTTGTAATTAAATGTTTTAATTAAATAAATTTTTGTAATTAAATAAATGCGCGTTTTATTTTGAGAACAATTATCTAAATTAAGATACTTTCGTTTGAGACTTGTACCAATAGTTGTCACGACCATTCTTTTGCTTTCCATAGATACACTAAAATCCCATTATGTAAGCAACTAGATTCCATTTACTTTTTGTTATTAAATTGATTTGTTAAAAATATATAATAAGTTAAAATATATCCCTTACTTTATGATAACCTGTTATATTACTTGTAAAGGGTGAATTAGGATGTTAAGAATATAATTTGTACATAAAAGGTTTATTTCAGAAATATAGATTTTTGGACAAAGTAGCGGCTAATTGTGCAATTTCTATCACTTTGCGCTGTTACTTTATCGAGTTGTCTACTTCTTGATGTGTTAATTAAATAAATGTTTAGAAGATTACTTACACATAATTTATACATGCTCTTTTTTATAATTATGAATAATAAAAAATTACACCTAGCAGACAAAGTTGCATTTGTCGTTTTTAGTTCGTTACTTACATATATTTGTGTCATTTTTGTTTACTCCACAATTTCTGTTCGCAATTTTATGTATAAGGTCAACCGGGGTAAATATGAAACACCAAAAATTTGGGGTAAATGTGAAACATGTTGATAACCATTCTATCTTTAATTTTTAGAAAATTCTAAAAAAGTTAATATAATTATTTCAGGTTTATGTACACAGTAAAAAATCAGTCTAGTGTTAAAAACTTAGTGTTCCGGTTAAAATAATAGAGTAAATTTTATAGTGTCAGTTTGCACTTAATTTAACACTATATATTCTTAGTATTGATTTACATTATATTTGCTAAAAAACACTGTACAGTGACAATTCTCACAACACGGGATAATTAACACTAAAAGTTTTAGTATTTTTTAAGACTTTAGAGCTAATTGACACTAAAATGTTAATAGTCCAAGCACCATGCAGCGCAGTGTCGCATATAGCACTTCGTAGAGTAGTATTTTTCACTACTAGTGTGTATTAACACTAAAACGCGCCGTCGCACTTGGCAGAATTGCATATGATGCTCGTGATATCTGGCATTAAAAGCGTTTTTGTTCGTGGGTGTTCTAGTGCGTATATGATTGTTACAAAGGTATAAGCACCCCAGAAAGTTGCATTATAGTATTATCGATCGTCAGCTATTATTGTTTGCAATTGTTGATGCTGTTGTGCACTGCCACACAAAAACTGATTTGCATTTAGTTCCGAAATACGCTTTCTTATTCTAGTATTATGCTTCTGAACATATATAATCTCTGTATTCTCTTATAATACGGCAGCAGCGTGCCGTGCATACGAGACAGTGGAAGCAGTCCCGATATGACGTATGCGCTGTCACGCTTGTACACATTGCGTATGAGCGTAATAGCGCATACGTCGTATTGCGACTGCTTCCACTGTTTCGTATGCACTGCACGCTGCTGTAATACGGTATATGTATTAATTAGTATTTAATTGTATATTGCTGTATTTTTTTGTAAAATAAATGTTTATATTAATTCTCAGCATTTATCTCAGGCTGACTGTAATACAACGCCCGTATCTCGCATTTGACAGAGTTGAAAACACAATATACTGTGTTGATTAATTCTGCAAGTTACACTTAAATAGTGTAAATAAAAGTACAGACACGTTTCATACACATTTTCATACACTTGTCTAGTGTAACTTAGTGAATATTTACACTAGTTATCTTCGCTACGGTAGTGTTTATTTAAACTGCACAGTGTGTAAGTAGAGTTACTTTGCACGTGGTATATTCACTATAATGGAGTGGATTCTCACTAAAAAATACACTATTTTTAAAGTTCAAAAATGAACACTGTCTAGAGGGACCTATATAAACTCGAGGTAGTGTTACTTTAGTGTTGATTTTTAACACAAAATTTTTTACTGTGTAACAAAGTACATATTTATAATATGTTGAACTGCCCGTCATACATAATTAATCTTATTTAATATGAAATCTGCCAAAAAAACATCAAAACAAATTTGAAAAGCATATATAAAACTTTTCCGGTAATTAATTTATTTTTTTAAATAAGGAATATATTGCTTAACACAGTAAAAATAATAAATTGCTTTCATAAGATCTTAATTTTGTTTTATTCAGTTACAAAGTTCAGAGAAAAATGCAACACAAAATTGGGAAAAAGTGAAACACGGCCTGGGAAAAAATGCAACACAATTAGGAGTTGTTTTTGGCTCTAACGCAAGATTTTGAGGGTATATTTGCTTTTCTGAGGTCGGATTCGGTTTCAGTGTCGAAAACTGCATCCGAATTCCATAGTCTCTATCCCAGGACAGAACATTTTTTTTGTGGGGCTGTGTAATCAATATCTTTGTCCCTCTCTTGGCAATGCTTCTATATTCGGTGATTTTTGTTTCCGAGTTATAAACAACAGAACTAAGAGCTGAACTTATCTGTGTCAGAATTAATGTTATTATTTTTATTTAAGTAGTTTTAGTATTAAGGATTAGTATGTAAGTTCTATTTTTCCCAAAATCACATAACGGATAAAATCCTATTGTTACAGAAGATTACTACTGAGCTCTTCTACATGTCACTTCTACATAACATTTGCTGAATGTACTTTGTATAGATTGCAAATAAAGTGGGATATCAAAAAATTTTTTTCGTTCGATAAGTTCGATTTTTCATTCGGTAGAATAACCATTTATAAAGAAGTTTATGTAAAAAAATGTTTGTAGTTGAACAGACTTCCTAATTGAACTAAAATAAATTCAGTTTACCTGTACCATAATACGATGATATAATAAATAAAAGGGGTCAGTGGCGTATCCGAAAATTTAACTTGTGGGGAGCTAATAGCTAAGCTAAGGACATAGTTAATGGACAAGAAAAATTAACTAAATTCTATAAAAAAAATCAGATTTCCAGATATCCTTTATCTGACTATAGTGTACTAGTGTGCATGGTAATCATAAACAACCATATTGTAACGAATGGAAAAACCCCTATACACGGCCGACGAATATTGCTAGAAGATGCTCGGCCCATCTATAATGTTTGAGACGGGTCGCTTATATGACGCATCAGGCGGCTAGACGAGACACGATACACCAACCAGGCTAATCCAGCACCTTCTGGAAAGACTATAAGGGATATTTAAAATAGTCGCGAACGGAAGAGGAGATCATTATTCGAGGAGTTAATTAGACGCACTCAAAGTTTATTAATAATATAAATAAATATCTTTTGTAGTGAAGTAAATATCTCGATTTAAGTTAGCTAATAGTTTATAATTTTGTTTTATAATTAGTTAAGATTAAATTATAGTGTTTATGTAAATGTAGTGTATGTAAATAATATTTCTCTTGTTAATACATGACAGTACGTAACACATAGCTTTTATATTTTTAGTATGTAGCATCTTAGTAACATATAGAGATAAACAGCTCTATTTGTTTTCTATCGTTTTATAATTTTCGGCATTTTTCGTCAACGTTCGGCCATTTGTCCACAGATACGTTTCGACGATTCGACCACTTTTGGTGATTTGTCCACAGATGAGTTTGGGCGATTTGACAGCGTTCGTCGATTAGTCCAAATATTCCTTTCTGCGTTTTAACTACGTTCGGCTATTTGTCCACAGATATCTTTCGGCGACTTGACCGCTTTCGGCAGTTGGTCAGAGCAGCATGGTTGTGGTTCTACAAAATTGAGAGTTCGGGATCGACGACACATTTCCGAACTATTCGGTGTCGATTCTTTTCGGTGTTTTGACTAAGATTAGACGATATGTCCACAGACTCTTTTCGGCGTCAATTCGGCGTTTTGTCCATTCGGTAATATGCCAGGTTTCCGATAACGCGAGCGACCTTATTCTTCATTCAAGGAATCTAAGGTGGGTATTATCCACCCTGCTCATCCTAATAAGTAGTAGTCGCTTGCTGAAAACTGGAATTCTTCACATTCTATTGTTCTACATAATTTACATAAATAAATAGCTCAATTACATTGAACAATACGTTGTATAAGTTAATAGAATAGGAGGCTGACCACACCTTGCAAAAAAGTTGTGCAATTGTGGTTATGATATCTGCGTAAAAATTAGCAATCATAAATAATGAAAATTCTATTCTTCGAACAAACTAATAAATACATAATCAAGTCTTCACTTAATTCACACAAAAAAGAAATTTTTTAAAAAATAAATAAAAGGATGAATGAATAAATGCATGCGTATTCAATTTCTTTTACTTAATAATTATAGAAAGATACGATCTTTCTACAATGTAAATATGTATGTACCCATCACGCATCTATTTTAAAATACAAGCTTGCAAATTTATGATTAAAACTTATAAATTGTAACCTCTAATTATTGAGCTTTTAGAACTTTTGTTCCAGAGTGTTATTAATCATCCATGTGAAAATTGAAAAAAAAAATACATTACATTATTTCATATCAATAAGAACCAATCAAGGTCGAATTTAAAACAATAAAAGTGTAATTTACAGTAAAAAATTCCCATTTGTAAAATTCATGAACAATAGGTAATAAATAAAAGGTTAATCTTTTGAAACACGTAAATATGTGGTTAGTGCTTTCTTCAATTTCATCACGAACAAAACGTGTATACAATAAGAATTATTATTTGTGACTCGTCCAATAAACGCATATTTTTTATCTCGCTAATAGCGGAACACTAAAAAATGGGTACTACATAAATGGACATAACGAAAATAAAAGTAGAGGAACACGTACACATCTATAAGTGCTTCGTCAGATTTGACCCACGATGTAGCTGATATTGACCCCACTCACTTCTACTTTTTGGGAACCATAAAGTTTGTCTGCAATTATTTAGCAATAAGTATCTGCTAATTTTAGAAACTCTTCTTCTCGTCGTTTTTTCACAATATACATTTTCAGCATTCTTCGCTTAATGGTTAACAAGAGGTGTTGGAAAGTTTAGATTTAAAGGCTGGATAAGTTGGCTGTTTAAAAACTATCTACCTAATAAAGAATTATTTGCACTTAAGTAACTTTATGGTTTGTTTTGAACACTTTCATCTATTTATATGTTTTTCTGTTGAGTATTCTGTGTAATATTTTGCGCAAAGTGAATTTTGAGCGAAATAGCGCCAGCAAATATTTGATCAGTAGAGACGTGCATTTTAGGTGACCTCGCTGAAATAACTCTTGATTAGCTCAAGCGCCGCGGTCGCTACAAGTTATATGTCATATACTTTACAAATACGAAGGCTGTTATATAAAACTTGCCATGCCACTGACAATTTCTTTAATACAAGTTGTTTATTTTAACTAGACCCCTTTTCACTTTTTATTTTTTTGGCATGGTTAGTCCAAACCCACCATTTTCAACCATTTCCTTACTGCACTTAGTATTTTCGTTACGGGTGGTGCACTGTGGTGATGCGGTTAGCATCATAAGGTCCATGCTATTAGATGCTCGGTACTCAGATAAATTTGATTATTATTTATACCTTTTAGTGATAATTAAGTGCTAACTTATAAAAACACGGTACTTCTGGGAATGATACTGAATTTAAGAAAATTTTGTTACTTTAACTTATATTAGTTAGAATTATTCTACGCAAAGTTAAAATTGCTTATCGAGTGGCTTCAGTAAAAGCTCCTAGTATTAGGTCCACAGATTTAGAAAAAAATATTATAATTTGCTGAAGAACTTCCAAATTTATTTTTTTTTCAACAGCCAGTAGTAGTTTATGTGCTATTCGTTTGTCCTTACCTTTTAATTATGAAAAACGTGTTTGGAATAAGTCAGCATTTTCCAATTTATCCACATATTTGAGGTGCATTATAAATACTTTTTTTAAGAAAGATTATAATCTGCTATCACAAATTTCGTAAAGTATAAAGAGAAAACTTCTTATTTAAAAAATCTTTTATAAGCCTAATTATTATGATACTGTTTTTACTGCACCTAAATACTATAGTAAAATCAAAATTATAGTTGCTTCCCTGCTTAGATTCTCATAGCACGCCACTGATAAGTAATAATTGCTTCAAAATAATTAAAATTATATTTGAGAACAATTTCTATTTACACAATTATCAAAGTTTGCTTGGAATCAAAACTAATTGAAACATTTGGATTACCGTTTTTGCTTTATCTACAGCCAATCAGAAATATTCATTAACTTTTCTAAATCCATTGAAAGTGCAAAGTGCTCATTTTGAATGCGCAACGTTACCTTATTTGAGGAACGAAAGCAAAATATTTTGCGGCTCCTTAGTATGGGAGACGGGAGCAAAATATTTGATTGCTTACTCAAAGCAAAACATCAACTGCTAATTTTTTTGCAAAGGCGGCGTAGGTTGATCTTCGGAATTATTAGGTAGCCTGCGTGCATTGTCGAGTTTCTCATACTGCTATAGATGGTGTTAGCGCATAGTTTCCGCTAAAGTCCCTGTATAATAACATACTTATAATAATTTTAATAATAATTTTAAAGACAAAAAGTTAGGACATGTAGATTTAATGTCAAGAACGATTTGATTCTTCATAAAGTATTTCATCCTATTTTTTGTATTTTTAGGAAATCTATAAAGATAAAAGCGCTGATTTGCGCTGATTGCTTTCAAATTGTCATGCAAAGTAATCGTTTCTTTCTAATCAATAACAAAGATAATATAATGGTGTTCATTTTTACTTAATGTTGTTTTTTTATTATCTTTGTTATTGATTAGAAATAAACGATTACTGTTGCATGGCAATTTGAAAGAATTATTGCTTAATAATGACAGCAGGTAAAATAAAACGTGAATTTGTTTTAATTTTCTGGATTCTTGCAACAAGCAAAACTTTTTATCAAGAATGACATTTTTCGATAAAACTAAAAATAAAAATTTTTCCCCTCTTGTGAACTCAATCCGTGGACACACTGTATAATAGAGAGTGATATTAAATATTTCTGTTTGGCATTAAAAATTACAAAACATTACAAGAAAAAATAATGAATAATAACAACAACTTTATTGCAGAATAAAAGTCAAAATACATTTTGCATACCTACATAACTACTGATAAAAATTGATTAATTGTTACCCACAAAATGGGGACTGCTTATTGGGAACGGTAACCACCTTTAACCGCAGTTAATCTGTCGGCTGGCAGCTAACTATTGGGAGGTCGTGGGTCTCATTTAAGGTCTTCTGTAATGGGCGCCAAGAATCGTCTAAAATAGCTACAGTATAGGCCGACAAAATCGGAAAAGAACAACACATAATTGCGACTACTACCAATGTGGTCGACTTTTCCCAATATTGGATCCTCGATAGCTGAAAATATAAACCACAAATACCAAACATATAAATAATAAGTCTTCAAGTAAGAGATTTACAGTGCTTTATTATTAATTAAACAAATTATCAATTAAAATAAATTAACCAATGTGAAATAGCCTTGGCAAAAATTGAATGTAAGTTATTGATTTCTATTTACAAATTTGATCTGGGTGTGGATTGATGCGAGCGATTTATTTACTCTAGATCTGACTTGACTTCAAGCCTCAAAACGCAACTGGCACGGTAATTAACGCGAATACCTGTGATGTAGATTGCGCAATCATTAATCGTCAGATTTTTAATTGTTTAACCAATTCATTACGGAGCAAAGTCATACGTATTTATTCGCAACTATTCCTAACAAAGCAAGGTGATAAAATATTATATATCAAATAGATACGTAAATATAAGTGCTACACGCACACTAGAGAAAAACTATAACCTAACCTATAACCTATCCTATAACCTAACCTATAACCTAACCCACAATCTAACCCACAACCTAACCCACAACCTAACCCACAACCTAACCCACAACCTAACCCATAACCTAACCCATAACCTAACCCATAACCTAACATATAGCCTAAACTATAGCCTAACTTATAACCTAACTTGCAACCTAACCTTTATCCTAACTTGTAACCTAATCTGTAAATCCGGGTCGTAGCTATTAAACAGGATGTTACCAAATTTTTCAAATTGATATTCCAAAATATGTCATCTGGTAAATAACTTAAGGTTTATTTGAGCTACATTTACAATTTGATTATCTGTCAATCTAATTTCTTTGTTAGAATATTTTTCTGGAATTTCTGAAGGCAACAATATTTGCAAAAACAAGATTGAAGCAAGATTCTCCTGATAATAATCTATATATGTAGTCCCCTTCATAACGAAAAGACGTATCTCATTTTTTACAACTTTACAGGAAAGCATTTGAAAATGCTTATAATAAAAATATTTAAGATAAACCTAGATGCGGTAACAAAAACATAATCTTATTTCAATAACAAAAAGAGGTTTTTAGATAAATCACTTAATCTTATTAAAGCATGTATCTTTACAAACTGTTAACAATCACAAACGCACTTTTGTCAAAATGTGAGTTATGCCTTTTCGTTTTCAAGGGGTCAATGTGTCAAAAATGAAAGATCAAATATTAATGAGGAATGGTAACGAAGAAAGTAACTAAGTAACAGTGATCTCTAATGAGTTACATTTACAAGAAATAACTGACTATGAAAATAATAAGTTGCTATTTTAACTAAGTGCTGCACTCTAAAAAATTCCCCTTCAATTTACCCTAAAAAATGGAGGCAACTATGTTACCTCCATTTTTTGGGGTAAATTTACTTCAAAGTGTAATTTTCATAGGAAGTGGGAAATTTCAATATTAGGTTAAATTTGCATTGTCATGTTTCCTTTTTAAATAAATTTACAGATTAAAATTACGATCTCAATGCAATCTTACATTTTAACATTAAAACACCTGCGTAAAGTTATAACTTTACCTAATATTGAAATTTCCCACTTCCTATGAAAATTACACTTGGAAGTAAATTTACCTCAAAAAATGGAGGTAACATAGTTGCCTCCATTTTTTAGGGTAAATTTACCGGTATTTTTTAGAGTGTGCTTTAATTGAGCCATAAATATCGTAAATAGTGTAGTGATAACTCCTTAGTTTTTTTTAATCAGTAGGTACTTCGTATTATTGAGTAATTATTTATTTAATAATAATACATTAGTTGGTGAATAATTACGAAAAAAGCTTTGAATGCTTTAACTGAAACCTTATCATAAAATCATACACAAAAGCTGCTAAAGTACCATGTGATCAATACTTTTATACAATTAGGTCTTTTTTAGAATAAGAAAATATCTTTCTGTTAGAATTTACTGTTGGAAAATATGACAAAACTTCTAGATGACGATTATAGTAATAACAAAGTAAGATTAAATTTATTACATTAGTACAGTTAATAGGTTGAGTACATATTTAGATAACAGGTCCATTATCGTCGTGAATGATTACAGTGACATTTGCATCTTAAGGCCTACTATTAATTCTTTACGTATTTACTTTCTACCACAATTTAAATAATTTACAGAAGTTGTTATTATGTACTTCATAACAGTTGTTTATCAGAAAACTTCATATATCTGTATTCATAAAAACTCCCCAGTCATAAACATTTTATTAGTTAAATAATCAATATGATATATGATAGTTAATAAGCGTTTTTGTTAATAGTTAATGATTTATATTGTATTGTCAACGTTAATGTAGAAAGATGCGCCGCAAGCCGATGCCGTTTTGATGCTAAATATGTTTAATAGTTGCCTTTAGCTTCATACGTATTTTATTCAACTTACTTATTCGAAATAAGATTCGGAAAAATTGATTAATTTTCAGAGAAGATGGTCCTTTGCGTCAGTTCCCACGCATTTTCTGAATCACGACAAGTAAGTGCGCAACTGCAAAGTAATTTTTAAAATTAATGGCGTTTAATTTTTGCATATCATGATTGTTGGGTTACAAGAAGAATTACACCGCAATTAGAACCAAAGATTGCAGCAAAACTTCTCTTTAGCTTAAAAACAGGAAACAAATTATAGTAGGGTCGGCCAAAAGATCATAGTAGTCGGTGCCTGTAAGTTATTCTTCAATTCCGTCCATTCTAGATTTCTTTCATAAAATCTTATTGGAATTAAAAAGACTGAACTTCATCATAATAATGATAATTTGATAATGACACCTTAGCTGTCGAAACAATTGTCAGGTTACACATATCTTGCAGGTTGCAGTTAGTGTTTTCTAAAGTATTCTATAATTTAATTCTGTGCCATTTTATCTTTTATAGATTGTTAATAACTCGACAGCCATCATTTGATTGCCTTGCTTTGTTCATTCTGTTACTCCTGAACTGTAGACTAATGACTCAATACATAGACAATGGATGTCAACTTTGCTTTAATTCTTGCTGTTAAAAATGTTCATATTCCAAGATCCTAAGATACTTGATATAGTATTGAGGTGTTTATTAAATGATACATACATGTGTGTATATATATATATATATATATATATATATATATATATATATATATATATATATATATATATATATATATATATATATATATATATATATATATATAAAACTTGCTTTGTCCTAAAATGATTTTGCCCCACTTTGTGACAGGAAATGAATACTGAGATTATATTTGAATAATACCAATAAAATAATTCTGGCTGGCTATAAATAAAAGCATTTCAATATTTCTTTTCTCAATAAACTAACTCAGTCTTGTTTATTTTGTTTGAGCATGAAACAATTGTATAATGCCATTGAATGAACTTAGCTTTTTTGTACCTTTAATCTTATTTCCAAAATCACCTGGATTACAGTAGCTGGACGAAAACTATTTGAATAATCTCTTATCATACATTTTATAAATTGATGAAATGAAATATAAAAAAAACACCATAAATAAATCAACAGAGTTATAGAGAAACAACAATAAGTTTTATTTATTACACAAAAAATACCTAACAGTGAATACTAAGACAAAACAAAAAAAATCATTTATGATTTTTAGATTGTATTGAATTATTTTAATTTTTGTTCAAAAATCATATATCGAATGATAATTTAAACCAATTCCTAATCAAACAACCATATGACTCACTTAAGTAAATATCAACAACAAAATGAAGTGATATCTAAAGGCTATGATTATTTTATTCAATAGATTTTCAAATAAATAATAGTATTAATATTCTAATTTTTCTTTAATTTAAATTTGTTTTTTATATTCTGATATTAGTAAAATAAATAAAGCAAACACTTTGCTTTAAAAATACTGTCCGTGTAAATACACCTTACTTTCTTATTTTTCCGTTGGTAAATAAACAGGTGCTCGAAACACAGCTCTCCTATTTGACAGAAACCAGCTGTCAAACTAATTATCCATATCAGCTGAGTGAATTGATTTTAACAAATTCAAAATCCTTCTTGATTTGAAATAATGGCAATTCCAATGAAAACTTCAATAACTTCCATAAAAAAACAATAATATAATATCTTTTTATTTTAGTAATTGTTACAGGTAAGTAATCTTACTTTTAAAATGATTTATCTTCCCATCTGTTTAGTAGGTCCATAACCTTATTTTTCTTTACTAATTTTGGAGTTAATCAGCCGTGTTTCGGCTTGGATTAAAATATGCTAACTAATTTGTTTTTTTGTTGCTAGAGTACTAGAGTATTTATGCATTTTTGAAAAACAAAAGAAAATTTAACAAAAGCAAACAAATTCCAACAAACGAATGACGCGTATAACGCCACATTATTTTAACAATAATAAAAATTATGGAATTTCTGAATTCTATTTCCATGAGAATGTAGCTTATGAAAATACAAACAAAATGACATAAGACACTAGTATCTTAAAATGTACCACAAATCTGCAAAACAACGACAACTGTAGCTGTCAAACACAAACTTAAGAGCATAGGATGCGACCACGTTTCAAACGAATTGATCTTAACGTAATTCTTATTCCATTTCTCAAAAAACTTCTGTAATAAAGAATCGATTTCTCTTTGTTTATCCTACCGTGCGTTACCTAATCGAACAGAGAAGGGCACTCGACTGCAACCGGCAGCAGATAGCGTCCGAAGCCCGCATACCTGCCACGAAATAGATACCTCTATACATTTTATTGCGCGTGATGTAATTCCAACGGACGAATGTCTGACTAGGACCAGGGAACCAACATTGCCGCTTATGAGTATCAAGTTTAAAAATATCATTATTATATTTTTACAATAAATCGTTTAAAAACGTTTAATATAATGAAAAGAAAGTTTTCACGCTTTAACACATATTTTAATTGTAAAGTTAAACATTTACGATCTATGTAATATTTATATAATATATAATATATCCTAAATTGGAAATATATTTTTTAAAATGTACATTAAATATTTATAAAATATAAAAATTTAAATATAAATTGTTTGCTCAACGCGAATATTTCGAATTATGCTAAATTCTATGTTAAGTTTTATTTATATATGAAATGTTTATCAAATGTATACTCTTAAATATTAATTTTCTAATATCATAGAAACATTTAATACATGTGTTATATCTTTATATATTTGTCCAAATATGTATTAAATAAATATGTATGATAGATAAAGTATCAAATCTAAATTATTCGACGTAAAATAAAGATGTAAAAAATACTTTTTATATTTATTTAACAAATATTTATTAAATATAGTATGCTAATGGGGTAGATTAAACTTAGTAAAAAAACTCAAATGTAACTATTGTTGTCTACGACTCTCCCTCTTACCCTTTCACCTCTGCTACCTGAGAATGGTACCACTAAATACTACTTATCAAATCCTGCTCTTTCATGTCATACAAAATGCTCGGAAACGGAAGTCTATTCCATCTCTTTGATTAAAAAGCTGATGGTATTCTGCAGAAACCCTTTGTAATAAATAAAAATATAACGAAAGGAAAGTTTTGATTCTTATGCTATGCACCAAAAAAAGCTTACAAACCTTATAATATTTATAGTGTAAGTTATAGTGTAATGCCTACTACTTAACCTTATAGTGTCGAATTCTAAATGTGCATTTGACGTGTTGTTATGATTTACAATCGCCCATATAAGATACAAATACTATCGTCGCTCATTTCGCATAACAACATAGTTGGGCAACTGATGCACGTTTTTCGTGTTCGTTTGCTAATAAACGTTTGGGTGGTGCAAAACCTACTAAAATAGTGTATTTAAGAAATTGGTGGTGGTTTTTATTGTACTGTAGTAATCTTCGTTAAATGTTTTTTACAACCTTATGGATATAACGCTGTGTTCTAACTTTTTAATAATATTTTATAATATTACATCAGCTTTATTATGTTGAACAAAGTTGAACAATTTTTTTTATATTTTGTAGGTTTTCTCCAGACAATAAACCAAAGAAAAATATTTTTTTGTTTTATTTCTTTCATGCAGATTACAGCCAGGCAAATCGATACCGTAACAAGTTCAATACTGTAACAACTCAAAAATGTTATTTTGTGAATAAGGAGGAAATTCTGTTACGTGTAACTATTTAAAAAGAATAATGCCAATCAGAAAATGTGTCATCTATTAGGTAATAAACGTGTTTCAGTGTGACATTTTACAGTATTGCACCATTAACTTAGATATTTTTAAATAATATATTATACAAACACAAATTATAAGAATCTATACTTCTTACAGGTATAGCATTCACTCAATAGTTATGGGATGTATTTACATATTAAAAGCATGTTTGTCAAATAAAAAATTTGTCATTCTCTAACTACGTTTGATAATTATTGGGAATTAAATATCTTATTTATATATGATGCTACATGGGTAGCCTAATATCCAACTTAATAACCTAGCCTAACCTATGTATAACTTACGCTAAATCTAACAGGTCAGCCCTGTTTAGAAATTTGTTTTTATAAATTTTATTTTAGAAGAATTGAAGTTCTGACAAAATACGTTTTTCAAAGATTGGTTTAAAACAAAGTCTTGTAACCGTCCTTGTTAAATAACAGTTTATTAAAGAACGAGTTTTATAAGGCAAGATTTATTTTGCACGAGTTCGAGCTTAGAAAACCGTGCAGCTTGTGGCGAGCTTTCTAAATGACGAGTGATATAATGGCTTGTTTTTTATGCTATTTTTTCTATTTTGTCACTTGTACTTCCTGTTTAAATAAAAAATTGCAATTTCGAAATTTAGGGAATTTTGCGGTGAATCGGAGCACTGAAGTGACATTTGAAAATTCAAATTTTTAGAGTTAAGTATTTGTTAATTTTTTTTTCAAATTTTTTCAGTGCTGCCAGCTTTGAAAAGTAGGATTTTAAAGCACTCAAATGAGCTATAAATGCTGATTTAACAGCTTTTTTATAGCCGCAAAGTAGAAAAGGGTATATTAAAGAACAAGTTTCATAAAGCAATATTTATTGCACTAGTCCAATTTGCGGTGAGTTTTCTATGATTTTGTGATGTTTGGCAACACTGATAATACATTTAAAAATTCAGATTTTTTGAGTGAAGTTTTTGTGAATTTTCTTTTTTTCGGTTTTTTTACTGCTACCAACTTTAAAAAAGTTGGACTATTAAAGCACTCAAATGAGCTGTAAACATACTGTTTTGGGTGCTTGAATAGTTTTATTATATATGCAAAATAGAGTTTCATAAGGAAAGATTTATTGCACGAGTCCAAATTTAGAAAACGAGCCACTTGCAGTGAGTTTTCTAAAGGATGAATGCAATTACGACTTATGAAACAAGTTTTTATGCTATTTTTCTATTTTGCCCTTTAAATAAAAAGAATCGCAATTTCGAAATTTAGGGAAATATATGGTGGTTGGCAACACTGATATGACATTTTAAAATTCAAGTTTTTAGAGTGGAGTTTTTGTCAATTTTCCTTTTTTTCAGTTCCTCTTTAATGCTACCAACGTTGAAAAACTTGGGCTATTAAAGCACTGAAATGAGCTATAAATGCACTGTTTTCGGTACTTTAATAGCTTTATTATAGACGCAAAATGGAAATAGTTATTTATGTACGAATGGCGTTAAGATGAGAATAATGCCAGGAGGGCGACGCTGTTCCATCCCGTGGGCTTTAAGGGCCTGAGAGATGGAAGTTGCCTGATGAGTATTATCATCTAGTAACGTTCGTGGTGCATACAAGATTTTATTTTTCACGAAAATATGTACAAGTCTTAGAATATAAAAAACGGTAGGAAGGAACATAATCATCTACCGCATACGACCTGGATGGGGTCTTAATATGGCGGAGTAGTTGTTTCCGGTTTCGTAATGAGATATTTCCATTGGCGGTTATCACTGCTTCAAAATGCGCACTTAAGCTACATAACCTCAATTTTAAATCATCGTATTTTGAAATTAATCTTAGAATTAAATTTTATATGTAATATTTTAAACAAACAAATACTTACTTCTGAAATGTAATTCCCTTCTTCGTATTTGTCGGAGTTTGAGAGAAAATCAGATGTGTGACGTCATATCCGTCGCTTTTAAAGATCATTTGCGCCGGGCAGTTACGCTCCTTCCTACAGTTTTATATTCTAAGGTACAAGTAGAAAATTAGTTTTAATTTATAATTGTTGGCATTGCTAAGGACGTTTATATTTATCACGACCTTCTAGATTTCACGAGACGACGTCTCTTATGCGGCCTGGGCACTTTTACGATTTCCCATATAAACTTTGTTTCTGAGAAACCGCAAAATTTCGCCGTTTTGGCGCTAGCTGACACGCTGATGTTTATTTGTCACTTGATGATGTATAGGTTAGGTAACCCTTACAAATGTCAAGCGTTGCATGTTTACGTAAATATTTTGGGAATTAATTAAATAAATTTATATAATTAAATTAATTATGTTATTAAAATTAATTTACAAGTTGGTAAGTGGTTTAATAACATTATTGAAATTACAATTTTATAACTTTCCGTGAGCTGGGTTTAGGATATAGAGAAAGTGAGCAGTAAGTACATTATCTGTTCACGTTTTTGCGATGTTTCTGTTTGCCAAACAAGGTTTTAGCAATTTTTAAAGAATTATATTACTAAGTTCCTCCTTGTGGTCGTGGCAAACAAAGAACTGTGAAGAAGCAATTGGAGTTAGAAGTACCTAGTGATGTTAGACTATTAGACGGATTACATTCTCCAGGTAAATGTTCTACAATCTGTATTACAAGTTCGATTATTTGGTTGAATAAAAGTGTAAATCTTCTAGTGGAGTATTTTAATGCACCTCTGTCTTGAAGATTTACAAATCCTATCAGTGAATTTGAACAGGAGGCAGCTAACAGAGAATCTAACAGGCTATTGACATTCAATCCTTTCTTCATTTTTTTTGCAATGAATCCTGCCAGAAGGGCTACAGATGCTGAAAGAATTCCGTAATCGAGATGCATAGATAAGGTTTGAAGTTCTTTTATTAATTTTGTTATATTTTTAGGAAGTTCGATGTTGAAATTTATTCTTTCAGGTATATGTAATTGTTGATCTGTCGAAATAAGGAAGTATATTTTATTTTGCTGTTGAGTGTTGGTGTCCATAACCCCAATGATTTTAAACCATTTTTATCGTAAGGTAAAATTTGAAGAAAATTCATGAAATGATATTGTAGGATCACTTCCTACTATTACACATTGCAATGCTGCATTTATACTTTTTTCTGCTAGTGCTTTCCATTACTAAAGTGAACGAAAAAACAGCAACAAAACTACGAAAATTTAAACAAATAACAAGGAAATAACGTAATTATATTAAAAAGTAAAGAAAACTGCCTTAGAAAATTCGGAAAATATAATTTATTGACGATACGCGCAAAACCGACAAAAATATAAAAGCGCGCGAAGTTAGCGTAGTTTGAAATTGGCGTTTACGTGTTATATATCCGTTTCCGCCTTTTGCGTGTTTGGTGGCGCCAGCGGAGAAACACTTGAACTAATTGAGTGCGCAGGCCGGATAAGAGACTCGTCTCGTGAAATCTAGAAGGTCGTGATATTTATAAAATTAGAAATTTTTATGTTTGTCGGATGGTAACAACTTTCACTAATTTTGCAAAAGTCAAACAGGTGGTTGTTACCAACGTGAAAACAAGAAAGCTCTAATAGCACATGTCATCTAAAGAATAAATTATTAATTTTATCTAAGAAATTTCTGCAGAAGCCCGCACAAAAACTACGTTGCAAATACTCGTTATTGGTTCTGTGGCAACACACTCGTACGCAAACATATAGTTTCTGGCCTAATGATCTAAATTACTATTGAACGTAACGCCATTGGACTATAACTCCCGCTTATAATGCCCTGATTGTTCAGTTGAGTTGTTTGTGTGTCTACGAAAGATTAGAAAAAGTATCATTTAGGGGTCTCAACCAACATGATGCTGATACGTGATAACATTACAAAATCAACATTCTTTGAATCAATTTTGATATCAAGGTTAAGGAATGTCCGGTCTTATTTTTGTTCTTGTATATCTTGCTCTGTTCTATACCTTTTGAAATGTAACCAAAACCAAGACTAAGGCCTTGATTCTTGTGATGTATTTATATATTAAATACTTAATGAACTACAAGAAAAGCACATACTTAGTTAAAATAGGATATTTACTAAATTTAACGTTTACAATGTCGCATATCACTAAGATTATATCCTTTTATTCCGAAGACGACTTATATTGGTAGGGAAATCTTATCAATTGATCGGGAATGTACAAAAGTATAAATAATCTTTTTCAAATGCCTAAGCAGATTTGGTTATTCTCCAAATGATAAAGTGTTTAAGATCTAATACCTAATGAGCACAGTAAATGTGTTCCAAGCACAATAAAACGCATTATCCTTCAGTGCTTTTTCTGTAGTTCCATCAATATGGGGATCTATTTTTATTGTGAGTATTTGACAATAAATTAATTGTAACATTTTTTCATAGATAACTGGAAATTAGTTACTGAGGCTACATCTACGCCAGTCGCAGTTACTGTTGAAATAATCATGCAAAATGACTAAAACTACTACAAGTATAGATAGTAATATCGCTTTCATCATTGGTATCATCCTCACTATCCTCATCGTCATGTCCATCAAACCGTCTCCTACTTCCTATTTTAATACTTCTTCTATAACGTTTAAACTGCATTAAATACTCTATAAGATCTTCATGTCGAATTTCTGGTAATCTATCTGGAATTTCCAATAGAATCAAAATTCCAATTATCACATAGAGCACTGACTGGTATTCCCTAAAAACAGTCAAGAAAACTGAAGATATTACATAAAATTTATTATTTGGATGAAAATATTTTTCATGTTGAAAGAAATTACGGATCTGAGCGTCCCAGTCTATCATGGCATAGTCAATATAAAGATCTTGCAAGTGAGAAGTCATGCATATAGCTAGAATTAATGCTCCATATATGACAGGATAATCTTTGAAAACGCCTAATAGTAGAACTAAGATTGAAAACAGTTTCGGATTTATTTCGTTTAATCCATTATATGAATTTAAACGTCTTAATGCTGTAGCCGATCTTCTTAACATTATCGTGATAGTTTAATTTATTACTGATGATTTTGTGTAATGGAATAATTGTCAAAATGACAATGTCAAGATGTAACTTATTTAGGTGCTCAAAACACTAATCTTGTTGCCAATAGTATAACTATAAACATCACTGGAGAGGTTTCGGTTCATCATGAATGTTCGTTGCACCCTTAGGTTACGCCCAGATTATTCCACTAGAAAGACGAGTCCATTCTTCCTAACACCAGTCGGAGACTGATAGTATGATGACCGATAGTATACCAGTGCAAAGTTAAATATATCTAGAATTGCAGAATGACAAAACGCTAGTAGTGTAAGCGTTTCTTGAATACAAATATTATTTTCGATTTGTCATCGATGTTTGTTGTCAACTTCTAACAGTTATTCAAGGTCAGGGGGGTGTTTTGGCCTAAGTCGCTAGATGCATTCTAGAAAACCTTCCGAGACTGCAAAGATATGTCGAAACAAAGTTCACTCATTTCTTGTGCTATCGTTAAATCAATCCTCTTACACAAAAAAATCTATCTATATAAAAGGGAAAGATTGTCTGTCTGTCTGTCTGTCTGTCTGTATATATGTATGTATGTATGTATGCGATTCTCTCCGCAACCACTGGACCGATTTGGATGAAATTGGTATCATTGGAAAGGTCTTGGCCCAGAATAGAAAATAAGACCAGAAAATTGGACTCTGATCGGCCATCGTGGTCCGAAATAACAGCGAAAAACCCATATATGGAAGTTAAAAATGGGTACTGAGATTGATGTGACAAGAAAATATATATAGATATGTTGTCAATTGTCAAATTTGGTAATTTTTGAAATTTTTGAAAAGCGCAGCAAAGCGCGCCGGGTATTTGCTAGTAATTTATAAGTATGAGTAGTCTGCAGTTGTCGGATATTGGCATAGATATATCGATATTCGAAATTCCACCGGAGCATGCGAACCTAGCGTGGAGAATGTCAACTACTGGTTGTGACGTCACAATCGTGATTGTGATCGTGATCGTTTTGTTGTCGTATATGAACATTTTGATTGTGTCGTTGTTTTGTGATCGAGTTTATTAGGTTTTGATAATGTTAAGAGGCTAATGTAAATTCGTATCAGTCAGGAGGTAATAAAATACACAAAGTTATGAAAGAGACAGAGCATGAGCAATCGATCTCCTATTTCCTCTGGCCACATACTAGACTGCTAATAAAGAAAGACGCGGCAAAACTTTTATATAGAATAATAATAATAGTAAACAAATTAATCTACTAAAAATGTAGTGAGACAAGCACTCAAAAAATCGGTCAAACATGTATTTAAAAAATCAGAGGACATACTATTTATTTTATATCAACATACTTTATCCTAAAAATACATAATTATAATAATTAACAATAATTAATTTATTGTTAAACACTTTTTTGTATTTTTATACTTTGTCATTTGGCAACCCTATTAATAGTGGGAAGTTGTTATGTGTAATACATAAATAATTAAAAATAATTATAGAAATAAATGAATATGACAAGATACCCTACAAATATAATTAAATCTGTGCATTTTATACAACCATTAGCCTTAGAAATTGTACCGCCAAATGGTACTAACGTATGGAGGTACGTACTCCTTGGATACATTTGTAATGCTTTGTTTAAACCAGTTTCTTTCTGCCTTTTCTTCATATTTCTTTTCATTCTTTGATTCATTATAATATTGTAAGGCCTCTTTTTCGCCGTGGCGAATCAATTAGTAATTAAAGTAATAACTTGTCACTTAATCAATATAAACCTTAGGATTTTTTGATCTCATTTGCGGCCCTTCAGTTAAGTATCTATTAGTTTACATATGAGAGGCGATGTAGTAGTGAATTTCCCAAAATGGATAAGTCGTCACTCACCTTACTCCACTTAGGTACGTCTGACGGTCTTAATACTAAAGCCCGCCTGATGGTCCTCAATTTTAAATTACACTGCGATTACAAAAGAAAAACACAAGGAGCACCTGTGTTATAACCACCACCAACATCACTGCCTCATTTCACTTTCTCAAACACACTCAGTAAATCATCATCATCAACACTCAGATCTACTATCAAGTAAGGTTAGGAAATAAAGGAAAGTATAGTTTAAAATTAAGTAATAAAGAAAGGGTTGATACCTCACAGAACCGTCTCCGTGTTTCAAGACGAATTCAGACCTGAAACAAAGGAACGGGTAGTGCCTATAAACACTCAGGATTTCATGAATGAAAAAGTTTCAAAGCTTTATCCTAAATCGCTCAGGACTTCATGCCTGAAACTCTCAGGATTTCATAATGGAAAACGCTCAAGGCTTTGTGCCTGAAACCCTCAGTACTTCATGGGTGGAAAAAGCTCAAGGGTTTGTGCTAAAACCAGGACTTCGTGCTTCAGAAGTCATAACGTCTTGCCTAAAATGGAAAATTTAGGGGCAGGGCATAGAAAGGATAGTTACCGTCGCGTCGTCCAGATAAATTAATTGTTGCCTCCGTGCGAGTTACCGTTATCTTTATTCTGGAATGGATACAGTAAGATAGGAAGATATTTGTAAACCTTTGACTGTGATTAATATGCCTTTTGTTTTGGTATTTCTGTGCTGAGATGTGTGATTTATTATTGAGTTACTATTTATGCCTTGTGTATTATCTTCTGCTCATGTTTGTGATTGTGCTTAATTTTGCTGTTGTACGGTATTTAAGGGATTGCACTTGTTTAAGCCTTATAGAGAATATTACTATTTAATGAGTACATTCATAATAAGGTAACTTACTATAAGATTTAGAGAAGGTATAAGAGCCTCAGAAGCGGTATGTAGAGCTAGGAATAGCTACTCTTCTTGTCTGTCCTACTTCTAACTATTTCATTTTAGATAAGAAGCTGACGCTTCTGAAGCACGAAGATTTCAGATTTCCGAAGTTTTCAGGCATTCTAATGGTTGTTTGTTACAGTCATGTTAGCCATTCTTGGTTTCAGCCACGAAGTCCTGAGGATGTCAGGCAGAAAGCCTTGAGATTTTTCCATCATGAAGTCCTGATGGTTTGAAGCACGAAGTCCTGGGGGTTTCGGGCACAAAGCTTTGAGCTTATTTCATCACGAAATCCTGACGGTTCCAGGCACACTAATCGTTTTGTTTCAGGCCCGAATTCGTCTATCTTGAAGCACGAAAACGGTTCCTTTCAGGTATTCTCCCTTTCTTTTTATTAGTTTATTATGAACTATACTTTCCTTTCATGACGTTTTTTGATAGTAGACCTGAGTGACGATGATGATAGTGTTGTTGATTACGTGAAATGAGGCAATGATGATGGCTCTTATGACTTGTGCTTTTCTTTTGTAATTGCAGTGTAATTTATTTTGCACTGTAATTTTTTAGGGAAGGAGTTTAGTATTAAGACCGCCAGACGTTTCTAATTGGAGCAAGGTGAGTGATGTTCATTTTTCAGAAATTCGCAACTACGTACATCCTAACAGCAACGCTCACATCTCGTAACTAAGGTCAATTAGGCTAAATGGGAACAGAAATAATTGGGAACGTTAACCAAAATTACAGTGTCGGTAGAGTTTTAGGAAATTTCAAAGCAGTAACGTATTCAACTTCCTGGCGCCATCTGATCTTAAGCCGCTTATTTAAGTTACACAGAATAATTTGGCGGCAAGACTAGGATCAACCAGCATAACTTTTTCAAATAATCCATATGCTCGTTTGCTCATGTTAGAAAGTGAATACCTTAATTTTCTATTGTCCAAAAAGTATTATTTGTGCATCTGAGGGTGCTACCTAGATATACATTAAATGACACCATTATCTCTAGATTTTATGGAACTGGCTCCCTTACACTTTGTCGAACAAAATTCCTATAATCCGATTTTGACCAGGCAGCTCTAACAAGATTCAGATTATATTGAGCAGGAAACTAAAAGGACGCAATCTGCAGATCCGACAGAATCTACGGAAGTTGATGACACGCACTCTTCTAGTAGTTCCAAAGTGGAATTCAAGCCGATACAGAAAGGTTGAGCATCATACTTGAACCTCCTCAACACCAGACATAAAAAGAAACATCTTAGTTGCCCCAACATAAAATGTTGAGTCTATAAACAGTTCCAAAAACTATTTCTTGTGGAAGTGTAACCAATCCAAATATTCTAACACAAGAAAATGCTGAGCCTAAGAAAAGTACAATAGACTTTTTTATAAACCCCTTGAAATATAACATGCTGAATTCCAAACCTCCTGAGCCTAAGGAAAAACAAATAAGATTGAAACAACTCAAATACGGAGGACCTCTAAGAAGAGGAACGTCGACGAAAAAATAAATGCATTAAGAGAAAAACATCCATAGAAAGCAAGGAAGCAAAGAAACTAGTTACCAAAAGTACTAAAAAACAGCGACAAAAAATAACAACCCAAATCCAAGGCTTGTTAAGAAAGTTTCTAAAATCAAAAGTGATGACAGTGCTGAGTGAAAAGTGAAGACTAATTAGAAAATGAAATGCAAATGATAATGGAGAGTAGTGACAGTGGCATGAAAATGAAAACACACCCACACATACGGTATAGATCTTTGCTGAAAATCTTGGAAATTCCCATAAGGTATGCATTTTAAATACTTCTTCAAACGGAAATATGTCCATGATTTTTCTGGAAAGAATAAGAAGCGTGTTTAGATGTCCACTGGCGCGTCGTATCGCGACTGTTTCCACTGTTTCGTATTCACCGCACGCTGCTGAACGGGTGACACCTGAATTCCTAACACCTATTTTTTTTGAAGGTGAAGATAAATTCAACATCGATCCATCTGTCCATGTAATCAAAAAAATATGGAAGGCAGCAAGACACTAATCTGTTCCTAATGTTTTTCATGTTACTCATGTTTTGTTTCAAATGTTCTTTTAGGTTATGGTATTTTTTAAGTTACATTATTTTTTAAAGTTTATAAAATCACCTTAAGTAAACTTAATTGTTACTTTGAGCTTATTATTCTTTAATAGGGCGAAAAGAGGGTAATAATAATGTTTATGCACAGATGCATTATAATTAGACTATTATTGCAAGACTCATATTAGTTATTTACGTATAGAGGGCCGAAAGTGTAAGATTGCGCCCGCCGGCTAAAGGTTGAGGCCCGACGAAGGAGGGCCTTAATTTAGCCAAGGGCGCAATCTACTTTCGGCCCGAGGTACGTACAACGTTTTACGCCCAACTGCAAAAGAAATATTAACTTTAAATTATCGTAAAATCATCTATCATAATTCATAATTTCACAACGTTAAAAATAGATGGCTGATCGTAACTATGACTTCACGCGTAAACAATAAAACCAAATTGTAAATTTTACTGAAAATATTGTGACATTGCGAGTAAAAAGTGAAAAAAAGTGCGAAGAAATGAGTATTCCAGAGTCTGAAAGCATTTCAGACGAAATCATAGCCTTATCCAGAGAAGCGGTCTCTGGATTATGCCCCAAAAAATCGAGAAATCGGTATGAAGCAGAATTTCAAAATTTTCTCCAATGGTTGCAACAAAAGCAAACAAGCACAATTAATGAAACAGTGTTGTTAGCGTATTTTAGTGAAAAGGTATGTTTATTCATAGCATAAATTCAGGTTTATTATTTGAGCAATTTATTTAATTTTCAGTCTAAAGTATATCAAAGCAGTTCACTTTGGAGTAAATATTCGCTGCTCAAGAAGATGCTAATTATTAATAAAAATGTGGATATTAGCCAGTTTTGCAAATTAATAAGTTTTCTCAAAAATCAAGCTGTTGGGCATGAACCGAAGAAATCAAATATTTTGACCAAAGAGGAGGTTACCAAATTTATTGTTGACGCTCCAGATGACGTCTATTTGATGCATAAGGTAAAAAATAGTTTTAACGATATCTGTCTAGCTATTATAAGTTACTTTACCTATTTTGAAACATAGATTGTTCTTGTCTTTGGGCTTTTTGGTGCCTGTCGCCGAGGAGAGTTAGTGGACATTACCATAGATGATATCGAAGATAGAGGTTCAGTTTTGGTGGTTACACTACCAAAAACCAAAACCAATAAAAAAAGAATATTTACCATTGTTGAGGATGACTCTGTGTCGGGATTGAAATTATACAGAAAATATGGTGCACTGAGACCAGCAAATGTCACACATCGTCGTTTTTTTCTACGATACAGAAACAACACCTGCTTTCCGCAACCTGTAGGCAAAAATACTATTGGAACAATACCAAAAGTAATTGCAACTTACCTCCATCTTCCGAATCCAAACAAGTACACAGGCCATTCATTTCGCAGGACCAGTGCAACTTTACTGGCCGATAGCGGTGCAGATATTACTAGTATAAAAAGACACGGAGGGTAACTACATAGTAATTTTTTTAATTACTTCTATATTATGAATATTTTGTTCTAGATGGAAAAGCACAAATGTCGCGGAGGGCTATTTGGAAGATTCGATAACTTCAAAAAATAAAATTACACGTTCAATTCTGGGAAAGAAGTCACTTCCGCAATACGAACGTGGAAGTATGAGTTCTTCAGAGGGAACATCATCGGTAACATCGGTACCATCACATGAATCATTAGCTAATATGGCAGCTAATTCTTTCACCGAAATTGGAATTACAACAGCTGATACTCCGATTGAGATGTCGTCCTCTCCCATTTCAAGGGAACTCAAAGCAGTGGCGCCATCAAGTTCTTTTTCAAATGTTTCTAATTGTACTTTTAACATTTATAATTATTATAAATAAATTTTTATAATAGTTTTTGGATGTATGTAGGCGTTTTTTTACAGCGGGCGTTTTTTACACTTTAAGGCGCGCGATGTATTGTCAAATCTGGATTATGCGGGCGTTTTTTTTACAGTAGGGCGTTTTTTTTACACTTTACCGCCCGCGATTTAATGTCAAAGTTGGATTATGCGGGCGATTTTTTTACAGCGGGCGATTTTTTTACACTTTACCGCCCGCGATGTAATGTCAACGTTTCCGCCACGGTCACCAAGATGTAAAGTACCCTTTTCGATGCAGTAGGGCGTAAAAACATAAACGTCTTTTTATGGCCCAAGGGCCTCTTTATGATCCGACGGGCAATAATGAAACGTCAATTAAATGTCAGAGCTGTATTTGTAGAACTTGATTGGTTCTTAATATAATTTGTAAACTTATCACTAATGAAAATAAGCTGAAATTAAGTATTTTAGATAGTAACTATAGTAACGTACTTCGTATATATATATGCACATAAGTATACGTACAGCGGCTTGATGTAACCTACGTACTCATTTAATTATATTTTTTACACAATAATAGATTTGAGATAAAAACAATCTGTGCATAAAATAGTGTATGCATTTCGGGCATAACTTGCTTTTATGGCCCTACAGCCTTTTCCTAGCCCTCGGCTGACGCCTCGGGCTAGAAATAACGCTTCTGGCCATAAAAGCTTCTTTATGCCCTTAACACATAAATAACTATTATGCACAGATGCATTATAATTAGACTATTATTGATAGATCTATCTAAACATAACTGTCTCTTTATGCCCCAAGGGCCTCTTTATGATCCGACGGGCAATAATGAAACATCAATTAAATGTTAGAGCTGTATTTGTAGAACTTGATTGGTTCTTAATATAATTTGTAAACTTATCACCAATGAAAATAAGCTGAAATTAAGTATTTTAGATAGTAACTATAGTAACGTACTTCGTATATATGCACATAAGTATACTTACAGCGGCTTGATGTAACCTACGTACTCATTTAATTATATTTTTTACACAATAATAGATTTGAGATAAAAACAATCTGTGCATAAAATAGTGTATGCATTTCGAGCATAACTTGCTTTTATGGCCCTACAGCCTTTTCCTAGCCCTCGGCTGACACCTCGGGCTAGAAATAACGCTTTTGGCCATAAAAGCTTCTTTATGCCCTTAATACATAAATAACTATATTAGCTTGTTAACAAAGTACTAGTCTTCTGTTCCTTAAATATAGCATTTTAACATTAAATTCTATTTCTTTTTCTCCATGACTCTTGCATTTGGTACTGTTTGATGTCTATTTGGCTCATATCAAATATAACACCGTTTTGTGCAAAATAATTAAGTGTTTTTCAATTTCAAGTCTTCTTTGGAAATTTTAGAATTTGTTATTTCTCATAATGTCCACGTTTTGGCCTTTTATTTTTATCAATTTATTATATTATTACGATATATTTATATTCATCATCACAATTATAAAATTATATTTTCATTATTTCTCATGATTATTTTTATATTTACATTATAATTATTTCATTTGATTCATTATTTTATTTGATTTCTTTGTGAATTCCAATAAATTTCTGACAATATTTATATGACTTTCCAAAATTATTTGTTTTTGATAAAGAATAAATAGTAAATAAAAAATAAATACTACACTACGAAGTCCGATCCGAATCCAATGAAATATTTATATATGCCGCTGCCCAGAAATCTCGAACGCACTAAGAGGCGGAATGTTACTTCAAGATGTAAAATCTTTTTTCGCCTACCTGATCAGAAAGTGCTTTCTAAATGTCCTGTTTTGAGGGCAGTTAAGGCTTCTTTGCGGGCCTCTTATGTCAAACTTTTTACTGCCCTCTTATGTCAAATACATAACCTCTATACTACTACTAAATGAAAGCACGATTTATTTATGTTAAGTTGGAGATACTGTAAAAATTGTAATTGTTTTTTAAATTGTCATACTTTGACCACTCCTGTGCATTATCCTAAAAAGATTTTAATCAAAAAATGAAATCATTAGTTTTTAACATTAAAAATATAACTCATTCGTAAAACTTTTAGCAACAGAATATGACGGAAAATGTAATCTCAAACATATTTTTACTTAACCTTTAAAAATATAAAAAACATACGTCAAATTTTTCTAGGCTTCTTAGATCATAACTTTGATTTTCATGTCTTCGTCGATAAATTTGTCGTTTGTTTTTTTCTTTTCACAGTGTCATTGCATGTATAAATGGAGGTTGTGACAATTAATTAATAAAAAGAAAATTGTAATTTCAATAAATTATACAATGATAGATTACTAATTACTCATCCTAATTAAAAGTCATATCTTGTTCCTTTTATTTACCAATAATAATAAAAACATTTACTATACGGCCGTGTTGTATGTAGTGTAATGATTATCAGGTTAATTTAGTTAATAAATTACTTAAAAACGTCTGGCGTTATTTTCATTTTCATTCATTCCCTCTAACATATGCCTATTTAATTTACTAATAAGTTACGTTACTGTTTAACCTTTGGAATTCTTTTTTAAACTTTCAAACAGGTAGGCGAAAAACTTTTGTATGTCACTCGGACCGAAAAGCATTTGTAGCCCTAAGTTGTCCGCTGCCCTCGCTACGCTACGCTTCGCTCGGGCATCAAACAACTGCGGGCTACAAATGCTAATTTTCAGCCCTTGAGACACAAAATACTATTAGTTTGCCCGGTGGTATAGGCAAACATACTTCCGTTGTTCATATGTTATTTCGTATTTTTGCGAAAGTGCAGCTGATTATGTAAAGCTAAATAGGTTATCTACATGCAAACAGCAGAAAATTATGCTTTGAACAAATAATTCTTATTAGATTTTTCCAGTAGATATAGACAAAATTATGAAATTTCGAAGTTGGGTTGCGGTAATTATTTTTTAAAAATCATAAAGTCTTTGATGCTTGCATGTAGCTTAATATTTCATCTCTTGATTTATTGCAACAAATAGACGATTAGTTAAATTAGTAAAATAGTAAAATTAGGCTAATTCACTTGAACGCGTAAACCTCTGCAAACCACTCTCTAGTCGACCGTACATTACCCTCTTAAAGACGAAATTCAATGCTGGGTTCGGTATTTCAACTCTTTTTGCTCTGGAATATATAGTTGATATATTTACAATTATTTACAGCAATGGATACCATAGGAACCAAGCTCTTCGAGTAAACTGAAATAACTCGGCTCAAATATCTCTAATTTCTTATTCTTATGAAACATCAAGTAACAGTGGCGTAACCACCACACCTCTAGATCTTGCAATGCGGGGGGATTTTACGTTAACGATAAACTCCATACAGAATCTCAGCTTCTATTATCCGAAAGAGAAGTAGAAAGATTCGATCGCCTAATTTTCTATACAAATCTCTAATGATTCATAACATATTACGGTTTATGTAGTAAACTGGTCGTTAATAACCGGCCATTATCGACATAGCTCATTTAGGTTGGCTAAAGACGTTAAAAGCCGGTCATTGACGTAGATATACAGTGAATGTGGACAATAGGCGTTTACGAAAATTGAATTATACGGTATCTACCGCGTTCCCAGCGGTAAACACCAGATACATAAGGTAGATGGAACCTGTATATGCATTACCGAACGTTTACGATGCACCTTTAATAACAACATAACCTACAAAAACACATGTGTATGTGTTTTACATATTAAAATGTTTTTCGATGGTGTTTAAGTTTTCTTCTATACCACAGATAGACCATAATCCCTGACACGTTATTCATATTTGCTGTGGAAAATGAAAACATGCGTAAAAAACCGCACGCACCTATGGAATAATTTCAAATTTAGGTTATGTTTACCGGTACCGGTACATTTCAGTTTACCGACTATAAATCTCGATCCACGAAGCATAGATATGGTAGATAAATCCGGTATACACCAGTTAATTTCCGAACGCCGGTAGAGCAATTTTCGAACACTTTTGGTAAATCGGTATATACCACGAGATCATTTGAATTTATAATTAAAGTTGGCTGTGATTTTTAAATTAGATTGGCAACACTAACTGTTCACTTCACAGTTTGATTTGAATTGTCAAAGTGACGCTCCAAAATGTTTAATCTAGAACATAAAATTGCATAACCTCTAATTTACACAGCGAGTCAATTGGCAGGATCGCCAAACGTATAAAAAAATTCCCGCCTACTTTAATTTTAAATTTAAATGATCTCACGGTATTATATCAAGGAAAATGTTGAACATAAAGACATACGGTGACGGTCAATGTAGCAAACCGGCCAATATCGCTAATGGTCGCCCGTAAAACTTCTAACTAACACTAACCTAACTTCATCTGTGGCTTGACCATTAATAATTAAGGCCTCTCAATTAATATTTAAGTTATAGATTAGTTATTAGGTTATGTGTTAGTTGAAGTTTACTATGCAATTTTCGAGATTGGCCGGTCATTAACGATTACGGGGGACTCAACTGAGGAGACGAAACGAGTCAAATAAAGCGTCCCCGACCTTGAACGTTAATTCAAGTTTGAACGTTACTTCTAGATGGCGCTACGATTCTGGACAACGCTGACAGTGTTGACAGATTATGCGATTTATCGCAAATCTGGCTAATTTTTATGAAACATTGCGACCCATATGGCACTCCAGCGAACTGTCAACAATGGCCAGCGTGGTCTGAGCGTTGTCAAGGACCGAAGCGCCCTCTAACGAAAATTTTTTAAAATACAGGCCATTGGGTACGCAAATGTTTGGAACGCCCATTGCCGATTCGTCTCCTCAGTTGAGTCCCCCGTATTAACGATATTGGTCGGTTTACTATACTAACCTGACATTATCTGACTCGGCCAATGTCGTGTACGTGATTGTGCGTATCTACCTCTTTGTCCGTATCATACATATTCATTACAAACCGGAACTGGCCCTTATTGATCATAATTTATTAAGTGTTATTGTAAAAAAATCTTCAAATAACATTTCTCAGCATTTTAATCACCACTACTGTTTCATTTTGAAGAGTCCCGAATTTATATCATGACTTCTTAGAATATAAATGGAGATATAATAGGCTACATTGTATGCGTTTTCTGTTGATTTTGTACAATAAGAACATAAATATATCGAATTTCATTTCCATATGTGAGAATGAAGTGCACCTTAGCTGATATCATTTTTACTCCGGCGTTGTTAAAAAGGTTATTAGATTTTCTAAGTGTATTGTCCGGTTTCTACTTTTTTTTTGTAAAAATGCCTAATAACAAGAATATTTAAGTGATCAAAAACAAAGTTTACCCGGAGGGGCTGAAGAAAAAATCAAATGTTTTTTAAATGCTTATCTACTAAATAGAAAAATGCATTAGTTCCCCTCAGACATCATTTTAAAAATTAATTCTTATTAAAAAGACTATTTACGCAGTACTGTCACCACAAAGATTATCAAGTTTACCCTTTATTAACATCGAAAATATTGAAAATTTAGTGAAATCATTTGCAGATTTAGACAAACCTTTTTAAATCATCTAACTGATGTAATCTAAGGTTATTGTTGTTATACTGTAGTTTACATTTTATTTTTATTTTATTTTTATACATAAAAATACAATATAGTCTAGTAAATTCTAAACTGGCAGCTTTCGGATTAAGATGTTTCTTAGAAACATCCACGACCTTATTTAAGCTTTCGCAATCGCTGCTTGTAACCGCCAGTAAGGTAGCGATATTACGGAATATAATTGCATGAAAGTGTTTAAATGTGTTTTGGTATGACCGGCTGTACTCATCCAGTTTTTTAAGTGTTTCGGTATTTTAACTAAAGGGTGCTGTTCGAAGACATGACCCACGACGCGCCAGCGGACTTCTCCTCACAAAATAAACATTCACTTTTGACACTTATATTACTGTTAACTTTTAACTTAAACTACTGTTATGTAGTTACCTAAGACAATATAATTTAAAGTCTGGATCACACGTTGTTAAAAACGCAAAAATTACTCTTAAGACATGTCCTAGACTTATTCGCGATTAGCTGCCCTTTAAAGAATTTGCTAGCAAAAGTCATTTACTTGCAATTGTTTGTCACTGTATATATTTAAGACGTTAATTTCAGTGAAATGTCGTACAGCTACCTTTTAGTTGAACGGATTGTTCTTTTTTGTATATTTCTTTTGATGTTATCCGGTTTTGTCAATTCAATTTTGTCAGTGTCAATATTCAACATTCGATTGATTCAAAATGATATTTCAGATTCAATTCTAATCTTAAAACAGGGCACATATGTCAATTTCTAAATAAGCTGCATCTAAAACACAAATATATGACTGTTAGATTTACAGAGTGTAGGACGTTTCAATGAAACTAATTGTACATATTTTTGTTAATGTTGTAATTTAAATATAATGTAATCCGGTCCATGCAACTACGATTTATTCCGTGCATTGTCGTAAACATTGTGTATTTATGAACAGTGCCGTGACGTACGACGGGAAGTTGTTATAAGTTTCGAGCTACGTTTCATGTGGCTACCGCCCGGTGTATTGTAATTCCTGACTCGTAGAGGAAATTTTTGCCGAACCCGTATGAACAGCAAAATTTCACTAAACTCCACCATATCTTTACGTTGTCTTGAAGACTGTAGGCGAGAAAGAAAATGTAATAAAACCATATTGGCGAGCGAGCGAAGGTCTATCAAGCAACAAGGTGCGAAGTTCGTGTAAAGTGACGGTCGTGCGAAAATATCTATTAAACTAAACAAAATAAATTTGTCGTTTGTTTTTTTCTTTTCACAGTGTCATTGCATGTATAAATGGAGGTTGTGACAATTAATTAATAAAAAGAAAATTGTAATTTCAATAAATTATACAATGATAGATTACTAATTACTCATCCTAATTAAAAGTCATATCTTGTTCCTTTTATTTACCAATAATAATAAAAACATTTACTATACGGCCGTGTTGTATGTAGTGTAATGATTATCAGGTTAATTTAGTTAATAAATTACTTAAAAACGTCTGGCGTTATTTTCATTTTCATTCATTCCCTCTAACATATGCCTATTTAATTTACTAATAAGTTACGTTACTGTTTAACCTTTGGAATTCTTTTTTAAACTTTCAAACAGGTAGGCGAAAAACTTTTGTATGTCACTCGGACCGAAAAGCATTTGTAGCCCTAAGTTGTCCGCTGCCCTCGCTACGCTACGCTTCGCTCGGGCATCAAACAACTGCGGGCTACAAATGCTAATTTTCAGCCCTTGAGACACAAAATACTATTAGTTTGCCCGGTGGTATAGGCAAACATACTTCCGTTGTTCATATGTTATTTCGTATTTTTGCGAAAGTGCAGCTGATTATGTAAAGCTAAATAGGTTATCTACATGCAAACAGCAGAAAATTATGCTTTGAACAAATAATTCTTATTAGATTTTTCCAGTAGATATAGACAAAATTATGAAATTTCGAAGTTGGGTTGCGGTAATTATTTTTTAAAAATCATAAAGTCTTTGATGCTTGCATGTAGCTTAATATTTCATCTCTTGATTTATTGCAACAAATAGACGATTAGTTAAATTAGTAAAATAGTAAAATTAGGCTAATTCACTTGAACGCGTAAACCTCTGCAAACCACTCTCTAGTCGACCGTACATTACCCTCTTAAAGACGAAATTCAATGCTGGGTTCGGTATTTCAACTCTTTTTGCTCTGGAATATATAGTTGATATATTTACAATTATTTACAGCAATGGATACCATAGGAACCAAGCTCTTCGAGTAAACTGAAATAACTCGGCTCAAATATCTCTAATTTCTTATTCTTATGAAACATCAAGTAACAGTGGCGTAACCACCACACCTCTAGATCTTGCAATGCGGGGGGATTTTACGTTAACGATAAACTCCATACAGAATCTCAGCTTCTATTATCCGAAAGAGAAGTAGAAAGATTCGATCGCCTAATTTTCTATACAAATCTCTAATGATTCATAACATATTACGGTTTATGTAGTAAACTGGTCGTTAATAACCGGCCATTATCGACATAGCTCATTTAGGTTGGCTAAAGACGTTAAAAGCCGGTCATTGACGTAGATATACAGTGAATGTGGACAATAGGCGTTTACGAAAATTGAATTATACGGTATCTACCGCGTTCCCAGCGGTAAACACCAGATACATAAGGTAGATGGAACCTGTATATGCATTACCGAACGTTTACGATGCACCTTTAATAACAACATAACCTACAAAAACACATGTGTATGTGTTTTACATATTAAAATGTTTTTCGATGGTGTTTAAGTTTTCTTCTATACCACAGATAGACCATAATCCCTGACACGTTATTCATATTTGCTGTGGAAAATGAAAACATGCGTAAAAAACCGCACGCACCTATGGAATAATTTCAAATTTAGGTTATGTTTACCGGTACCGGTACATTTCAGTTTACCGACTATAAATCTCGATCCACGAAGCATAGATATGGTAGATAAATCCGGTATACACCAGTTAATTTCCGAACGCCGGTAGAGCAATTTTCGAACACTTTTGGTAAATCGGTATATACCACGAGATCATTTGAATTTATAATTAAAGTTGGCTGTGATTTTTAAATTAGATTGGCAACACTAACTGTTCACTTCACAGTTTGATTTGAATTGTCAAAGTGACGCTCCAAAATGTTTAATCTAGAACATAAAATTGCATAACCTCTAATTTACACAGCGAGTCAATTGGCAGGATCGCCAAACGTATAAAAAAATTCCCGCCTACTTTAATTTTAAATTTAAATGATCTCACGGTATTATATCAAGGAAAATGTTGAACATAAAGACATACGGTGACGGTCAATGTAGCAAACCGGCCAATATCGCTAATGGTCGCCCGTAAAACTTCTAACTAACACTAACCTAACTTCATCTGTGGCTTGACCATTAATAATTAAGGCCTCTCAATTAATATTTAAGTTATAGATTAGTTATTAGGTTATGTGTTAGTTGAAGTTTACTATGCAATTTTCGAGATTGGCCGGTCATTAACGATTACGGGGGACTCAACTGAGGAGACGAAACGAGTCAAATAAAGCGTCCCCGACCTTGAACGTTAATTCAAGTTTGAACGTTACTTCTAGATGGCGCTACGATTCTGGACAACGCTGACAGTGTTGACAGATTATGCGATTTATCGCAAATCTGGCTAATTTTTATGAAACATTGCGACCCATATGGCACTCCAGCGAACTGTCAACAATGGCCAGCGTGGTCTGAGCGTTGTCAAGGACCGAAGCGCCCTCTAACGAAAATTTTTTAAAATACAGGCCATTGGGTACGCAAATGTTTGGAACGCCCATTGCCGATTCGTCTCCTCAGTTGAGTCCCCCGTATTAACGATATTGGTCGGTTTACTATACTAACCTGACATTATCTGACTCGGCCAATGTCGTGTACGTGATTGTGCGTATCTACCTCTTTGTCCGTATCATACATATTCATTACAAACCGGAACTGGCCCTTATTGATCATAATTTATTAAGTGTTATTGTAAAAAAATCTTCAAATAACATTTCTCAGCATTTTAATCACCACTACTGTTTCATTTTGAAGAGTCCCGAATTTATATCATGACTTCTTAGAATATAAATGGAGATATAATAGGCTACATTGTATGCGTTTTCTGTTGATTTTGTACAATAAGAACATAAATATATCGAATTTCATTTCCATATGTGAGAATGAAGTGCACCTTAGCTGATATCATTTTTACTCCGGCGTTGTTAAAAAGGTTATTAGATTTTCTAAGTGTATTGTCCGGTTTCTACTTTTTTTTTGTAAAAATGCCTAATAACAAGAATATTTAAGTGATCAAAAACAAAGTTTACCCGGAGGGGCTGAAGAAAAAATCAAATGTTTTTTAAATGCTTATCTACTAAATAGAAAAATGCATTAGTTCCCCTCAGACATCATTTTAAAAATTAATTCTTATTAAAAAGACTATTTACGCAGTACTGTCACCACAAAGATTATCAAGTTTACCCTTTATTAACATCGAAAATATTGAAAATTTAGTGAAATCATTTGCAGATTTAGACAAACCTTTTTAAATCATCTAACTGATGTAATCTAAGGTTATTGTTGTTATACTGTAGTTTACATTTTATTTTTATTTTATTTTTATACATAAAAATACAATATAGTCTAGTAAATTCTAAACTGGCAGCTTTCGGATTAAGATGTTTCTTAGAAACATCCACGACCTTATTTAAGCTTTCGCAATCGCTGCTTGTAACCGCCAGTAAGGTAGCGATATTACGGAATATAATTGCATGAAAGTGTTTAAATGTGTTTTGGTATGACCGGCTGTACTCATCCAGTTTTTTAAGTGTTTCGGTATTTTAACTAAAGGGTGCTGTTCGAAGACATGACCCACGACGCGCCAGCGGACTTCTCCTCACAAAATAAACATTCACTTTTGACACTTATATTACTGTTAACTTTTAACTTAAACTACTGTTATGTAGTTACCTAAGACAATATAATTTAAAGTCTGGATCACACGTTGTTAAAAACGCAAAAATTACTCTTAAGACATGTCCTAGACTTATTCGCGATTAGCTGCCCTTTAAAGAATTTGCTAGCAAAAGTCATTTACTTGCAATTGTTTGTCACTGTATATATTTAAGACGTTAATTTCAGTGAAATGTCGTACAGCTACCTTTTAGTTGAACGGATTGTTCTTTTTTGTATATTTCTTTTGATGTTATCCGGTTTTGTCAATTCAATTTTGTCAGTGTCAATATTCAACATTCGATTGATTCAAAATGATATTTCAGATTCAATTCTAATCTTAAAACAGGGCACATATGTCAATTTCTAAATAAGCTGCATCTAAAACACAAATATATGACTGTTAGATTTACAGAGTGTAGGACGTTTCAATGAAACTAATTGTACATATTTTTGTTAATGTTGTAATTTAAATATAATGTAATCCGGTCCATGCAACTACGATTTATTCCGTGCATTGTCGTAAACATTGTGTATTTATGAACAGTGCCGTGACGTACGACGGGAAGTTGTTATAAGTTTCGAGCTACGTTTCATGTGGCTACCGCCCGGTGTATTGTAATTCCTGACTCGTAGAGGAAATTTTTGCCGAACCCGTATGAACAGCAAAATTTCACTAAACTCCACCATATCTTTACGTTGTCTTGAAGACTGTAGGCGAGAAAGAAAATGTAATAAAACCATATTGGCGAGCGAGCGAAGGTCTATCAAGCAACAAGGTGCGAAGTTCGTGTAAAGTGACGGTCGTGCGAAAATATCTATTAAACTAAACAATAACAATACAAAACGTCAAATAAAATAGTAGCGAAAACAAGTTGTAAAACATGTAACATTGTATAACTTAAAGTGCATTTTTTGTAATTAATAAACTAAACATTTTCAATAGGCTACCCAAGCATCAGTTTGAAACGACATGCACACCATCTCGCGGAATATGCTCAAAAAATTGATTCAGCATGTTTTAAACCTGAATGTTGCAAAGAATTTACCGCATTTACAAATTAATATTTATTTGATATTTGAAACTTATATAGCTACTTAATATATATTTTACTCAGTAATATATTTTTTTTTTTGTTTATTGTTTCCAGCCTTATTTTGTGGAACTCCATAATCATGAAATAAATAAAGATTATTAAAAGTTTCACAGTTTTATTAAAATATACCTGACAATATTGTTTCGACAGCTATGCTGTCATTATCAAAGGTAATATAATTATAAACAAACACGTCGCTAAGGTAGATACAAAATAGGTAACTAGATAAAATAATAATAATAATAAAAATTAATAATAAAAATCATAATTAAACATCTAATACTTCCAGTAACGGAGAATTACTGAGCTCAAGTTGTTCATTCATTAAAGGTACCCTGAGTTTGTGTTTGTATATCTCAAAGGCTTCTAAAATGTCTAATTTGCGTTTGTTATTACAAAAATGTAGGAATTTAATATTATTTTGAGGAGTCATTGTGTGATTTTGTTCTAAAAGGTGTTTGGCGTAATTCGATTTTTCAGGATGTTTATTTTTGTAATGACGTACGTGTTCTTTATATCTTATGTCAAAATTTCGAAGTGTTTGTCCAATATATACCGAACTACAAAAAGAACAATTTAAACGGTAAATGCCCGATTTCATGATATCATGTGTTCTGTCTTTAGCATTAAATAAAAATGAAAAAGTGTTAGTGTTGGTTTTAAATGTTATTTTATAATTGTTGGTTTTTCTTAGTATATGTGCAATTTTTTCTGATATTTTGCCAAAATATGGTATAGATATGTAATTTGTGTCTTCTGTTTGATTGTCAATGGGATATATTCTTTTGATAGCTAACCTATAATCTTTTTGTTTAATTAAAGTGTCAATCATGTTCGGATTATAATGATTTGCATGTGCTAGTTGTTTAATGGTTGATATCTCTTTGCTAAAATCTGATTTTGTTAGTGGAATAGTTAAAGCTCTGTGTACTAATGATCTGTATGCTGCTATTTTATGTGTATTGTGGTGACAAGATTCATTTGGTATTGTTATGTCTGTTTGTGTTGGTTTTCTGTATATGGAAAATTCAAAAAGATTGTCTGCGTTAATCTTGATATTTAAGTCTAGAAAGTTTATAGCCCTGTTTTGTTCTGTTTCTAGTGTAAATTTTATATTAGGATGGATATTGTTTATAAGAATTAAAAATTCATTGATAACCTCAAAAGAACTGTCAAAACAAGCTAAAATGTCATCAACATAACGAAACCAGAAGATAATGTGTTTAGAGAGGTTTAATTCAAATATTCGATCTTCAAACTTGTCCATAAATATGTTAGCTAATAGAGGACTTAGAGAATTACCCATAGGTAAACCATCCTTTTGTAAATAAATTATGTTATTAAAAGTGAAATAATTTTGACTTATACAAAGGTCAAATAATTGAATTAACTCTAACCTTTTAACTAATTCTATATTACTATTGATCAAGAAACTATCTAATAGAGGAATACATTCTTGTGGGGGTATTCTGGAGAACATGTTGCAAATATCAAAACTAACAAGTTTTGAATGTGGTGGAAGATGTATGTTTTGCAGCTTATCTACTAATTCTAATGAATTTCTAACAGAGTATTTCGATTTGTAACCTATCGTGTTAATAATCTGGTTCAGTTTTTTGGATAAAATGTGATTAGGTGCATTGATGTATGATACAACTGGTCTTATTGGCATATTCTGTTTGTGGGTCTTCACTAATCCATACAGTTTAGGAATTTGTGGGTTTTTATTAATGATTTGTTGCTTTTCTAATTCTGAAAAGCAGATATTGCAGTTTTCTAAACCTTGTTTTATTTCTTTTTGGAATTTTGTGGTTGGGTTTTTGTTTAACGTTTCAAAATTTTTCTTTATTAATAAATTCATTAACTTTTTGTATGTAAATATCTTTAGAAAGAATTACCAAAGTGCTACCCTTATCTGCTTTAACAGAAATTAGATTGTTCTCTGTGATTTTCTGTTTTATAGATTGAAGAAGTGATATGTTAGATGTGTTGTACATTTTGTCCTGTTTCAAAGACATCTCTTTTAACAAATTCGAAATTTGGAATTTTGCATAGTTATTATGATCTTTCTTAAGTATAGTTTCGCATTCAACGGCCAAAATTTCTTTAATTTTGTTGGTAAATTTTGGAAAAGGACAAAATTTGAAACCTTTGTTAAGAAATTGTGTTTCTCTGTCATTGAATGTTATATTTGACAAGTTTATGAAACGAGGATAAAAGTTTGCAGTGTTCTGACAATTATGGTTATTTTGTAGTGTACGTTTTTGTTGTACAAGTCGATGAAGTTTATTTTTCTGTGTGGTGTATTTTTTGAATTTAATGTGACTGACGGTTTCTCTAATGTCAAAATCTAAGATGTCAAATTGGATATTGTGTTCTATACAGAACTTACTCATAAATTACACAATATCCAATTTGACATCTTAGATTTTGACATTAGAGAAACCGTCAGTCACATTAAATTCAAAAAATACACCACACAGAAAAATAAACTTCATCGACTTGTACAACAAAAACGTACACTACAAAATAACCATAATTGTCAGAACACTGCAAACTTTTATCCTCGTTTCATAAACTTGTCAAATATAACATTCAATGACAGAGAAACACAATTTCTTAACAAAGGTTTCAAATTTTGTCCTTTTCCAAAATTTACCAACAAAATTAAAGAAATTTTGGCCGTTGAATGCGAAACTATACTTAAGAAAGATCATAATAACTATGCAAAATTCCAAATTTCGAATTTGTTAAAAGAGATGTCTTTGAAACAGGACAAAATGTACAACACATCTAACATATCACTTCTTCAATCTATAAAACAGAAAATCACAGAGAACAATCTAATTTCTGTTAAAGCAGATAAGGGTAGCACTTTGGTAATTCTTTCTAAAGATATTTACATACAAAAAGTTAATGAATTTATTAATAAAGAAAATTTTGAAACGTTAAACAAAAACCCAACCACAAAATTCCAAAAAGAAATAAAACAAGGTTTAGAAAACTGCAATATCTGCTTTTCAGAATTAGAAAAGCAACAAATCATTAATAAAAACCCACAAATTCCTAAACTGTATGGATTAGTGAAGACCCACAAACAGAATATGCCAATAAGACCAGTTGTATCATACATCAATGCACCTAATCACATTTTATCCAAAAAACTGAACCAGATTATTAACACGATAGGTTACAAATCGAAATACTCTGTTAGAAATTCATTAGAATTAGTAGATAAGCTGCAAAACATACATCTTCCACCACATTCAAAACTTGTTAGTTTTGATATTTGCAACATGTTCTCCAGAATACCCCCACAAGAATGTATTCCTCTATTAGATAGTTTCTTGATCAATAGTAATATAGAATTAGTTAAAAGGTTAGAGTTAATTCAATTATTTGACCTTTGTATAAGTCAAAATTATTTCACTTTTAATAACATAATTTATTTACAAAAGGATGGTTTACCTATGGGTAATTCTCTAAGTCCTCTATTAGCTAACATATTTATGGACAAGTTTGAAGATCGAATATTTGAATTAAACCTCTCTAAACACATTATCTTCTGGTTTCGTTATGTTGATGACATTTTAGCTTGTTTTGACAGTTCTTTTGAGGTTATCAATGAATTTTTAATTCTTATAAACAATATCCATCCTAATATAAAATTTACACTAGAAACAGAACAAAACAGGGCTATAAACTTTCTAGACTTAAATATCAAGATTAACGCAGACAATCTTTTTGAATTTTCCATATACAGAAAACCAACACAAACAGACATAACAATACCAAATGAATCTTGTCACCACAATACACATAAAATAGCAGCATACAGATCATTAGTACACAGAGCTTTAACTATTCCACTAACAAAATCAGATTTTAGCAAAGAGATATCAACCATTAAACAACTAGCACATGCAAATCATTATAATCCGAACATGATTGACACTTTAATTAAACAAAAAGATTATAGGTTAGCTATCAAAAGAATATATCCCATTGACAATCAAACAGAAGACACAAATTACATATCTATACCATATTTTGGCAAAATATCAGAAAAAATTGCACATATACTAAGAAAAACCAACAATTATAAAATAACATTTAAAACCAACACTAACACTTTTTCATTTTTATTTAATGCTAAAGACAGAACACATGATATCATGAAATCGGGCATTTACCGTTTAAATTGTTCTTTTTGTAGTTCGGTATATATTGGACAAACACTTCGAAATTTTGACATAAGATATAAAGAACACGTACGTCATTACAAAAATAAACATCCTGAAAAATCGAATTACGCCAAACACCTTTTAGAACAAAATCACACAATGACTCCTCAAAATAATATTAAATTCCTACATTTTTGTAATAACAAACGCAAATTAGACATTTTAGAAGCCTTTGAGATATACAAACACAAACTCAGGGTACCTTTAATGAATGAACAACTTGAGCTCAGTAATTCTCCGTTACTGGAAGTATTAGATGTTTAATTATGATTTTTATTATTAATTTTTATTATTATTATTATTTTATCTAGTTACCTATTTTGTATCTACCTTAGCGACGTGTTTGTTTATAATTATATTACCTTTGATAATGACAGCATAGCTGTCGAAACAATATTGTCAGGTAGATTTTAATAAAACTGTGAAACTTTTAATAATCTTTATTTATTTCATAACAGTAATATATTGTTTATGAAAAAAGTTTTATAGTAATGACGTCATGTCAGTGATCGTAAGTTTCCGTTTTCAAAATGTATAAAAAAGCATATTAAAAGAAAAAAAATTATTAAATAGCAATCACGTTAGCAATGTTAAAAAAGAAAATAGAAGAATTTTACGTCAAGTTGTATCATGAGGAATACAGCTACACAGAACCAATAACAATTAAAATACAAAAAAATTCATTTCAATATTTCACGTCAAATGCAAGATACACATACGCGACTACAAAGTTTTGCTTTTTCGTGTACATCTACAATCCACATATATACCACCATTACAACATACAAAAGTTCTCATGTCAATATCTCACATCATACGAAGATACAGTGTGAACAAACAAACTTACCATTACCATCTTATATGGACAAGTTTTGCTTTAATTTTCTGGGTCGAAAGCGAAATACTTCAAATTTGAAAGTTAAGCTCACCAACTCCATTCTTAATTCTTTCTATTAATAGTTTATTTAAAAAAACGAATCAAGATTTTTTTTATTTTGGCATTTTTAATATTTCAACGATTCCTAGTTTTAAAGACAGATGGCGCAGGTTAACGTACACAAAAACAATAAATGCGGCGGGCGTATGTAAAACTACATTGATTTTAGTTGGCTATGACCACAACAAAGCCAGATATAACAAAGTACCGCCACGTTGACGTTTATGGGAATTTACTTTATTATTAAGTGAAATATTTAGTTTATTAAGGCAATAGTTAAATATTTAACAAGAAAACACAAAACCAGTTTTAATTTTCGAAATTGACAGCTGCACAGTGTTCTAGTATACCGACATACTGCAGAAAATAATCGTTAGATGCCGCCGGTTAACGTAAAAGCTAGTTCACCGAAAAAGTGAATGGACCAGCCATACAGAACCTTCTAGGGTCTTATTAATTGTAGTCAGCCATGTTTTTCTTCATGCGTTGAGGTACTTTGTTATACTGGATGACAATGGGATTGGGGCCACGTTATATATCTTTATATTTATGTGAAATTTGGTACAGGGATATTAGATTCAACTTCTGATGTCTCTGGAAATACTAATAACTTCTACTTTCCAAATGTGACGCCCTGTATATCTTATATTTTTTGTAATCTATAAATCAAATTATATCTGTTCAGGTTGCAATTTCAAAATTTTCAATTGCGGTTCAAATTTTCCTTTTTTCACAAATTTGTATGTATTTTATCAGATTTTATAACCTATCAAATATTTTAATATTTAGTTTTAGATGAAGATGAAGTTGCACATGATGCATATCATTAAATCTATTACCTAATGCCAGAATGGCCCAGTGCAGGTTCTATTTATTAAAAAAATGATCTTTTTTTAAAATAAACTATCATACAACTTCAATGCTCCATGGAGGGCTTGCCGTTGATCTAATTGAAGAAATAACTATTTTTATGGTTTATTAGAATGAATTAGGACATTTTTTACCCATCATGACCTTTCATGTTAAAAAAAATTCAAATAAATTTTTTTTTTAGAAAAAATGAAAATTTGGCAACATAGTCAGGCATAATTTGACTTGTAGACTCAAAAAAAAAGAGTAAAATATACAGGGTGTTGCATTGAAAAAATTAGAGTTATTGCTGTTTTCGTTATATGTCAGTAAATCATAAACTGTATTTAATATCCTTGTACAAAATTTCATATATGTAAATCGGTAATAAATAAAGAAAATGTAAACTTAGCCTTAGTCCCGTTGTCACCGTATGAACTGCAGAGGCGTAGCTAGCGCCTGTGCAGCCTGTGCGCGGCACAGGGGCGCCAGCTCCCTGACAGAGTAAGATATAATATAAATTAAATACTACTAGTGCAAACTCAAAATAAAATATACTAATAAAATATAGCTTATATTTTTTATCGATTTTTTTTCATATAAGGGGCGATATTGCACCGCCTTGCTCAGGGGCGCCACAAACCCCAGCTACGTCTCTGATGAACTGGCTATTAATAGTAATTAAAACAAGAGAAAATATGATTGTGACGACCGTACACCCAACAGGGTGTACTAACAATCCACTAGAGCCAGTGCTTCTCAAACTTATTTTTTAGCGGAACCGTTATACAATATTTTACATATCGTGGAACCTTTGTTATATCTACACATCGTAATCTTTAATACAACAACCTCCAATAGCAAACCCATAAAAGCCGGGGTCCCCCAAGGGAGCTTATTAGGACCAACATTATTTAATCTATACATCTATGACATCCCTGTCAATAACAACACAACACTAGCCATGTATGCGGATGACACGGCGCTTATAAGTCAGAGCTACAATCCTGAAACAGCCATCGAACACCTACAACAGTCCCTCAACTTTACGCTAGAATGGGAAGATAAAAATCAATCTACGTAAATCGCAAGCTAAAATATTTACTATTAAACGCTATGAGCCCTTGCCTACTCTCAAAATACACAACAATGAGATCCAATGGATCCCTAAGGATTCAGCAGTCAAGTATTTGGGTGTATATATGGACTCTCGACTAACATGGGGATATCACATTAACCATAAACTATACGAATGCTACACCAGACTGGGAATGATTTACCCACTCATGAAACGCAGCTCGCATCTTCTAACGGAGTGCTCTGTTCTTCTCTATAAAGCAATTCTCCGACCAATACTCACCTACTCCTGCCCAGCATGGAGTAATACGTCGAAGACTAATATCAATAAACTACAAACTATGCAGAATAAAGTGCTTCGAATCGCAACAAAGTGCCCGTGGTTTGTGTGTAACACCCAAATTCATCATGAACTCGATGTCCCACCCATATCTGAATTTATCACTAAACTTACGCGGAATTTCTTTCAAAACTTAGTATTATGTGAAAGTGCTACTAAACTAGAACTGGGACAAAAAGACATCTACAAACGTCTCAAAAGAAAACTGCCACAAGACTTAGTCTAAGATTTAAATGTATAGCCTTAAGATTCTAATATAGACTCGTAGTTTGACACTTCACACTCTCATCATTAGCTTATAAGATATAATGTAGTCAGATCTATTATTTATAACCAAGCAGTGTATTGCATATTGTATTGCAGATCCAGCTATAATAAATAAACAAAAAAAAAACCTCTCTGACAGCTTAACCTCTTTTCTCCCTCTCTGACTTACCCCTCCCTTTCGGCTTATTCAACCCCTCCCGACTTACTCTGCCTATTTTCACCATGAAATTCTGCATTGAATTCATATGCTTAATATACCAACTTTCTAAACTGTATCCGTCATTTTCTCCATAATCCTTAATCCTTAAGAGATAGGGCATTAGTTTTTCAGACATTCCTATTCTACTTTTTCATTAAATATCCGAATCTGAAATGACAGAATAGACAAACAGACGTATCGAATTTCATGAAAATACTATGATACTCGGCTGAGAATTGTTTGCGATATGATTTGTAAGCAAGCGATTGGTGACGTAATAAGCAAGTAGAGGGAGGATGTTTAGTTCCGAGACGTGACGAAGCGAGTGCTCTTAGGGAACAATCGGTTTCGAGAGTATAGCGTATATAACATAACACAAATTATTATAATTTACAATAGTAACTAAATATTTTCTTACAGTCAACAATTTATTAAATATTAGAAGTAAAAGACCAGCACTCTATTTTAAACTGACCAAAGCCATTTAGTATGTGTAATGTAAAAACAACATTACTCGAGCCCATTCATTGGTTTTGGTTTGTCTCATTGTTAGTATCAATAATTGTTTTTATATCATGGATTGACAACATTAATAAGTCGTTGACTGCTTAAGAAACGAGATCAGATTTACTCCGAAACATGTAGTTTAATGATAAAAAATTAATGGATTTTAATGTTTTATTGGCCCTTTCTCGATACTCCTTTTATTAAGAAAATTCTGGCCGATACCACTAATAACAATAACAATCTTTCCTATTTTGAATTAATTTTTGCTTACCATCTTCAGATTTATATATTTTTTTAAATATTAGACCCACTGAAATACAAATCTACCACTGCTGGAAATAGCTACAGCACATATCGACGTCTTAAACTAATAGACGCTAGTGATAGTGATGGAAGTAGTTTATCTATAAGCGTAATTCCAAAAGTTAACACGCTGGAATCTCAGATGGCGCTCCAAGTTGGATAACTTTTCTCGAGCATTTCGATAACATGAAATAAATAAAGATTATTAAAAGTTTCACAGTTTTATTAAAATATACCTGACAATATTGTTTCGACAGCTATGCTGTCATTATCAAAGGTAATATAATTATAAACAAACACGTCGCTAAGGTAGATACAAAATAGGTAACTAGATAAAATAATAATAATAATAATAAAAATTAATAATAAAAATTATAATTAAACATCTAATACTTCCAGTAACGGAGAATTACTGAGCTCAAGTTGTTCATTCATTAAAGGTACCCTGAGTTTGTGTTTGTATATCTCAAAGGCTTCTAAAATGTCTAATTTGCGTTTGTTATTACAAAAATGTAGGAATTTAATATTATTTTGAGGAGTCATTGTGTGATTTTGTTCTAAAAGGTGTTTGGCGTAATTCGATTTTTCAGGATGTTTATTTTTGTAATGACGTACGTGTTCTTTATATCTTATGTCAAAATTTCGAAGTGTTTGTCCAATATATACCGAACTACAAAATGAACAATTTAAACGGTAAATGCCCGATTTCATGATATCATGTGTTCTGTCTTTAGCATTAAATAAAAATGAAAAAGTGTTAGTGTTGGTTTTAAATGTTATTTTATAATTGTTGGTTTTTCTTAGTATATGTGCAATTTTTTCTGATATTTTGCCAAAATATGGTATAGATATGTAATTTGTGTCTTCTGTTTGATTGTCAATGGGATATATTCTTTTTGTTATATTTAAAACCAACACTAACACTTTTTCATTTTTATTTAATGCTAAAGACAGAACACATGATATCATGAAATCGGGCATTTACCGTTTAAATTGTTCTTTTTGTAGTTCGGTATATATTGGACAAACACTTCGAAATTTTGACATAAGATATAAAGAACACGTACGTCATTACAAAAATAAACATCCTGAAAAATCGAATTACGCCAAACACCTTTTAGAACAAAATCACACAATGACTCCTCAAAATAATATTAAATTCCTACATTTTTGTAATAACAAACGCAAATTAGACATTTTAGAAGCCTTTGAGATATACAAACACAAACTCAGGGTACCTTTAATGAATGAACAACTTGAGCTCAGTAATTCTCCGTTACTGGAAGTATTAGATGTTTAATTATAATTTTTATTATTAATTTTTATTATTATTATTATTATTTTATCTAGTTACCTATTTTGTATCTACCTTAGCGACGTGTTTGTTTATAATTATATTACCTTTGATAATGACAGCATAGCTGTCGAAACAATATTGTCAGGTATATTTTAATAAAACTGTGAAACTTTTAATAATCTTTATTTATTTCATGATTATGGAGTTCCACAAAATAAGGCTAGAAACAATAAACAAGATTTCGAAAACAATTTTTAATTTTTGCATTTAAAATATAAAATTTGACAATATATAAAAATTAAGTAGTGTTGACTACTTAACACAACGAAAGCTTCAATATAAAAATCTAATCACGTAAATCGGTCCAGTAGAGCTCTCAAACAAACTGGAACAAAGCGCTGTGTTTTATATACAAATACAAAAATACAAATTGTACAAAATAGAATAAAATATAGAAAAACTTTATAAAGTATGTTAAACGCAAATGATTCATGAAGAGAATGTAGTTTTATTTTAGACTTCAATAATCTCTGAAAACTTGGTTTAATATTTGATAGTTAAATTCGAATATTATTTGGAGTAGCAATATTTACTTATTGCAATATTTCGTTTTTATATTTACGTATTTCGAAAATCCAAATTCACATATGTGGTAGCAAAAGCAACAACAAATAAAATAGTAATCAGATCGTTATTGTAGGAGAGTATAAAGCTTTGCCACTTTGCCAGTAGCATCCTTTCGTTATGTTACGGGTCTTATAATTTTAGATTTCAACCAGATTTAATATAAAAATTTATTTCATAAAACTACGTTTCAAGAAACTATTGTAAATTAATTATCTTCCTAATACCAAGCAGGACTTTTGGGCACCGCCGTTTGGGCGCCACCGTTTGACCGCCGCCTTTTGTCCGCCCGAACTTTTGGGCGCCCGCTGATTGGGCTCCCGCTGTTTGGGCGCTGGAGATTTCTGTTATTTATCGTAAATATGATTTTTTGCAAGAACTTGTAATTATTTTCGGAAAAAAAGACAAATTAAAACATTTCGTATTTAGAATAATTTAGAATAATTTTTGTCAAGAGTAAATTTTTCTGTAAAATCAGTAATAAAAATGTTTTCCATAGGCATTCCGCAACAACACACACCAATAAAATTATTTTTTTAAATATATGTATCTATCCAACCTAACGCTAAGATAAAAAAGAAAATTTCTCCATTTAAAATCTTAAAACCATTCCAGAAAATTAAAACAAATATCATCATAGAAATTATTTATTGATTAACGGCCCCTGATCGCTAACAAGTAAAATCAGGTTACAGTTACTTAAATAGTATACAAATAGTCACATAATAAAAAGTAGAACTACAATATAATTCACCACCAGTTTTTGTTTGTCATTCACATTATTTCACTTTTACTCTTAATCCATTGCAAAGTTGTGAGAAATTCCTCTTAAATATTCAATAACTGTTCTGTTCCCAAATTCTTGAACAATATTTCGGATTCTTTCATCAGCCGCTTGGTATTTTCTCCTTTTCTGGGGGGGGGGGGGAGCGTCACTACGTAAGAATTTTTCGTAAAACGCATCTCGTCCTTTTTGAATTGTTCGTAAACCATCTATGAATTTCCATATAAACGGATGATCCACATCTAATTGGGACTGTAAGCTACGATGTGCAGCCTCCGCAAAGTTATTTGTACGATCTTGGTTGTTTTGTACCCTTTCGTACATGTTCCAAATATTAGACGAAAAAAGTGCTCTTCGTCGTGTGCCGTTCATATTTCGCTTGCCGTAATTGTCTTCAAACCAATTTAAAATTGGTAGCAATTGATGTGGTAGATGCATGGCCAGTTCTTCAATTGCGTCGTCGAGTTGCTGAACAGGAACGAAAGCTAACGCAGTTATTGTACGTGCGCTTAACGCAAATTCAGGGTTGCTATTGTATTGTATCATCAATCCATTTTCCTGCAGTTGTTTTTTAAAATTTTTTACAAGATGAAACAGACAACCATGTAATTTCAAGTGGGCCGTTGGAAAAGCATTAGTAGCTGATCCGATAACAGCCATTTCGAAATCCAGCGAAATTGTTTCGGGTTGAAACTGCGGCCACATTTCCTTGATAAGTGAAAATAGTCTATCATAGGTTTGTCGTGTTCTGTTGGGTAAAAGAGCGTATAACACTGGAAAAACGAAGCCATTCCTACTGTCCAGTATTATGTAAACTTGATAAAATAGTGGAGGAGCTTGTCGAAATGTTCCATCCATGAAAATTGCTTTCATATGTTGACTCCACCGTGTATTATCTTCTCGAGAAAATATTAGTATTCTTTGTGTGTCGGGACGCTCTGATCCAGTATCCTTCATGAGGAATGCTTCAGTTTGTCCAGGTGCGAATTCGTAAATTCTGTAGGCTTCTGGAATAATTAAGGTGTTTAAATCCAATGGAGTTGGTGGCGCACCAGCAACAAGATTTCGCGTTCGCTGACACAGTTTTCTAATAGCATCTTTATTAGGCATTTTCCATTGAACGGCTGCTCCGGTATCTGCTATAGCACGATTTAGTATCTGGGCTGGCGTATCCATCGTTTCCTCGGCCCGTGTTTATATCGAAACTTTTATTTTAGCAACACATACCCCTGCTGCGTCACTATCATGGTTGTGGATTCCAACATCACACAAATATTCATCGTTCGCAGTTGTATGTAGACGACCACGGCACTTGTCCGCTTTTCTCTCACACCTCCAAAAATTCTTCGCTCCATCTTTGCTGGTTTTATCGAACACGTACAGGTAACCATTAGAGCAGAGCTTCTTTTGGTTGCGGTTGGTTTTTGTAATTTCTATAACTTTTGACACCACTAACGAACAACTAAACTGACTATTCTCAAATAACAACTGGAAACAACTGAAGAAATATTGTTCGGGGGTGAGTTTAAATATATCCAGAGGCACCGAAGTAGTCACCTCTAATTGCAAAGTTAAATACATTGTATAGTATGTCAAAAGATATTGCGTACCAGCTTAAAGACTTTGTAATAATAGTTGTCCCTAACAATGGAAAATGATTAAAGCAAAACAAGTAAATGAAAGAATTCCTTTAAATTTGTTTGATGACAAACGATGATGCTCTTAGTTCTAGCATTCTTTATGCAGCTGGTTATCACGTGTATGACTAATTTTTTCATTCCATGGGTTGAGGTAACACCCCCTGCATTTAAGTAAATATATTTTTTTAATATTCTGCTACTTTGTTTACGATCGGTATTTGCCATCCATTGTTAGGGACAACTATTATTGCAAAGTCTTTAAGCTGGTATTTACGGAATATCTTTTGACATACTATACTTTATTCCTACAATCAGAAAGTCTTAAGGGTAATTAACATTAGGGAGATTAGAAGGAATTAGGTTTCAAAGTATTTAAAAATATTAGTTTTCATAAAATATGTTTACTACCGGACGTCAATAAGTTGGGCGCCCAAACGACCGATGCCCAAATATCTGGCGCCCAAATGGCCGCGCCCAAATAGCGGCGACCAAACGGCGGCGCCCAAATATCGCGTACCGTTCCTAATAATATGGTAACTCGTCCCGCGAAACCCCAAAATATTTTCACGGAACTCCAAGGTTCCACGGAACACACTTTGGGTACCACTGCTGACTAGACTAAACATACAAATCTTTGAACTTAAAAATCTCATTTTTTTCAAATGGGACATTCTGTACATTGATGCTTTATATAATTCAGCTTTTGAGTATCTGTATACGAGGATCACGCTATATATTTTGAGATACAAGAAAACTACAAGTCTTTTTAGGAAAATGATTTTATTTATGTTCAAAGTAATCACCACCTACATGAATACACTTTTGTAACCGAAGCTTCCACAACTTAAACGCTTGAAGCCAGTCATCTTTTGGAATGCTCTCAAAAAATTGATGAATTGCTTCATATGTTATATCTTATCCTCCGTCGTGAAACGTCGACCACGTAAATGTTGCTTTAGGTTAAAGAACAGCCAGAAATCACACATGGCCAAATCAGGCGAATAGGGTGGATGTTCAATGACTGTTACATTATTCTCAAGTAAAAATTCAACTGTCTGCTGTGCAGTGTGTGACGATGCATTGTCGTGATGCAACATTAACCCGCGAATATTGATTGGCTCAAGCACTGCAGGTAAACATTTTGTGGTGTAACCAGTTTGCTGTAACTGTACGTTGATCTTCAAGCTTAATTGTTTTACTAATCCTGTACTACGAAAGAAAACTGCGTACATAACTTTCTTGACAGACCTTTGCTTTTTCGCCATTGGTGGTGTTGGTGCATCTTCGTGAATCCACACACGGCTCTCCTGGCGGGTAGGAATATCATAAAATGGTATGTATGTTTCATCACCTGTTACTATTTTAGAAAGAATACGACGCCCACCATTATTTAACATTTCTAACGTTTCCCGCGCGATTCTTACTCGCTCTGGCTTTTGGGAATCGTTAAGCGTATCTGGCACCCAACGAGTAACAATTTTTTTCATATGAAGATGATTATGTAAAATGAGATTTACTGTTACGGATCCAACACCAAGAGTTGCCTCAATCGCTTGATAGGTGCATCTTGGATCTTCTTCGATCATACGTTTCACTCTCTCAATGTTTCCACCAGCAACTGACGAACAGGGCCTACCAGCAACTGACGAACAGGGCCTACCAGCACGTGCCTCATCACCAAGCGATATCCGTCCTCTTTTAAATTCGCTATACAGGTGAAACATAGTTGCGCGTGAAGGACTTTCATCACCAAATGTGCGTTGCAACCGTTCAAGACTTTGTTGTTCACTTAAACCGACCTTGAAATCGTAGTAAATCATAGCGCGCACATGTTCTTTTGACAAATCCATGTTTCGATACGACAAATTGTATGTACCACGTACGGGGGACTCAACTGAGGAGACGAAACGAGTCAAATAAAGCGTCCCCGACCTTGAACGTTAATTCAAGTTTGAACGTTACTTCTAGATGGCGCTACGATTCTGGACAACGCTGACAGTGTTGACAGATTATGCGATTTATCGCAAATTTTATCGCAAATCTGGCTAATTTTTATGAAACATTGCGACCCATATGGCACTCCAGCGAACTGTCAACAATGGCCAGCGTGGTCTGAGCGTTGTCAAGGACCGAAGCGCCCTCTAACGAAAATTTTTTAAAATACAGGCCATTGGGTACGCAAATGTTTGGAACGCCCATTGCCGATTCGTCTCCTCAGTTGAGTCCCCCGTAGTACCACGTTTACTCTGTGACAGCAGCGACTCAACTGTTGTCAGAGCTTACTAATGAAGGATGGTGGTATGTAACAATGCCGTGTTGCCACCTCTAACTCCTCTAGTTTCATGGCATCTCACAATATACAGCGTGGCCCTCGTATTCATATAAGTAATTTCTATTTTAAAAAATTAACAGTTTCTAGATTATCTGTTTCTAGTGTCTCGCTATTTTATTGTTATTTATAATTTATTTTTTTTATTATTAGACGATTTTTTAGGATGTAAGGCGTAGATGAATCGGAGTTATGTTATTGAGACATTTATGATTAGATTGATAAATTAATTTTAGAAAAATAGCAAGACACTATAAAAACTTTGATTTTACAGCTTTGAAACTGTTCAAAGGCAAACTATGGGTGGGTTACATTTTAGATGGGTGACATTTGACCTTAGATAATGATGAGTTCCCCGAGGTGTGGGCATTAAATAAAAAAATAAAGTCTAAAATCGTAGAAATATACAGGATGTTCCATCTAAAATAAAAAATCTGATACTAGCCGTAGAGAAACAACTCGTTCCGTATATACAAAAAGATTATAGAATTAAGATTTTTTTTATACCGATAAACTTTGGTATGGAGCTTTGTTTTGTAAACCTTACAGTTTCCAAGATACGGTAGAGGACCATCTTACGTGAGTCACGTAACCTGGAGATAACTTAAATGGCCACAGTCTCATCATTTGCTGCATATAACTTACTCGATGAGATATTTACCACTATATGACAGGATATGATAACCTTTGACCTCGAATAATACTCGAAAGAACAGCCCTACATTTTTGGTGCATTTTTTGGTCTTTTGCTTTTGCCTTTTTGGTCGTAGTTCTACAACACACTAAAAAAATCAGAAATTGTAAAGATTTTAAGAAAAAAGTTATTTTTATCAAATTTAAAGCAGTTAAACTAATTTTGGCGGTGTCTCTATCTATAATGTGAGAATGGTATTGTAGTCTTCTTCGTTTTCTTCTTCTCCAGGCATTGAACTTGGTAGACGTAGTAAATTTTTAAAGTCAAATTAAAAATTTTACAGTAATTAACACGAGATAAAAATTTAATGTGAATATGAAACCTGAAAAGGGTTAGACGTATATAATATTCTGAAGTGCGTAAAAAATTTTATTTATTCCAGAATACCTGACAGTTTACCTCGCTTTTACCCTTCGTGATTAATCACACATGACAGCTTAGTTTTATAAAAGCAACTAGTTGCTTAGTTACACCATTATACTAGCACATAACAAAGACTGCAATTTTTAACGCTTATAAAAGCACATTTGTCGGAATAATAAACGAAATGGAAGAAGAATTGTTAAACAAAGACGGGCGCGTTATCTGAATACAATTTTAATTAATCAAAAGAGAAAAATACACTCTTTGATTACTATCCAAACCGACATAATTTTCTGCTAATTATTTGTATACCTTTTCTTAGAAACGTTTTAATAGTTCTTAATTAAGATATTGTCTGTCTCCAGCACATCTTCCCATCTTGAGTGTTTTGGAGAACTTTACATTTAGCGAAAAATTCCAAAAAAGGTCTTGAATGGAGGTGAAGGAACAATTAGGTGACTTTTTATAGAGGGGTAGAGTCACTACATCTAATCAGTCAAGCCACTTTGGCGAACCAGAGTATCACAAACGACGCCACATTGGGGCGAAGAAGGCGTGAAATTTATTGTTGATGACGAAATTAAAATTGCATTTTATATATTTGACTTATTACAGGTTTTGGCTTTTGTCAGACAAGAATTATGAAGAAAAACTTTATAAACTAAACGTGAATTTAATTAAATTCAGTACAGACAACAATAATGAACAATGACAAGATGACGTCGTTTGCGGTACTACTCTAATTCACCAGCATGTTCTGGCTGCTTAAATGTAGTGACTCTATAAAAGGGGTTATCAATACACCACACTGCTACTATCTTCAAGTAAATCAAGACCATCCCATTCAAGAAATGTTTGCACCAAGAAGCCTTCGTTGGGACACACTGTATAATTGTAAGTATACTAGATATAAAATCTGTACCTTCATGATGTGGGAATCTTTAAATACCATTTGAAACTCAAGGTTCCCACTTTATTCAAAGGTGATGGACTTTGTTGACAATTACGTAAACATCTCCGATTAATTGCCGAAGTTAAAAGCTTTTCAAGTAGCTAATCACTAGCGCAAGAATAAATTCTTACCAATTATGGAAAATCTCTCGCTAATTGGGTTCCAGGTTTCTATTAAAACCCGGGGGTGACTGGGATAATTTAAAAGGTCATTATAAAGGTCATTCAAGAGTAATCAGACAGATGTGGGAGGTCCGTAGCTGTATCGGGTACTTTGTATTAGAACTTGTCTTTTAAATCAGTGCCTGTTACATATAAGGAGTGTTGCTGTGTGAACTTGCGTGCGTGTGTGGATTTGTCTTTTTCAAGATTTAGTAATAAAAGAAGATGCTCATAATTCATGCGCGGGTTTAGCTAACTACAGATAAAGGGAAAAAAAACTTTAGCCATTGTGTTTTATTGTGAACATAAATTTATATACACATGTACCTTACAAATGACTAAAGCACTTAATTATCGTTATGTTTTTTTCTTGTATCACGTATAATAAAATTAAATTAAATAATCGCCGTACAATGACATCATTTTGTTATTCGGACAGGTCTAAAATATATTGCTACGCAAAATCATTTATTTTGTAATGGATACAAATAATTCCTTTGAAGATGTTTTGACAAAAGAACTTGCAATACATTAAACTACAACACTTGAAGTAGTACTATGGTAATAAGAAATGTAGTTGGAAAGATGAAGCCCTGTGGAGAAAAAAACACCTGAATAGTAATATCCCAGGCATAAGGCACCCTTATGCCAAAGGGTACTTCCAATTACACCAACTAAAAATAACCAATACACAATTGATTATTCTATTTATATATATTAATGGTTGATGATTGTTATTACTTCTGAAAATGTCAAGACATCTAGTACCGCGTAGGATAAAAAATATCCCAGCCGATGCTCAAACTTAAATTGGAATATTAAAAGCAACGACAGCATTTAAGGCGTCAACATCTAGATTAAAAGATTCAGTTTATAAATAAATGCAAATTTTAATTAATTTGCAATTTATGCAAGATACTTATTTCATCCTACTATAACGGTAAGTGTCTTCCTAATTCAGATGAGCGCTGCTGGGAATAAAGTGTGCTTTTTGGTGTTAGCTGTATGTAAGGATTTATGACTTTATAGGTTTAATTACTCCAGTTTGGAATATCTTAGTAATTATGTAGTTCTTTCTACTAGTTATTGGGACTATGTAGTTCCATTACTTCTAAGTAGCTTTTAAAATATGTGGAACGGTATTGTTACTTAGTATAATTACTTTAAAGTTGTTGCAACTTCAAAGTGGTATTAGAAGTATGATTGTAGCGGTAACATGTCTAAAGCAACTTACAGTAGTATTGTAAGCAAAACTTACGTTTTTGTTACCCAGGAGAATCACTTGAAAGTAATTTTTACTAGTTGTTTTGCATCAGAATTACTACAAAGTTCCAGTTACTATTAAAAAATTACAATGAAGTGAATGTAACTTCTATGCTAAGCTTTCTTTTAGTTGTCACAACCTGAAAATATGCCATATCTAATTATTATGTAGCAGTGTAAAAAATAAAATGTTCATGGTCAAATGTGAGGTTAAACTTAAACGTTTGTAAAGTTCTAATGGGAACTTTGCAGTGCACAGTGAGCACATTAGGAACTAGAAAGTGGCTACGGAAACGTTGACGTCGTTTTATAGTAACAGTCACTTGAAAGTTCCAGAATTTTTAACTTATTTTATACTTCGTAGTAACACCAACCTTGAAGTAGAATTTGTTTAGTTCCCGTTACTAATAATTAACTGACAAACTTTAGATTCGCATTTCACAGTGAATACTACTTTAAGGTGATTTTTTGAATACTACTCCATATTTATTTGTAAAATGTTGGAGGCTATTATAATTATTAAAAGCTGTTTTACTATAACCTTCAACAAAAATAACAAATTGTGCCTTAGGAATAATGTAAAAATGGTTTCTATAGTGTGTATCAATTTATTTTTGTCATATTTTATTAAAAACATTTTTTATTTAAAGAAGTTGTTATTTTTCGATCTATCATCATCACATTTAACAGAAATGTTGCAGTGGTTTATAGTTTTGGTATACAGAATGAGAAAATAATCAAACATTTCATCTCATTATGTACTATTATGTACTTATTACAAATAAACTGACTATTTTTTAAGTTTCAAGAGAAAAAGAGAGCGCGACGACGCGACGCGCTGTATCAAAGAGAAAAGAAGTTCCACGAAAGTAGCAATTACTATGCTGCCACGTTCTCGCTACCCAGCCTCAACACAACTAGACAAGTTCCAGAGATGTCACTGCAACATATCTGCTACCCACAAATTGTTTCACATTTTGGTACCAGGCACCTTAATAAAACCGTAGCAATTACGTGCTTCTGACTAGTAGCATAAACTTTATAGTTGCACTCGTTGTTACTGGTACGTAGCGATGACTAAAAATGCTGCTTAGGATGTTTTCATCTAAAAAGAATGCAGAGGAAATGGTTATTTTATTAAATTATTTAGTGTGCTTCAAAAAAATTTGTTTAGGAAATGTATTTCTCAACATAGCTGCCTTTATTACATATACTTATAATAATATCAAAGAAAAATTTCAAGTTATTTGGATATTACTTAGGGGTCGCTATAAATGACAAGTTTTTGGGTATAGTTTAGTGTTAACAAAACGCGAAATTCCGAAAACAATTACATTTCCTTTTCTATATTTATCAGAGACACGTAGTGCAATTAAAATCAGCATTATTACTGTAAAGCACTTGTGGGAGGCATCAGAGTAGATTTGTTAGGTTTTGGCTTTAATTTGTGCTTTCTGTGTTTATGTACGAGACGGAGGAGGTATTGCTTTTGGCCTTCGTTATCAGTGAGGCTTGAGTTAAATATTTGGATTAGAGCTACATCTGTTTCTGCACACCTGTCATTAACCACCTTCATCTTGTGCACCTTTTCAGCCATTTGAATATAAATTGGATCACTTGACCAGTCTGATCATTCTTTCTTCAAGAATGATGCAGCCTTTGCCTTTCTATCTATTAGAAGATCAAATAGTTCCCCAGTACGTTAAGTCGCAAATGTATGTATTTGTAACTTGGGTTTACGCACTTTGTAGCAACACCAGTAATACCCCTGTTCAGATATGCATTACGCTCATCAAGAAGTTGTATATCATTCAACACAGCCGTCTCAAGTTCTCTCATGCAGTAAGCCCAAATTGATCCTGGAATTTTGATTAAGCAAGTGGCTTTTGGTGGCCTCGGTTGGCCATGCCCATGTTGCCTTGGCTATTTGTTGTTATTAATAGTGTGCATATAATAACTGTCAAGTTATGTTTTATAGAATTTTGTATTTCTAATATTTTCACTACACCTTTGTAATCTTTGAATAAACATTGGTTTCGAAGATACTCTGCTTCGTGTTTTATTCAACAGAATATCGTTGGTAATGACCTTCTGTTTATTAACTTGAGAATTAGTTGTAGAAGGAGGCTTGCACTCATTCTCGTGGTCAGAGTCAATTGAGTCATTACTGTTACCAGTCACAGGTGTAGCTGATGTTGAGGGGACACTCTTAGAGGTCTCTTCTATGTCTATTTAAGAACCCTGACGCAGAAAGAACTCAGTGCACCTTTGCTTGACACGTCAAATAAGTCAACTAGGTCCCTCTTAAATATTTTTTTCATACAGCAGCTCTTTAGATTAGTCTTTCTGTTCTTCTTTAGGAACATATACTCTTCGTACAACTTCTAGTAGCTTTCTGTCAATGGCATCAATTCCGTTGTTCCATATTTCCAAGACATCTTCAGCAGTTGTCTTGATACCCTTTTTTAAACTTCTGCTGAATGTGATAAAAAAGAAGTCTGCGCAGCGTATCTAGCTTAGAGGAAAGTCTATTGGCTGGAAGTACTTCTGTAGCCATTCCCAAAAGCCATATATACAATGTTTACCCGAAACAAAAATGTTATTGTACCACTCTGGCGGACTGGTGGAATAGTTTGGTAGAAAACATAACTTAAATATACAGTCGCAACAGATATAAGAATCTGTTAAATCATAGTGACCCCTAAAACATAAGTCAATTGACTCAATTTTTGGTAAGGATGGTCAAACAAAGCCAATTGGCACTTAGCAATGGGATTTGGCCCGCAGCACCCCTTTTTACATTCCTTCAGAAAATAATGTCAAATAAATGTAAACTAAGCATAAAGGAGCGAAGAAGATAAATACTCTAAACGTAGATTAAAAACAAGCCTCTATAATTGAGGAGGTTTATTCCAAAAGTCGCTTTGTTCAGTATAAGCACATTTTGAAAAACAGCAAAATAAAACTAGTTTATTTCTTGAGTTTTGGCTTTAATCTCTTATTTTTGTTTAGGATCGCAGATAATGGTCACTTTGTAGTATACTCCCTGATTAATAAAAATCTAACAAACAATGAATCGGAGAAAAGAGCGTTTTGATTTTGCAGTAGGCGGTTTTCCTGTAACATCATGTAGATGGCAATATATGACATAACGTAATACCTTAATTCTTAAAAGAACAATTTAAAATACAGTTTCAAAAACTTATTTTCAAGAACACAATTTTTCATTTATGTAACACTTCCTCTGCTTCTTCAGCTTCTCTGCAGAAGCAGTTCTCTTCTGTGCTTCCATTTCGGAAAAATCTTTCTGCATTTCGACAATATCTTTTAAAAATTCCAAACCTCGTCTCACCTCCAGTCTCCTCCACATTAACAAATTTTTAGTATTTTTAGTCTTAGTATTTATTTGAATTTAAAGGAACGTCCTGTTTAACTTCAGAGACGACTGTAGCACGAATGATACGTTTTCCTCTACATTATTGTATTCTTTTCTTTAGTATCTTTAGATACTATTTTTGGATGGTATCCTCTTATGCCTGTCCATCTTGACAACAAATCTTTTTGCCAATGAAAATCTGGAGTGCCAGCAACTGACGGTCTTGTTTTGAAAAGTTCTTTCAATCTGTAACATTGCATTCTTAATTATACTGTTTCAAGTTAATGTATTTCTCTGGATCAGTGATTAGACGAAGTTTCTTTAATTTCTCAAACCTCTCAAACCAAACACACTGTTGTCCCTGTAACTGGAGAAACCAACTCAACTCTGGTTATGTTGGGAAGCATACGATTATACAAAAAGAACATGCATATGCCAATCATTGTGGAGTTTCTATTTCGCCCTCCACATCCATCAGCTGAAAGCTTTATTGTGGTATATCCAGTCAAATCATTGATACTCGTACAAAACGTGCACCATCCGAAATGCAATTTCGTTAGATTTTGCGATATTGATGTTCCATTCATGTATATATGGATATATTATCGTTGCTAATCTTGTTCGAGATGAGCCCTTTACTACTGTGAAATTGTAAGTATAGCAATGATCATAATATGACATGCATGATTTTAATCGACTCTTTGTGTAATTTATGACTTTGTTAAAATGTTGGAAAACATTGTTACATCAGAACTTGATGATGTTTTATTTGAGTAGAAATTATTTATTCATACAAGATATTTATTTAATTCAGATACAAGTTGATACTTACCATAAAATAAACAATTTGTCAATTTTCTTTATCATTTTTGAGTTGAGGTTTGAGTACAATTTGGTTTCACTCATACATTCTTTTGAATGTTTTGGTTTCTTTGACGATTTTAAATTGTGTAACAATTAATATTGGTAAGTTCTGTTAACAATCATTGCCAGAGAGAATAGTTGAAAAAATTCTGCCTTCCATATTGCAAATAAGTTGATTTGTAATGTATACATACCCTTTTTATACAGTATACCCCTTTTATTATCATTAACTGGTATAATTTGTAAATTGCATCCAAGATCGAAGATAGTGGAAATTCTATCATTGTTTAAAGGAGCTCCGGAGCACAATTTTGGCAAGTGCTTCCAAGCATAACAAAATTGGATCTACAAAAACTGCAGAGATTACCCTCGGCAAGAAACCGTGTGCAGCTTCAACCCGAATCTACATCAAGGAGGTATTTGGTGTATAAAAGAAAATAAAGTTGATTGTGTGAAGCTTTCGTAATAAAATAAAATTTTATACTGTAAAGCGTTCTTGAAACCACAGAACTACGAAGTAAAGTTGTCTTTTTATTATTGAAGTTCATAACTGAAATAAAAGTGAGGTTAATTAAATTAAATTTTACAAAATATCAAAGAAAAACTATTTTTACTCACCTTAACAAATTTGAGGTTACGTCACTTACAGATTCCTGTAATACCTCACCGTAGATACTTTAACTGCCAACTTAAATTTGAAGGTAGCAACTTGAATTTAAAATAAATGAATTTTAACCAAAAAGAACCCTTATGTATAAGATCGGGTTTTAATTTATGCCTTATTGATACATCAAAAGTGGAAAATTTAGAAAGCAATAATTTTTCTATCATCGTTTATTGAGTTGAATTACAACTCAAGTCAACTAAACCCTGTGATATTCAATAAAGAAATAAATATAATTTTAAACAACCAATAATTATTTTATCAAGTCTTAAATGTGTGGGAGTTTTGTTGTCAATTTAAATATTAATATTACTATCAAAGTGGGTTAAGTGATTTATTTGGCCTATAACAGTGCAGTATATAATTGCCTATTATAGTACGCTACCTGATCCGGTATCTTATGATTGACTAGATTTTTTGGCAATCATACGAAAACGTTATCATGCTTTCAATTTGTTAAAGAAAGCGTCTGCTTTTAGCTTGTGCTTCTTCTATTCTATTATATAGTTACTCTATTTTATGTTTATTATTTTATTATTTATTATGTTATGGTGTTTTTTACCTTTAATTATTATTGTTACCTCCACACAACGATAACAGACATTCGCTACCGGAATTCTAAATTCAATGTTATATTGAGAAGTAAAATAAGAAACAAAATTTTAATTTAGGTAAGACTTTACTTTAGCGTATAGCCGATAGGGGCACTGTTATAGTTGGGCTCATCTCTCAAAGCTGAGCAGAGAAGTCTATGGAGTCAACACCTGCAGGCCATGCATTTATGAAATACCAACTTTTCAAATTTACAAACATGTAAAGTATATGGAGAATGATCAATTCAGATTATAACGGAATAAAATAAAATCAACTGAATCTAACCTACCCTAACGTAACATAACATAACCTAACCTAGCCTTGCCTAACCTAATTTAATCTAACCTAACCTAGTGATGTGAACACAATAGAATTAGGTACGAAACTAAAGGAAATCTAGTGGAAAGCAATATCTCTGTTGGAAAAACAGAGAGTGCTAATTACAATTTTTTAATATCGTGTGACAGTTCTAAATAAATGTTGCAAATGCAAGATTTATCCCATTTATTATTAATTTAATGTACAATATTTAAGTACCCCAAGAAAAATAGAACTCTCTAGTGACGAAAACCCCTTTATCACTGTTATCCATCTTAATCCTTCGTATGTGCACGCTCCTCACTTGCTCCACTGGTTATAATTACCATTTTACTTGTATTGTAAGAAGTTTAAATAAATGTTAATGAAAACTAAACACAACTGGTCCTTCTAAAATACTACAGCCCCTTAATAAACAATCTCCATAGACTTTACATGAATCCATATACTTAACATGTGTCTGTCATGGACCCCATAGACTTAACATGTTCGTATAGACTTAACATGTGATATAGAAATTGCTGTAACTTTTGAACGAAGGGCGATGACCCTCTAGATTTTATGGATTAGCTTGACGAGAGGAGTTCAACGAGGTGTAGTACTACCCTGTATACTGTATACAGTGAGATCCAAATTGAGTGAAGACGGTTTGAATTTCGCGCCTTAGGTTTTAGTGTATTTCACGTTCTTAGTGTAGCACTATTGAAATGTGTTGTGTCAAATTACAGAGTCAAGTCGTCACTTTCTCGTTTACATCGTTGTACTTTACTACATTGTTCAAGTTTCCATTTAATTTTTACTTTATTTCGCTTGTTTTCTTATTTTACAAAACGGTATTTTTCAGAACTACGGTTTGCTACACGATTTTATTATCAAGTAAGCTTATTATTTAAAATTAACGAAGTTTAAAAGGTATATTATTTTTGAGACGCCGCTGTAAATAAAAGAAGCAGAAAAGTATTCATGTTGCCAATGTGACAATAATTTGACATGCCGGTAAATTCAAACCATTCTCATTCAATTTGGATCACCCTGTACACTAAAGTAAAGTCAAGCCTGAAGTTATACTGTAGGTATCCTATCAATAGTATAATTAATTACCCAACTAATAAAGCTGCAGAACAAAAATTAAAAACTGACCTACCGCAATAGATCAACACCATCTTGTTTGAAAATCACTGACCAGGAAATTCTTCTGGGTATGTACGATAATTCATCACATCGCACCAGCGTTTCTGATAACAACATTTTAGCTAAAATGACATAGGTAAGCATCAACATTTTATTATGATGACCTGGACAATTTACAGTTTAGATCAGCGCCGCACTTTGTATTTTGAGGCCCCGGGCACAAACAACGAGTGGGGCCTCCAGTACGCCCGTTAACCGACCTTAGGGACGCTTCTAGTATAGATTGATCTGAAAACAAACTGTTTTTATTCAGTTACACCGAACCGAAAGTAAAATATTGAAATTAAAAAAATTTAAAACCTTATTTTTCCCAGAAACCTCTCGATTTTAGTCAAACTGGCATTACTTGCGTTCACAAGAAGTGCTCAGAATGATAGTATCCGCTACCGAAACAATATTGCGCTCGGCTTGCTAAACAGAAATGCTTGTGCTCTATCTAACATGTCGGGGTTTACCCGAATAGTCGCAGTCGATGCTGCGTTGCTTATACGAACCGTTAATTCTTGAAGGTTCTGCCACTATTTAGTGACACATGAACAATTTGTCGTTTCATGTACGCCCAAAGAGTTTTAATCTTACTGGTCACTGAACTGGACCATTTCGACCGATTTACCTGTCATAAAAATGAGATGAATAAGCTCGTCGTCTTACATGCGTTAATATGATTGTTCAGTTATGGACCGAATAACTGCCTATTGACTATCCTCGCAAATAAATTAATTGAAAATCGTAGCTGATACGGTTTTCATGGATATTATAGGGATCTCGTAAATGTTGCCTCATTGATGTAAAGTAATAACATTGAGTAACTGACGGTTGGAAAATCGTTCCCAGTATATAAATGTCGGATGGAAAAGTCTATTCATGCTTAAAATAAGTTGTTAAAATTTAAATAAATGATCTTTAAATTCCACACGTAAACTACTAATATCACTAAATACAACTCAAATATTACCATTAAAGTTCATTAATAATGAAATTAGTAATACATTTTTGAACATTAATATCTTTTTATTAACTACACTGTAATTAACCCGTAATAATAATAATCCGTACGGTCCTGTACGCATAATTAACCATCACTATGCAATGCTGTTAGTAAACTAGGACGAAGTTGTTTATTCTTATGAATTTTCTGTATATGCAATGACTGGCCATATGATGGTACCACCCCGACTATTTCAAATTCTAACCATATTTTTTATTATAAACATTCTTTGTCAACGACAAGAAAAATAAATTCTGCATTATTGACGAAATTATGAACCCAGCGGTTCTCAATAGGTTTTTAAGAATTCTTCTAACTGCATCTTACTATGAAAATAAGTTTTTTCGTCAGACTAAGTTGTTGGCTATTTGTGTTTTTATAATTATCTAAATCCTTTTTGCTGTGGGGTTAGAAAACTGCTTTTTAAAATTACTGTTTAAACCTTGCCTTATTTACTTAAGAATATTATTTCTAAAAATATGGAGAATTTACCTGAATAGCTCCTTTTTCTTCTATAATTTTAAATATATTTGACTATACCTACTATACCTAGGACTTATTTCGGAAATCCTGTGTAAAAGATTTTTAAGTTTAGGGGAAAGAAAAATATTTTGCCTTTACTGGCAATGCTATAGTTTTCTATAGCTTCTAAGCTAAGCTTCTGTATTGTGATGTAACTACTAATTTATTAACTTAACGGCATGCTGCCCTTTGTATTACAGTTACAGAATTCTGTTATAGCATTCATTTTTTTTGTTTAAAAGTATGTAATTTCAAGGAAGTAAAGATCAACATAATTTATAAAGACTGTGTTTTCAAGGTAGATTGTTTTAGACGATTTGTCAAAATTAATATTTATTTGACATAAAAAAAAATACATAATTATAGAATATTGCGTCTTATTATGCAAAGGAAATCATTATTGAGCTTTCAACTTAGTAATTTATGTTAGTCTTGCATGATCACAATCAGATCATTTTACCAGAGTGCATCTCCTGCATTTGAAAATTTTAAATCATACATTTTAAAATAAATATGCACAGGTATTCTCTTTAGTAATTATCTTCGATGGCGGTTTCTATTTGTGGCGGCGGCTGTTGTAATAAGTATAATAATGGTCTTCAACCTTGGCGCAGCGCAAGGCCGCACAAACTGACGACCACCTAATCCTCTAATTAGTGGATTCTCAGAGTCGTAGAGATAGTAAAACGTTGATCTCCAGTTATTATATAGAAGATTAACTCAAGAAGATGATACTGTCTTTGTGACATTTTAGATTGATGCTGTAGATTTCGTTGAAATATTTATGACCCAAAACTTGTTGATGTTACCAAGTTTTTTGTCCAAATAAGCAACTTTTTCTCCATTTTTATCCAGATTCCAAGGTTTAAACTCGCAGGGTGTAATTGCAAAGGCCTATGGTTAAGTGAAGAATTATTGCTTTAAATTTAGGTGTTTATTTTTATATTTCATTAGACTTTAACGCGATTCTACGATGATTATCTAAAACATAACCGTAACAATATCGCACCACCTGTATATTAAGATTAAAAGGTGTAATTTATCAAGTGGTATATTACAACCTAAAGACGTTATTACTGGCAATTGTGCATGAGTTGGTTCTACAGAGTTACTGGTAATTTGTGCCGGTCAAGGTGTAACGATTAAAACGATAAATAATCGCGTAATATTGGTTATTTTTATTGTTACTAACAATTAGATTTTTCAAAATTCTTTATAAATCCAGTCTACGAACCACACACTTAGGAAGGGTGTGCCAAGTGGCTGATCATAAACCAGTTAACATAAATATGGGTTGTGGCAATTTAAGCTCCGTAAGTGCCTTTAAGTAATTGGTATTTATATGATGACCTTTGCTAGCTGGCTTTTCTGAAAATTATTAAATTAATAAAATAGATGTAATAAATGATAATTTGTCACTTTCGTTTTCTCATAAAATACAAATAGGTAGATGCCATAAAAGATGAGAAGATTTAACACTTGCAGGTGAAGATGAAGATATGTGAGTGTGTTAGATCATTGAGAAAGATGGATGGCTGTGGTAATTAACTTGGCGCATAAAGATTTTAAAAGCATTATGTGCTTTAAAATAATAACTCAATTACTAATAATAATATATTAATGGAGTATCAATTACGGGCTATCAAAAGCTTAAGCTGAAGAAGAAAGATACCCTCGAATTACCAAGTAACCTTAGAGATCAAAAGTTATAAGGGGTACAACGTTTAAACTAGTGATGGGAACTTGGGTGTCGAGTGTCGTGATACTGTTCGTGGTCGTGACACTTGAAGTGTCGCGACACTTCGTGTCGAACAGTATCGCTCTTATTAGAGTGTAATTCGAAGTTGCTTGATCATTCTTACAAAGAAATTAAAGGCAGATTTGTTGAACTGGACAACAATCATTGAATAAGACGTACATATAAAACTATTTTGTTGTAGATTTTTTTAGTTAAAATTATAAATTCATGAATTATTTACAAAACATTAATTTAGAAGCCGAAACCTGAAAAGTTGACGTGAAGCCTCCGTGGTTCAATGCCAACGGTGGCTTGCTAAACTGCACGGGCTGGTGGAATGCAAGATCGAACCCCGTTACAAGCATAACTTTTTTTAAATTTTATTTGTCATTAATCTTTATTTTAATAACAATTTAAATAATTTGTTATTATTCTTTTATTCGAAAAACGTACAAGAAATAATAAATTAGAAATGAAAACTGACAATGCTTTTTCATACTGCATACTACAAAAACCAATTTTTACAATATTAGTTAATTAACAGTCAAAATCCTGAAGATTTAAATACATTTAAAGTTTCAGTATTGACAAGTACTTATTTTACATTTTATTTATTTTAATTTGAAATAAATACGTAATGAGAATTCTTGAATTCATGTCTTATTAATTGGGTACCATTATTTTTTATTTGTGCTATTTTTCTTTAAACGTTAAAAATACATTAAGCAAAAAACATAATTAGTTTTTTTTTTATTACCAAGAGCTAGAACGATTAATTTCGCTACTTGATTGCTCGATGACCCCTTGTTTTTCCATATCGGTGTTAATGTTCTCGGCTTCTGCTCGCCTTGCTAAGGGTAAACGTCTCGGTTGCTGTCGGACGGTCCTGGAGTTCTCAGTATCGATTTTAAGTTGCTTTTAGCTATTAGCTCAAGAGCGCACGTGCTATCAGTGAACCAAATCCTGCACCTCCTTCAATTGCGATCTATCAAAGTCTTCGCACGAACTAGTAATCACACCCACTAATTTCTTAGCGTTGTTTTTGGGCAATGGTTTCCGAGCATCATCCATACATCTGGCTACTCGAAAGACATTCGCACACATCCTACCAGAATATCTTTATTCAAACCTGCCTTGATAATCTGTTAACTCCGACCCGGCAATGTCACATCTTTTATGTGACAGGGTCTTCTCGAGGACGCAAAGGAAACTCTTTCTAAAACTCTTGGTAACGACCAATCCTCGAAAACTCTCTTTCAGATCTAATGCAAAACTGATTTTTCTCAGAAGGATCATTCCCAAAATGAAATCATCAGTAATGTCCGCTACCAGCATCTCATGATCAAATTCTTCGCTTCCAAACCCGATCTTCATCTTCGCCACTCTACGCGTTGGTATTGCCTCACTTATCGCTGTTTGGAGTTGAATAACCGCCGGTAATAGCCTTACACTTGTTCCTAAGACGTCGGGGAGTATGATGTATGATTTATCGCTCCCCGTATTAATAAGAAGTGAAACATTTCAACTGGCAATGTTCCCATCTACAAACAAACTGCCGATGCCGGTACGATTTTTCGATGACACGGCGTGAATGATGATCTCCGGGATATCTCCACTCAAGATCAACGTTCGACATTTCTCGTCGACCCTTTTTAGTTTTCCGACGGCTGTACTTTTCGTGCCTTTGTTCGCCACAGTTCCAGCAACGGGTCCTCGAAGCTCTTGAAGATACTTCTTACAAACTTTTTCCTTCTTAAGAACCCCCAGTAATAACTCCTCAAACCGATCCTGGGAGTCTTTCTCTTCTTCTGCAACGGTTTGAATACCGGTTCTTGGGTTGGTACTCTAAACGGACATGGGAGATTTTCTCTTCTTTCGCCACAGTTCGAATACGCCAAACTCCTCGGGACGCTTGCTTTGCTGAGCATGAGCAAGTGCATCACCCGTTGTTCTTGGTCGTGCCAGCCTCAATGACTGCTGTGTTTCTCCGTCACTGAATTTATCGATGAAGGTCTGCACAGCGAGTTGTCCTAGAAAGAAATCTGGTGTCGTAGGATACGCTAATTGGCTTCATATTCCTAAAGACTTTCTCCACTCTTCTGAACACGGTCCTTTACCTTGTCGCGAGCTGCACTCGTTGAAGAGGAGTGTCACCGTAACTCATCTTCAGTCCGGGGACTAACAGCTAGTAATCGTTTTCTTGTCCAGCTGGAATTAGTTGCAGGACGTTCAATGCGTCTTCGCGCAAAGTCATAGCTACGGCCTTTTCGTCTCCATTGCATCCATTGGCCATTGCAGCCGCTTCAAACTGTATATAGTAGGACGACCAAGGTCTTCCCATCGAACGTAAGTAGGTTTCCTTTTATCCCTGCGACAGAACCCCTTTCTTCTTCATTTTTTTACTTTACCAATCGGATACCGAGATGTTGAGAGTAACCGTAGTCGAGCCATTCTATCTTCGAGCATTTTGGTGAGGTTATCTTCCTCGATCGTTGGTGTCAGCTGCATTTGGGCCGTTCTTTCTTCTACCATCTTTAATAATCTATCTTGTTCCATCAATTTAATTTCCAATAGTTCTAACGCGCTAAGATTTTCAAAAACTTTTACCTCAAGTGCTTTGAAATTTTCCAGTAATTCTTCCTTAAGCCTTCTAGAACTTTCTTGTATTTTATTTAACGCATTAGTATCGATTCCAGAACCAAGTACTTCAAAACGAAACATCTCCAGATCTTCGACATGTTGTATCATCCGTTCTTTAATCCGTGCTATCATCGCGCTTTTATTATTAGTTATTTCAGTTTTCCTTTTTTCCAATTCCCTCTTCAAATCTGCCACTTTTAATTCGTTCAACGATTGCCATTCTGACTGAATTCGAGATTGTCTTTTAATATTAAATGTATCTTCGCAGTGCTTACACACGATTTTATTTATGTATTTATTTTATAATCCCACTTCTGACACCAATTTAACGATTCTTTAATTACACCAGATTTAATGTGAATTGTTTAATTACAGAAGAGTTTATTATAGCCAACGTCTAAACTAATCAAATAACACACACAAGACCAATCATTAAACGAACTTTTTAAACTAATTTATGTAAACACTATGGGCCGTATTCACATCCCACTATTAAGCTAATAGCATGTTTAATTACCATGGCAACCAGTTCTAACCTTTTCCCACCTATTAGAATTAGGTAAAGCTATCTCTTTTCTTGTTGATCTTAAGCATAACTTTAAATACTCCTTTAATAGTGGCGTGAGAATACGGCCCTATGAGATTATTTATTTAAACACACAATTATTTATTTATTTCCGCTGAAGTCTATTTATTTTTACCACGCTGCTTCTAATTGTCGATTCCTCCTCTAGTAGGTGGCCGTGTTATATATCCCTTCAGGAGTTTTCTAGTATAATAATTCTCATCGCTTGTATAAACGTCGGCCTTTCTGGATTGTTCGATATACACGGCGTTACCTGACTCAGTTCACTAAAGTGAATTGTAGTTATTTCCTTTAAGTGTCTTCCTAATTCTTATTGTTGAGCCGCTTTACTTATAGCGTAGACAGAAAATAAATAAAGATATTATTTAAAATTTGAGACAAATAGGACTTCTTGTAATGTTGTAATACTACCATGGTGGGGTCCTCTTGTTTAGAAGGAATATGAGAACTTGTTTGCGATAACCACAACCTTCAAACTATTTGAGTGTTTAACTGGCTCTGTCTCTTTCTTCCGTTTCTTTTGTCGCTTCAGTGCAAAACGGAAATATTTTTATTTTTGAACCTAACCCTGTTTTTGTGCGGCTTGCGTTAAATATAGCAATGGAATTTCTCGTAATGTATCAAATGTTTAAATACGACCGCGTTCCCAGATTTACCATTGGTTATTAGAAACTTCTTTAAGGAGACTTTATTTAAGTTGGATCCCTTTGGCGTACCCCTATTCTGAACCCCCAGGGAATTACCCCGGTGTATTTACGGTCCTGTTTGGTATGAAATATACTATTTTTTTTATTATTTTAAAGAGTAAGAAGGGTAAGTTGATATTTTGATTAAAAATTGTACAAAATAATAGATACATTCTTTAACTAAAAGGGGGCCCAAACTGGCTTTTTGGTGGAGAATTCCATAATTTGTAGGTACGCCACTGGGTTTCGTTTTAAACGGGTTGTCTTATAACACGTACATCAAACACGCAAAGTAGTTAAATATAGATAAGACAAAAAGATCCTTATAATATGTTTTTTCAAGAAGCGCAGTTTTCGATAAAATTGTTGTGGGTTTTTCAAAACAAGACGTTTTATTTAACAGCTGATCCTACAACCTGATCCTGTTTTATTGATACAACAATACAATTATGAGTTTAGCCAGTCAGTTGGATTGAGATAATCAAAAAGTGATATGTGATATGTATTAGCCTGCCGAGTTGACAGAAAATTCGGAGATCGTCGGATTAAGAAGAGGAATATTGGCCAAGGTCAAGTCTTTAGAAACGATGACACCAACGTAAGCATTCTTGTTATCATACGCTGATTAATAAATGGTTATGTTTATTATCAGAGTTAGTCGATGGTGTTTTTTGTTTGAAATAAAATTGATTAATGACAAATCGCTCGAACTTAATTTAAAAATCACCCTTTAATTTAAGATTAATTTACATCATTTGTAATGTTCATAAAATCCGTAGCTCATTCAACCTGGAGTTCTAATTATTAAAACGTTTAATTATTAAACTAAAAAATTATTTTATAAATTAAAGATTGTATTTATATTTCTGTATTCTTCTGTTTATTTTCGAGTGCCTAAATTAAGCATAATAATAAAGTATGATATGAAATTTATAATAAAAGAAAATAATCGATATATGTTCTTGGGGTTTTTGTGGTTCATACAAAGAAGCTAAATTGTAATAAGCTTCAGCAACCTTAGCAAGTCCGCCTAAAATAAAAATAGATACTTTTGTTTAATTCGTCGACGATATTGCAGACTTCAATGTCAACACACTTGATGGGAAAGGAACCTTCCATCATTCTATTCTATTCAACTTGCTACCCCTGTTCATGGTATAGAACCAAGAGAACCAATCAAATCTTTGGAGAAGATTCCATCTGGGTCTGAAATCGCAGAGAAAAGTAATATTCCTCTTCAGATGTACCTTAAAAAAGCAAAAATGATCCTCGCCTGGTTCAAGGTCTCTTATTGGTGCTAAGCTCACCCGCTGTTTGGCTGATTCTTAAGGAGGAGAACTGAAGTGAGGTTTATCTCGGTTGGAAGGGTTAAATTCCTGTCTATGGGAAACTGCATCCCACCAGATAACTGTGCTCAGGATGCTATTCGAACCATCCTATGACTCAGACTGCAGACTGAGTACTGTGGTCTGAAGAAGCTCTAAAGCCATTACTCTTAAGGAATGTTGAAGCGAACACATAGCCTCTCACACTCAAGACAACTTCACCTCATGTAGGTACACACCGGGAGTCTAGAACGTGTAGACTGACGAACGAAACTCTGTCGAGGGCTCACCAAGCCTATAATTTGGTAAATAGGGGTGGCAAAAACATTTAAAAACCAAGTCCTGCCACAATTGAGGTTGGATTCGATCGGGCAGTGGCTCCTAACAGCTAGGGACAGCATGTTAGGGGAATAGTCCGAAGCTGGACGAGGTGAAGTCTCCTTGGTCGTATGATACGTCCGTCATGCCTCCTCGAGATGGAGCCGACGGGTGAACACGTTTATCGCTCCGGTACTAGCCTGGAGAGCTATGGATAGTGTCTCACTTCCACCATTGAGTTACTGGTAGCATTGTGAAATGTGGGCAATGCGCGCTAATTGAGCGTAACCTCAATTCATCCCTCGGCATGTCTAAAAGGCGGGACGGAACTCCCTAAAGTTCAGATCATAGTCATTAGTACACTTACCTAAAAATACAATACTACGGCCTATTGTATAGCTAAAAGGTAATAGGCTATAAGTTGCTGTAGAGAAGGACTAAATGATCCTTTTCGCAGACAGAAGCCTTACGAATGTACGCTGAAAATATACTATTAAGCATATTATGTTTGGACGTGCTTTATCAAGCTTGATTTTTTGACAAAACTTCCGCTATTTTTTACATGTTTAATTACACCGAACTAATTCTAAAAGATTTTATTGTTGCTGAACGCACGGGCGATTGGGATTTACATACACTTACATACTATGGTGTTGATTACGTACTTTCAATCATCATTATCTATATGCCAAATCGGCTCAAATTTACTTGCAAAAGACGAAAGGATTACCAACTAAAATGAACCCTGAAGAGTTTAGGAAGATTAGAGAATGGTATTCAACATCAAGCCGTGTGGATCGATATTTTTTTGGCATTTCCACAGATCAAACCAATGTACAAACCAGAATAAAATACATGAGTTAGGGCGGTCCTACCAATGCTTGAAGAAATTTTTTACAACAATTTATATCCTCTGCTTTTTATCAAAAAAGGCCAAAATCAGAAGCTTCTCACTTAAATACCACAGCTGCCCTTCGAGTTTCTTGCAAGCAACTTTAGAGATAGCAGGATTTACCTTTTCATAAACACTAATTTGGTGCAGTAGCCTAAGGTCATTAGACGGTGCTGCAATAGGAAAAGGAGCTGTAAATGCAAATATTACACAATCCGTTTTCTTCTAACTTAGTGAGCATGAATTGGTCACGAAACATCCTCGTTATGAAATAATACAAGATAATTGCAAGCTCTAGAAATTCTCTGTAATCATCTCTAGTTTGAGTTTCCTGAAGTTGGTTAATTGCAAATTGAGTCACAATGTTCTTTTCTTTTACCAAAGCTGCCATAACTGTTATATTAGTGGTTGCACGTGGTTCCGGTACTATTTAAAATGTTTAAAAATGGCTATATTAGCCCAGATGACGTACTTTGCGTAGCCTCATTAAACTTGCAAGAATGATTTCTAATATGATAACATGCTAAGTAGAGTAGGCCCTTTTATAACTTCTGCTCAAGTATGCGAGCTCCATGCTTGTGACCTGTGTGGCTGGCAGTGCTCCTCGGACTTCTGCTTAAACTATTGCTTTTTTCGATTCCGTTATTTGGGCTTTTTTTATGCCAAAACTATCGACTTGCTCAAAGCAACCACGGCGACCAAATTGCCTCTGTGCGAGAAGGAAATCCTTGTCCTCTTGGATCTTTATCATCTGCAAGGCTTGCTGATGAGCAATATCAAATAAGCTGTCAAGGTCTCTTGATAATTGAGGCTCATTGCTTCCCTGCGCGGCTTTATTCTTATTGGGATTTTTTCAGCTTAGTCCACTTTTTATTAAGCTTCTCCGCTTTCTTGATACAGTCCCGTTCATGACGAATGGCAATACTAGCCTTTTGCCAAAACACAGCAGTTTCCTTAACGACAATCCTACAACTCTCACGAATTGTCTTCAAGGTTTTATTATGGTAGAAAAAGACAGTCAACACTTGTCTAGTTGAAGGTAAGTTGGATCCTTTCAGTTCAGCCTTCAGAGCTAATTAACCAAATTATGGAAACCCGTCTAGTATTAGCTGCTACTGCTGCCATATTCAGATTCAGAAGTGGAAATTTCAACTGGCTTGAGCGACCTCTAAATATAGTTTGATCTGGATGACACTTTTCACAAAATATCTTTATACATAATAGAACACCATAGGAAGGTCAGACAACAACATTTCAAAACTTCAAAAATAAGGACCACCCTAACATGCGTGTTTAGAAAATTTGCAATTTTTGACCTAGAAGTCATATTTGATACATTCCACGCCGATTCGACCGAAGTTTGCGCGGTACCCTCATAGATTTTTCTTATATTTTATTCACGTAATACCCTTTCCAAGCCTTATATAAAACTCAAATATTACTGCCCATAAATACACCGTTCGCGAGATATAGAGGTTTATTTTTTTCAGTTTTAAACGTACATGCCTATATTCAAAGCTATTAACTCGGCTTTCGTATTAGTTAGGAAGGTCGGGTTTTTTTGCACTCGTATTATCTGAGTTTTTAACAAATTTTGACTTTTCCCAAAATCGGTTCGATTAATTTTTTCAAAAAATTACAACTATTGTATGCAATGTTCTTATAATTGCGTTAAAATTTCAATTTGGTATCTCTATGGAATCAGAAGTTATGAATTTTCTTTTATAGTCGTGCGAACAAATGTTCTGAAACGACATGCACTTGCATTAAGAACAGCGAATGTGACTCTCAAAATGTTCCATTAATTTTCTCCAAAAAAATCACAACTATTGCATGATATGTCCTTATTATTGAAATAAAATTTCAACTTGGTATCTCAATAGAATCGGAAGTTGAGACATTTTTTAGACACTTTACATACTGCAACAAGAATTATCCGAATATCAGGCGTGGATTAACGGGGGGGGGGGGAATGGATGAAATTCCCCCCCCCCCCAAATTTATAAATAAATATACATAGGATACAATCAAATAATGTTTGTTTAATTATTATGTATTAAAACAATTATTTTTCCAAAAATCCCCCCCCCCAATAATTCTCTGGATCCGCCTGTGATTATATGATAATACAACGAATTATAATTATTATTACTTTTGCTTTAACAAATCAAACTCGAAACGATCATTGGAAAATGAATAAGAATTGCGATACCAACAGGAAGAGTAGAATGGAACTTTAGAGTTCCAGGAAGCCTTCTGGAGCTGATAAATCGCTGGTTCAAAAATCCTTCATATGCTTTAAATTCAATTATAATTTTCAGCAAAACCTACCCTTTTCTAATATTAAGTTTATTGAACGTTTGATTGATCTTTAGTATCGGAAAAGTTGTAGAGAAAACTTATTGATTTTCAAATGATTGTTTCGAGTTTGATTTGTTAAAACAAAAGTAGTAATGATGATATGATATGATATGATATAATATATACCTACAATAGGTTTGCTCGCAACTGCGACCCGTGGACTTCGGAAATATTCTTGTTGCAGTGTGTACAGTGTATACGCGCGACTATAGATAAAATGTCTCAACTTCCAATTCTATGGAGATACCAAATTGAAATCTTATTACAATGATAAGGACATATCATGCAATAGTTCTGATTTTTGGAGAGAATTAATGGAACATTTTGAGAGTCATATTCGCAGTTCTTAATACAAGTACATGTCGTTTCAGAACATTTTATACGCACGACTATAAAAGAAAATTCATAACTTCCGATTCCATAGAGATACCAGATTGAAATTATAAGAACATTGCATACAATAGTTGTTACAAAAGTACAAAATTTGTTAAAAACTCAGATAATATACTATGTTACAAATGTTGGAAAAACGAACAAAAGTTACCGTAGATAGTCCATTTCATTTTCTTTCAAATGCAAAAAACCCGACCTTCCTAACTAATACGAAAGCCGAGTAAATAGCATTTGAATATAGGCATGTACGTTTAAAACTGAAAAAAATAAACCTCTATATCTCGCGAACGGTGTATTTATGGGCAGTAATATTTGAGCTTTATATAAAGCTTGGAAAGGGTATTACGTGAACAAAATATTTAAAAAATCTATGAGGGTACCGCGCCAACTTTGGTCGAATCGGCGTGGAATGTATCATTTACCAACTCCTAAAACATAAATGATGATATTTTTAAAATATAAAAACTAATCTCATTGTATGAATTTTACCAGAATACAAAGCTTCTGTCTGCCATTTCCTACTTATTTAATTTGCAATCTCTCGCCTTGAAATTATATTTACCAAACCCAAAAACATAAATAATGATATTTCTTGCCCATAGGACTTAAATTATTGCAGTTACATTTGATTAATCATTTATTAACCGATGTTTCTTGAATTCTTCAATAAACTATTAAACAAACAAAAACAAAAAATTAAAAAAACAAAGAAAATCTATAAATTCTAATTAATAAAATTTTAGTATTGATCTTAGCAATACAATACAAAAAATGTAATAAAAATATATTTACTGTTGATCTCGTTCGAGATTTTTCATTTTTTACGCCTAACGATTCTCTATTAATTGATGTTGTGTAAATACACAACTGACTGCAGTCTCATTTTATTGTAATAACGTAATAACCGCAATATGTTTTTAAATTAAATTCAAAGCCATCCACATTAATAAAAATCGCCCTTTAATTTAATTAACTTCCCTTATTAGTAAATCAAATGCTCTTTTTAAAAATCAGGTGAGATTAGATTAGATTTTTTTAATTTATAAGCTGTTATTAGACTTTGAATTTATTTCAAGATCAACGGTCTCCATTCTTAGTATTATGCAGCATAAAGAAAATCGTGCTTTATTGAGAAATTAGTTTGCCTGGCTTTCAAATTTCAAAGCTGGCACTTACAGTTATTAATGCTATCACCATAACCGCGTTATAATTTTAAAATTACTAAAAAATATTACTTTCGCTAACCAAAAAACTTTATTGTAGTGTGTTATGTTATGTGTAATGGTTACCTGTTACATGCAAGTTTCGTGATCTTCCTCCAGGTGGATATTTAGTTAAAGATCACTTAAGCGATTTCTACTGTTTAAAAATATAAATTCAGTTACTAAATAAAAACTCGCTACTAAAAATTCACTAGTCAAAAAGAGTATACATTTCTGATATAATGTTTTGCTATACCCTGTATAATTGATATCCTGTTAACAGTTTTATTGTACTTTTACTAAGGAGCAATAAAAACGCAATTAACGCTGTAATTGCATTTTAAATCGTCTGATATTACAATTTTAATCTTTTCCTCAATTTGAAACGTAAGCGGTAGATTAAACTTTGAAGTGCCGATTCTAATGTTCTTTTTATTATTATAACGAATGATTTGACCTTTCGTTATCTTGTTAATAACATCTTGTAGTAAGCAAACCGTAAACACTATTGTATGTTAATTACATTCAAACAGTTATCATCTGTGCTTATTATATCAAGCTACTGTAAGAATTCGGCTGAATTGTTGCATACATTAATTTTTTATTGCATCAACTTTTCTCTCGCGTAAATTCCATTTTGTATGTACTAATACACTTACAAAAGATTAAAAAATAATAATTATTATATGAAAATCACTTTTATGTACAAATCTAAATAGCTGAAGACATAATTTTGTCACCTACAAATTAATAATCAAAACTTTAATCCTGCAGACATTATCATTTCAATAACTCGAATGGGCAGCTCTGAAGGTTATTCATTTAAATGCAAAACATTTTAAGACCACCAAAGCGTAGACTTTAGCGGATACTAATAAAAATGTTATGTATTCTTTTTTAGCCAACCAAAAGAAGCTTTTATATGGATACTTAAAACTTCAAGCGCGGTAGTTGTTGGCGATTTCAAATAGCGATAGCAATAAATCAAAAATTTCTAAATTGTCATAAAAATTAATAATAATGATAGACAAATATATTAATAGAAGTCTTCGCACTGAAATATACAAGAATACATAATTTTCGTAGGCTGCTAGGCAGTTCCAACTCATATGTTGTATGGTAACTAATTTATTTTTGGGTAAGGTGTAGTTTATGAGCAGTCAAAAATTCTTGAACTGAACCAAACTTAGATGGGTATCTACCCACATGCAAATTTATTTTCTTTAGACACGTTTTAATGTTTAGGAAAAAGTCTATTATTAATGTAAGGCACTTTAGATAATAATTCTGTAGTTTTCTGTTGAAGTCGATCACTTAAGGTGATTTAAAGTGATTCAATGGAATTTTTATTGATTCTGCGAACTATCAAACTAACAATCTTGGATATACGTAAATGCCAATCAATTCACATTAAATAGATTGTAGATATGGCTATTTTATTAATTTCGATACCGATACTCTATGTTAATCAAGGGATCTTTAATAACCAAACTTAGTTTGTTTTGGTTCCTACCAGAGTTCTAGAGTTGTTCCAGATTAAAAAGTAATTGCTTACTAAATGGTGATGACTAAAATATTCTATTTAACAGAACTTGTCGTTTCCAACAATCAAATGGGTTACTTTGACCTGCTTCAGCTCCCTTGCTCACCAAAAGGTTCAAAACTAACAATAGGCTTTGAACCAACATCCGTTCAGTTTCCCTAAAACTTTGAAAACCAGTTCTTCTAACCCGTGTGTGCGTATGTGTGTGTAAATCTTGGTGATACACCCCGTGGAGCGGTTATTGTAACCGGTTACTAAGAAAAGATACCCAATATAGCTAATATACAGAGAAAAAGAGAAGGGGGAAGAAAGTTTGAGATGACTTCTTACAACGGCTCTTCTGATGTCCTCTGACTAAAGTTTAACAGACAGTTTTTCTGTCTATTTTTTCTATTTTAAGTTCACCTTATATATTGATAAAAGTGTTATTGTGTTATTCTTTAGAAGTCACCCTGTATATTATAAAATTTGATATTCAATCCGTCGTATGCATAAAATGTAGCAAATGCTTCTACTATAAGCTGATCTTACTCTTACTAATTAAAAATCATATCTTTTTCCTTTTACTAATACAAGTAAAAGCATTTACTTCAGTTTATTCATACAGCCCAATGTTTATTTGCAACGCCATCTAGGTTGGGTATTATTGACTGAAAACTTATCGATTCTTTCTTTGCGATAATAATATAGTCTGTTTGATTTAAACCGTCCCGCTTTGTCACAACTTTATTTTAGTCAGAAATGGTATAAACCATATCTATTATTAAATGGCATGAAATTCTCTATGTTCTAGTTCAGAATTCTGTATTTACTAAATCGGCATGAGCGTGATGATGTCATCGATCCTTTTTTTAAATTACATGATAGGTATTTTTTTACTGAAATCCATAGAGTATTCCAAGAAAAACGTGAAAAATGATTTACGACTAGTAGGCTTGGATTTCTGGTTCTCCATTAGTAAAACTGAATTATCTAGCAATCTTAGATAAATAACGAAACTTTAGTTGTTCCAGTGGCGTATTTACAAATTTCTCTCGGGGGAGGGGACACTATAAAAATTCTAACGTGATGGAGCCACTCCCGATTTTTTCTAATAGTCAAGTGGCCAGTTTCACAACGCTTGAAGTTCTAATTAGCTTAATCGTGATTAAATTTAAAATCCAGAAATTTCATTAGCTGAGATTTAAAACACCTGAAATCTTATCCAATTATATTTCTGGATTTAAAATTTAATCATGATTAAGTTAATCAGAACTTAATCAAGCTTTGTGAAACCGACCACAGGTCATTTATGTCAAAATCTAAGTATTTTGATTCGGACTTTTTATAGATTACCCCCCCCCCCTTCGAGAAAAACTTGTAAATACGCAACTGGAACAACTAAAGTTAAGCAATTTACCTAAGCTTGCTAGAGATTTCTGTTTTATTAATTGGAGAACCAGAAATCAAAGCCTACTAGTCGTAAATCATTTTTCACGTTTTTCTTGCAAATTTTCTGATGTAAGAGTATCAATATTTATTATGGTTGAAAAGAGAACACAATATTCTATCGATTTCAGTAAAAAAACACCTATCATGTAATTTAAAAAAAGTTCGATGACGTCATCACGCTCACGCCGATTTAGTAAATACAAAATTCCCTGAACCAGAACATAGAGAATTTTATATCATTTAATAATATATACGTTTATACCATTTATGAGTGAAAATAAAGTTGCTATAAAGCGAGGCACTTTAAATCAAACAGACTGTATAGACAATAATTGCTACAACCCATAACCTGGAAACCAGGCCCCAGAAGCTAACGTGCAGCTGCAGCCGACTTACAGATGGAACAATGCAAGTCCCACATTTATCACAGATAAAGAAAAACTGTAAAAAACCTTAATCAGATCTGCCGGTACCAGGAGTTGAACCTGGCCCACTTGGGTGAAAGTCCAGCACGCTAGACAATACACTACCAAGACTGTTTGCGATAAAAGCATTTTTATTGTATTTTTCGCTTCTGTTAATTAAATTTAACATTTCATTTACTAATAATCAATTTTTCAATTCATTTTCGTTGTTCGAATAGCAGAGGCTCCATTCTTCTAGAGTTATATTATATGCATCGTCCGCAAAAAATACTATTTTAGGTATAAGCCAATACTGAATGAGGCAGTACACTTTCTCAAAATGTCAGCTACTTTAAATTAACTGCTAGACTCAGGTAGGATTCTGATTTCATATCTATATGTAACTTCTAGATACATAGCAATCCAGAAAGGGGTTGTGTGTATACTTATTCAGTTACGGTCTGGTACCTTCGAGGTTTCCTTGGATTTAACCAATATAATCTGTTATAAAACGAGTAAATTATTTCAATAGAAATATTTAATAAACCTTAACTGCAACTATTTTGGGTAGGCTATCAAGAATAGCAAAGTATATTTGAAAACCGCAGAAGATAATAAAATAAGATTGTCAATATGCGCAGCTGGTGCATACGAAAACTCGGGGCTACAACCATGCAGCATATATCGCTGTAATGCTTGTATGAAAACATTAGAGCAACATGACATGTGTTGTAATGCCGCAACCTTGGATTTTCATAATCATTGCCAATTCACACAATTGCCACAAATTCACACACACTCAACACAACACAGTTCGAAGTGAAGTGTGGAACGTGAGTAGACAGAGAGAGCCGTTTCTAAATCCACCTCCAAGATTATATTTTCTGGATGCACTCTGTCATTACTTTCTGAAGGGATTGCTGCCAAATCAGGCCCCAACACTTTTTTCTAGGTTAAGGTAAAAGTCAAGGTAGTAATCAAGGCTAAAGATCGGAGATCTAAGGTCAAAGAGCTCAAAGGCCAAGGCTACGCTTTAAGGTTATATTTAAGATTCTGCTTCTTAAAACATCCTTAGATGTGCTTCGAGTTTTTATTTTATTTTACATTTATGTTATTCTACATTTCTTTGTAATAATGTAATGTAATGTATAATGTACAGTAAGTGACAAATCATTATAGACTTAGTCATTTTTCTTATTTTTCCTACGTTAAACTCCTACAAAAAATTAAAAACATGCTAACTTTTGGAAAAGAAAGTAAAATCGCAGGCCTTCCGTCAATCCGATATTTCGTATGTTAAGAATCTGCAATTTCTGTAAGAATTTTCCCAAATGTAGCTAGATTCAACTAGTGTGGGCCATATATCACATAGATCATAGCATAACTTTTGTATAATTTGTTTTCTATTTAGATTAAAATTTACAGTGAAATGGTATAGTTTTCCAAGGTCAAGATCAATATTAAATAAATAATGTATTTAGTTATTGCAATACAAACATACCGGGTGGGGCAATAGTGTGGGGAAGTCCGATAGCTCTTAAACGGCAACAGATAGAAAAATCGTTCTAATACGGATGTAAACAGTGGATAGAGGCACATCTAGTGAAATTATTTTCAAATATACAGGGTGTTGCAGAAAAGTGTGGCACACTTAAGGTAATTTTTTTAAAATAGAATGCCCCAAATATCTTTACATATTTAACACCTATCTTGGCAGGTTTATTCATATCTAAAATTTTAGCGCCATCTAATGGCCGGTTTAAAAGTTATAAATTTTTTGTAAAAAACTGAGTTTTACATTATCCCACTTGGCAGTTTACCGCTTTCACGGCCGCAACTGTGAAGACGAATTTAAGTAAGGATTTTGTTGCAGGGGCTTGTAGGGTGCTCTTCGTTAAAAGAAAATGGACCCACCATGTACAGGGTGTTCAAAATTAATTTTTAAATTTAGAGAACTTCAAAGCTAAAATTCACAACTTTTTCAAATGGAACACCCTGTATATTTTGTACCTTTGTGATGCAGAATCAAATAACGAACATTTTTTGTATGTACGTCCCCCATAGCTATCTGTAACCACTTTTGATTTATTGAGAAAGAACTTGAAACTTGAAAGAAAAAAAGTTATTTGATGAAAATATGGCAGTGCTATAGGCCATCTTTCATAAAATATTTCTAAAAGGTAATAGTAGATGTATTACCTTTTATCAAAGATTTAACAGGTGTTTATTAAAGCACTCTACATGCTGTTCGCAGTTATCGGCGCACTATTGCTATCTCCGTTTTTAATGCAGCTACAAAGTCGGTTAAATTAGCAGTATTTTTTATGTTAACATGGTAACGTGGCGAAGATAAAACAATATAACGTCGCGTTTTAGCGTTATTTCCAAATATAACATTTTTTAAATGGGACACACTGTATATTTTATAGAAAAGGATGGACAGTAACATTATAAATACAAAAGCTTATATTCACTACTTCTTTAAAATCAAAAATACAGAAGTTATAGGATACCCTCCCTGTTTTTAATATAATACATTTTTGAGCTGAACTATCACAAAAGCTTTTAAACAGTGCAATCGTCTCCTTGAGATTTTTCAAAGAAAGTTCTTAAAATAAATCCTATAAAATATTTGATAAAAGATATTTGTCAAAGATATTTTATAGTGTAATATCAACCTCACAACAAATTGAATTGTGATACACATAACAGAGCAGATAGCGGTGTGAAGCTAGAGCAGTTCGAGTTCTCCCCAAGTGCTCTGATCTGGTAATGTAAAGAACGCGGTAGAACTAACACGCGAGCAATAAAAAACGCTCCAGAGTCGATAGTGTACTCTGGAGCAGAATGTCGAACGCACCTACAGAACAATGGAGTTAGCTCTGTAAATCGAGAGCAGTTGGAGTTCATGCCAAATGCTTTGAAGTAGAACGCGGCAGAGTAAACACAGGAGCAATAAAAAGACGCTCTGGAGTCGATAACGTACTCTGGATCAGAATGCGAAGCGCACCTCAAATATATACACACTGTTACAAAAATGCAAAGCCTATTTTGAATCATAAAGCAAAAAATAGAGTATTAGATACTTTACAGTTTGCTTTCTATAAAAACTGGAGTTTGGGTAGTGATTCTTTTTTTTTTCTTACGAACTGCTGTAATTTAAGTGATACGGAGAATATGTCGAACAAGGGCATCAATTTGTCTTTCTGAAATTTATATGAATGATAAACAAAATGCAGCAACAAACACAACGATAAACTAATGATAACCTTTAGTGTCTATATTTTTATATGTAGGTATATATAAAGATGCATTCGTTACATTGCACCATAATAATTGTACACATTTGTGTTGTTGAATGAAGACGAATAAAACTAACTTCCGGTATATTACTCCAATCATGAAGTTAATAGAAATTTATTGTTTGATAATTGTGTTACTGTCTCTTACCACTGTTTATGGTTGGACAGCTATAGAACATACTGATAACAGTAAAGGTATATATTAGTTACTTCCATTTCAGTGAAACGTAAATTTGAATAGTTTGTGAAGTACGTTTTGGTGACAAGTAGTATTTTTCTTCAAAAATCGTAAACAGAGTTCCTAGGAATCCTAGGTCCATTTTTCCTTAAAGAAGACTGCAAAATTTTAATATATTTTTACGTATGTACATATTTCTTATTCTTAATTGTAGATCATCCAGGACACTGTTATAGCGAAACTGAAGGCGTAGGGGCTCTGGAGCTTGGGGAAACAAAAAGGCAGGATAATGCCTGTGTTAGAGTTTCGTGTGGACAAGGCGGTTTAATTTCTTACGCTGGGTGAGTTCTTACAAGTTCAAATTTTAATTTTATGAATTATTTATTTTTTGATGTATTTTCAGATGCGGAGTAGTTTTAGGTCCTCCTGATTGTAAAATTACAGAAAAAGATTTATCAAAACCTTATCCCGAATGCTGCCCGCATGTTAAGTGTTAACGTGATAACCTTAACGTTATTTTTGTTAGTTATGCAATTCTGATAAAAACGCTATTTCAGATATTTAACTTTTTTTATTTATCCGTACTCTACGGAAGGACTAATTATCTAGTTTACATGTTTTTTTCTTTTTTTGTTTCCATATCAGTACAAATAGAGATACAGAAAAAACATCCACGGATACTAATAATTATCCTACAAGTAGAGAACTTTTTGTCGATTTTTGATAATGTATTGCTATAATAAAATATAGAGGGAAAGCTTTGCTGTATTAATTCAGGAAAAACCCCACGTTTGGGAGACACATAATTGCTATAATATTTATTTTTATTAGAAAAGCCCCATGTTTGGGTTGGCAAAAATTGCTATAAAATATATATGTATATTGTATATATGGAGGGAAGATTATATATAATTGAAAATTGTACTGTACTCCTTTGATGGTTAAATGAAGTTGATAAAATTGTTAAATTGATTTTAAAATTGAGAGTACAAACAAAAACAAATAGCAACAGGCTCCAGTAAAAGTATAGTGAAAACATATACAAAATATAAACCACCTACCTTTACCATAAAAAAATGCACCGGCTAAAATAAAATTATGAACCTAAACCTAAGTCACAACTGTGACTGAGACCATGCGGGTCACTTCAATAGGGTAATAAATAAATATGGATCTATAAAACATAATTAAACGGTATACGATCAAAATACCGACAATCATAATCCCGACAATCATAATCCCGACAAGTCAAAATCCCGACAAGTCAAAATCCCGACAAATTAAAATCCCGACAAATTAAAATCCCGACAAATCAAAATCCCGACAAATAAGAATCCCAACAAATTATAATACCAACAAATTAGAATCCCCCCCGACAATTTAAAATTACGGCAATGTAAATTTAAATATTAATGGTAGGCTAGGTTAGTATTTTTCTTATGTCATTTTTGAAAATGTCTGAAAGTGAAGTGTGCGAATTTGTTCCATCTCAAAAACGAAACCAGAAAATATGTGTGCGTGGATTCCTGATAGTAAAGGAAAGAAATAGAGAAACTGTTTATTACTGGTGTTGTGAAAAAAGGAAATCAACTAATTGTTTGGGAAGAGCCACTACAATTTTCATTGATGGTCAACATCGACTCCGGAAATGCACTAATCATAATCATGCTCCACAAGCAAGTTCTGCATCAGTCAGTAATAGTATTGAAGCAATAAAAGTACAGGCTGGAAAAACCAGAGAATTGCCCTGTCAAGTGATTCAAAATCAAATGGTTGCTCTTCATCCAAATATATTACCATATATGCCATCAAAGGATTCACTACGACAAAAATAAAACGTATTCGAAGAGCTTTAAGACCGATAGAACCGCAACATTTAGACCAAATTATCATTCCAGATTATTTAAAATTAACTTTATCTGGCGAACAATTTATGGCTAAAGATATCTCTACTGGTGGCATAAGAATTTTAATTTTTACTACAAAAGAAAACATAAAAATGTTGTCAAAATCATCTTTCTGGCTAATGGATGGTACTTTCAAAACAGTTCCTACATTATTTTATCAGTTATATTCAATCCACGCGAACGTTGGACATGCCAATAGCAGAGATTTTCCTTTAGTTTATGCATTAACTACTGGGAAAAGCGAGGAAATTTACAAAATGATGCTACAGGAATTGACTGAATATGAGAATGAAAATAATGTGGAGCTAGTACCTTCAACGATAATCACAGATTTAGAATTGGCAGCAATAAATGCCACAAAGACTGAATTTCCAGAAGCTACTCACAAGCTATGCTTTTTCCATTTTGGTCAGTGCGGATGAAGAAAAATTCAGTCATCTGGCTTGGCAGCAAGATATGCCGATGATGAAGACTTTAGTCTGCTGATACGGCATTTATTTGCTTTGGCATTTCTGCCGTCAAATTAAATTCCGAAAGCATTTGATAATCTCAAACCACTGTTTTCGCCTGTGGCGAATGATGTAATTGGGTGGTTTGAAAACACGCATGGAAAAATTAGACGTCATTTAAGAAATGGCAATGTTTTACGTTCTGAACCATTGTTTTCTCTAAAATTATGGTCAGTATTTGATTCGATGGCAAAGGGAATACCACGAACTCAAAATAATGTTGAAGCTTGGCACAGAAGGTGGGAAAACCTCTTGGGAAGAGCTCATATTGGTCTTATCCACATGATAGAAGAATTACAAAAGGAGCAGAAACAAGTTGAAAATGGAATTGAATGTTTAATCCGTGGTCAACCAAAAATTAAAAAAAAGCGAGCGGATATTGAAAGAGAACAAAGAATTCGAAATGTAATGGAAGATCGTGAAAATTTAAATGTGATTGATTATCTTCGAGGCATTGCTCATAATTTAGCAATAGAAAGTTAAATTAGATTATTTGTTAATTAATAATAAACCTGATTGTTAATATTAGACCTTTATTATTTTACCTTATTAATATACATATATTATCAATACTATTATTTATGTCAGAATATATGAATAATATAAAAATTAGTTTAATTTGTCGGGGGGATTCTAATTTGTTGGTATTATAATTTTTCGGGATTTTGATTTGTCGGGATTTTAATTTGTCGGGATTTTAATTTGTCGGGATTTTGACTTGTCGGGATTTTGGCTTGTCGGGATTATGATTGTCGGGATTATGATTGTCGGGATTTTAAATTTCGGGATTTCAAACCAAACCCAATTAAACCACACACACAAGATAAAATAATAAACCAGAAGTTACTTTAAAATTTAAAAGACAAAATCTATTTAACCCAACATAATAAATAAAAATAACAAAATTGAAATTCAAATATTAAAAATTAAAGACAGAAAAAATGAAATTTGGATATCTTGAATAAAAGAAAGATTAATTCTAAGACAGTCTAATGCTTTTTATCTTCAGAAGTAATAACCCTGTCATTCATATTATCTTAAAAACTAAATTAAAACTAGGGAAATCTCGTCAAAACATGACGGTCAAAAGGATTGAAGGATTCCTCTATATACAACATTCGTTGTGTGATTACAATCCTTGGGATTTTCGTAAATGATTATTTAAATAAATGCAACCAAACATGACCAGTTGAAAATTCTAAGCCTAGCACTCCTCTCTCCCAGCTTACCCTCCTCTCTTCTGATATATCTTCCTCTCTAGCTTACCCCTCCCCTCCAGTTTATTCTACATAATACATACAGAAATTCTATCTTACGAAATGATAAGAATAAAATTACAAATCGATCTTGTTTAAGAAATTCTTGAAAACATCTATTAGTACATATTTCAAAAACGATATAAAAATAGTGTTGGCAAATTTCTGGAAATTTATTTTTTGGTAACTTTCCTTGGAAATATTTCCGGAAACTTACTGAAATGGCAAATTTCAAAAAAGTGTGTTTCTTGCAACCCTGGGGTTTCGTGGAAATATTTTGAGGTTCCGCGGGACCAGTTGTAAGTCCTGTAATATAACAAAAGAATAACACGTGCAAAGCTTTAAACATTCCTACAATAACGTCTTAACAGCTATTTTATTTGTTGGTGCCTTTTGCTAGCACATATTTATGAGAAATACAAAAACAAAATAAATGTTGCGTATCAAAATAAATGTTTTAAATTTATTTATTTAAAAATATAAAACTTAATGAAATACAGATATTAAGTAGTGTCGACTAATATACAAAACGAAAGCTTCAATATAAAAAAGATTCACGCACATTTGCCCAGGAGAACTCTCAAACGAACTGAAACAAAAATCGGCGTTGTGTTTTAAATATATAGATAAGCAGGAGTAGTTAGAAACTCGCCACCGTGCAAAATAAGATGTCGAATCCATGCGTCTTAAATTAAACATTTTATATTTATTTAAATTAAAAATATAAACATTAAAAAATTGTAAAAATGAAATAGTGTTGATTGATCTACACGGCGAAAGTTTCAATATAAAAAAATAATGACGTAAATCGGCCCAGCGGAAGTCGAACGAACTGGAACATAAATAAGCCTTGTGTTTTAAATAAATATATAGATATAGAATATAGATTAAAATAAATACCTTACAATATTTACAAATAATCTCTTTTGTAGTGTTTTAAATTACCGACTGAAATTAGTAACAACCTGCAAATCCTCTTGCTTCCATAAGTTTTAATTACAAAATGGTAGATCTGCACAAATTTACCTCTCTTCATTAAAAAAATCCAATTAATAGACATTACATAAATAATTAAAGATCAACTGTCTTCAGATAAGGTAAGTCCATTTAATTGTTAAATTGACAAATTCCCTTTGATTATCCAATTTATAATGAGGATTAATAATCTAACAGCCCCAAAAAAAACTTTACAAAAAAGAAAATTAAATCATTAATAAAATTAACAACACTGTTTATTAAGTTAACTTAAAATTGTTTATTATTAACACACCTAACTAAATTCAAAGAACTTTGACAAATATTAAACACTTTGACGTTTCATCATAACATAACCCAAAATTTTGACGTTTGGATTTTATTTACATTTTGAGGTCATAACATAACTTTTAAATTTAACATTTTGCTCTGGGCATATGTGCACTGCTTGAAACAACTAAATTTACAGAGAGAGAGAGAGTCACCAAATTGCCCGCTATATTTATATCTTTTCAAAAACAAAACACTAATTTAGTAAATTTCTTGGTTACAAACAAATGCTAATTTTGAACTAAATGTACAGTTGCGAGCATTCGCTAAGTAACGATGAAAAATCCTAACCGCCGATTTTCCAGTTTTTTTGTTCAATGTAAATCTAAATCTATTATATGGTGTACAAGAATATTTCAATATTTAATTATATTTTATATATTTATATATTTTATAATTGCCTAGTTCATTCTATAATTTCTTTCTTAAATCCTACTGAACAATATTTACACTTAGATATTCAAACTACAAAATAACAACTAAATCACATAATTTCAGATTATCAATGTAAAACGCAGAAATATGAGTTTTTAAACCCATAGAACTTCTTTAAGAAATAATCCCCATATTTGCATTTATGTCTCAGTTGTACCCAAGGAACTACTTGACATCGTAATAAAATATTTAAGCCTACAGACTTTTCACTCCTGAAAAACAGCAAAATTATAAAGAAACTATCAAATCGTTAACTGACAAGAAAATCTTTATTAATTAAACCTGCAGGTAAAGTAATAAACATTTGCATGCATCTCCACTAACATGCATCTTGTCTGTTTCAGAGTCAAAACAAGCCTGGCCAAAAATTGCTTCAATAGCTTTTTATCTACAAAAATCGTGTAACGAAATTCCATCGTAAGTTATATAACGGAGTTTTATCAAGATAGACAGAAAAATCAACTGTGTTATAGAACAGTGTTTCTTTAAGAAAATAAAACATTTATTTAGATTAATAATTAACTTAAAAATTTTCTTTCCCCTGGATGTTATGCAACCCGTCTAAGACTTAGGATGCCTATATTTCAAATCATGACAGTATGTAGTACAGAGTGGTTACTGGTATAGGTTCATTTTATATTTCAAAGAAAAAACATTAAACTGGAAATTATTTTGCTAAGTAGCTCTTTGTACTAGTTACCTACAGCTATGCGCTATAGCTTTTTCACGTGAAAAAGAAAGAGAATTGGCCAGCATGCCTAATACTTAGATAGTGGTATTTGCCATCGGAAAAATTAAGATTACTCAGAATGACCTACCAAACCGTGAAGTTTAAAAAAAGCTGAAATCCGCGTTTGAGTTCCTTTTCTTGTAAGTTGGGTTTATTTTAGTATTTTGATTCTTATGCTGTAAAAAACTAATGGGTTTTGTATGGAACAAATATTAGCAAACAGTGTGGCAGATAACTCGTTCTCCAGACGATAAAGCAAAATTAAGTAAAACTACAGAAAAACAAAAACTAACTCCATTGAAGAGGAGAAAAAGCAACCATAAAGAATACTTACGAGTATTAACAGCTACAGAAAATACTCACAGTGGAAAGCTGCAATTAAAATCAAACAACCACACCATGTTTTTCCAATCATACTATATAAGAACATCAGAAGAACAAAAATGCATTAATCATCACCACAGGATATGTTCTGTGGTACATATAACCACCAGAGTTTACGAGTTTAGAGATCTGTGATGCCATACACTGCCAGGTCATGGTGCCATTACGTACAAACTAATAAAAGTTAAGATGGTAATTTAATGTGATTCTAAATATGTATGTCGTTTTTTACGCTTAACTATGTTAAAACAACTGGTACCATAAAACCTGATATAAACCAAATAGTTAACAACGGTGCAATATTCTTCACAATTCAATTATTCAAGCTGGTTTCGACCAGTTAATACTGCTGTTAATACGGTGATAATATTAAAATAAACTATGAAGTTTCACATTTACACGCAGTAGAAACAACTGTGAAAATTTTGCAATTGAAAAGTTACTAAAATTAGGGGAATTTCAATATTCTACAAATCTAAACTTTAGGTACTATTATTTATGTATGTTATAGATACCTGTTTTTGGTCTAGTCAATATAATCTTGATCTATAAATTTTGATTAGTTGTTCATTATGTTTTAAATTGTACAGCTACATTAAGTTGTTTTAAGATTTGTAAAATTTAAAAATTTCCATCTATTTTAGTAACGTTTGAAATTGCAAAGTTTCAACAGTTATAACTAGTTGAAGTCAAATACAGCAGACATTGCCGATATTTTTTTGTTAGTGTCGTTATTGCGCACACACATTTTCTCTTGTCAAATACACTGTTAATTGTATATTGGTGCCAAATCGTTTTATTAACTCTAGTAACATGAACACTAACAAACATTTTTTTACCAATTTAATCCTTTTTTTAACGACTTTTCGTATCTTAAAAATATTAAAATTAGAGTGGATTTTGTTATACTTTTAAAGTAGAATACTATTAGATTAATATTAAATCTATTCCGAGTTAGTTAATAATATAGAGCGAAAATAGATTTCAGTAGTGAAGTAGTAGAAGTAGTGAAAAAAGTTTTTTTACTGTATAATAATATAATAATAATTGTATTGATTTATATTGATATCGTTCAATATTTCGTGCTATAATATACATAATGCTCCATGAAATCTTAAAACTATTTTGATGAGAACGTCGTATAACATGAGATACAACACTTTCACATTAAGTTTTAGTACTAAACCTTAAATTCTGCTTCTTAATTTAACAAGAAAAGCTTATAGTTATTGATGAGCTGTCACTACTACATAATTAACAAAAGTTCTTTCCATCTGGTGCAAAACCTGCACTAAACTTATTTTATCATCAGGTACCAGAATTACATTGATTGAACAATCAGACAAAACTATTACTTATACACAAATTATAAAATATGCTCATGTTTACCTCCAAGGAGTCACATCCTACTGATTTTGAGTTACACCCATATAATTAATAAAAAATGCACATGCTTTTCTTATTGATGGACGATATCCGGTTTATGTACGATAAGATAAACAACATATTTACACAAGAAAATTCAGGCCAAGTTTATATATTTCTGAAGAATCATTCTACTTTAATTTCCCTAGAGAATGAAGATTCTTTAGATGGATTGTGTCAGTAAGACATTGATTTTACATAGGATAAAGTTTGTTAACATTCATACAAGAGATATAACAAATTGAGAAATCGAACAATAAACTGCAACATTCCTTTTTATTAACAAAATAGGATTTAAGAGATGTAAGGTATATAAATTAATGAACCAACAGTGGAAACTTTACTAGCTTACAAAAACTAGCTAATAAATAATTATTCGATTTATCCTACAAAAGGATTTAAAGGTATTACTTGAAAATGGCCTATTGGAAATGTAAATGTAAAATGGTACTACATATGAATGAAAACACAAACAGCTGACAACTTAGATCGACAGAGACACCTATTTTCATTGAAAAATAAAAAAGATACTCTTCAGATAAGGAATTACTTTTCGGATAACTTTTGGATAGACGAATATATCCGATCAGATATTTGTGATTATGGTATTGTAAAAATATAAAAGTTAATTCCTTTAAAGTATGGTAATAAATTCGTTTTAACCAAAAAAATTTCTCAATTTTGATGTTTTCCTACAAAACAAAGAGATCGTGGTCTGAGACCAATTGTCTTCAATATTAAAATGTTCACAAAGGAATAAATGTTTTCAGAACTATAAGTCCATGTTTACGAAACAGCACTATAGCTAAATAGCACAATGTTAAGTTGTTTTCGAGTCTCAGAATATTAGGGCGCCTATATTTTTTTAAAAACATCCACAAGCAGTGGTCCGTTGGGATGCTTTAGCCGTCTAGCCTCTAGTTAATGAATTTGCTTTACGTTGGCTAATAATGTGCCTGCAGATAATACATACGTATATCAATCTTGCAATCCTCCATTTAGTTTTCAGAAACTTCTGGTTACGTATCGCTTAGTTTAGTTTATAAATTAAACGTTTGTGTGTGTAAATTTACAGTTGCCGGCATCCGTTGTGCTTTCAGTTTAGTAATTAGAAGTAATAAAAAGTACAAGAATTAATGATGCAACTTAGCTTTTTTGAGAAACGAGAGAATTTGTCTTGGTGTGGTTCTCATCTTCGTGAACACTTAATAAAGTCCGAGTCTTGTCCCCTGGGAAATTTATGAAAACAGTAAATAAAATTAGATTTCGATAGTCTGTGTTTTGGTAATGACAAGGTAACTTTTATAACGTTGACTTTTCAAACGCACATATTTGTACGCCAATTGAAATAAATTTATATTTATTCTTGGGTTGTGATGATTAGCATTACAAGTTTACTGCCAAGATGGATTAAGGCTCAAACAAATGTAATAATATTGACAAACATTTTTTCAGTAAATTATAATGAGTAATTAAAAATTTTAAAATTTCATTCGCAAGCTGGTTCTCGGTCTAGAAATGAGTAAAATAAAAATATATTTAGAATGGGATTCCTTACTAAGTTAAAGTACAGAACCTCGTAATGCTTGTAGGTTTCTTATTATAATTAGATGTTGTTAATGTTTTATGACACGAATTGTGGATTACATTATAGCTAACGATTTTTATGAATTTATTTTAAACGAAGTTAAAATTAATATTCATTCGTAATAGCTACCACGACAAATTGTTTGTGATCCCTTTTAACCACATTAAAATAATAATAAGAGACAATAATAATAACAATTTGGGTGGCGCCCTCTATTTTGTTATATGGTTCCTGATTCTATTTAAAATCAGTAAGCCTTTGTGATTAACACCAACGACCGCTGAGAATAGTTTGAATAGGTAGGAAGTAGCTGCCGGTTATAAGATGTTTATGATTTATTATGATTTGTTTATTGTTTATATGGAGAATTTGAGTGTTACAAATTTACTACCTCAATCATGGGGCTTTTGTTAGTTAGTTTTTTTAAGCAGAAATTTTGCATGTTACAAGAATCGATAACGTTATTACATTCTGAAAAATGTAGCAATTTGTACTTCCGTAGTTACGAAAAATAAAGATACTTCGTTCTATCTTGTTATCCTATTTAGACCAATATCGTGCACGTTTTGTTAGGTTGAATCTTGTGTAATATCTACTAATATCTACACTGTAGGTTTGTCTGACCTAGAAGATCTGAAGTAATATTTAGTGTTTGGATAAGCTTTTGTTGTAAAGTCCATTTAATCCATAAAATTAAATTTACAGAAATCACACACTCTGTTTTTACTACAAAATCTAACGCATTAAAGTACTGAAATGCCTTTTTATAGGTAATTAGTAAGAGAATAAAGATCTAAAAAAAAAGTTGATTTCATCCATGAGCAAGCTCGGTGAAGTAATGTATTACCATTATTCTGTTTCTGCGTCGATGAGATTTTTACAAAAAGCAACTTTAGCTTTAAAAAAGGAAAGCTCTGTCTATTTATTAGCTATGGTAGCATATTCAGAATTTCTGGGTAGCATATCGAATAAATAACAATTTTCCATAAATTCAGTTGATGGAATTTTAGGTGGAAACTTAAGTATATTAAATCAGCAGTTAATTTTAATTGTAATAACTAAGGCTAGAATTATTATAACAATGAAAAATTGCATTATAAAACGAGATTTTTTTATCGTTTTGAGTCATACTAAGAAATTGTTTAGAGCTTACTTCATCTGGCTTTGAATAAAATGCTTGGCTGTAACACAAACATAAAACTTTAAAAAGCTCATGACAAGAATCAATTAAGACGTAACAAATAACGTGTAGAAGCATAAATTTATATTAAGACTATTTGCATTTGAAGTCATTACTCATTTACGTCTCTGTTAGTGTATAATGACATAATCATAAATCAAACAATAGTAAAAAAGCATGCAAAAACGTTATTTCAATTTTGCATAAAGTATAGGGCAAATAGGATACAGCACTTGACTACTTAAACTTAAAAAACTAGCCCAGCAAATTATAGATTATAAAAGTTAATATTAGATGTGATAGTATTATACAGCGTGTATTATAAATAATGGTTTTTGGCTTAATAAAGCATTGAATAGAAGAAGAAGACAAAAACGCATAAAACTCCGCACTCTATATCATCTGCACTATCTCAAAAATAAATTTCCATTAAAAATTTTTGGGCAGCCGGAAAATAAACAAACTGAAGACGGCCCTGGTGTCTGGTTGAGCTATTATCACTGATATGCTGATCATTCTATTTTGTTTAATTCAAACAAAAAAATTTTTACTATTTAAACTGTTAGGTAATAATAAATATATAAATGTGTCAGCAAGTATAACTAAACAGTGACAGTAACTACCGGGTTTTTCGATATTACAACTATATTTCTGTATTAGCACAGTATAACCCACTCGATTATCCGCACTTTGAAGTTTATAAGGTAGCTTCAAATATCGTATACAATAGTGACAAACCACAATCAGTCCGTCGAGCCTGGCCGATTGTCATCGTATTGCATGCTGATATAGTAACGAGGAGTATATAGTAATAATAATATAATAATAATTGCTACAACCCATAGCCTGGAAACCAGGCCCCGGAAGCTATAAGCTTGTGCGGGAGGGAGGGGCGATTATTATTATTACGTAAGTCCTAAGTGCGGCTGCAGCCGACTTATAGATGAAACAGCGCAAATCCCACATTTGCGTCACAGCTAAGAAAAACTGCAGAAAACCTTAACCAGATCTGCCGGCACCGGGAATCGACCTCGGGCAGCTTGGGTGAAAGTCCAGCACTCTAGACATTACACTACCAAGGCTGTATATGGCACAGCATAATTCCGTAGCCCCCCAGCTCGTTGTTTAACAGCTCGAGAATACAACAAAGTCACAAACGCCGGCATACATACAAAATTGTTACATACAGTAACAATTAAAGCACGTACATCTAAAAGTGTATCACATTTTTGAATTAAATTTGTAAAATTCATTTTCTTGAAAACTATTCATTTGAAGAACAAACTTTATAGGAAAAATGTGCTCTACTTTATTCCACCTATCTATACCAGATAAAACTTAAGTTAAGTTTTAGATAAAACCTTCAACTATTATACACCCCGTATATAATACTGTTGTTTTTTCCAAGACTTATTTTTCTATTTAATATTAATAACAGCAGCACAGCCTCGTTTAAAGCAAAGTAAATAATCCTCAGGTTAAATCTTAATTGTTTTAAATCAATGTAATTAGTTCAAATATTTTTGGCAACAAAAAAAGATTATAGGTATGTATAACTCAAGAGGAAGGTGTCTTTCTCCCTTGTGTGCTTTTTTGCCTTCGCCGTTGGCTTAGGAATTAAACTGCACGCATGAAAAGAAAAGTTTTACTTCCTTATATTCTTGTACAAATAGTTATTAAAATATAGTCGAATGATCTTGAGTTTCTAAGATAAATTTTCTTCATCTATGTATTTATGTGTACAATATATCGAGAAAAATTAATTTAAGGATAGTTTGTCGATTAACTGAATCAAATCGTAAGAAACATATTATGCAAGAAATGGCATATAATAATGAAACAGTGGGAGTTCCCAGTGGCGGATTTAACACTTTAGGGGCTTGAAGCGTTACAAACTTTTAGGGCCCCATAGTATAACCAATTACTACAATTTATATACCTTTTATTTTTTTATCAAAAATTAAGTACATATAATTATTAATATCAGGCGCGAATTCACGGTAGTGGGGATGGAGGAAATTACCTCCTCAAGATTTTTTAAATAATCCAACTTCGTCTCATGCCGCAGTCACACGAGTGTGAAATTGGCGTTTTTGTACGTGTTACACACTATACTTTATCTACGACCACAAAAACGTAATACAACACCAAAAGCTAGGAAAATATTTAACCTAGAATATGATTTGGGATTGAGATGCTGGATTGTCAAAAGTAAACAAGGCACACAGTTTGTGGAAAACAGGTGTTAGTTGTAAAAAATAAGAAATGCGTATAACTCAATGAATGTAGTAATAGTTTATTATTTAAAAGTAATACTGAAATTTGAACAATTATTTAAATTAATAATATTAGTCTTGTTGGTGTCTTCAATTTTTTAAATTCATAGACACACTTTTAAATGTATTTTAGACATCGTGTTGTTCCGCCGCTGCTTTTTTGTTAATGTAAGTAAATCATAACCTCAATTTCAGAAATACATTGAATACCTAATGCTTCATTTGAATGTAATTTGAAATAATAAATTCCCAAAACATTTTTAGACTTCCATGTAATAGACCGGTTATTCTAAATGTATATTAGATTAAAGCCATCAGAAAGATATATTGTTAAATCAATTTTACGTTAATTCAATAACAATTTTTGTAATAACTTTATATGGTAATAACAACTTTCTATGCTGGTAGTTGACACAAGAGGTCAGAGGTAGAGATGTCGCTCAGAAAGTGGAAGGCCCAGGGTTCGATTTCCAGCTGGGTTGATAATTTTTTTCTATATGGATTTGCATTCAAAATATAATTTAAAGTAAAACATTAATTAAACAAAACAAATTAACATAAATAAAATACAAAATGAACACAAACGTGTTTTAATAAAGTGAGTTTTGTTGATGAACGACTAGTATACTCACAATTCTATAGTGATATGTGTATAAATCACAGACGAGCTGCCCCTAACTGAAGAGAACCAAAAGTTCGAAACAGCTGTCTGAATGTGCCGTCTGTGATTTATACACATATCACTATAAAATTGTGAATATAATAGTCATCCATTAACAATTTTTAACTTTTAAATTTATTAAAAACTCCCTTTATTAAAACATGTTTGTGTTCAATTTGTATTTTATCTATATTAATTATACGGTCGGACGCTCGACCGAATAATTTTGATTTGTATATTTTATTTTGTATATTCCTGTACTGGATAATCAAATTATGCTGCTTAGTGCGGTTTGATACCTATAGGAGGCACCACAGTTATTTGATGGTGTTAATGTTATTTCCGAGTTAGTATATACGCTCGGGTGATGTGTGTTGAATTCACAGGCTAGCTGCCCCAACTGAGGAGAGCCAAAAGCGCGAAACAGTTGTCTTAGGATGCCGTCTGTGATTTATACACATATCACTATAAAATTGTGAGTATAATTGTCGTCCGTTAACAATTTTTAACTTTTAAAAATAAATTAATATTTATCTAAAAGTTATAACTTTATATATTTCAAATAATTAGAAATATTGCATGTGCTGATATCTATGTCATTTTAATGGAACCACTGAAAATGCGAAATCATTTCCCACGGTCATTTCCGTACAGTTTAAAGATTATGAACAATGAGTCATTTTCATCGTTACTAGTGTAATTTTCTATAGTGGTCGTAGATAAATTAGTTATTTGTATACTAAATAAAGTTGTACTTTTTTATCACGAATATGGAGATTGTTGAACAACCATAACGAGTGATAAAAAAATCCGCTTTAGTGCTGAGGTGTACATTATGTTTTTTTAAATCGTCAAATTAAAAATTTAAAATACAAAATGTGCTTTTAATGACAGTATAGTAGGCAACTAAGTCAATTTTTTACACGTTTAAGAACGAAGATAGATCGTTCTCCAGTTGCATTACATATCGGTAATGTTAAGATTTTTAAAAAATTGTTTCAACATTGGGAAATGTTGACAATTGACATTAAGAAATTTCACCTATTCGAAAGCATGGTACAATTCTGCTTCTCCAGATGTAAGTCGGACAACCACGCAGAGTTTGCTAGAAGGCAATGAAGACAAGCCATTCGGAGCGACAGAGATGATACGTTCCTTGCAGGTCTGCTGCGAAACTGTATATTCCGTTACAAAATTTTACCTATCACTCTGAAAGCTTGCCTTTTCGCACAAAATCCTAATGCGTCAACCGTACATTTTTTTACCAGCCTGTACACGATATGATCTGTTTCTTGTTTCACTTTTTTCGAGAAAGTGAATTCCCACGCCAATAATTTTTATTTGTCGCGTCTAGTGCGGTCCTTGGCAGGAGGCCTCTGCGGGGCCCCCTGACTTGTGGGGCTTGAAGCGGCTGCTTCCAACGCTTGTGCCTAAATCCGCCACTGGGAGTTCCCCTTTTACAAACATAAATGTAGCAGAGAACCGTAACTCAACATGCGAACCATGACATTATTGAAACCCTTCTGCCACGATGGAAAGAGGATAGATACAGCTAGTCAGATAATTAAGGCAGGAAAACCATCATTAGGGGATAGCAACAACTAAGAGACTTTCTTAGGTTTGAAGATGGTTTTATTATTATTATTATAGTAGGTATTGTTTGAAAACCATTTCTAACTATACAATTGATAACCCAGTAAATGTACGGTAAGATATAAAAGTAGAGACTATAGTAGATGGAGCATTTTGACTTTGAGCTAGATTAAGACGACAGTTCGCCGAGCTAACCGCACGATGTATAGAAAAATCTTCATCCGACTCCCATCATCATCCCACCCAGAGAAATCTCTGTGCGGGATGACGATGATGGGAGTCGGTATGCAAATCCCTTTCTATGGTCTAAAAAATCATGATAAAGGTTTCGTCCGTAAGGTCAAATCTTGAAGGTATCATCTGCATACTGAAACCAAACCTTAGATATGCATTCGGAATATTTCAATGACACAGTTACAAAAGGTACTATTAAAATATTCGAAATGAGGAGAGAAAGAGTCACTTCTTCTCTTGATATCTTAAGGCGCAATTCTACTGGTGCAACACTAGACGACATGCAACATGCCACATGTCGTCTAGTGTTGCTGACGCATGTGACAGGCAAAGACAATCAATTAAACAATCAAACACTCTGTATAGCATGCGTCATTGACGCATGCCGCATGTTGTTTAAATGTTGACTGAGTGGAATTGCGCCTTTAGACTAACCGATTTGCCATCGTGCAAATTGTCGAATGATAGCGATAGAATGTTGGATAGGAACTCTTGCGAATAAGTGAAAGTGTGAGTGTGAAAGTCATGTCAAAGCTATCAAGTATGTTTCCTGAATCAACCACAATGTTTGAGATGAGCTGAATAGATTTTGCAAAGTTGTATAAGTTATGTTGAGTTTATGGAAAATGTATAATCCTTAAGACTATTTGTCAGATACTTGGAAAGGTTATAGGGGGTGAGTCTATAGTGTTGGCCGAAGTATAACTAACATCTTGTTTTGTAGATTTTAGAAAGTCCATACAACCGTATGGTCAAAGCAATACCATACAACTTGATGGGAGCCAGGGACCACTGTTAGCATAGGTGTAACTTGAAGTTGACTGTTTGTGTAAGTTGTGCAGATTCCTGGTTGTTGGCCTTCACCTTAATTTCAAAATGTATTTTTAAATCTTTCTATTTTTTAATCTAACTATATTACAGGATATGGGCAGGTAGTGGATGGAGGAGTGGAGCCTGCGTCCTACTTGTACGTTACCTATTATACTACGTTTTAAATACTTATTTAAAAGGATACCGTGCAAAATAAGAAGAGTTTTATTTTTAACACAAAATTCATGTTATTATCATTACAATATTAACAGTTTAAAATATGCAAACATTAATTTCGTTTTAAATGGAAAATAATTAGTAACATTAATAAATTCGTCTTATTTTTTTACTTTGGAAGAGCTTTTCATAGTTTTCTATTATAATATCGAAAATGCTGTAGAATGAAATTCAAGAACCCAAAGTCTAAAAACGAAATAAAATAAATTAAGGGGAATCTAACAACATATCCTAACACGGTCGAGAGTGAATTGCTGGCCAAACCACTTGTAATAACGAACAAATTTTATTGCTTAAATTATTACTGTATTTACTTATTTAATTTTACCCAGTTCGTAATTAAAATTTATTGGCGAACGGATTTATCTTTTAGCCCTAAATAATTTAAAAGCGGCTTTAGTTCCAAAAACCGATATTTGTTTTAGTATAATGCTCTATGAAATTTGCGTTCAGTTTCAAAAATCGCCAAGTCGCCTATCACTCTTGTCCAATATCCTACAACTCCATATTAACCAATAGTAAGCCATGGTCGGGATCAATTGTCTACTGCACGCTTGACAGTTCTGTCATCAAGTTGGCGAAAATCTGCGCGAAGACGAAACACCACAAAATATATTCTACAATAAATAATGTGCACCATAGCCGAATGCAGAGCACACTAGATTTGTAATTACAAAACTCAAGTTCTAATCCCGGTTTGGGTAATTTTTTATAAATATTTAGTATGTTTTATAAAAAACAATTAATATTTATAAAAAGGAATAATAAAGTATTCCTTACTTTTATAGTCATTGTTTAAACTAACTATATTTATGTTAATTGAAAATAAAACTAAACGATTAAACATATGGTATTAAATGAAACCTAACATTAGCTCTAATAGTACTATAGAATGCCCGTTAGTGCATCAATCAACTATCCCCTGTACCTCGATGTGGAAGGTGCTTTCTTCGTAACGCGTGTGTCGCAGGTGCGTTCCCTGTTCCAGTAATTTCTTTTTTAATTGAACTTGTTAGTTTAAAAAAAATTTTAATTAAATATTTTAGATGTTATTTGTTTTTATTATTATTATTATAAAAAAAGCTAGCGGAGCTGGGATCGATCCTGCGACCGACGCGTTACAAAGCGAGCACTTTACACATCGAGGCACAGGGGATAGTTGTTAAATGCCCTAACGTGCATTGTTGCTATTAGAACTAATAGTTAGATTTTATTTATGCTTTACAATTAAATACCTAATATTAATATCATTATGTTTAACCGTTTTGTTTTATTTTCAATTGATATAAATATACATAGTTTAAACAATGGCTATAAAAGTAAAGGATACTTTTATGTAATTATTTCTTTTTATAAATATTATATTTACAAAAAATTGTTTATAAAATATATTAAATATTTATTAAAAGAAATTTACCCAAACTGGGATTGGAACTTGTGTTTTGAAATTTGAAATCTAGCTGCAAGTGTTCTCACCAACCAAGTTGTCTTTCATTTATGGATTCCAATGTGGGTTGAATTTCTAGGGCTCTTAGTATCTCATATTCTTATTGCTTATTCTGTTTTTTTTTTGTATCCCCTTTAAACTTTTGTAAACTCTTCTCAAGTATTTCATTTCAAGTGCTTGTATTTGGCTTTTTTCTATTTTGTTTAGATTCCATGATCCGCAGCCAAAAGTGTGTACTAGTCTGTATATGAATTTAAAAACCTTCAATTTTATTTGTTGTGAGAAATTTTTTTAATTTAGAAATTTATTGCTCAAGGTGTAATACAATAACGTTGTTGCTGATGTAATGTTTGGTTTTGTGAAGATATGGATGAGTAAGAACGTGTTTTTAGGAAATTAAGTCAATAATTAGTTTTAAGGGGATGTGTTGTAACCTATTTTTACTTGCGGTAATGGTTACGCACTGGCGTGCGGCAGCTTTTCATCGGAGAGCGGGCTACGTGGGTCCGCTAAGTATGAAGCAAAAAAAACGGGCGCCATCCAGCTTTTAAATACACAAGATAACAAAATAGGAGAGCGAGAGAACCTACTTCGCTTGGTAAGTATATTTCTAAACAGCTATTACTTAAACAATTTAGCATAAATTCTCTTTATTTTTTTAGGCATGGTGGTGTTATTCCTCAACAATAAGAAGCACAAATTTTAAATGCATTTATTAATAGTAACACATATATAAACATATAGAAAAAAATATATATAGAGCAAAATAAAGAAATAAAAAAATCAATCTGAACGTAGATATGTAAATAAATCTAATTACTCAGATATAGTACTATTTCTGTTACATAGTGTAAGCTTCTGTAAATGAACTAATAAATCTATTAAAAAATATGCAAAAATCTAATTAAACCTTTCATTAATTCAAATAGTATAAATTTAATAAAATTTCTGACAATTGATACCGACGATTTATCTAAACCACAGTATTCTAAACGTGGCATTTATAAATTGGCACAAATAAAATGCAATAAAAATTAAAATTATTACTTGAAAGCGGTATCAGAAAAATTCCATATATAAAATTAATATTACTCTAGAGAAATGTAAATCTTTATAAAAATTATTACCTTTAACCTTAATTAAATAAATTTGTTAAATTAATAGATCAGATAGATCAATCAAGGCAAATTTAATTAATATAAAAAAATACCAACAAACGAAAATGCTCACTTCTATTGATGGATAGTCTGATGTAATCCTACGGTGGTTGATACCGACTGCAAATACAGTACAGTCTCGAAAATTGGCTACTGGACCTATTCTGCGTATGATAACGTCTCAGAGATATGGTGTGATTCTGCTCGTGCACCAGGAAGACTGGATTCCCTTTTGACAAAACGGCTACACATATTGGTGCATATGGGTAGGCGTAATATTACAGGGTAGCCTAGATTCCCTAAAATCGTAGTTGAATAATAGAAAAAATTCAAACAAGATTTGGGAAAAGATTGAATAAGGGATTTCTCCCTTTTTTTCCCTTTATAAGGGAAATCTTCATCAACAAAATTCCTCAGCTACAATCAAAGGCCAAACAAAATAGTTGAAGATACTCTTCACCAAGAAATTTATTTCCATTCAGATGCTCATTAAAAGAGTTTCTAATGAAGACGCTTGGTCAAAAATGTGATCAAAAACCAATCCCCCTAAGAGAGGTCTTTCTAGCACGCACAACAGAGAGCGAATCCTTCTCTCGAAAAATCGAACGCGCAAGGCCGATATTCCTACTAAGGAACGTTGATATGGGTATCCAAATTTGGATAAGAAAATCCATCAAACAATAATGTTTAAAGGAAATTATTAGTAATTAAAACTAAACTCAGGGAGTCTACATTTAAATATATGCAACGAACAATTCATCAATATGAAAATTATAAAGAGAGAAAATGGTATTTATCAAAACCCACAAAATATTTAAAATAAATACATCTAAAGGTGAGTTCATACGAGGACTCTTTCAGTAAAAGAACAAATTAAGGAAAAATAAATGTTACAGTGTTCATCGACATTCTATTTGTAAGGTTAATCTTATTTATTGACCCAAGTATTGTATATCATTGAATTCGGGATTTAATTTTCTACAAACTGTTTAGTTAGTTTTTGCATTAATGAAAATTTATAAACAAGAGTTTGGTTATTGTATTTATAGTGTGTCAACATTCATTGTTTTGTTAAAAATTTTTGTAGAAGTCATTTGTTGTGATCAAATCATATAAAAGGACAGCCATTTTTGTAACAAACTCTCTTACTTTTTCATCATTTAAAGAGTGCACACATGTTGTAGAGCATAAAGAAATTTAAGGTTATATTTATAAAAATTTAAACAAATCGTATGTCATATATTTGAGGATAAAGTTATTTATGAGAAACGTTAAAGTGATATAATTTCAAGTTTTTAAAAGAAAGTGTTTATTTAAGAAGTGCCTCAAGTTAAAAAGTGATTAATTAATTCTACGATTGTTTATTGCTAACAAAAGTAACTTATGGAAATTTTACTGGAGAATAATTGAATTTGGACATAAATAAAATTTTATTTACTTACCTTTGATGTATAAGTATAGTATGGATTTGGAATTCTGCTTTATAAAGCCTTTTTATTCGGAAGTATTTATTAATGGATTGAAGACACACATTTCTTCAATTCTTTGTCGAGTTTTGGGAATTACAAAGATGAAATAGTTGGTATTTATGTGGTACCAAAGGAAAGGACTGCAATCTTAATAAATAAAAACTGTTTTTTATAGAGTTTTTCGTAGTATCTGTGATATCAAAATATATTATAATTATAAACAAATTATATTCTTTAAGAAATAATATTTTTATAGTTAAAGAACATTAAGTATTTGTTTAAAAGAAACTTATTAATCTCTAAATAAAGGAAACTATTTTGGGATTGATTAAATTTAATTAAAGAATTAAAAAGAAATAATTTTGTAGTTAAATTTGCCCTTTTAATTAAAGAATTAAAAAGATAGAATGATGTAGCCAGATTTTTCTTTTATAATCTAATTTAAATAGATTTACAAATAAGAGAGGTATCAATCTTTTTAATTCACTTTATTTAATCTATTTTGTGGCATCAATCATTTCTTTTTGTTTTTGGTTACATTGTTTTGTATTAATAAAAATAAATTTGTGTTATTATTATTTTGAGAAATTGATTTGTTTATGTTATTTCTATTATTTTGTTGATAATTATAAGAATTTAGAATACCTTAAAAAGCGACCCGTCTGAGAGAGTCTCAATTCGGTGGAAAGTAAAGCTTTTCACGATTACAATACATTCAGCCGGAGCATCAAAAAAGCTTTATTAAGGTAAACAAGTTTTAAGTTATAATTCTAAATGTAACCTTTTTGCAATCATCATTTGTTTCTGTATCTATTAACATTTTATTAAATTTTCGCCTATATAACACAGTACTATATATGTTTTAATTTCAAATTCAAAAACTTTTATTTAATTAATTATATTAAATACACCGAATTATTATGTGGTCAAATTGTTATTTTCGTCATGTAACATTTTTGGTGAGATCACTCATAACTTATTCATACCTAATTAGAGCATAATCTATAGGTATAGATATAAAATGTAAGGTGTTCAAAGGAAAATGTTGCTTATATTAATTAAGTGATTACTTTTCTAATTATAGCTATTATTTTTGTACGAAATTAATTAAAACTGCCAATAAAACAAATAATATTTTGGTCATTAACTCATTAGTAATTAATAACCACACCTTTAGCAGCGGACGTAAAGCAACAACAAAAACGTTCTCATATTCCAAAAATGAATCCTTTACAATTCTCACGTCGTTACAAAAAAATATATTTTTAACTCTGACAAACCAAGCATTTCCTCTAAATACACTGCTTTATAAAACGATGAGAATGTTCCTGCGCAGAAAAAAGTTTGCGGTCGTATATTTCGCGATCTTCTTTTTTATTTCATCTTGGGCACATTATATTTTCATCATATTTTTTGCGCTGATGTCATTAAATTAGAGGCAACCACAAGAACAAGGTTGTTTCGTGTCCTTGCAATAACCCGGAGTAGCTTTTGCGGTCTTGAATTTCGTCATGAGGTTGGAAGGTACTACCAGTACTATACTAACTCGTTCAATTAAAGTTGAATTTATTGATCACTTCTATATTGGATATCCTTAGACATCTTGTTTTGTTTTCAAAAAATTTTGGTATAATTATGAATTTTTTTCTACTCTTCATCTTTTATTTTCTTGTGATACTATTTTCCCCCCAGGCAGTAGTCCGAAACCAAGAACAAAAAAAAAACTTAATTGTGAATCACTACTGGAAAATGTAGAATGTGTATAATAATGACGTAAAGAAAAGCGAATAAAAACTATACTACACGGTATGTTGTATAATATAGTACTTATAGGAACCTATAAAATGAAGATTTTCTTCACTTATGGAAAGTTCAAAGTATAATATAACAAGCAGTCTCATTTTCATTTTGTCGCTCTGGTCCAATGGGCAGGATGGGCAATGCCCATCTGAAATTTCTAGAACGAGTATAACCGAAGAAAATCTATCATTTTAAGATTTATTCCATTAAGTTTTTTATTATTATCATTTATTAAATAAAATTTAAAATAAATTATTTAACAAATATAATTTATTTATTAGGTATTTTAAAAAAATATTTTCTTGTGTAAAAAGTTCTGTGAATGGAAATGCAAAGTTCAGTAAATAGACATACATTTATCTTTATTTATTTAAAGATATTACGTGATAAAGTTTAAAAATAACATTTATAATAAAAAACAATTTATTTGCAAAAAACATTTGTTTAGTAAACAAGAATAACCTTAAAAAAATAAATCACAGAGCTTGCGTAACATTTAACTTTAAACGACGTTTTAGGTACTACAAATACCCCTATTTTTCTTTTCAGGTTGCTTAATTTTTTAAATAACTTCATGAAGTTCCCACCAAGTTTTATGCTTAGATTTTAGTCATCTATGTTATTGGGGTTTTTCGACTGTTTTTTTATTTTTAGGATCCTCAACAGGGGAGATTTTTTAACATTGTGATAATTCTCGGTTTTGTTTTTTATTTTCTTTTCTCTTTGAAGTTAGTACTTTCAGGTTGTTTTGTATCTTTTCTTCAAGTATCACTCTTATACTCTTCTATGTCAGTCTTACTCTTATTTTTATCATTGATATTCTCATTATTGCATTTTTTGTCTATAATACCCTCTCTAACTTCGTTTACGGCATCAGCTCTCTTCCGATTCTTTCTTCAACACTTATAGTTTTTTCTGTTTCAAGTCTTTTTTCTATTTTGATAGTTATTACTCTCATTACTATCTTTCTTTGTTATATTAGTATCTTTACTTACATTTTTCTCTTCTTTTTCTTTTCGTTAGTATTATTTTCGTTGGCAGTAATAATTTCAATTTTTTCTTGTGACTTTTACTTGTTATAGGTTTTTTTTTGGTATAGTCGCCTTTTTATTTTTCTTACTTAAATTATTATTCTTTTCAGTCTTATTGCCTCTTTCCTTAACAGTATTATTTTCAAATTTTTTTAATTAACTTAAATCAAATTAAACAAAGTAATAATATTATAATAATCTAGGTGCTTTGAATATTGATGTTGTTGTCGGCGACTTATCGATCTTCATTAGTAAAATAAAAAAAAGAAATATCTAGTTACTTTGTGTTTGCTAAATATCTAATTTATATGGAGAATTTGTCACTCTGCTCATAGTGGCCTTAGGTAGCTCAGTTGGTAGAGATACCGCCTAGATAGCAGAAGGTCCTGGGTTTGATTCACAACCGGGGTAATATAAATTTCTCTATGAATTTGCATTCCAAACATAATTTAAAATAAAACCTTCAAACTAAAATATTTATACTAAACAATAGCCATTTCCATATTCTATAAAATGGTACACTGCTTAAATTCAAATTTGTCTATACCATGAGTACAAAAACTTTGTGCAAATTGTTAGTGAGTCACATTCTGATCAGAGCCATATGATAGATGCATGACAATGTTAAGTGCAATAGGATTAAATGCAAACTCTTTAGAAATTGACACTATAAGTACAAAACGTGACATCTGTTGAATGAGCACAACAAGGATTGTGACCTAATGCTGATGGCGCACAGTCCATTTTGCATGTTGCTGAAGCAATTTAAAACTTTCTATTACAATAGTATAGTCAAAACAAAGTCCCACAATCCGGGGGTAACCCTGTGTTCTAGTAGGGAACGCGGACATAAATGACATCATTCTGATAATGAGCCATTTAATTCATTATAGTTTAATTTGTTATTCATTAATAAATAGTTAATTAAGCCAAAACATGTTTAGATAATTTAATCTATCCATAAATAGGTATTATTATTTTTTGTTGGAATTGTAAATACAGCAGTACAAAGCTCCTTTAGTAAAACCTTTATTTTTTTGTTTTGATAGAATGAGCCTGATGGTTGGTAACATACTATAAAAACAATGCAAAACACTATATGTAAAAAATAAGTACTGTTACTGTTTTACTAGAACCTACAGCATTTGTTATTATAGCAATTATTAGTCACAATGTTTATGAATACTTAATAGTAGTAGGTATGTTCTCTGTGGAAATAAATATTTTCTAATTATTAATTAATAATAATTCAATACTAAATCATACTTATAATTCATACTAAATAAGTATGAAAGTACAAAGATGAGTTGCAATTCCTTTTAACTTATAGCCTACGGAATTACAAAGGCTACTTTTATATATATAAATACCTAACCTACCAAAATATAGCTGTGCTGGAAGTATCAGCTTGACCTAAATAACACTGCTTTAGTTTTTGCCGGCTAACCCCAATAAGTCGGAGAGGGGCGGGGTAATACAAGATATATAAGATAAAAAAACAAGCGCCACTTCGTTTTAAAATAATTCTCACTACTAAAGCTTCAAACTTATTAGATAAACGAAGAAATAGATCCTTGACTAATATATGGAGATATAATAGATCCTTTACTAATATATATTTACTAACTTCCACAATTTTGGTGGTACGGTGCATATACACTTACAGTTAACGAGCTGGAAAGTAATATTAAAACTACACAATAAATAAATAAAACAAAAACGTAGTGAAATGTAAACTTTCTAAGTAGGGCTTTATTGTAATTATTTAATGTAATTGTAATTATCTAATGTAATTGTAAACGATAATTATTATACTGATCAAGAATTTTAATGTCTAATAAAAAATGGAATGGTGATTTGTATCACAGCTGGTTGTAAAGCTTAAAAACTACCCTAGGACAATTTCACTACTCGAGATCTCGTGTTAACTAGTTCTTAAAACTAACATGCACGAATAAATTGTATAAACGTTCAATAAATATATATAAACATAAATAAAATGACACAATATACATACATACAATTTCAGACAAACATCCCACCATTCGAAGACCCACGGCTGTTGCAGTACAATCTTAAAGCCTTGCTTAGGGGTTTTCGCTTCACCCTTCGGTATATTCTTGTCTTGTTACGACCCTGTACATATATATGCAGGTACGGACCCAAAGGGAAGGACCTTCTAATTAAACCCACAGTCAATGAGGCAGGAGCAGAAAAAAAAACACAACGAGTAATGAAACCCCAAGAACAAAAGACTTACAAATAAAACACCATGTATGTCGTATTAATTTTAAATATTTAAACAGAATTTTACCTTTCTATAAACTGAAAGGTCTTTTACTATACAATTCCCTCAAGGTAACTGATAGGGAAATATTACCTAAAATAGAAAGACATTTTATGAGATTTTAGCACATGGAAAAAAATAAAAAGAATTTACCTAAATGGTTAGCACTAGAACGTAATCCGTCTAATTTGACGATTGATCACATATAAATAATCAAACGATCATTCTGTCGAATGCGAGATTTTCTCCGCTGAAGCGAATTATACCCAAAACCAATTTTCTAATATATCTCGCACATTCAACTTCTAATGCAAGACAGCCATTTTGTCATAACCACGGCTCATTGAGGATGCGCTTAACCGCGCAGGTACGACTTCACGATAAACAGAGGGAAAGGGGTAACCAGTGACAACCAAACGAACGTAGAAGCTTGGTTTTAAACAGTGACCATCAAACAACCAATGGGTTGTGAATTTCAACATTATAAACTAATTCGTATGGATTGTAGATAATAAAGACTAAAGGCTAAATTTTAAATTTCAAGTAAGAAATATAATACCACAAAGGAGGTGCGCAGCTGTGTTTGTGTTCATTGAAATAATAATAACAAAACGGTACCTAGAGTATTTATTGCTGATTTATCTTTTATTGCCTGCTACCGTGCACAGTTTAGGAAGTAAAGAGTTTGTTTAAATCTCCTTGAACTTCAAAATCGAATGTGTCATGTGCATTGTTACTATTTAATTTGAAAACATTGGAATGAACTTCGATGCTGTTTTTCTCCAAAAGTATAGAAGTACGAAACAAATGATATATAGGAACTTTGTTTCTTTAATGATTATTATCTAACCACTGTCAAAGCGTGACTATTTTTCTTAATGAGACACCGTGTATAGTAGTTAGTAGTACCATGGCTTTCTTGGGAAGGTTTTGCAACATCTTTCCTACTATTATGTCGTAGCCTAGGGCTTCGCGAGGGTTGGTAAATCGTATTTGCTGCCGGACTGCAGTTATCTAGAATGGCCTCAACTGGAAATAGCAGTAGACAGAATGCAATATCGTTGACATCAATATTAGTTTGACATGGTGGTGCGATGAAAACATACATAAAGTGGTTAAAAAGTGCGTCAGCTTTATGTTGATCTGACCTTCCCAACTATCGTATGATTGTTTAACTTCGGGGATTGCCACAGTTGATCGTTTAAGTTTCTCCGTGACTTTCCATATAGAGTAGTCATCTGGTGAAAATTTATTTTGATGCACTGCTTAAAGGTTTCATTTCGTACTTTCCCCAGTGTTGCCTGCAGAGGTAACTGGGCCAGTAAGTAGAATGACCAGTAGAGAGGTAGTCGACGCTGTTGTTTTAAATTGCTCTTTAAATTTCGTCTTTTGGAAACGATTAATCTTTATCCTCATCAGATACCTTTAATAAATGAACAAATTGAGCTCAGTATTTTTCCATTACTAAAAAGGTTAGATATTTAGTTTTATTGTGTGTATTGGATTTAGCTGCCTACATCTTGTATATTTAAGCAACGTGTTTGTTCGTCTTTCCTGATAATGATAATTGGTATCAAAACAATTTACAGTTACATAAATAATAATAGATTGTAAGGACTGTGGTTTATTACAACACTATAATTTAACGGTGTCTCCTAACCACACATTGTATTTGACTAATTGCCAATACGTATTTCGGTAACGATGTTACCTTTTTCTCGGTGTAAAACCATCTAATTATAAAAGTTGTTAAAAACCCTCTCCGCCTGAGGCTAAATTTAAAGAGCCAACCACTACCATGCAAAATTCTTTTTAACACAAACATACAACAAAGAATATAGATATATTTTTAAACATAAAAGAAAGATAAAGAAAAGCTTGACCAATTTTTATTGCTACCACACGCTCACAAACCGAGGGTCATTTGACCTAAAACAGTTTAAAAATTTCTTTGTTGATTTCAAAATCTTTCTTCTTATACATAAAAAGAATTTTATAACTTTTACTGAGAATCACGTTATTATTTGAAAACAGCGTTAGAATAATTCCTAACCAGCAAAATTTATTATGTTTTCAACTGTTTTTATCCACTGTCCTCAGATTTTCACTTGATTCCGTGCACCGTTGTGTCATATATATGTTTAGCGACACTTGGTTTTTCTATGCGATTGTATTTAAAATCCGCAAAATGTTCTTTGAACATAGTCAAAATTAATTTTTTATCTTCCCAACGTAACTTTTATTACTATCATTATCTCTCTTATTATTTCAATAAATCATCAAATTTCAAATAAATAGGAAATATTTGAGTAGAAAAAGAACTGAACAAGCAACTACCCTTCCTTGACAGTTAGAATGTCAGTTAGTTAGAAACAATGTTGTGTTCTTCCAGAAAAGGAAACAAGGCACTGATGATGTTAAATGTTTATTTAATTATTGGAAATTGAGACAATGTTTATTAATAAACATATAAAATTGTTACACGTTCCCTTTTTTAACTATAATTAATTTCGTACTTAGTTATATAGTATGATGTTTCATCGATGAATCTACTTCTTGTACTGTCTAAATAACAAACTGCGTTCCATAAGAAAACTTACTATCAATTACTCATTAAAATAAAATGTTCCAAAGGAAAATTAACGACAACAACATGATTCACTTTGAACTTAAATATTTACGTCCAATGTAGCATTTAATTTAATATATTTTTGAAGGGAAAGTTTAGTTTAATGAGTTACTAATATGTAACTAATGATAGTAGTTATTTCTGAATTATGGTAAACAAAGAAAATGAGATATGAATAACGTTGCTTACAATTTTATAATAAAATCTAACGATTAACAAGCTATAATTAAGAATTACCTTAAAATATGATTATAATAAAAAAGGATGTATCTAACAACAATAGCAATAGCTATAGATGTTTATAGAAAAGAAACCAGCACTAAAAGGTACTTTGTAGCAATGATTGTAATAAGAGTTACGTTGGGAAGATAAAGTGATCAATTTTGACTAGATTCAAAGAACATATAGCGGATTTTAAATAATAACGTGATTCTCAGTAAAAGTTAAAAAATTCTTTTTATGTATAAGAAGAAAGATTTTGAAACCAACAAAAAAACTTTAAAATGTTTTGGGTCAAGTCACCCTCGGTTTGTGAGCATGTGGTAGCAATAAAAATTGGTCAAGCTTTTCTTTCTCTTTCCTTTATTTATTTAAAATTTTTAAATTCATCCACCGAAGGAGAGGGTTATTAACAACTTTTAGAATTAGACAGTTTTATGCCGAGAAATAGGTAACATCGTTACCGAAATAGTATGTATTAGCAATTAGTCACATACGATGTGTGGTTAGGAGACACCGTTAAATTATAGAGTTACATAAATATTAATAAATATTGTGAAACCTAATAATTATTTTTTATTTCAATCCAAAGCATATCTTCTTTCAACTACATTTAAATTACAGGTTTTATTTTTTTATTAATCTTAAACATATTAAGAGACTGGATGTTGGCGACAGCTTTTCAATACGATATAAAAAATTTTCAATTTTGAAATTTATAATTTCCATGAACTTGATATGGAAATCTTATTAAATATAATATTTAAATATTACCTTTACTTGGCGTGCACTCCGTATCGAATAATCATTAATATACAAGAAATTTCTTTTTACAGACTGCAGACATTATAAAATGTCTTTAATTCTCATCTCATCTCTTGACTTCTATTTTATCGATTTTTGACTTGCTCCAGTTACGCTATGTTATATGGTTATACGTGTATGTATTTGCAATTCAAATATCCTTCTTTGGTATAAATATATTATTCTATAACAATCTTATTATAGAAATTGCTGCAAATCGGAAAATCTTAATGTTGAATAAATTAACGTTTCAAAAAAACTGTTTACCTTGTCGGAAAGAGAGTTATAAAAATCTAAATTGCACTTTAAAAGCTTTTAGGATGCATAAACTGTACATTTAATTAAAGTTATTCAAACAAAACCATCAAGCTATAAATAGTAACTGACTAATAAGAACTGAACGAAATAAAAATGAAACAACAATGAAGAAGCTAAACCAGTTTCGTTTTTAAAGTTGCCAAAAGATAAACAAAAAGGAATCTACCTCTTTCTTCTTTGGTTCTAATAAATTTAAAAGCTAAACACTTCGTTTAACAGGACCGGGCTCAGATTGCCAGATCGTATCTGATACATAAATGTAACTATCATATGTACCAAACAAGAATAGAAATGAAAGTATTTTTTAACCTATGGCATTTAATATAAACGAAGAATAAGAGAATGTCTTTTAAAACTCTTATCACATTTTTAAGTTTATCAGCAAATAAATAAGAACGTGTTTGCAAGTAACTAAAAAGAAAACTGATACTCTATTAGTCTATCTATTAGTCTATTTAGTAGTGTGCACTACGGGTACGTAACTTGCAGGACACTCTAGTATAGAAAAATTATGTTGACGAAACACATTGTTATAAAGCTAATTCCTTCGAAAATGTCTCATTTAGAGTTCTAAGAATGAACATAAAAAAGTCTCGACTTGTGAAATATTCCATAATTACAAAAAAGGCTGCCATCTTGAAATTCTCAAAAAAATGTTTTACGCCCTTGAACCTAGCAACGCGAGGTTTATACGTTGTTTTTACCAGAATTCACCCATAGATACAAATATGACTGAAAATACTAATTAAAACATATTTGAAAATGGCCGCCATCTTGAAAAATTGCTTCTATTGCTCCACTGCGTTTCTTGATGAATGTCAGTTATATTTGAAAAAGTCTGGCTTGTTGTACTGCTTTTTAAACTTAAATCAATATTGCCTCGTGCGTTATACAGGGTGATTCAGAAATAACTGATATCCTTTAAGTAGTAGGTAGAGGGGAGGCAGTAGAGCTAATTAACTTGACAAGTATAGGTCAAAAACGAAGTTTTCCAGAAAATTAATTTTAAAGTTTTATTGAATTTTTGGATCCAAAATTCATTAAACTTTAAAATTCATTGGCATAGGTGACTAGATGTAGTGACTCTAGATTCGTACGTTAAGCAGTACCCTCTGGCGGCAATTCTCAACAAATATATTTGAAGTCAGAGCTCAGTCGTTAATTTTTAGGTTATACTTTGTGTCAAACTCTTTTTAATTCAGTATTTCACTTTCAGCATAATCAATAAATTTATTTACTCGAATATTAACAGTAATCAATAATAAGAATTTTTTAACAACTATGAAATATTATTATTTAGATTATGCGTTAAAAAAACAATAGGTACATTATATTACATTACAAAACACTACATTAAAATATTTTATTCGGAATCATATGGTAATATGTGCATTCCTAACCGCCTCAGAGGGTGGGAAATTAACCATTCCTAACTTACTTTTAATTCCCTCTCTTGGTCAGGAATGTAATCATTCCCTACCTGTTATCCCTCTCTTGGTCAGGAATGTGATCATTCCCGACCTGTTGTAAGTTCGTAGTTTGCTCGGTAGAGGGCGGGTGCATTATTAGGTCAAGTTTGTCACTTCAGTTGTCAGTTGTAAATAATTATTATTTGTTAAAAAATATGATGATTCCGAATAAAATAGTATACAAACCTCGGCGGGACGTTTCCTCCTGTCTCGAGCATTAGCTCACCTCGGGCCTGGGCCCTCGGTGAGCTATCTTAGCTCTCGACAGGAATGAAACACTTCCCGCCTCGGTATGTAATCTACTATACCTACATTAAAACTAAAAATGTACTTTTATTTGTTACTCACTTGTAAACGTCATTTTATGCGACGGAATACAAACAACGAAAGGTTACTTTTACAAGCTACTGGTTTGTAAAACTGACAGTTGACCTGTAAAAGTTTTACAAGTTAGTAGAATATGACATTCATAGACCTCTACGTCTACGCACACTTCCACGACTAATAAAATTATTAAAAAGTGTAACATTTTATTGTCATTGTTAGGATTGGGCCAGGTTTTATAGATACAATAAATGTTATGTGTTGTTTACAAATGAATAACAAATAAAATATTATACATTATACGCAAGATAACTGTTTTTACTGGCTCAAGAAAGTGACAGGCTCTCCTGCCGGCTCGCCAGTCATTTCCTTCTATCGCCAGTAAAAACAGGTTTACCTTGCTAATAATGTAATAGTATATTACGTTATAAGTCCGGTAAACCCAAGTTTACAGTAGCGAGTTGAAAACGTTTCGGGACGAGGCGACGAAGGAGCCGAGTCTCGAATGTTGAAACGAGCTACTGTAATGGTTTACCGGAAGTATGACGTAAGGCGTTTTATTTCATACTGCCTCACATTGTTCATTTTTTAAAAAATGCATTTAAAATTTTCAGTCCGGTAATAGTATATTACGTTATAAGTCCGGTAAACCCAAGTTTACAGTAGCGAGTTGAAAACGTTTCGGGACGAGGCGACGAAGGAGCCGAGTCTCGAATGTTGAAACGAGCTACTGTAATGGTTTACCGGAAGTATGACGTAAGGCGTTTTATTTCATACTGCCTCACATTGTTCATTTTTTAAAAAAATGCATTTAAAATTTTCAGTCCGGTAAAATTTTTTACCGGACTCAAATTAGATTTTCAGTCCGGTAAAATTTTTTATTTCATACTGTCCGGTAAAAGGGTATTTACCGGACTCATTTGAGTCCGGTAAATGAATTATTACGTTACAAGGCCGGTAAAAAATTTTACCGGACTGAAAATCCAATTTGAGTCCGGTAAAAAATTTTACCGGACTGAAAATCTAATTTGAATCCGGTAAAAAATTTTACCGGACTGAAAATTTTAAATGCATTTTTTTAAAAAATGAACAATGTGAGGCAGTATGAAATAAAACGCCTTACGTCATACTTCCGGTAAACCATTACAGTAACTCGTTTCAACATTCGAGACTCGGCTCCTTCGTCGCCTCGTCCCGAAACGTTTTCAACTCGCTACTGTAAACTTGGGTTTACCGGACTTATAACGTAATATACTATTACCGGACTCAAATTGGATTTTCAGTCCGGTAAAATTTTTTACCGGCCTTGTAACGTAATAATTCATTTACCGGACTCAAATGAGTCCGGTAAATACCCTTTTACCGGACAGTATGAAATAAATTTTTTTACCGGACTCAAATTAGATTTTCAGTCCGGTAAAATTTTTTACCGGACTCAAATTGGATTTTCAGTCCGGTAAAATTTTTTACCGGCCTTGTAACGTAATAATTCATTTACCGGACTCAAATGAGTCCGGTAAATACCCTTTTACCGGACAGTATGAAATAAAATACTATAACAACCACTTTACAAATACACCGATTTTTATACTCTCTAAGTAATCAGTTTTGTGGATTGGTTTGTCTCAACATTGTATCTCCATTCTTTTTGGTATCTGCCAGTCTTTTAAATTCTCTACAACTGCTGGAACAGTAAGTCTCCTATTATTTGGGGTATAAATTGCAGTCTAGGTCTAGCTAGCGTTTTCTTTCCTACGATCATGCCTTATATTATCATTTTTATATAATACTCGAATGCCATAAAGTATGTCCTATTATTCTATCCGCTTCTCGTAGTCTCGTTCATTAACTTTTTTTCTTCTTGTACTTTTTCTAGTATCTCGAGTTCGATATTTGGTCAATCCATGTTTCCTTTAGCATCTTTCTATAGCACCATAGCTCAAAAGCCTGTATACATCTCTTTTCATTCTTTGCTATAGTTGTGATTCAGACCCTATAGCGCAACACTCCAAACGAATATGTGTAAAAGTTTAATAGTATTGACTTGATTCTATACCTTTGCATAGATTATCATGCATTCAGTTAGTTCAGAAAAGTTCCCGACTCCATCTTCTTCCTGGAACACTTCCTCATTTTTACTACAAAATCTGTTAAGACATGATACCAAAATCGTTATTTAATTATCGTTGTCCTAGATTTCTAACCACCCTTCCAAATTTCAAAATACTTTTTCCGACATCGCATTTGATTTATATCATATAGATCAAATTCTATATAAAGGTAATTCCTTATGAGAAAAACTTTGTCAGTTTCATATTTCTTTTACTGGTTGGTCTTACGACTCATGTAGATTCCATCAGCTTTTATGCCTAAAAAATGTTTATTTTTAGTAATGATTGCCACAGTGAGATTTCTTCATTCCATAAATACTTCTTATCAAAGCTTCAGTTCATGGATCGTGCATTAACATTAGGTGTCTACATCATCTGCCTGAAGAAATGAGGCATTAGTAAATATTATGTAAACTCAGTATACTTTTGTTACATGTTGGATATTTTGGTTTCCTAATTCCTACTGTAACATATTTTTGACATATTTACGTACGTTATATCCAAATATTTATGTACAAATGTCAATAAATTAATATTACACAATAGGAAATGACAATTACTGGCATGACGTATAACCTAAAAACTAACGACTGCAGTATGCCTACAAACCATCTTGGTTGCAAAATTACCGTCAGTGGGAGCCACTTAACGTACCGATCTGTAATTTTTGGATCCTAATTTCAACAATGAAAAAACTGGAAATGAGACGGCGGTATATAAGCGAAGCTTATATGAATCTAGTAGGCCGTGGTAGGTAATAGAGATTTACGCCATCTCGAAACTGGAACACAATTATAGTATGTTACATATACAGTGTCTGCCATAAAGTTGGATACATAATATGGATTTTTTTTTATATTTTGATTGGAAAAAAACTTTGTGAGGAAATCACCTCTGTTTCCGAAAATACTTGAAATACGCCCTGTCAAAATTGACAGGTGACATTAGGTATCTGTCAAATTCGCTATTTAAAAAAAGAAATCAGTAAAAATTGACCTTATTTGTTAAAATATGGAAGAATTTTATCGATAAAAAATGTTTCTAACGACATTTTACGTTCGCTGTAGTACTACTGTGCCAAATGCCAGCATTGTAAGTGCTTTAGAGGCCATGATGATATGAATGGAATGGTCAAAAATGTCATTTAAATCTCACTACGCAAATAATAATGGGAGAAATGGTTTATTCGAACAGGCAGAAGTATTAATTGCGTCGTTAGTCACGTGACTTGCCTTGTCTGACATTTCACTTGTCAATATTAGCTTAGGAGTGTTTGTGAAATGGTTTGTATTTTGACTTATTAGCCCTTTAATTTTTAAATAGTAACGATAACGATTGATATCGCCGATGGAGCAAAATCAGCAGAACTATGTTGAGAGCAACATTGAGAGTTACCAGATTTGATACTCCGTTTTGCTAATGAATTGCTAAATAGTTTATTAATGAGCATTCATGTTAATTATGTAAAAACGATCATTTTAAGATAATATACACCTACGAAATTGTAATTTCTTAAGTAATTTTTTATTATGTTAACGTAACCATATGCATGTAGTATTTTTTTCTATTAAAGTTAGTGCCAGGTTTGCTCCACGATGTCGCTACTATTTAAAATAGAAGGGCTATATGACTTATTTTGACTTAGTCACTATATCTAGTCACCTAGGCCGCACTGGTCGATCAGAGTACCGCAAAACGCCGCCATATTGGGGCAAAGAAGGGTGATCTTTAATAACGCACAAATTAAAATCACATTTTACGTATTTGATATATTAGAGGTGTGAACTTTCAGAATAAGAAAAACTTTTTAAACTAAACGTGGATTTGATTAAATTCAATATCGATAAAAATAATGAACAATTCCGTGCTTCATTTGCCCCAATATGGAGGCGTTTTGCGGTACTCTGATCGAACAGCACGGCCTAGGTGACTAGATGTAGTGACTCTATTTTGACTATGTAAACAGCGCCAAAGTAGTTGTAGTTACAACTAAATAAAACTAAGATACCTATTTAAAACAAATTAAAGTAGTCTACAGTAGTAGTCTGTAGTATAAAATGGTTAACTACGATTGATATCTTTATCAGAAGTGGCAAATAAAATAAATCTCTTTATTGAAATTTTAGTTTATTGTCTCAATAATCTTATCTCTTACAAACTTAAACCTAATAATATACATTTCCCATGGCTGACTACGATTAATAAAACCCTAGAAGGTTCTATATGGCTGGTCCGTTCAGTTTTTCTGGTGAACTAATTTTCACGTTAGCCGGGCGCGTCTGACGACTATTTTCTGCAGTGTCGGTATAGTAGAACACTGTAAGCGAAATGCAGCTATCAATTACAAAACTTAAAACTTTTGGTTGGTTTTGTGTTTTCTTCTTAAATATTTAATTATTTAACTTAATAAAGTAAAATACAGTGCTGTAATAAAGAGTGCTTCAGCATAAGTGATATAGCAAGCATCAATGCATGAAACACCTTCCAATCTAAGTTAAAAGATGCAGTTAATCATATTCCATTAGTAATGATTTCAATTTTGCGTTTAATGGGTTACTACTCTACCTTAGAAAAGTGTTAAAATAAATTTTCATTAATGTGAACTTTACAGTTTCGTTTGTTATTTAAGATAGAATTGGTGTACTATTGAAAGAAGTTAATTGTTAATAAATAAACTAGCAGGAGTATAATAAAAGCGTAATTTGTTAAACTAAAGTTATATATTTATGAAATAAATAAAGATTAGTAAATATATTTATAATGTGCGAGCAACGGAATTTTGATTCAGAGAAGGCCTTGGAAATTTTAGGTTACATCTGATATTAATTTTAAGTAGGTAGTAGAACTACTACAGATCATACAGAACTATTCTCAGTCACTAACTGACAGACCTACTTTAAATGGCGTGCACGCGTAGCATTTTAGTTCGGATTTCGGAGCTCTCGCCAATCTTTAATCAAGAAATTTTTAAATAATACAATTAAATTAAAAATTTATTAAAGATGATGAGTTATGTGGCCCCCACTTACATCTCTGCACAATGCAACTCTCCTTTTAACGGAATCGATAACATTATGGAGGATACAAGGTGTGTTATTAATTTCTTCAATCTTATTGCTAATTCTGTGTGAGATAAAATTCTACCATATTTTTATTTTGTACTTCATTAAATATGAATGTCATTATTAAAAACTAAATTTTTTCAAAAACAGTTAATCTGACAGCTCATTTCAAAAAGTGGCAGTTTAAAATGTTTAAATAAACTAATTCATACGATTCAAAACTGCACATGACCGATATGTCTATCTCTTTCTTTCAAGGCCAACTTTGAATCAAAATTCTGTTGCTCACGCATTATATTTATATATTTATGTTAACGGAATGCTTATTAGCAAGAATAAATTTAGTTTAATACTTCTAATTTTCGTTAGGAATTTTAATAAATACCATGCTATACACCGTTTAGTCTAAGTTTACGTTCACGTCATAGATATAAAAGTAGTGACGTAAGAGTACAACCAACTGTGCAAATAATAACTTTCAAAATTGAATTTTATGAAGAAAGATTATTTGCTTTATCGAAAATAATAAAATTGAATTTTCATATATTTAGTAATACATTTATTTATAGAATAAATACAAATAGGTTTTTAAACCAAAACGTAATTTGTTAATTTAATGAGAAAATACACATTTATTTCAACAGAAAAACAGGTTGGTACACCTGTGTAAGCGACACGCTGTATTGCCAAATTTATTTCTTGTGTTTTCTAAGTTCGGTTTACAATAGTTTGTTACCTATTTGGTATTTACAATTGCATTAACTGAATAGAATTGTAGAGAGTTTCTCAAGCACTGAGAATATATCTTAAGACTGTTTCCAACATTTCATCTGTGGAAGAAATTTCCAGTCCAAAGAGGAAACGAAATCGAAAACAAACTACAGACATTGATCCTCTGTAGAGGCAAATATTAGCAATGAAATTTATGAAATACATGTATCAGAACAGTAAGTACCTGACGTTATGTGTGTGGCTGTGCTCTTCAATTGATATACCACATTTGGATACAGGAGAACATGTATCATTTAATATTTTGTCAAAAAAATGGAAATCCAAGTTCATGTATGAAGGAAGTAGAAGTTATTTATCCATTGCCTTACGACAAATTGGATTCGTATACTATAAGAATGACCATCCAAGACAAGGGATGATGTGGTATGGATGGGGACGAACAAAGTCATATTGTTCATAAGAGAATAATTCTTTTTAAAACGTACACTGAAGATATGCAGCAAAGGTGTTGGATCAAACAAGGAATATCCGATTCCATATGGCAACAAAGTATAGTCTGACGTCATAATTTAGTAATGACGTGAACGTAAACTTACACTAAATAACGTATATTTTATTTAAAAAATTACTTAAAGTTGTTCATGTGACGTTGACGTTTAAATTAACATCATAACCTACAAAATCTTAAATAAAAGTCAGAGAAGATTTAAAATTCTTAAGTTGGCAAGAAAACCACGTTAGCCAGCGCCCTCACAATTGGGACGCGCCAATAAATATAGATGACGTTGTACACCATCAAAATGTCTTCGATATGCGGTAGTTGATGACGTAGTTTTTAGCCGTTGTTTTTGCTGTGTTGTATTTTAATGGTGATTGTAATTTTGACAGATTAAATTTAATATTAGTGTTAATGTTTACAATAATTTTAAGTAAAATATTTAGATTTTATAATTTTTGAAATTGTCATTCATAGATTCCTCTAAATATTATGTTTACTGTACTGGCGATTATACATATTGCAACAGAGCTACCGCGTAATTTCTTTTAACAACTTGCCGCTAAAGTGCAGATCAATCGTTGGCGGGTCCCAATTGAATGGGCCACTGGGCCAGCCATGTAAAACTGTCTTCGGGGTTTTATTAATCGCAATCAGCCATGATGTTTCTAATACGGATATTGGGACGCGACAATAAATATAGATGGCGTTGTACAGCAACAAAATTAAACAAAACAACATATACCAGCAGCGTGCCGTGCATACGAGGCAGTGGAAGCAGTCCCGATATGACGTATACGCTATCACGCTCGTACACATTGCGTACGACTGGACAAAACGCCTTCTTTAAATACGAGGTAAGCGCCATAAATTCTCGGCCTGATATAGAAAAAATAAACTTATAAAAAATATAATAATTTTTATTTTTCAATATAATCTCCCATAATGTCAATACACTTATTACAACGTGGAATTAATAATTCAATGCCCTTGTAAAAATAGTCTGAAGTTTTTCCTTCAAAATGTTCAATTACAGCTGCTTGCAACTCGTTCTCGTCCTTAAAACGACGTCCCCTAAGGTGTTTCCTTAAATTGGAAAGTAAATAATAGTAACTAGGGGGCATATCCGGACTGTACGGTGGATGCTCCAATGTTTCAAAGCCGCATTCGCGAATGGCAGCTTGTGGAATTGCGGTAGTATGAACGGGTGCATTGTCGTGTAATAATCGAACACCTCTTGTCAATTTTCCTCGACGTTTTTCACGAATATTGTTTCTCCATTTATGTAATCAAGACGCATAATATGTACTGTTAACAGTTGTATTGTATTCTTTAAAATCAATCAGTAAAATGCCGCCACAATCCCAGAATATTGTTGCTATAAGTTTCTTTGTCGATTTCCCAAACGGAAACATTTTGACCACTTTTTTACAGTCGAATATGAAGAAGAGAAATATTACGCTCCTAGCCGTAATATATACAGTGTAGGCCTCTTACATCTTCAACTATGACGCAACCGAGTTTGAACATGTAATCCACCTGTAAAAGTCTGCCGTGCCGAGAATTTATAGCGCTTACCTCGTATATGTTTTAATGAAAAATGTGTTTAATAAAATATGTTAAAAATACTACACATGATAGAAACCATTTTTATATTATTACACTGTTGGAAATATTTTGTTAAATTAACTGCAAACTTTAGTTCCCACAGGTCCACTCCAATTTTTTGTTAAATCAACACTCTGTTATACTGTCAATAACAACACCTGCATATTAATTATAATTAACAAAATATAACTGCTAAGTACAATCATAAGGGTTTACTTTATATTTTTAAACTTTGTTGATAGATAACATGCAAATGCAATTGTTACTCCTACTATTGTAACTTCTAATTCTTTGTTTTGTAATTTTAATACCTTCTTTATTAATTTTAATAATCAAAATTTGTACTAACTACTATGTTTGAACGCTTATTTTACTTAAATATGGTGTTACTTATGCATTACTGCGAAGTCACGTTTATCATTTATTTAGATAAACTGGCAACAAATCAATCTTATTTTAACAAAAAAAGAAAGTTGAACTTACAATTTAATAGTGTTAATTTTGATAAATACACTAGTTACTTTTACATCTTTAAAGGTAGATTCATACTATTAGGCATCGAATGTCTCAAGCACGGAAAATTAAAAAAAGATTATTTAATGTGTTTGCAATTAAACTGTTCATATACTGTGCATGATTCTATACACTAGTCTATATATACTATATTAATAGTTTAATTACAAATACGTTAGACAATACTTTTCAGCAAGGAAATGCTGCGTGTTGATAACTTTCGCCTGACATAATATGAATGTAACTTTACTGTAAAAAATATTTTAAGTCTAAAACTTCACAATAATTTCGCTTATGATTACTTTAAAAGCATACAGTCCTTTATGTTTAAACAAACAAAACTTATACATATTCCAATTGCTTACCAATTAAAGTTAAGCAGCTTGAACATAATGTTCTAACCATGTTGAGCAAATTATAAGAACACTGTCAACATTTTAATGTAATGTAAAGTAAATTTCAAGTTGAGATGTTAATTAATTGGATACCTAGATATTAAAGAAGGATAGAAATTAAAACATATTGAATTTCTTGTATTTTTATTGCATATAAAAACAATTAATTATAATACAATAATATGTGACATTATATGCAAGATGCAAAAGCATAAAAGTAAAATGATAAATAAAATCATAATAGTAATTGTTTAAAACTAAACATAAGATTTAATTTTTTTTAATTTCTTTCAAAAAATAATGTAACATTAAAAGGTTAATAATTTCTAGGCCAACTCACATTTCAAAATATGAACAAATGCTTTCTTGCAATATAAACACATTTTTTCTAATAATTGCAAGATATGCTTACTAGTTAAAAATAGTAGGTTAGTATAAAATGCTATTATGCTAAAATAATCACTTAGTTAAAGAGCTAACTAGACAAACCAGAAAATAACAAAATGTTAGAATAAAAATTTCTTGTCAATTAATGTAATTAATGTAAATGTTTTAGCATCACAGATTTATAAAAATAATTATAATTTGTATATAAACAAAGGGAATTTTCAAATAAATCATTAGTAACGTATACTGATCAATCAATCATTATCTCCTTTAGAATCTGATACCAAGCGGTATTGATTACCTAAGGAGGTAAAAATAACAGTCACCCTTATGAAGAAGTGGTGACCACAGAAAGGTCGTAGTACCAATCTGCTTTAATGTAAAATCTACCAAGAGATTTTACATTTTGGTCCTTCGAGCCGGATATGAACCAGCGACCTATGGATCTACAGTCCACCGGTACACCATGGGCGGATTAGTAAATCAATACTGATCACTTCAACTATTACCTCCTTTAGAATCTGATATCAAGCGGTATTGATTACCTAAGGAGGTAATCATCCTACCACTCCGAGAACAATGGACCACTGTACTTAAGTCAAAACTAACCTCGGCGTATGAGACTGTACGTCGGCAGTGGTCCAAAACTAACGAAGATCGCCAGTCACACGGACTGAAGAATTACCTACATTTCGGATTGGTAGGAAGCTGGATCTTGCATTTGGTGTCCGGCAGGATGTTCTACGAACATTGTTAACGTCAACAATTCCTGGTACCACCATCATCCTGAGGACATCTAACCAACCATCTACAACTCAACATTTGGTCTCTTGTGCGGTAACATCACCAAGGGACCGTGAATGAAGATCCAACCAACCAAGATCCAAGCAACCATCAACAACTTTACATCTGGTCCTTCAAACCGAGAAGGATCGTGCACTAGTAAATGTTTTACAAGCATTTACTACATTACCAGTGAAGTCTTCACGCTGGACTTTACATTTGATTCTTCGAACCAAGAAGGATCCTATCAAGTAAATGTCTTACAAACATTTACAATTAGTCTAACCGCCTTGCCGAGTTAGAAATAAAGTCTTCACGCTGGACTTTACATTTGATTCTTCGAACCAAGAAGGATCCTATCAAGTAAATGTCTTACAAACATTTACAATTAGTCTAACCGCCTTGCCGAGTTAGAAATAAAGTCTTCACGCTGGACTTTACATTTGATTCTTCGAACCAAGAAGGATCCTACCAAGTAGATGTCTTACAAACATTTACAATTAGTCTAACCGCCTTGCCGAGTTAGAAATAAAGTCTTCACGCTGGACTTTACATTTGATCCTTCGAACCAAGAAGGATCCTACCAAGTAGATGTCTTACAAACATTTACCATTAGTCTAACCGCACTGCCGCGTTAGAACACACACCACGAAGGACTTTACAATTTGGTCCTTCGAGCCTGTGGGTAGTTCATTTGAAATCTACAGACGTCAAGATGTCCACCACCAACATGGAACAAATGAATCAACTCAGCAGCCAGCAAGAGCAATTGGGCCAAAAAATTGCTCAGATTCTAACCAACTCCAAGAAGGATGCTACATCCCGAAAAACAGAAGCCTACATCTCTAACCGCCTTGCCGAGTTAGAAAAACTATGGAAAGAAGTTCAGGAAAAGAACGAGATAATCCTGTCCCTCGATCTTTCTCAACATAGTTACTGTACCGGGTCCGCCAAGTTTTATGTTCACCCCGACAATCAAGAGTTCTAATTACGTAAGGGTAGCCAAATTTTACATACTGAATTGAAAGTTTATGAAGCGTCTTATCATGAAATGTTATCTATTTGTAATAATTTTTTAGGTCATTACGAGTTGTTTTCACTTTATATGAGCACTTAACATTTGTATAAATTTATTTTTGGCTACAATGTGCATTTCTTAAGTTCTAGAAGTTGAAATCGACGTCATAGCGTGGAGAATAAAATTTGTAAATTTAATGTAAATGAGGTTTTTTTTTATTTTACTGCCTTCTACGAACAATATTAAAAAACAAATATGCACTCTCGAAAAGCTAATATCCAATGCGTATACTATGTAAATTGCGTTCCTTTCCTATAACATTTAAGTTCAAAAAGTGGGGTGAACATAAAACTTGGCGGACCCTGTACAACAAAATACGTCAACCAGATCGAAACAATTTATAAGGAAGCCTCAAACCACCTTATGAAATGTCCAAGGGCACCTTCATCACGAATTCCCAGCGAGAAGACACCGACAGGGAATGCCCCTGCAAACAACTTCAGGAAACAACATGGAGAACCATCCGTCATCATTCACTATTATCCAGTGGCATTACCACCATCATCATCATATCGATGTTCCTGCTGCTGTTCTGGGGTACTCGTCGACTTTGGAAAAAATATCGTCATGTCCAATCAACACGAACTCCACCTGCAGAAGAAACGCCACCCAGCCATCCTGAGATGATCGAGCTCCGGCCGTTAAGATCACAATCTCCCCATTCCGAGAGCCGCCAGAATGTTTAAAACTAAACATAAGATTTAATTTTTTTTAATTTCTTTCAAAAAATAATGTAACATTAAAAGGTTAATAATTTCTAGGCCAACTCACATTTCAAAATATGAACAAATGCTTTCTTGCAATATAAACACATTTTTTCTAATAATTGCAAGATATGCTTACTAGTTAAAAATAGTAGGTTAGTATAAAATGCTATTATGCTAAAATAATCACTTAGTTAAAGAGCTAACTAGACAAACCAGAAAATAACAAAATGTTAGAATAAAAATTTCTTGTCAATTAATGTAATTAATGTAAATGTTTTAGCATCACAGATTTATAAAAATAATTATAATTTGTATATAAACAAAGGGAATTTTCAAATAAATCATTAGTAACGTATACTGATCAATCAATCATTATCTCCTTTAGAATCTGATACCAAGCGGTATTGATTACCTAAGGAGGTAAAAATAACAGTCACCCTTATGAAGAAGTGGTGACCACAGAAAGGTCGTAGTACCAATCTGCTTTAACGTAAAATCTACCAAGAGATTTTACAGTAATAATAAAATAAATAATAATAATATACAAATATGCTATAAATACCAAAAGAAATATATCATAAAATATAATAATATATATCATATAATAATATAAGGTATAATAATAAAGAATACCTATAAGACAGTATTATAATATAATATTGTTTATATAATAAATTTTTTTTAAGTATTTTTATTAGATATAATAAATATTAAGATATTGAAATGCAATAATATATTATTCAAAAGATAAAACAATGATAAATAAAGTAATACTAATGGTAGTAATAAAATCATAATAATATACAAATTCACTTACATAATCTGTTAATTTATGGAAAGACGTAGCAGCAGTTTTACATTTCTTTGGAGGAATGGCCGGTAAAACTTTTTCTCATTATCAAAATTAATACATGCATTGCTTGATGAACTGGATGGTGGTGATAGAGTAAATATTTTATTGTATCAGTACTACATCTACTGTATTAGTACCAAAAGCCTTTGAATATGCTACAAATAAATTATTTGTTATCGAAACCTAAAAAATAATTATAAATAAAATAATTCACCAGTTTTGTCATTAAAAACCATTGCATAATAACTAATAGGTAATTTGTCATGGTTCGTTGCAGACCTAAAAAAGTAAAAACATTGTAGAAAACCTCGGAGAAATTGAAATAAATATCGGACAATACTCGGAATCATTTTTATACTATTAATACAGAAACACTCCATGCTCTTTTTATAATGTTTTTTAATGTGAATTTGAAATTATACTATGCTATCTACGAGTATATTACGTGCAAATGCAATTTCTCTGGGGTTCCCCATATCCCCATTGTATTTGACGCTTTTGAACTTTAAACTATAAGAGGAGCAGTTGAACTTCTCTATAGTGAAAAACTCAAAACAATTGAATTTTTAGTTTTGTGATTTGAGCCTTTAAGATTTTTCACTTGAAATTTTAAAACTACTTCTATAGTTTAAAAAAGGGTTTAGAAGAGTCAATACAACGGAGAACCCCAGAAAAAGTTGCATGTATGCCTAAATAAATAGTATATTATATACCAAGGGACTAAAGTGCCTCTTTTAATCCCGAAGGTGCAGTTTGTTGCTCGAGACGTAGTCGAGGGCAACAATCACCTGAGGGATTAAAAGGCACTTTAGTTCCGTGGTATATACGCTATTTTCTGCACTCCGTTTTGCCTAATACATTAAGTTAAAGTTATATTATATAAAAAAATAGTTAAAAATGTACAATCTAATTGTATAGTTGTTAAATAAATGCAATTACAATTACAAAACCGATTGGAAATGCTAAGTATAGTATTGCCAGACGATTCAATATTAAAATAAAATTTGATCTGGTACAAATTCCTCTATCCGTACATCTACGAACAACCTGACATCCCGATTGTACTCGAAGAAGTGAAGGTTGATAATCTAACAGCTTCCACATTATTTCATAAACCTGAAGATTGACTATTTAGTTTTGTTAATTGTGCTTATGTCTATGTCATTGTACATATAAATCACAATAATTAGCGCATATTGTATTTTGAATAAACTAGTTGGCATAGTAACATTAATTTGTTTGTTTACTTTTAATCCCTCCAGAAACGTTAATTGTGAACATGCCGCAAACACACCTAACCTTACTATTGTAATTTTGTGTAAATGTGTGACATATGATAACGCTTTGACATTACAAAAGTAAGGTTAGCATGTTTTGTGGTATGTTCACAATGACTGCTTCGCGGCCAACTTCGACGTTAAATTAACATTTGTTTTACTTTTAATCCGTCCGGGATTAATAGTTATTTATGGTACATGTGTGTTATAAGGGAAATAAGTCACGAGAAAAAACGGGTAAGCCACGAGCACTTTGTGCGAGTGGCTTTGTTTTTTAGAGTGACTTAGGACCGATAACACACGAGTTCCATACATAATTTTATCCAACACCGTCAGAATTTCGTTAAAACGCATTCTTTTTCTGATGATAGTTGTGACATTTTTATTTGACAAATTATTTGGTTCATGAGAAAAAATTAGTTCAATTTATGGGAAGGCTGTGACGCGATCACCATGGCACATAAAATTTTTGTTTACATTGAAACAAAAATCGTGTTTGGTTCCAAAAAAGTTTCATCACGCGAAAACGACGCCGAATAATGGAAGAAAAAGTGTTTGTTTGTTCCTCACTTGTAAACATGCATTTATCAAGTGACTATATTCACATTGAAAACATCTCATAACTGGCTAGCCAGTTATAGATGTCATTTAACAGGCTAGCCAGTTATGGACGTCACTTTTATCAACAATAAAACACAATAATGAACTTTTAGCAATTATTTATTGTCATTAACATTTAAAATGATTTATCTTTATCGTACACATTAAATATCATCGTACAATTGTGAATTCCACTGAAACTAAAGGTTCCAGGTGTTGACATTTCACTTGAATCTACTTGCAGAATTTCTATGGAAGTGGACGTGGATGGCGTGGATTCTGTTGTTGAGAACATCCTTTTTGACACTTTAAGTCTGTTATTAATTGAGTCTTCCACGTAACTTTCTGCTATTTTACTACTCTTCCAGCCCCCTGCACGTTTCAAAGTCAAAGAATCGCCCCCTGATTCAACAACTCTTGTAGCTCCAGTTCGCCTGAATGAATGACCTGTATACAGTTCAGGCTGATTTAGTCCCAAAAATTGCGCAATTTTCTTAGGTACTCCGCCTACAGTATGTTGACCTGCATTAAGGGCGACACATTTACCATTCCGGTATGTTAAGAACAAACGAAGATGCTCAGTTCCTCTAGGACGTAGCGCTAAATATTTTCTAAATAAAGCACATGGCTTAAACATACACTCGTCGTCTGTTATTGTGAACCTTCTAGTAATTCCATTTTTGGTTTCTCGTAATGTGATAATAATGTATTTTTCGACAACCTCCACATCATTTAAAGTAAGTGTTAGAAGCTCGTTGCATCGACATAAACCGAATATACCACAAACTGTGATGACTTTAGCCAATAGCCACTGATCGTCAGGAGCTTCAAGTAAAAACTTCTCCACTTGTTCCTTCGTTAGAACTTTAGCTTTCTTCGGTACATAATGCTTGTTACGTTTCTTCAAAAACGCAATCACTTTATGATATCTAAAAATAATGACAAATAAAAACCTGAGCTGTTTTGTTACAACAAACAAACCTGTCAACTGAAAGGTTTTCCTTCACTTCCAAACAACTTTTATCATTGACCACTTCGTCCATAAGGTGTTCGGGCTAAATTTTGTAGCCAACTGGTTGAGATACGATAGGACCACATCTTCGGTTACAGTATTTACTTCGTTCTTCTTTTGCCAGTCTTTGAATTCAGAATACTCCCGCTCATACCTTGCTGACGATTTGTCTGGCAACAAACTTGCAGACACACTTGCAGCTTCATCTATTATCGCTTGCGGTACATTCATGATCCGTTTGAGAACAGTACTACTCACACACATGGGCAAATTGAAAAAAGTAAACAAACAAAAAACGATATACGTTACCAAAGTGATACATTAAAGCATACTCGATTTCATGAATTTTAGAATTCTCGGATTATTCCATTATTCAAAAATTGAATTGTCTTTTACAAGTGACGAACAAACAAAACATTCAACGTAAACACGCCAGGTAACAGGTTTTTACTGGCTCAAGAAGGTGATTGACTCGCCTTCGGCTCGTCAATCATCACCCTTCTATCGCCAGTAAAAACCCTTATACCTGGCTAGTAACGTTAAATACTATTGTTCCGGCTGAAATTCAAAACGATGCTAAACTAGCATTATCGAAAATAATACCCAAGAAATCGAAGGATATTTATGAAAAAGAGTTCATCCTATTCAAGTCCTGGAGAGAAGACAAAGGAGTTAGTGGTATAAACGAAGAAATATTGTTGGCGTATTTTGTTGACATTGGAAAGAAAAATGTAGGTTCGTCAATGTGGACAAAATACTCCATGTTGAAAGCAACGTTAAAACTTCATAAAAATGTTGACATCTCGAAATATGGTAGATTTATATATTTCTTGAAAAGTGAGTCAAGAGCTCATAAACCCAAGAAAGCCAAGATTTTGGAAAAGGAACATATTGAGCAGTTTTTAAAAAGTGCTCCGGACAGTGAATATCTGATGGAGAAGGTGAGATAGTGTCTATTTAATTTTCGGAATTCCTATTTAAATATATGTTTATAGGTTGCACTAATAATGGGTATTGCGGGGGCATGCCGTTGTAACGAGCTGAGAAATTTGAGTGTTGAGCACATCGAAGACAAGGGAGCGTATCTGTATATTTCCATTCCTGACACAAAAACCAACAAACCTCGAAGTTTTACCATCATAAACGAGGGATATCCTGTCAGTCCTATTGATCTCTATAGAAAGTATGTTTCATTACGACCTGCCAAGGTACCACACCGCAGATTTTTTTTTAATTACAAACATCAAAAATGCACGATTCAACCAGTTGGAATAAACATATTGTCTAAGGTGCCATTTCGAATCGCATCTTACTTGAAATTACCACAAGCAGAGGCTTACACTGGTCACAGTTTGAGACGGTCTTCTGCCATACTCTTGGTTAATGGTGGAGGCGACATAACAGCACTTAAACACCACGGTGGATGGAAATCGTCTACTGTGGCAGAGGGGTACATTGAAAAGTCGTTGGGAGAAAAAATTAACACGGCAAGAAAAATTCAAGGAAAATCTGAGTTCACCATCGCCACTGTTCCAAGTGCTGTAGTGAATAGCGCAGAATCAAGTAATGAAATTTCCAATAACAAAATAAATTGTCAAATGACCAGAAGTAATAACGGTACAATTCACATTAATATAAATATCAATATTAATAAGTGATGTTCTGAAATGTATTATATTGAGTATGTAATATTTTGTGTTATGAATGTAATATGTTCTGAATAAATAATTTTATGTCCGATTGCATTATAAAGTACTGTTTATTGTATTGTTTTGCGGCAGTGAACTGGCTTATTATTGTACTCGTAAAATAAAGTGGAAGTAGTAAAATAAAGTATATAGTAGTAAAATAAAGTATGACAACTGTATATTACATGTCAAATTTTCTTCTGTCAAGCATAGATGTCAAATTTATAAACTGATTTTTTTTTGATAATTAGCCAATTTTAGGAATCGAATATAAAGCTTTGTATGCAACTCTTACATAATCGGACCTTATAGACTCGCCCTTTTTATAGGCCTTGCTCGCTTCGCTCGCTCGGCCGTAAACTGGGCTTGTCTATAATGTCCTACATTATGTACTTGTTACATAAATAGCTATTATCCAACACCTTCAGAATTTTGTTAAAACGCATTCTTTTTCTGATGACAGTTGTGACATTTTTATTTGACAAATTATTTGAGAAAAAATTAGTTCAATTTATGGGAAGGCTGTGACGCGATCACCATGGCAAGAGTGACTTATGGTTTATAACTCACTAGTGACTTATAGGTCACTTTAAATTGCTAAAATCACTATAGTTATGGGCTTAATAACTCACGGTGTTGGATAAAAGTAATTCTAATCCCTCCGGGACTAAAAGTGACACTTTAGTCTTTCAAACGGAAGATTAAAATGGCACTTTTAGTCTACGGAGTGCAAAAACAGTGTTATTATTGTTATTAATATCATAGCACCGCATAATTTCCAGTTAAAAGAGTATTATAAAAAGAGAATGAAAACTTTATCTATATATATAAAAGAAAGTCGTGTTAGTTACACTATTTATAACTCAATAACGGCTGAACCGATTTGGCTGAAAATTTGTGGGGAGGTAGCTTAGAACCAGGAGACGGACATAGGATTTTAGGACTTTTTATCCCGTTCCCGTGGAACGTGACATAAAACGTGGTATAACAAAACGTAACTGAAAGCGAAACAAAAAATTAATCAGTCAAAACATAGCCGTTCATTTGTTAAAAATGGTATAACAAAACGCAACTGACATGGAATAACAAAACACAACTGACAGCTAAACGTAATGTTGTCTATGGTTAAGTATGGTTGAAAATTTTATAATTTGAAATTTTGGAGTTGACTGGTTGATGTGTTTGTTTCGAGTTTCAATTAGCTTATTGTGCCGATATTATCATTAACAATACCATGCCACGACCAAGACGATCAAATCTATCTCGACAAAGCCGTAATACAACTAGGATTCGAAACATTGCGAATGAAAGGACTGAAGAAGAACAAGAAATTGCACGTGAAGAGCGCCGCGTTAGTATGGCTCGACTTCGTGCTTCTCAATTATACGAGGGTGGTCCCAGAAGTACCCGACCTGACCAAGAGGTGGCGGTAGTTGTTTGAAAATATTAGAGTCACTCTATATTACTTATAAGAGTTGAGCCAACGCGAATGTAAATCCGCCATTTTGGATCCAAAAATATACATTGCAAAAATTATTGGTTATGTTTGCCTGGCAAATGTCAAATGTTTCATAACCTGACATTTACTTCATTATAATTTACCATAGCTTATTTGAATTGATTAATATAATAAAATTCCTAATTAGAGTAATATATATTCATATTTTATTTGCATAATTGAGAAAAGAAGAAACTACTCTCAGCTACAAAAAAAACTGTTAATGTCTCTTGTGCTCTAGTAAGTCAATTTCCGTTAATTTGAATTATTTCCGTAATAAAAACACTTGAAAAGCAGTGAAAATATTTTGCTTTATTAAATCGTTTTAATTCAGAATTACTCAGTAACATATTTTGCATATTTTATCAAATGGGCCGACTAAGAAAGATATTTTTAACTTCAAACTGTCGACTGATAAGTTTTTTGTAAAGAATCCTCGACCACCTATTCCACTAAAGTTTTCGCAAATGTATGGCATACATTCAGGCAATAACATTTTTGTGTTAAATAAATTTATAGACTAAGTAAGAGATAGCTATTCTGGAACGTGGAGACAATGCATAATTAGAAGCAAGACTCCATATTACTAGTGAATTACAGCTTGTACCTATCGAGATCAATCATGCAAAACTAAAAGATCTTCAAGCCCTTTGTGAAGTATTATCTAATATAGAACACAGTAGTTTCTATGATATTCTGGACACCAATGAAGACCCAGGTGACATTGTCGAGGGCGACAACAGTAGTGCTTACACATATTTTTTCTTTCATGCTAGAGATATGAATCTTTTGTTTAAAAAAGTATATATTTTAGTTTTTTTTAATCTGCCAGACCGATATATTCTAATTAAAATATCTTATGTTTAATAAAAAAGTAACAAATTTGTTTTGCAAATTTTCGTCAAAAACCACAGATTTTTGGATTGTGTAAGAATCTTTCATAAACTGCACATAGTTCCAAATAATAAAAATTCTGGCCTTACATTAGTTTTTGGTTCTCCTAAGGGTTATAGTTTTTTGACAAATACCGTGTTTGACATCAACCCTTCAATTGCAATTTATATTTCTTAAAAACTTGAAATAGATAAGAGAAATACATAAAAATTCTTCGATTTACTAAACATCATATTATTTGTCAAATTAAGGGCGATCTTTTCACTACCTTGTAACTTTATTTGGCAGTTGATTGTTATGGATACAATTGTAGAAACCGTTGTAACCATAGCAAGTAATTTCCACATAAATTTATGAGGAAGTGAAAAGACCTGTCCTATTATTACCTAATTTTGTCAAACTTTGTGTTTTTAAATTGGCATTAGTGCAAATCGATTCAACCAATCAGCGTCAATTCCCGCGTTGGCCCAACTCTTATAAGTAATATAGAGTGACTCTAGAAAATATCACTGTGTTGGAAAGTACGCAGTCTATAAAGCATATGTTTCAAGTTTGAAAGCGCCACGTTGTTCAGTATTTGTTTGGCAGCCATCAATAGTGAACGTTGTCAGAGAATTTGTGAAAATGGAGAAAATTGGTTATATCGTTATGTGATACAATACTTTTATTTGAAAGGCCTCAGCCCAACCAATATAAAAGCTGAACTGGATTCTACTCTGGGTGAGTCTGCTCCTTCGTTTACAACAGTTAAATTTTGGGTAGCTGAGTTTAAACGAGGCCGTACGAGCTGCCAAGACGAGCATCGCAGTGGTCGACCAAATGAGGTGACGACTCCAGAAATGGCGAAGGAAATCCACAAAGCGGTACTTGATGATCGTCGACTGAAAGTGCGCGAGCTAGCAGACATTACGGGCATTTCAAAAAGTGCGGTACATCGCATATTATCTGAAAATTTAGACATGAGAAAGCTGTGTGCAAGATGGGTGCCGCGTTTGCTCACACTCGAGCAAAAACAGTGTCGTGAAAATGTTTCAATTGAGTGTTTAGCGAAGTTTCACAGCAACAAAGCAGAATTTTTGCGCCGTTTCGTAACAATGGATGAAACATGGGTCCATTATTTCACACCCGAGACAAAAGAACGATGAAGAAGTGATGTCAGCAGTTAATGGCTATTTTGAGGAGCAAGACAGTTCTTATTATAAAAATGGTATCGAACTTTTTGAACACCGCTGGGAAAAGTGTATAGAGCTGAAAGGAGATTACGTTGAAAAATAAATAAATCTTTTTCCAAAATTTTTGTGTTTTCTTTGTTGGGTCGGGTACTTCTGGGACCACCCTCGTATGTGGCATGTTCACGGGTCAGAAGACCATCTGCGTTAATTGTTCTTGCGCCTGATAATAAAACGAAAAATGTCGTCTTATCACAAGGTGCTTCACTGAAGAGTGTAACCCATGCACTAAAATACATGGCCAATAAAAAATCATTAAAATACTTGATTTTTTATTTATATTTATTATCCTAATAAAAAATTGAACTTAATAAAATCCAAAATATGCTCATTTATTGCCTCTAAGGCGGAACAAAGTTCGCCGGGTCAGCTAGTTTATAATATATACAAACCCAAACATCGAATGTAGCCAAAATCAGTTGAAATAAGGGTGGTACATTCCAATTTACCATTAAATTAAAATCGAACGTAATAATTTTTTAAGGGTGTAGCCAACGCCGTCGGTTTTGAAATGGTGTCAAACAAAATTGTAAATTTCGTTTGTGTTTAGACATTTTTTCTTCTGAATCAAATCAAAAGGGCTTGCAATCAGAAATTTTATTAATACAAATTATAAATGAACACTTACCTTGTTATTGACAAAATAGAAGCACACTACACAACAGAAATAATTTTTAACAACAAAAAATTAATATGCAACACGAACGAACAACGTACTTATTTCCACAAAATGAACGCATTAAAAATTTTGCAGCATGGACTAGCGAGACATGTGTAATATATTTTATGCTGAATCAGTAAGACACCAAACGGACTCGACGCGACGGTTTTTTACACTTTAACATTTAAAATAATATTTTCTTGCAAAAATTACAACTAAAAGATGTTAATTTGAAAACATTCAGAAGATTCAGTTTAAATTTTTATTCACTAAAAATAACTTTACATTTAACTAATGCTATTCTTTCTTGTTATTTTTTTGCACTTAAAAGAGTGCATGTCTTACTTCCATTTGATGTAAAATTGACTTATTTAAACTTAACATCTATGAGTAATTTAAAAATGCAAATTTAATTAGAAAATGTTGTTATTATTGACTCTTAAGAAGTTACTAACAGTGATAAGAAGGCACAATTTAGCATTAGTTTGTTATTTTTATTAAAGATTATATAGTAAAACATCTATTAACAATTATAACAAATTGCAAATTGATTAAAGGCCTCTAACATTTTACAAGTAAATATGGAGTAGTTTTCATAAAATCACTTTAAAGCGTCTAAAGTTTGTGTCACTTAATTAGCAGAAACAGGAACTAAAAAAATTCTATTTCAAGGTTATTGTTACCACCAAGTATAAAATAAGTAAAAATTCTGAAACTTTCAACTGACTCTTACTAGAAAACGACGTCAACGTTTTCGTAACCACTTTCCAGTTCCTAATGTTAGTGCAAAGTCCCCATTGGAACTTTAAAAACGTTTAAGTTTAACCCCATATTTAACCATGAATATAAACATTATATTTTTTATACAGCTACATAACAATTAGATATCTGCCCTTGTTCCCTATAAATGGAAACAAAATACTATTTTGTATTGATCCCTACCTGTGCAAAACATAATTAACCTCCAACTTCCAGGCAATCCAACTACCAATCAATCAATCGATATAAATGTATGCACACAGAGGGCATTATTATTTGGATTGGCTAATAGAAGTTACTGTCACTTCATTGTAATGTTTTATAGTAACGAAAACTTTGTAGTAATTCTGATGCAAACCAAGTAATAAAAATTACTTTAAAATGATTCTCCTGGGTAGCAAGAAATGTAAGTTTTACTATCAATATAACTGTAAGGTTCCGTTACTTTAAAGGTTAAGCAATGGTTTTAGAGGGGTGGCAATAATTCTTAGTACTACTTTAAAGTTTTTAAAACTTTAAGGTAGCTTCGGACAAGTTACTGTTACACTCATAATACCACTTCGAAGTTGTAAAAACTTTAAAGTAATTATATTAAGTGGCAATATCGTTCCACATACTTTAAAAGCTACTGCTAGCTGCATCTGCGCATTAATCGAAGAAAGTGGTAGATTTCTTGAAAGCTAGAAATTGCAATTTGTAAGCAAGATGGATAATAATCTACCAAATCCACCTCCGTATCGACTTGTTGAGCGTTATTGGCCTTTCTGTAAAGCAAAGTATGAACCGGTGAAAAGTTTCCAGAAAGAAGAAACCAGGTTTCAAGGCGAAGGCGGATTCAACTTGTCGAAAAATCTCAAAACAAATGTTAACGAAAACGGGAAATAATCTGTGTAAGAACTTCCGAAACAACTTGCTGATTGTGTTCAAAAAAAGGACCATTTTCAGTATAATTTAAATATTTATAAAAAGTCTTTTATAGGATCTCAGTAAAATATGAAAAATACCTTATATCTACGAAAAAGCAAAAGCTATCCTGCCGGTTCTTTTTTTTTATAATTACAATCCGACCCTGCTTTTTAAGCGCAGTCATAATTTTAAGAACTCACCAGACAAAAATAGATTGGCGGGCGGAGTTCGCATTATAAAATAGTTCTATAAGATGAATTCCCATTATTGAATTATTATATTCTTTCAATAAAACAGTTATAAAAACAAAGCAATTACAGTTTTTTTCTATTAGCTTTTAAATAATTGAATTATTAATAGTTTTTTAGCCTCATGATGTCATAAAATTACACACATCTAACTGTTTTGCGAAAAATAATAAACTAAACCCAGAAATTTATGTAGATTTTACACCTACCTGCTAAAATTAAAAAAAAAAATGCTGGAGAGAATTCTTGTACGCATGGGCGTTCCTTATGTGTGCGAAGAACATATTCAGGAGAGGATGATTTATTATTTTTGGACATTCTTGCTAATTTTACTTTTATTTTTTATTATTAACACAGATGGAGATGGTAATGACTTTGTGAAGGTAAAAAATGAAGTCTTGACAACACACAAAAAGCAAAACACGTAAAAGATACATACATTAAAACAATGTCTTTTTACTGTGTATAAATAGTAAAAGTATAAAAAGAAGATTAATTATCGCAATAATAAGTGATTTAAATGATCAAACAAATGAAGATTAAAACAAGTAAGGGCCGGTATTATAATAGTAATTTACATGTTAAGTGCGGTAACAGACATTTTACAAATGAGTGCCGATTTTTGCTACCCGAGTGTGCGTAGCACACGAGGGGAAAGCAATCGGCACGAATTTGTAAATTCTGTTAACGCACGAATCATGTATTCTATTTTTTGCACGAATTTTTGAAATGTATTTTAAATTTACTACTTACGTAACTTTGAACTACTGCCAATTTCGATTAAAATGTGTTGAAATTTAACTAGAAGGCCATGACCATAATTTTTCACAACTCTGTCAATTTGCAAGTTTGGCGTCTCATTGTCTTTTATCAATTTCTTTTCATTGTTCTTATAAAAACGATGTGCGATAATTAAGGAATTTCTTTGACTCCCCCCGAGATTCGAGAAGTTGCGAATACGGTGGTGAATAATTTACTTCCTACAAAATCAAGAGATCGGTATGAAGGACAATACAAAAAATTTATAACATGGTGTGAAAGTAAACAGGTAACAAAATACTCTGAAAATTGCCTGTTAGCCTATTTCCAAGAACTTGGCGAAAAAAAATCATTATGGTCTTTGTACAGCATGTTAAAATCATGCTTAAATGTTAAACACAATATAGATATATCAAAGTTCCCCAAATTGATTGCGTACATTAAGAGAAAGACTGAACATCACGATCCTAAAAAATCCAAAGTTTTACAAGAACAAGAGATAAATAAATTTCTTAATGAGGCACCAGATGGTGAATATCTATTGATGAAGGTATAACTTGTCTACTTTTTGTAAGTCAAATTTTAAATTTCTTCTGATTTAGGCAGCACTAGTGATGGGAATTTCTGGAGCACTCAGAAGAGATGAGTTGTCTAAAATGTTGATGAGCCATGTCACCTTAAAAGATGATATTATGGTGGTTGATGTTCCGAAAACTAAAACATACAAATGTCGTTCATTTGCTATTTCTAAGCCAGAATGGGTAAATATTGTTCAAAAATACATCACTGTGCGAAGCCATGTCACAACTCAAAATCAAAGAGTATTTTATACTTACCGTAATGGTAAATGCATCAACTCACCAGTTGGAATTAATACCTTTGGTAAAATACCTTATCATATTGCAAAATTTTTAAAACTAGAGGAGCCTGAAAAATATACTGGACACTGCTTCAGACGTAGCAGTGCAACTTTATTGGCCAACAAAGGGGGCGACTTATTAATGATCAAACGCCATGGAGGTTGGCGTTCTTCGGCTGTGGCGGAGGGTTATATTGAGGATTGTGTCCAAAATAAAATTAATGTGGCCCAGACTCTGACTCTGACACAGTCTGGGTTACCATCTGCCCCCACATCTACGGTAACAATGCAGTCTTCATCTAGTTCATGTGTTTCTAATGCTGCTCAGTTTGTGGTTCCTGGGGTATCATTTGGAAGACTTGACAACTGCAGTGTAAATATTAACATAGTTAATAACAATAATTATTGTGAGTCAGCTAAAAAAAATTGACATAATAGGTTATGTTTGTATGTTTTCATTCAGATTTTAGATAGATTACCTTTCATCATTAGTAATAAAGTGCTTCTATAAATTTTTTGGACTTTATTCACTTTATTAATAAAACAGTAATTAGTATTATGAATAATTATACATATTATTATCATTCAACAGTACGCGAGTAGGCACATTGCATGTATAACGGTAGGCACCGATGACCAGTGGGCAGTGACTAGTAGGTAACTTTCTCTCCGTCGTAGATCAAATGCTCTTTCTTTTAAATGTCATTTGCCAATTTGAATTAAAGGTTTTTTAGTGTTTTCAAACGAATTTTGCTTGAATAATTAGGTAAAGTACTATCTCATTAACTGAACTTTACCCCAATAAAACTGGATTTGTAGTGAGAGTCCTCATTAACGCAGTGTTTTTTGTGAGTTTTTGCAAGCACGAGTGCGCAATTTCAATTTTTCCATGCATGTATGCACATACTAGATTTGATGTTTTACATGTAGTGAGTGCAAAAAACGTTTTACTTCCTAGATAAAATTTACTTTGAGAGTAATAGTAATTTATTGTATAAGGGTTTTAGATAGCATTTTATTCACGCAAGAATGTTTAAACGCGAGAGCTTGCTCGAGCGTTTAATTCTTTTAAGTGAATAAAATGCATCTAAAACCCGTATGCAATACAATGTTTTATCCACAATCACACTCATTTAGAATCAGAATTGCCGAATTTTATCAAAAAATTATTTGACATTTTACTGCGACGGCGGATGTTACCTTGAAAATCATTATTCGTGTTCCATTTGTCGTAGTACCTTTGCTTTACTGGTTGCTAGTGTGTTCAACAATCATTATAATTCCATGTGTTTTATGTATAGAAACCCTAGAGTTTTATAAACCACATTATACGTTGGCAAGGAGTTCAATTATTACCTTATTATATAGTGATTGTGGATAAATTAATTTATTCTGTCAATTTGCATATGAAATTGACAGAACAAATGAATTTACTCTCAAAGTAAATTTTATCTAGGAAGTAAAAAGTTTTATAATACCGGCCCTAAGACAATTTGTACCATTTAGATGTTAATCTGCAGTCGCATAAATTTATATCTAATTTTATTTTAGTTTTGCTATGGTAAAAAGAGGTTGAAAGAAACAATGATCTATTAATCTGGTAATACTGGACATGCTTTATTGCAAATACTTAGCTCTAATTGTAAGGGTTTGTTTTTATGACGTTAATTAGAAAAGTTGTTTACTGAAAAAAAATGAAGTAAAGACACCATCACGATTTCAATTTACAGACGGGCTTGAAATCCAATTAAATAATATTGACAAACTTCGAATATGATGTCATATTAGAGGATATGAGCACACTTATCTGCTCATTTTTTTTCAGGGGTGAATGTTATACGTCTTCTATGAGGACTTCTGCTGCGCATTCTCGGTGTTGAGCCACTTCTTTTCTTTCTATCACTGTAATAAAAAACATTAGTTTTAAACATTTGACAATATTTATAATTAAGTTAAGTTAAATGGTGGACAAACCAGTGTCATACAGTATACTATCTGTAATACAGGGTGTCAGGGGCTAGAACGCATTAATTTTAAGGGGTGATAGAAGACATCAAAAGGAACAAAAAAGTCTGAATAAATTATTTTCTATGTTAATTAGCTTTCGAGTAATTTAGAAAAAACCATTGCCATAACTGGCAACCTTACTTAAGTATAATCGCAACTGGGTCTGGACCTTGTTTTAGAAAATCAAACAAACAAACTGATGATGACAGCCCTTGTTTAAAAATAATAAACATCCAAAGCAGATTAGTCAGGTGACTAATTCTACGAAAATTGTAATCGGCACTGTTCTTCCGTAAACAAAGTTTGTACGTTGTACGTTAAAAACGCGCTGATTCATAACTGTAAAACTAAAACAATAATTGACCTACATTTTATATTTATTAATTTCTTGAATATTTTCAACATTTCTTGACGTATTTGTTTTTTATTAAAAAATACTATCTTATGTATAAAAAAAATTTTGATTAAGATTTTCTTTAATGTAGCCCAAACAAGGTGTCAATAAAATCCCTTAACCTAATTACCTAATTTAAATTACATAAATCTTTTCTTTAAAAGATATTGTTACCCACAAAATGGGGACTGCTTATTGGGAAACGGTAACAACCTTTAACCGCAGTTAAATCTGTCGGCTGCCAGCTAACTAGTGGGAGGTCGTGGGTCTCACTAAAGGTCTTCTGTAATAGGCGCCAAGAATCGTCTAAAATAGCTACAGTATTGACCGACAAAATCTGAAAAGAACAACACATTTGCGACTACTACCAATGTGGTCGACTTTCCCCAATAACGACTCCTCGATAGCTGAAAATATAAACTCCAAATACCACACATATAAATAATAAATCTTCAAGTAAGTTATATACAGTGCTTTATTATTAATTAATCAAATTATCAATTAGAGCAAATTATTCAATGTGAAATAACCTTGGCGTAAATTGAATATAGGTTATTGAATTCTATACACAAATTGAAAGGCAAAAGGATTAATGCGAGCGCGGTTACTTACTCTAAAGTCAACTTGACTACAAGTCTCAACAACGCTATAAGCAAAGGGCACGGTGAAATTTAACGCGTCTACAGGTAACGATCAGATTGCGCAATCATCAACTCCAGTAGTGAGCTATTCATCTATTACGGAGCAAAGTCATACGTACTCACTCGCAAATATTCTTAACAATATCATACAATAAATGATATGTGATAAAATTATATATATGAAACGGATACTAGATATTAGTGCTACACGCACACTGGTGAAAAACCATTTAACACATAAATTTATAATATACAAATGTACAGAAATGTTTTATATACAAAAAGGATTGTCGAACGTTATAGATGTTGTAAATAGTTGCTACAATATAACTAACTCACGATACGGTGTCTGTTCTTAGAGCTGAGGAGGAACGTCACCAAAGCTCGAACGTAACGTGATCCCGACAACAGCAACCAAGTCTGCGTAGTGGTCTTATAACAACCCAAATATTCAACGTATACCTGTTATACAGCAAGTAATAAAATGAGTAAAGGATAAACCCAAACTTAACAAAAAAAGGTCTGTAACAAATGAATCAAATTAGCAGAATGAACATCACAAACACTTTATAAATACCTTCGTTGGAATTTGACCTTCAGAGAGATTTATATCGCCCCCATATAACAACGATTATACATAAAAACCTATCGAAAGAATTAAGTATAAGAGACTGAATTATAGAAAAGTTAACCTATAAACTTACGAAAAGGTGTGCTTCTATAGCCTCAAAAGAACAAGTGGAAAATATCCCATAACGGCTTCCAACAAACTAAATTGGAAAAACTAACGCCACAATTAATTATCAAATCTGCACTAAGGCAATTCTCATAACTCAACATATAGGAAAAGATTAATTAAACGGCGATGTCTACGAAAATATATTCTTCAAAGAAGTTCTTCACACAAGCGAGCAAAACAAAGTGACAATCTCTTATCAAGACAGGAAATTAGTTCCACAACAAAATGGCAACTACAAGGAGAGAAAATGCAAAAATCCCTAAACGCTATACAGCTTAACACAAAAGCATAGCTATACAGGGTGCTACGAAATTAGCACGTAACAATATTCTTTTATAAAATCATTAAAAACTGTTATCAGATAAACAGCAACTCGTGCTTTATTGACAAATTATTATTTCAAAGTTCAACAAACTACAAACTCAGTATTATCTCACTCTAAAAGGGTATTATTTACACAGCTGTGGTCAGGTATTGACCCAAATATTCTTCATTAAATTGCAAGATTGTAAACAAAACGTGCTTTATTTGAATATCAACAAATTTCCACATCAGCATTTTGTGCGTATGTGGAGTACATTTCATTACAAACTTTACAGGGTTGTCACGTTTTTTAATTGAGTAAAATGAATTTTTATTTGTAAAAAGAATTCAATTTTATGCGGAAACGACATACGATACGATAAAATGTCATTAAGGTTTGTTGTTGTGATAGATGAGATGCATCTGCCGACAAAGCGTCATAATTAATAGTTATTTACATTACAAGCTGCGAAAGTTTACTTTTAGGTGCAAGATGTTTTTGATTGGCCGAGGCGAAGCGTAAGCGTAGCCGAGGTTAGTTAAAAACACCAAGCACCTGAAAGGGCTTTCGCAGCGTGTAATGTATTAAACTTTTCATTCTCCCCTTATTAACCACCGTAAATAAATAAATAAAATGATGATTCAGTGATTATAATAAAATAATATTTGTATATACATTATATATAAGTATTGTTGCCAAGGTAATGTTGACAATAGCCACCTTATAATATTATATTTTGAAAAAATTGACAGTTTTACTTCGTTGTCCAGGGACCGAAAGTTTTTCATACCTAGCAACCACCTCACATGTTTTACTTTCGCTTTCGGTTGCCTTGGTAAGATAGAAAGTTACACTTTCGTAAAGGCGAGAATGAAAAGTACTATTATTAACGCGGCAAAATGATGTTAAAGTTTCCAACTTTTTTATTTTAATTTGAAAAAGTAATACGTTCTAGAATAAAGTTGTATGAGACTTTTTTGTTTCTTTTGATGTCTTCTATCACCTCTTAAAATTAATGCGTTCTAACCCCTGACACCCTGTAGACCAGATGATTCTCATAACGTTTTCCTGATTTATTAAAGTCAAAATCTGATCTTTTAAACAGGTGCATATCATCTGATTACCTCTTGTCCCGGCATAAAAAAGATATAATTATAAGTACCTCTCTAGCAGCGGCATAACTAGGAAATTTAGTCCTTTAACATAGTCACAATTTTGTTTATTCTTTCCAGACTTACTTGAGGAAACTCCATAATCATGTTTCACAAATTTATTTTAGACTACCTGACAATTGTTTGTAAATACAATGACAATTGCTAAGGTAAATACAAAAACAGATTACTAGATAAAAATAATAGAAATTAAATATCTAACGCTTCCAGTAACGGAGCTCAATATGTTCGGTCAGTAATGGTATCCTGAGTATGTGTTTGTATATTTCAAAAGCTTTTAATATGTAATATAAAGAGCACATGTGATCTTACTATTTCTTCTACTTACAACTCTTACTACTTCTAATTATACTAAACACCTTTTAGAACAGCATCACGTAAGGAAATTCTAAAATAACATCAAATTTCTACATGTTTGTCAGAACAAACTCAAATTAGGCATATTTTAGAAGCTTTCGAGATATACAAACTTAAACCTAGGGTACCATTAATGAACGAAAAAGCTTAGTAATTATTCGTTACTGGAAGTGTTAGATATTTCATTTTTATGATCTCAAAAGTGAAGATTCTGCACAGGTGTTGTGCACGACATTGATGCCATACTTAAATACAAACTTGTAATGAAATAAACGTACACCTGTTACTTATCAGCCTAATTCGTCTTTTATCATCTCAAACACAAATAATATTTGCTAAACATACTTGGGTTAGATTAAAATAAAATAGAAATTAGAAAATGCCTTTAATTAATATCACACCAGTAGTTTGTTTTTAATTCTACAGCATGTACTAGTGGTACAAACTATTTGATTCAAGTTACAGAACAGTGAAACAGCGAAATAAAATTAATAAATACAGGGTGTCCATGAATGGGGTTACCAAGGGAGAAAAATTTTTTAATATGCGTTTTACAAAAAAAAGTTATTCTTTATAAAAAATCTTGCTTTCCTTAAAACGTCCTAAAACATATTTAGATTTGACTACAGACATACCTCGGCTTTGCCTCCATCGAATTCATTGCTAATAATGTCGCAGCGTTATTTCCGTCATACTACTTACGTTTTTTTAAATCCATTACTGATCCAGTGTCGTCAATCTTATTTAAAAGTTTACGAAAGCTACGTGTGATACAGATGTATTCTGAAACTTTTGATCCTGTTGTCAGACCACCAACAAAAGCATGAGAATTAGATGTAACTGTTTTATCAACCCAATCTCTTTTCACACTGTGTCCGACATTTACCCATGATTCATCGAAATATACTATGTTATACCTCTCTGCGCGGTATTTACGAATTGTGCGTAAATAACGATGACGCCACGAGATGATTTCTGATTTTTCAATAAAACCTAAATGTCTGTAACGTTTTAAAACACAAAATCCATATCACCCAGCAAGCTATATATTGCGGTCCGTGAAGAGTTGAGCAAAGTTCCTTCGGCATTCACAACAGCTAATATGGAGATTATTGTCGGTGGTATGTTGTCACGAACAAATTTATGCACTATTCTACGAATACGGCTCCTGACACCTTCATCGTACTTGTGGTCGCGCGAAGTACCAATCTTTCGCTTTTTGGGCCTTCTCTTTGGAGGTTGTAGTCCAGAAAGTGATGAATATTCCTGTCGCACTTGTTACAGAATCGTTGTTATCCTGATTAAAATGATAATTCATAATATTCATTAGCATCTGCTTCTCTGAAAGTTTCAGGGATTTCCCACGTTTCCGTTTAACAATTTCTACCATTTTGCGGTCGAAATTCGGAGTCAAAAATAACAATAAGCAACAACAGAAAATAACAATTGTTAACAGCAAATCACAACAGTCACCAAGAAATAATAACAACAACAAAACAGTAACAACGGTACAAATAATCGCAACTAGAAAATGTTAATGCGCTCCGAAGAACAAATAAAGGCTTGTAATACATATATTCTGTACAAGAATTACTGAAATTGCTTTCTAACTACTGAATAACTGAATAACTTAGAAGAAAGAATTTGCAGTTGATATCAACCAATATTACAAATCCTTACAGTCATTATGGAAATAATTAAAAAGTCATTTACCTGTAGCTGTAGTGTATACACATAAGTATTGAATACACATAAGTACCTACCGCAGAGACACATGATAAATAATAAAATTTTAAATCGGACAGTTCGTAAAAATTCTCGGAATTATTTTAAAGTTTGAAATAAATAATTATTGTATGTACCAAAAGCAAATGTTCATTTATTGCACATTTTATTATATTACTGCTACTGATAAAAATAAAAGTCGATAAGTTACTATTAGAAACAAATATTGTAGTATTATGTAAAATTATTAGCAAAAGAGATTTGTAAGTTACGTAAATTTTTACTTGAGGACTTGTTCGGATCTCCTGGATTCCGTTTAGTTTGAAAGATAGACAAGGCCATCGCTCACTGCATAAAACGAAATTTCTATAACGATAGCATACTCTTTGAGACGAACTATTGTTATCTATACTATAACCAAACAAGCAAGAAATGAGTCACCACAAATTACGCGAAGGCCACACTGTAATCTAAACGATAAAATAAACAATAAATGAGCTGGAAAGATTCAGTAGCGGAACAAACCCCTTTTTAATTAAAAATGAATGTAAAATCAGCAATGAAAATCTGTTGGGGTCTAGCGTACGTCACTGAATTCATAGCAACGTAAAATTTGCACTCTTATCTTATCTCACCCCGGGTCGTATTTGTTTATTCAGATGTGATTACGAAGATGACTCATTTCTTGCTTGTTTGGTGATAGTATAGTTATTGTATTTACCATAGCAACGTGTTTGTTTAGATTTATATTATCATTAATCATAGCAGCTTAGCTGTGAAGACAATTGTCAGGTAGGCTAAAATAAATTTGTGAAGCTTTTTATTAATCTGATTTATTTATTTCATAGTTAAAATTGGTCAACAAGTATACAATTCTTTGTTTAATAAATTAGTCGGGTTCCAGTTTCTAAAATCATTTACTATCGAATTAAAAAGCAATCTTTAAAATTCTCAATAATTTGGAATGATTTTTAGCCAATATCACATTTTGTTAGAAATATACTTATTCCTAAGAAATAAACACAGTTATTATTAAGATTTTGTTATTCCTATCTCGATTCTTGATATCTTTTTTTAGGTTATTAAAGTACTTGTTAATTTTAATTTCGCGGCTACATGTCACATTTCTAGGACTTTATTGTTAGCACCGATAAATTTATGTAAGCACAGCTATAAGCCCCTAAGCAAAGTCCAACAATTCTTTTCAAAAACTTTCATCCAGGAAATTGCCGCAACAAGAAAAATGTTTATTGTGGATTTCTTATATTTAGAGATAATTTGTCATCGCAAACCATGTCCATTTTATTAGTTAGTTTATTATATCCATCTGGTTAATTGCGTTGTCATATCGCCTTTGTGATAACCAACTCATAAAAGGCACAGGGTATGCGGTGACACATCTTTTAAGAATTATCTCCAAATAACCTATATCACCAAGTTACCTTCTTCTTCTTCTTTATCAGCGTTTATGCACTCCATTTTTGGATATACGCCTCCCCATGCATTTTCCATGCTACTCTGTCCGTTGTCTGACTCATTCAATTTATTACCAAGTTACCTTACTTTACCTTATATCACTCTCGCAAGCACGTAGCCAGGGAGTGGCTCGTCGGCTGAAGCCCCCCCCCCGAAACATGCGACTTCCAATATTATTCACTTTAAAGTTTATTTTATTGCATAAACAATTTTTTTTGTAAAAATTATATTGTATTGAATATGTTAACCCCCCCCCCCCCCCCGAAAGAAGATTCTGGCTACGGGCCTGCCGCTCTGGCTTGTAGTTATAACAGCATAAGATACATAAAGTTTAATGACACAATTCACAGCTTGTTTGTATTAGTTTTGGTCCATTGTTTAATGTCTTTTTTTATATTTGAACTTTTAAAAGAATAATGCAAAAATTATGATATTAATTGCATTATTAATATTGTTTCACTGATGAATATCACATAAAAGCGGTGTTATAAAGACACCGTTATATCAGAAAGAGACCCTGAAAGACAAAACACCAGAAGAGCAATAAGTACGAAGTACACAGTAAAAAATCAGCCCCGTAAACAATTTTTAGATTACCGGGTAAAGATTTTAGAGTTGAAATTTAGAGTAGAAAAACATTTTTTCTCTCTCTATTCTTATAACAAAAATAATTCTTCACTACTGAAATCTATTTTCTCTCTATATTATTAATTAACTCTATATAGATTGAATATTCAATCTAAGAGTATTCTACTTTAAAAGTATAACAAAATTCACTCTAATTTTATTTTTTTAAGAGAAGAAAAATCGTTAAAAAGTGATTGGTAAATGGTTGCCAATCGGTAGAAAAAGTTTCTTTAGTATTCATGTTACTCTAGTTAGAGCAAATGAAACAAATCGTCGCCAATATACACTTGATAGTGTATTTGATAACAGAAGTGCAATAACGGCACTAACAAAAAATGGCGACAATCAGCTGTCTGCTGTATTTGACTTCGACCAGTTATAAAGTTATTAGTCATTAAGTTTAGATTTGTAAAATTTCTAAATTCCCGCTAATTCTAGTAACTTTTCAAATTCCAAAGTTTTAGTAGGTGTAACTAGGCACCTATTAGTGCAAATATGTTTACGTCTTTTTACTGCGTGTAAATGTGAAACTTCGCAGTTTGTTTTAATGATTAATATAAGGTAACTTAAAACAATTTTACATTTTATACATTTTATTAATACATGTATTATTTTATAATTTTAGTAATTAGTGTTACTTATGATGAGTAAGACGGGAGCACTTGGTAACTTAGAACACATGTTCAACAGTAAACTATTTAATATTAATATCCAATGGAATTGTACCATTTTCAATAATTCATATAGTGTTTTATTTCCAAACAATAAACAGAAATATTAAGAAATTAGGCAAGTGAAAGCAATAATTATAATTATATCTGATTCGCAGAACAAAAGAGTAATTTCATCATAATTATAGTAATTTTGAACTTTAGCGGAGTTCACGGAGTGCTGCAAGGGAATCTCCTAATAGAAATTTCACGGAGCAGTAGTCCACTCTAGCAACAATTAACAACCATATCATGGACCGAATAAAACAATTTCGAAGTAAAGGTTCCGCGTTGTCCTTCAACCAAAATAGAAGTGTCACAACTCGGCTCGTATATATTTTTCAATACGTTCTTGTTTTAATCGTATACAGGGTTAGTTAAAAGTATGGAGACGGCGATTTATTGTCGTTAATATTTATTTTAGGAAATAATGTTCAATACAAAAGCTTTTAGGAAATTTTCATCTAAATTTGAGAATACTTGAAATGTTCTTTTCTTCCATTGTTTTTGAGTTACGCCTTTCCAAATTTTTTTTTAAATGGAAACCTATTAATTTTACGCTACCATTCGATAGCACATTTTTTCTCTTTACAATAGGATTAATTTTCTTTTTAATTTTATTTCATTTTAATAACATTTTTTTCAGAAAACGCCGGAGTTAACATTTGTTCATTACCCAAGCGAAGTGCGACCTCATTATAAATGTATGCGAGCTAAATGCCTCAAGCGGGGCGCTCACGATTGCAGGCGCGGTATCAAACCCACGGCCACGTGTGTGCATAACAAGCATCTGCAGTACGCAGAACTCTATAAGGAAGTCACGTAGGCCACATCAGCTGCAGTACTTAGAACTCTATAAGGAAGTCACGTAGGCACACGGCCACGATTTCACGCCCACAGAAGGAGTATATAAAGACCAGCACTTTATGGGACAGTCTGAGTTACAACGAAGCTCGAAAGGTAGAAACTGTTAACCAGGGTAAATGTTTACCTCCTTTCAAGCAATACTCACCCAGAAAGCCGTAGAGACTGGTAGCCATAATTACTGTTTACCTCGGTCTTTCTGAACATCATAATTACCAGCTTTAAGTTGAAATTGTATAATAGTATTTAAGTGATTATGCAAGTGCATACTGTGTAAATTCACGACGAATAAATATCTTATTGTACTTAACTGTAAACTGTGTTCATTTTGTAACTTGGCTCCGTCCTTTGCGTTTTTAAAATAACGTACCATTTTTAAAAACGCCTTTCTTCGTCAAGAAACGTTAATTCCGGTTCAAGTATTTACGAATAGTAGGTACATCTAAAATTAAACTCGCCATTGCTAATATTAACAGCAATAAATTACATACAATAATTGTATTCAATAATTGTATACAAATTATTGCTGTTAAAATTAGCAATTTTAAGCGCGTTTAATCTTAGATAGGCATACTATTCGTAAATACTTGAATCGGCGTTTCCTTGAAAAAATGTTAAAATAAAATAAAATGAAATTTCTTTTAATACTATCGTAAAGAGAAAAAGAATAAAATGGAAAAATATTGAAATTATTTTTTTTATTCGATGTTAACAGTTTTTAATTAATAATAAAGAAATAGAAAATAATAATTTCAATATTGTGCCATTTTATTCAATAATTAACTTTGTATTCGCTATGTTCATGGCGCCTCGTGGCGACCTCTGGTCGTTGACTGAGAAATAAGGACGGAAACCATAACATTGGCGTTTATGAACGGATATCGAAAAAGTGAAATAAATCAAATATAAAGACTATTTTTTGTTTACTTTCTACATGAGCGCGTACAGTATTTATTTTTATGCGATTGAGAAGAATAAGCATGTAAGTAAATTGTATTTAATATACATATTTTCATGTTATTATTTGACTTTTTGAGGTTATATCCATATATGCACATTTGAAAATTCAATAAATGGTAAAAATAATATAAACTTGCACTTGCTATTTGAACCATTATTTTTACAATTCACTACGCAACAAATATTTTCACCCATTATATTTGCAAAGTTTACTGAAATCGTCCGTCGTTATTGCTCTTTTGCTTCACCTAGCGCGCTTCGGGCGATTATCACATCCCCTCCAAGCCGACGCACATAGCGAATAGCGAACTATACACGGTGATTCAGTACTCAATGATCGGACTTTGAGGATAAGCTTCTCTGGTTATTAGAAACATAAAACCTTAGTAACTTTTTTTGATTAAATGAACCTGAAAATTTCGAAAATTTTGACCGACGTTTTCAGAAAAGTACGTATAATTGATGCAGGTCAGTGTAGTTAAGTCGAATAGAAATAAATGCAAGATCTTTAGAAATTGACACCATCAGTAAAAACGTGACATCTGTTTAAACAAGCACAAGGATGCAAACGACGCACATTCCATTTTTTAGATGTTAAAACAAAACGATCTATTAATCCGGGGGATTCCCCTTTTTTCTAATAGTAAACGCAGACAGAAATGACATCATTTTAATACTGACCCATTTAATGTATCATTAAATTCGATGTGTATGCGTTAATAAACAGATATTAGTTTTAATTAAGTAAAGACATGTTTAGCTAATTTGATCTATCCATCAATAGGTATTGTTATTTTTATTGGAATTCTAGAATGTTTCATTATTAAAACCTTATTATTTTTTTTGATGTTTTAATTCAACGACCCTGAATGATTGATGGATTTGTTTACATAGTCAAGTACAAGTACTGTTATACGTTTATTACTAAAAGCTGTAGTGTAAGGGGTTTGCAGTTTGTTATCATTTGAGAAACCAAATAGTATCGGGTATCTCCTTGATCTTGACCTCAAAAGATGTGTCCCTATCACGAGTACTATAATTTTTTATTCACAAACCTGCAGTATTGTATTACACATAGGGGTTAATGTGTCTATTAAAAGAATTTGAAATTGTCTTAGTCATCAGAAACAACACAAAACAAAAATACCATTTTTGAAACAATATCCATCGAGAGGTCGTTCTCAACATGCTTTGTTTATTTAATTCTGTTTATCTGTTGTTATTCTACGAAACACTTGGCCAAAATAAAGACGTTTTTATTACTTTACGCTATCCTTGCACATTCTAGTAGTATTTAATATCTGCTTGAACTAAAATATGTGTCATGTGCATTCATAATATTAAATTTGAAAACATTCGGCTGAACTTCGATGCCGTTTTTCTCCAAAAATATAGAAATACGAGAAAAATGGTATATAGGAATTTTCTTTCTTTAATGGTTATCTAACCACTGGCAAAGTCTGAGTATGTCTTAATGGGTCACGGTGTATACCTGGCTCCGCAGTTACATGCACGCGTGCCACTGTCAGCGCTATATCTCGAGAACGGTTGATTAAACGACAAAATGCATAAAATAAAAATTGTAGATAATTTTATGATCTACAAGTTTTACAAGAACCTTAAATAACATATGACGCATAGAAAACAAGATAATTGGGAAAAACCGATTTTCTTTCTGACCTTTGATCTTTAATATCTTGTGACGCGGACACGGGATTATAAGAGACTTTTCAGCCAGTCTTCAGAACGTGAAAACAAAGGTTCATGCAAAAATACAGCTTTCTTACTTTCATTCCGAGGTTATCTCACCTTATCTCACCTTATTTGACTGTACTATTTATCAGTTTTTGAGAATAGATAGGTTACAGTTATTGGAAAATAGATTGAAAATAGAAGAAAAGGACGCAGCTTTTGAAAGGAATTTTCAAAAAGCAAAAACTAAAATCTCGAAAAATGAAAACTAAGCGGAAACTTAAAATTAAAAATATCAAAATTAAATTAAAGCGCTTGAAAGCACGGGAGAATGAAGTCGTTGAAAAGAGAAGAAAGGAGAATGAAGTGATTGAAAACACAGGTAAGGATAATCAAGTCATTCAAAACACAGAAAAGGAGGAAAGGATTGTTTGTCGATAAAATCAAGTTACAAGAAAGAAAAATAACAATAAAACAAGAGTAGTCAAAAATATAAGAGAGAAAGAGAACTTCCAAATGCACGTAAGAAAAGGTTTCGGGAGAAAATGACAATAAAACAAATTGCAATAAAGAGGGAATATGATCGTGAATATTATAGAAAGAAAAAAGAGGAAGGGAAAATAAAACCCACTGGTAAGAAACCTGCAAGAATTCAAAAAGCTACCAGGAAAATGTGGAAAAAGTCTGAAGCTTATAGAAGGAGACAGCGAGATATAAAGAACGTACTACCCCCCCTACAAGCTGCTATTATTGATAGGCGTCGATTAAAAGTACGAAGAGATCTAGGTAAGGCTTACAAAACGATTAAAAGACTGCAAGATGGAAATAAAGAATTAAGAAGTAGAGTGGCAATATACCAGAAAAGGCTTCTAAGAGGAGCCAGGATCATATAGAATTACCTTCTCCAAAAACCAGAAGTGAATAGACTAGTTGGTAGAGAAAATATCAGTTCTGCAATACGAAAAAGATTATTATTTTCAGAGGTATTAGACACGACAGTGAAGAAAATGGAAAAGTGTTAGGAACTGACCAAAAAGCTAAGCAAATTTTCGATAAATGTGTTAGTGGCAAACTAATTAAAAAGTACAAATTCAGAAACACACTGTGATACCACGACCACGGATCAGTCCTCCAGAGCTTTTCATCAGTGTTTGTTCTATGGTCATATCTGACCATATACCGGACCAAAACTAGTTTGTGCATCTAATGGTGTAATATTCTTCAGTTGTGAATGTACGAGGTGTGTAAATTAAGTAATGAGAGTGATTTTTTTTCATTTTTTTTTATTCGAATAGAATTACAATTTAATATTGTTTCCCTCAAAATAACATCCTTGGAAAGCGCTGGAGACGGTTCTTCCAATCCTCGTAGCAGTGCTGCAACTCGGATACTAGAATAGCCTTCAGCTGGTTGGTTACAGCCGTTTGAATGTTTTCGAGTGTCCCAAAATGAGTTCCTTTGAGGTGATTTTTCAATCTCGGGAAGAGAAAAGTCAGGCGAATAAGGAGGCTGAGGAGCCACAGGAATGTTTTTACTGGCCAAAAACTCGTTTATTGAAATTGCTGTGACAAGGCGCATTATCGTGATGCAACGCCCAGTTGTTCTTGATGTTTGGTCTCACACGAATGACCCTTTTTCGAAGTTTTTCAAGAACCTCTCGGTAAAAGTGTTGATTGACCGTTTTGCAAAACTTTCCGTTGCACTGTGCCCAAGTCTGAAGCAAAACCTGATAGCACACCGTTGCTCGAAATTGATGTCACTCATTTTTAGAATGCACTAGAAAAAACTGTTTCACGAAAAAATCGCTACGGACAACCAAATGACTAGCGAGTTCAAACTCGTACTGAAGGCGTATCACATGTTCACCTGCCGCTCCTCCAAGTCCCGCGTCCCAAGTGTCGCCAGATCGAACGCTACGTTGCCAGTCTCATTACTTAATTTACACACCTCGTATACTATTCAGAAGAATCCATTCTTTCTTCCAATTATGTCAACATGCTAGCAAATAGAGATGTGCATACTTGACATACAAAGAAAGGCAGTATTTTTTAGACGGAAACAAGGTGAAGAGCCCAGTTTCCCATTATCTCCTAGCTGTACCTCGGTACACCCAAAGTGTAGCAAATCTAGTCTACTTTAAAATTAAAAATAACCACTTTCGCTGTAAAACACATTGTTTAGAAGATATTCTTTAAACAACCGAAAAAATGTCGAATTTCTCATTGTTTTTTAATATGGCGGTGGTGCGCCAAGGTCGTAAACTTGGATTTTTAAAAAGGACGCCGACATACAAAACACATCCAAAACTCAGAACTACCCGATCTTTTACAAGGTAAGGCCTGTTTTTCTGACAGATTGACTGGACTATTAATACAAACTTAGATTTTTCTAAAAATATTTGATAGGTACTTTTATAAACATGGTCACTGAAATATGAAAAATTTCTGAGAATATTATATTACATGCCAATGGACTAAAGTGCATTTTTTAGTCCTGAGTGTGAAACACACGCGAGATTACAAGGCTCTCTAGTTCTGCGGTGTATAAGCTATTTTTTACACGACTTAAAGGACTTAATTGCAAAATCCCCGAAATTTTCGAAAATACTGTTAAATGTCATTTTGACAATTGAAATTTTTTAATACCAAAATCACATAATTTTAGCATAGTAGGCTAGGCTTCCTTGGATATAACTCGATTATGTTACTTAACTCCATAAGGAGTAAAACAGATAATTTACTCCCTTTTTGAGGGAGTAAAGTAAAACTTTACATATAGGCCGTACAAAAAAGTCTTTTTTCTCCAACCGCACGAATATGACACTATATCAAATTATTTTGTATAAAAAGTAGACCATTTAAGAACTGTTAAAGGTAACCATAGCAACTGTACAAAAAGTAATTACTTTTTATACTAGTACCAAGGTCCGTAGATGCAAAGCAAGCTTTGAAATACAGGTCATCGCAATGCCATTTTCGCGCTCAGTAAAAGTTGCAATACGGTTGCTATCGAAGCCGACACGATCGTCATATGAGGCGCATTACGTTCTAAAACGTTGAATTAACGCTTAGTATCCAACTGAAAACAAGTCGAGTTGTCAATTATTCCTGTTTTCATGTTAATTAACATGTTCCGCCATTTTTGCGCTACTGCATAGTGAAAGTGTATGAGATGAACTATGTTTCTAAGCTTGCTTAGACATTTACGGCCCTTGTACTAGAACAACAACTAATCTGATGTTACGCGAGTAACATCAAAGACAAGAATAAATTCGATGTTTCTATTAAAAACTTATTTGCTGCTCAAAAAAAACCCAATCCTAACCTCGTTTCCTTTAACGCATTTCTCTGTCCGTCGAAGTTCTTCGAATTCTCAGTGAAGTGAAAGTTTTTACCCGGAAACAAGAATTCCATAAAAAGTTGCAGTAAAAAAAAAGTATTTTGACTTTATGTTGTTTATTCTAAACAGCCCTCTCACGGAGTTTAGTATTTGGAGCGGTTGGAGAAAAAATAGTATGTTTAACTCGTACAAAAAATTTGTTTTTGGGACTCATAGGATTGCCAGACACCGCTGCAGCGTCCGGCAACTATCCTGCTCGTCCCAAACACATGCATTTCTTGTACTAATTAAACAAATAACTATTTCGTGTCTATTTTAGGCTATAACTACGTCATTTATTTACCGATTTTGATTATTTTTGAACTTTTGTAAAGTAACGTTTCTTATCTTCCTAGTAAAGATTTCCAAAATATGAGAAGAGATGGCTAAGTTTCGGTTATTAGAGTAGTGCAAGGCTACAAGTAGTGCAAGTTCTGCAAGTATGAAAAGCCTTTATTCTTCAATATTAAAACAGTTATGTAGGTGGGGTGTCTTTTATATTTATATTTTTTTATTTGTAACATAGTGTAATTAAAGGAATATCAACTAAGCTTACAAAGATAATTGAGCATACTTGCACTTTCAAGGATTTGGAAAATATGGTGGAAAAAGCAACATCTGTTTTTCTCAATTATGTTGGAAAATGTAGTCAAGAGATACAGATCATGCATTTTGGTGTCAGTAAAATGCAGATGTGTTTCATACCATAAAGAACATTCTAATGCGTCAGCGAGAACATTGACCACCAAGCTCATGTCATCCGCGTACACATTCTCCTATTTTGGATAGGGTAGAAAAAGATATTCCTTACGTTGACACATTACATTTTTTGTCTGATTAAACAATATAGAAACAAAGTAGAAATTTATTTTTAAAAGGAAACCACAGACAAAGGCATTTATGTATAACTAGAGTGCAGCTGGCCATGGCAAGGGTGCAATTGTTGGCTTTTTAAAGAGAAATTCCGACTTGCATATCCTAAAAGAGATGGATGTAAGCAGTGTTTCTGACTTCGTAGCTATATTTTCAAAAATATGGAAACAAATCTGAAAATAACTTTAATTTATCCAGATGATATGCACGCACGCACCAAAATGACTCTTAGTTCTGTCTCTGTACCAGAAATAAAGGGTATAACAGAACTCCAGCAAGTGTGTTGGATGAGAAAAATCCCCAAATTGTCAAATGATGAAGGCTTATGCATTTTAAATGCGAATTCGAAGCAGATTGCGAAGAATATTCAGATGGAGAAGTGTGCTTCACCTCAACAAGGCTACAGTTACCACTGTAGAAGTAGGAACGTGAGTCGCCATCATTTATGACGATAAGTAGTTTCCAGGAAATTTCACTAGTTGAATCATTCAATCATCCTTTCTTTAAAGTTAAATAGAGATATGTATAAATAGAACCAAGTTTATATTCTCACATGGAAGAAAAATAATTAACAAACTAAAAAAATGTTTTTTTTTACTTCCATCTTTCTAAATTCACACATAAATGCACACACATCCACGTTTTATCCGGGATTCCTCAGATCCTTTGTATTGTAAGTCGAATGCTGTGTCAACTACATTACCGAGGGAGACTAATTACTTAGTCTAAAATCAAAGGAGACAGAATAGGGTGCAATTTTATGCATAGATGTCGCTGCAACTCCTTTTACTGGCACGATCCTCCAGATAAACAAATCCTAAAAATGAACGGTATCTTACAAATTATAAAGTATCTTCCGATTCGAATTTCTTTAAGAAATTTCAAAAGCTAAATTCAGTAGAATTTGAAGCAGTACTACTTGAAGAAAGAAAATGTTCTGCCAGTATTCTTAATACCATCTTTTTATGATGGTACAAAAAGTTGTGGTGAAAATTGCGGATGCAGAAAAATCGGATTATTTTGCTCCATTACGATAATTGTCATGGACAATCATGTCTTAATGCCGCGCCTGAACTTTCTGTGGTTGATTCTTCAGATAATTATTCCACCGAGCATGATGAGGCCAATCTCATTGATCTGTAGGTAGCAAATATAAGTGAAGATGATAAATATGGTGAAATTAAAGAATTCAAAGAAGATTACAATGAAATACAGATACATAAAGTTGACAAAATACAAAGACGATGCGTAATTTCTTAACACTAAACATGGATTAGGGCTACTAGGGAAACCTCTACTTCGAAAGTGGTGCGGAAACGGATACAACGTACATTATGTACTTTTTTGTAGAGAATCTAATTATCTTTCATTGACCTTAATTGGCCTCCGAGCCATAGGAAGTGAGATATTCACAAAGCAACGAATCTTTTGACGTTTGATCTTTAATATCTTCTAACGTAGGTGCGATATCACCCTCTATTTTTAATATGTTGTTAAAACGACAAACTCAAGCGATTAAAACAAAAGAAGAACTAGTTCCAAAGCCCCGACAAAAACTGGAGGCGGTAGGAATTACTATAATTCAAGCACCATGTTATGCTGACCGCTTATTAGTGGTTACTGCTATTGAATGCGCCGAGCGTTACTGCTGCACCTGTATTAAGGAACAAGATACTAATGTAGCTGCCCTGATGATTGTACTCACGCGTGCTTACTTGCACCTGAATCTTCTGGTGTCTGGAAGGAAAATCAACAAAAGCATACACTGAGAGTATCTACCACTAGAGAATGGAGTCAACCATTCGGGTAGCGAATACTTTATCGTGGCGTACCTAGATATCTAATCAACACGGTCTTTCGGGGACACGAATTGAGATACGCTCAATTAGCGCACTAATGCTATTGCAGAAGCTAGCAGTACACACTAGGTATACACTAACAATATACAGCAGTAACGAGACAGCACGTCAAGAGACTAGGGGGGCATTAGAAAAATCTCATTTTTCTCCACGCAGCTACAGGCTGTGACACAGTCAGCGCCGTTCATAATGTTGGCAACATGAAACCGTTAAGGAAGAACAGTGACCTTCAAGGTCTGGTCAGTGTGTTGAACAAGCCCAATGCTGACCCTGGCGATTTGAACAGGGCTGGAGAAGATTTTCTGATGGCACAACATTCTGGAAAGACGCACTTGACAGAAGACGGTTTGAGCTATACACTCTTAAGCTCAGAAAAATATTGTTAAAGTTGACTTGGCCCAGCTTCCGACTTCTATTTCATTTCGTGCTCGACAGCACTTTATTCGCGTATAACTGCAGGTAACGACGAAGTTAAATAATAACTATAACATCAGTTCTAATTTTCGAATTTTTTTGGTATTTTCTCTATCGTCTTTTGACAGGTTCAGGTGTTGAGAGGTAATCACCTGGATCCCCTTAAATGCGGATGGATGGAAGAAGAATAGCACCTGTATTTAGTGACAAGCACGAGGTCGACGGCACCGCCACAGCTGCTTGAGCTGGTGTCCTGCAACAGCGTGGCAGGTTGTTCCACTACGAACTGTTCCTGCTGAAAACACCACACGCAATACAATAACTTGTGTTGGAACTACGCCAGACATGGGTGCCAAAATAACCCAGAGACTGAAGAAGAGGTTAATAATCCTGATGAAGCTTTGGACGATGACGAGCCTGTATTAGGTACTTGAAATCTTTATGACTTGTTTGCATCCTGTTGTCATACAGAAGTTATTAGCGCTTGTTATTGTATTTCAGAATTTACTGGAGAAAATAGCAGCAGTGAACCACCAGCCACACGTCGTCGAAGAATTTAACACTACGTCTTTTGATATTTAGCCCCTTAGCTGTTACGTAATATTTTCAGATCAAGCTATCTGAGATTTTTTTGTTCATATGTACATTCTCTCAACTTACAGTATTGCTATAAATATAAATTAGAATATTAATTAAAATTGCCCTAATTAAACTAAATATTAAGCCTGTGTTAGTTAAGGAAGGGACCGTAAGTGCAGTAATAGTAATTTCTTGTAATGTATCTAAATTCATTGTTTCACAGGTATTTCAAGTTACATAAGTACTTAACAGTATTATTCACATTAAGCAAGTAAAATAAGAAAGGATCGACTTCCTAGTTCAATTTTTAACGATTTTAAAAGCGTTCCAGGAAAATTACAATTTCTTCAGGGAGCGACTACATGTTGATAAAGAAAAAATGTTTTAAATCAGTACAGCTACCTTCCGCGAGGTTTCTAGTTATATGAGTTACACCCTGTATATTCTCTCATCGGTGCCTAGAAGTATTATATTAGACAAAATGCTCTACTTTAATAACTGTGATAGCCAATAGTATCAATCCCTCAACACCTCTTGATCCACCTATGGAGTTCTGCACAGGGATCGAAAGAGAATTAGAGAAAGAGATTAAATTCAAAATAATCTATATTAAAATTTCTAAAGCCATTATTCACATGATGATATACCCAGATTAAATAATAAGAATAGATCTTGTTTATTGTTTCCAGCCTTATTTTGTGGAACTCCATAATCATGAAATAAATAAAGATTATTAAAAGTTTCACAGTTTTATTAAAATATACCTGACAATATTGTTTCGACAGCTATGCTGTCATTATCAAAGGTAATATAATTATAAACAAACACGTCGCTAAGGTAGATACAAAATAGGTAACTAGATAAAATAATAATAATAATAAAAATCATAATTAAACATCTAATACTTCCAGTAACGGAGAATTACTGAGCTCAAGTTGTTCATTCATTAAAGGTACCCTGAGTTTGTGTTTGTATATCTCAAAGGCTTCTAAAATGTCTAATTTGCGTTTGTTATTACAAAAATGTAGGAATTTAATATTATTTTGAGGAGTCATTGTGTGATTTTGTTCTAAAAGGTGTTTGGCGTAATTCGATTTTTCAGGATGTTTATTTTTGTAATGACGTACGTGTTCTTTATATCTTATGTCAAAATTTCGAAGTGTTTGTCCAATATATACCGAACTACAAAAAGAACAATTTAAACGGTAAATGCCCGATTTCATGATATCATGTGTTCTGTCTTTAGCATTAAATAAAAATGAAAAAGTGTTAGTGTTGGTTTTAAATGTTATTTTATAATTGTTGGTTTTTCTTAGTATATGTGCAATTTTTTCTGATATTTTGCCAAAATATGGTATAGATATGTAATTTGTGTCTTCTGTTTGATTGTCAATGGGATATATTCTTTTGATAGCTAACCTATAATCTTTTTGTTTAATTAAAGTGTCAATCATGTTCGGATTATAATGATTTGCATGTGCTAGTTGTTTAATGGTTGATATCTCTTTGCTAAAATCTGATTTTGTTAGTGGAATAGTTAAAGCTCTGTGTACTAATGATCTGTATGCTGCTATTTTATGTGTATTGTGGTGACAAGATTCATTTGGTATTGTTATGTCTGTTTGTGTTGGTTTTCTGTATATGGAAAATTCAAAAAGATTGTCTGCGTTAATCTTGATATTTAAGTCTAGAAAGTTTATAGCCCTGTTTTGTTCTGTTTCTAGTGTAAATTTTATATTAGGATGGATATTGTTTATAAGAATTAAAAATTCATTGATAACCTCAAAAGAACTGTCAAAACAAGCTAAAATGTCATCAACATAACGAAACCAGAAGATAATGTGTTTAGAGAGGTTTAATTCAAATATTCGAATTGACAAAATAGAGATTGGAAACACTTACGGAGGTATTAAATCATCCATGATGAAAAGAAGGAAGGTTTGATGAACGTGGTATTTATTGGAAAATAATATATTTTGTAACTTTTGATTTAAATGTAAATAAATTATAAAAAGTTTTTATGACATTGACATTACTAGAGTTACAATCTAGTAACTCTAGACATTACCTACACGCTGCGACATCTACCTATCTTATATCAATTCAATGACCTGCTAGATTCTCCGTTCATTCCATCATTCTGCATGCAGGGAGAATGACTTTTGAATAAAATGAATAATGAATAAATTAAATAAATTAGGTGAAGGTTTATATGAAGATTTTATTTCGACGAAAACCTGAACATTGTCAAGTAATCTTGCAAGTGGCAACAAAGGATCTAAGGTTTTTATGTTAACCGTGAATGTTAAAAGGGCAAAAACTAATGTTCCTTTAAGGATAAGGATAGTGCCTGACGCACCAAATTCTGAAACAACTTAAGAAAAGATTTCTCGTATTTTTCATCTATGTATCCCCATCACTTTAGAAACTAAAAATGTGCATCTGTGATTTTAGGTCAAAAGTCGTCCTGCATGTATCCATTCATAGAAAATCACATGGTGACATGGTACCACGGTCAAGAAGTGTTAATTAATCACAGTTTTTTGTATGTGAATTAGACCTCTATTAGCAATCTGGAATGAACATCTCTGCCGAAAGTCACGTAGTGTCGGAGGAGACTTAAACTATCGAAGAAAAACTCTCAGATTCCAGGCGACTTTTTTTTGGATGAGCAAGTTTCCTCTGTGTATGCGATTTATGCTTCCTTACTTGCGATTAGATTTGATTCTACATTATCAAAATTTCAACTTCAGCCAACAAAAGTTAATTGGCAAATAAAAAAGTAGAGGAATCTTACGACTTCTGCAAGAAGTTGACGAAGAATTCTTTTAGTAGAAGTGACATTTCAAAGTATTGGATTGGTTGGTATATAAATACGAAGATTAAAAGCGAAGCGTTTATCTTATCGACGTTAAGAATTGTTAGCTATAAAAAGTGAGGCGTTTGGAGTATGACACATATTCTAAATGATAGTTCTTTCTTATCGAAGATGTTTAGCGTAGTATTATCATAGAAGGTAGTAGTATTATCATTTTTATCTGATAACTGTCATACTGAACAGACGATGCTTGATTAAGTTAAATAATTCTTGGTCAATATTTGGCTCAAAATGACGCAGAAGTAGATATTAGGTAAACTATATAGGGTCCGGCACGAAAACCTTCTGTTAGCCGTATACAGGGTGTCTGAAAATAAACGAACAATAACTCGAGGGTTAAGAAGCGTCATAGATAAAATCTAAAACTGAAGGAAATAAACTCTAACTTGAAAAAACTTTTTTTTATTTGTAAGAAATTGCTTGTAATTTTTTTTCGAATACAGTCCTGTTATATTTTGTAGTAAAAAAGTGGTTGAACACTGAGATAACTAAAACAATGTAAAGTGATACCTAGGCAATATGTATTTAATTTTAGAATGGCGAGGTGACAAGGAAATTCCAAGTAGGAATATTGATCAAGGTCAAGTAATCGTTAACGATGACATCAATGTAGCGTTCTTGCTATCATAAACTGATATGTTTATTATCAAAAGTTTATTCGATGGTGTTTTCTGTTTTAAATAAAGTTGGTTAACAGTAAAATACGTTTGTATTTAATTTAGGACTTTACTGGAACACGTACTAAATTAAAAATCGCTCATTAATTTAAGATTAAAAGACGAATTTATCTTCTGTATTTTTTTGTTTATTTTCGAATACCATTAAAGAAAGTTAAAAATGTTGTGTGTACACAAGTGTCCTGTGCAGTCTGATTTCATTGTAATATATCATCTAATAACCGCAATAAACTATTTACACTACTGGGAATTTTAGGTATTCTTCATAAACATCATAACTCATAAGCCTGAACGAAATATTTTATTTACAAGCATAAAGTACGAAAGAAAGATTGTTTAATACAAGTTGCCGTTATCTTTTTTAAGATAAACAAACTGCAGCATAAGTAAAAAGGACATGTGTTGTATTTATGAATGTATTTCAATATCAACAGTCTCATTCTGTGGCATAGACGAAATCGTGTTTATGCTGACAAATTATTTCAAGTTCAACAAACTACAATTCTCAGCATCTTGCGACATAAGGAGAATGCCTAGGAGGACGTACAGGAACGGACCGAAAACTTGAACTTCAAATAACTAGGAAAGTGAACGTTTTTGAAAAAAAGTTTTCTCTTTATATCACCTTTATATTATCTGGTATTTAAGTATTGTTCGTTATTTTTGAGACACCCAGTATAGGAAACTAACTCTATTAGAAATCTAAATGACAAAGACAAAGACAAAGACAAAGACAAAGACAAAGACAAAGACAAAGACAAAGACAAAGACAAAGACAAAGACAAAGACAAAGACAAAGACAAAGACAAAGACAAAGACAAAGACAAAGACAAAGACAAAGACAAAGACAAAGGCAAAGGCAAAGGCAAAGGCAAAGGCAAAGGCAAAGGCAAAGGCAAAGGCAAAGGCAAAGGCAAAGGCAAAGGCAAAGGCAAAGGCAAAGGCAAAGGCAAAGGCAAAGGCAAAGGCAAAGGCAAAGGCAAAGGCAAAGGCAAAGGCAAAGGCAAAGGCAAAGGCAAAGGCAAAGGCAAAGGCAAAGGCAAAGGCAAAGGCAAAGGCAAAGGCAAAGGCAAAGGCAAAGGCAAAGGCACAGGCAACGGCAACGGCAACGGCAACGACAACGACAACGACAACGACAACGACAATGATAATAATAATAAATATGTCTGGCCAGGTCCTCGGACCTGCTACCGTAAGATTCACTATTAGACGGGTAGACGGTACAGCCAGCGACCTTAGTCATGGTCAACAAGACGCTGTGGATGTTTGCCCAATGTTAATTTGGGCACCACCGCAGCATATAGACCAACACAGCGCATGATGAGGATAACAAAGTAGAATAATTCGGCCATGCGCTGTTAGACCACAATACAGCTTCATCAGACTTGTACCTGGTACCGTCTGATGAAGAATACCGGGTAATTCCCGTGGAAAAATCAAAATAATAATAATAATTACTATTACTCATTGCCTGCCGAACCAAGCCGCAGTAGCTATGAAGCTTGTGCGGGAGGGTGGGTCGATTGTTACTATTATAGAGGCTTAACGTGCGGCTGCAGCCGATTTACAGATGGTATAGCACAAATCCAATATTTGTGTAACAGCTAAGATAAAAAATTGCAAAAAACCGTAACCAGAACTGCCGGCACCGGGAGTCGATGCCGGCTATTTAAAATAAAACACTCTTTATTTTATGGCACTGGTCGATGCGGTTTCTTACTCTGTTTCGATTTATATTACCATTCCCTATACCAAATCTAGCCGTTTTCAAGATATTTGCTGTCTGGTTTATCATCTAAAATAATCTATCAAGCAGCAGAAAGTAGGATCATTCCATGCCAAATCATTAGAGAATAATGAACTTTTCATCTCGATCATCACAGATTTTCATTAAATTAGGTAGAATATGTAAAATCTAGCCTTCAGTAATACACCTGCATCCGTGTTATAAAATAATTGCCAATTTTCAAAGTTAAACTCTTATACTTTTTAAAAATGTATAAATTCTTAACTTTTTATTTATACATATTGAACGTTCCCAGAGAACAAGTTTTCACTAACGGTGATGCATTTACTGAAACTGGGCGAACCTACTATTATCATAAAATTCAAGATTTGTCTGAGGTAGAATAATTGGCAATATTTTAAACAATTTAGATTAACCTTTGTAATACTCCTAGTGGCTAAAATAGCTACCAATTTAATACTAATAAGCTAAGTGTTGTTTATTTATGTGTTGTTAACGATAGCTTCCAAGGTTTTCTCGTTTCAGTACATAAGTAACCATTTACAATTGTGTTTCCATGTTAAGAAAATTTAACTACCAATATATAAACAATTTAAAGAAATTTATTTAAAGGTGGCGCTCATAGACAACCATAGTTCAACTCGAATTAGTTAATCTTTTAATTTTCTCATGTCCGAAATAAACTTTATGTGAGAATTTGGTTGTAGCTTACTTTGACGCCCAGTAGTGGTATATAAATTTTGCTTGATTTAACAATGCTAAAGTATAAAATTCTAAAACGTAACTTGTGAACGTGAAAATAAAACGATTGCCATTGAATTACATTAAAGTGCATTTATAGTATATTAATAGCCTATCAGAATTTTAAAAAAATAATACTTGTGGCTTAAGAATTATGTGTTAACATATTTATCAATAATGATCGAAAAATACAATTTACAGAATAAGAAAATATACATTGAACAACTCTTTAAAGATGATAGAATCATACGCCTAAATAGCTCGATTCCTAAAGTAGAAAACGGACCAAATTAAAAGCAAAGAAGAAATCGAGTACGCAACCAAGATAGTTTAAAAATGGTTAAACAAAAGGCCCAGGCGAAATTGTAAGGCAACTACTTAATATCCCATGATGAACCTATGAATTATAACCTATGAACCTACAACTATTACAACCCCACGATTGGTTAACATCCGCTTTCATAGCTCTACTAAAGTTTCAAACGCTAAAAGATGTAATGAAATCAGGATAAGTGTAATGGGCCATTTGCTTATAAGATTTCTAAAAATAATTCGTTGGATAATTTATAGAAAATGCGAAACTGTATTTTCAAAATCCATGTGACCTTCCAGAAGACTGGGGAAAAAAGCAAGGGTAGAAAGAGTTCGCAAAACCTAACCAAAGACGTAGAAGTAATAAATAACTTCAGAAGAAGAAAACTATAATATTTAGGAGACGTAATACGCGATCAGAATTATCAACTATTACAACTGATTATTATTCAAGGAATAATTAAAGAAAAAGGAGCGTTGGCGTAAGACGCACGTCCAGGTTGAAGAACCTTTGACGTTGGAGCGGGAACGGTACTACACCGGGTCCGTTATCTTGATCCCGCTCATATAAAATTTTACCATTACAGTACCACTTAAGGATGAAGTCGGGAGAGCCCAAGTTAACGCCAGCTCCGCCATTTTGTGCTATTGCTTTCAGAATTAAGCATAAGATACCCCATAGCTAGCATCCACGTCAGAGAGTTAGCACATGTTAAGAACTGAAAGTTAGATAGCTAGCCTCGCTTGCTAGCAAGCAAATGCGTGTAGCTGGCACTATAGCTAGTATCTAAATTGTAAAGCTTGTAATAATACTATTAGCTAGATATTTAGGGGTCAAATTGGGAGAGGAGATAAATTTACGCCCGCTCCGCCAGTATCATCTATCGCGCTCAAAACCTAGCCTTGGATGTCTTTAGCTAGCACTAGCTAACTAGCACCTGTATGAAAAAACTAGCTGTACAACAACGGTGGAAATATAGTGATTGGCAGTTTGCAAACTAGCAGCCCTTCTGATTGAGCTTAATTTGTTTTATTTTGAAAGTTACATTATTTCTCTTTGTATGTTTGCTATATGCAAAGTGACATATGTACTTCAAAATACTTTGAAGCGACCGACTTTAAGAGAAATTGCTTATCTGATAACTACATATACAAAGAGTGTCGATCAAATCAGGACATCACCATCTCCATGACTTCTTTATGTTGTCCATGAAAACATTTCTTTAAACTCTAAAATAGGATTGATCCTAGGAGAGACAGGTCAGTATGTACGTAGGGTGGATAGTTCAGCTGCCAAAAACCCACAATGTCGGATTGTAGTCTGTGCTTTTCCAAACATGCTCCGTTGTCGAGAAGGAGCTGTGCACGCTTGCTGTGCATTGTGCTCGTTTTTCTCCTTAAAATTTAGAAACTTCCGCAAAAAGATTACTGCGTCAGTGTGTCTCTCCCCAGTTATTATTGTTTTGTGAACATGAACTCCGAGAGCAAAAACATAACCGGTAGCAAACGGTTTTGGAGTAATTTCTGAAAATTAGGTGCTAGTTGGCACGATGAGGATTTGATTCACCTATTTACAATGTAAATATGAAGATGTTAGTTGGTAAGCTACTATTGCTGTATTTATACCCTTGTTATAGTGCTAGCTTTCTAATACGAGTGCTAGTTAGCTAGTACTATTTCCTTGCAAGACAGGTTTTGAACGCGATAGATGACACTGTAATCACTTTTTTCTACTTTGAAATAAAGATTGATTGCAGTTGGCGTAATTAGTTGATTTGACGATAATGTTGTAATTATTGTTGGTGTTGGAAGATCTTGATGAGTTTTACAGCCAACTTAATGGGATTGGTAATTGTTGAATGAATTACACAACCCCATAAATAAAATAAATGTTTCGATCTGGTACCGTGACTATGGTATTTATAGTATGCGTCTTTAGACGCTAAAACCGAATTCGACCTCAAAAAAGTACATATACCCTCAAAATCTTGCGCTAGAGCCAAAAACAACCCCCAAAATGGAGTAAAACTACTCCTGACATATGGTGACAATAAATACATGGAAAAAATGGTCGAAAACCGCAAATATCTTGTATTTGGAAATAGACTTTTGGTATATGGCCAAGAACTCTTCTCTCTGAGGAGCTTAAACCAACCCAAAATGGGCCAAAACCACCCCTTACATCCAAATACAATAAATACACACAAAAAATGATTGAAAACCGCAATATTTTGTATTTTGTAGAGAGAGAGAGAGTAATATTACTTCATTATTACTTCATATGTATGGATGTATTCTCGGTATTTTGTTATTATCGGTAGTTTCTATTCTCGGCTTTGGTTTTCTTGGTTGGGGTTTCTCGGTTAGGTTTTTTCGGTTGTGGTTTCTCGGTGATGACCTGGACCCTCACATATTCCTTAATAACACCGTTCCATTTCTTTCATATTCTGGTGGAAACGTTCTCCTTGTTCTTTGCTGTATTCCCGTAAGTTATCTGGGAGGTAGTCAAGGTGAGAATGGAGGAATGTAACTTCACACTCATGTTACAACCTAATTTTTTATAATTCTCCAACAAACCTGTAATGATTTCTTGGTAGTGTTCTGATTTCTGTCCGCCAAGGACGTTTTTTTACCACTTCCTTAAAACTCAATCAACCTTCCTTCTCAAGTGCAGTCATTGCATTGGAGACGAGGATATCATCTTTCAATAGTGCATGCCAGTGGCGTATTTAGGGGGCTATCTGGATGAAGCCCCTCGAAATTTTTTAATAGTGTCAAAATCTATGTTATGTGACAATCTTAGCAATTTGATTCGGAATTTTTATAGAATAGCCCCCCGAAAAAATTCCTAAATACACCACTGGTGCTTGCAATACTCGTCTCCAAAACGACTGTTACATTTCCTCCATTCTCACTTTGACTACTTTCCAGATAACTTCGGGGATTATACGGAGGAGCAAGAATAACGGTTCCACCAGGATATGAAAGAAATGGAATGGTGTTATCAAGGGATATGTAATGAGCATATGATGGCGGATTAATGCTAGTCTATGAAAAGGGAGTCTAATAAAGTACATATGTGGCAGCCAGTACGCAGATCGTTTGAAAGTAAAAAGAACAGATATCATAAATCGAGAGGCTAGAGGATTAACGGGGTTTTATTGAATTTATTTTTTACATGTATTTACTAGTTGCTTGCATTTTCTTTATCTCTATTTATTTTCATGTATTTTATTTTTCATGTGTTTATTTATTGTAATCCTGATCTAAGGGGTGGTTATACCCTTTCAAGAGGTGGGAATGGGGTGTTGGTCATATACCAGAGGTCTATTTAAAAAAACCAAACATTTGTGATTTTTAATTTTTTTGCATGTAATTTTTGTATTTTGATCTAAAGGGTGGTTTTGATCCATTTTGAGATGATTTAGCTCCCTCCGGGAGGAGGGTTCTTGGCCATATAGCAGAGGTCTATTTGCAAATACAAAACATTTGCTGTTTTCAACTATTTTTGCATGTATTTATTGTCACCATGTCACGGTCCCAGGACAGAACATTTATTTTTTTGTGGGGCTGTATTATTGTTCGAGTTTTCGAAAAAATACATCTCTTATCAGAACCACCCCCGAGATGTGGTTCTCGGGGTGTCTTTATGTAGCACTAGGTGATGAGAGTCAATGTCACTATCGTTCCATTATGCCCGGCCCTGTTTGTTGGAGTGAGATACGGCCACCCGGAATGGGAAAGGAGAAAAAGAGACAAACAGCCGTTAGCCGAGCGCTCTTACGAGCTCAACCCTAAAAGCCCTAGGGAGTTACTTTTTCAAGCTAACGACTGTTGGGGAGAAAAGGAAGGTGACGGTTCACTGGAAGAACATCGTCGCCCCTTATATTGACACCCGCAATCAGTAATAAAGGACGCCGGAAGGCGGAAATTGGAGTTAGGGGCTGCTTCATGGAACTAGGTTTTATCGACTCACCGGTTAACACTACACAAACTGACCTAGTAGTAGCACCCTTGGCGGCATAACAGTGGCCGCATAAATAGCGCCTCTGCTCGGGTTTGCGGCATCTTTCCAGGTGCTAACCATACGTATGTTCACTCCACAGACACCAAGCAAAGCACTGTGGAGATACCTAAACAACATGCAATTTTATAGCAATCTACTAACCTCACGACCATCGACTCCTTTTACGTTATCTATCACTTCGTAGGAGCACTTAACGCTGTACTTAAATAATCCCAACGATTTTTCAATATCGTTCAACCTCTTTTCAATATCCTTTTTAGTGGCAGTTACTGTTGCAAGTGAATTACTGGTATCAGTCTTAATCAAGTTGTAACACATAACCTAAACTTGTGCTTCAACGATGAACAAATTGCAGTCTGTGTGGCTTTAGGCAGATCAAATCGTAGTCTGTAAATCGATGGAATATTTATCCCAAATTCTTATCTTCTTCGAACTTAATCCTGAACAAAGTTCCTCTAATAATACCAAAGACACATTAGGCAAAAACCTAACTGAACACTGAAAACGTATTTTAATTATTTTCTTATTTTACACATCAAAAGGTTATGCGCTTAACTACTTAGCGGATGACATATGTAAATTATAACAGATCTCAGTAATGAAATTCACTTATGAATTGTTCATTTAATTTATGAATACCTTAGCTCTTGGGCATTCACACATAATTCTCATAGGATATTGTGAGCATTATTTAGTAATGTAGCTTTTAATTGCTTTTCATCACGTCACGTTTATGGCTTTCAGTAAAAAACCATCCCGAAAGAACATCGATTCATATTTCTCACCTTCAAATATTTATACTGTGAAAAGCTTGATTTTTATCGTACAAAGATGCCTTTAAAAACGCGAGAATTCCCTTAAATGGAGATTAATGGCATCTTAAACGATTACGATGACTATCTCAATAATTTTTCTTGGTCTTACAATAATTTAAAACGTCCATTCATTTCATGGTCATCTTAATAGTCTTTGAGAGACAAAAACAATTTCGTCAAAAGGAAATGTCCAAGGTTCGTGAGTCGTGCACATGTAATTAGAATGCGCTTGTAATTTACAATCCGAAAAACTAAACTACTACCATTTCAGGTTTATTCACACACATACTGGAACTGCGAATAAATTAATTTTAAATCATCTTCAGCTGAAACATAACATTTAGACATGGCAACTATAATAATTATTACCTGTTTTACTTGGAAAACACTTTACCACCCGCTACGATAAAAGTCTAATAAGCAAAAAATTGCAATAGCAATAGAACAAACTGCTATTGTCTTTTGTGTCTCAGGATGACTTGAAAAATGTACATGATAAATTAACTATACGCTGATATATAAAGAAAGACGAATAATATCTGGTTGAATATGCTGTGTAATTTTATTACTGATAGGGCATTCTTCTTATTTTAATGATACGTCATAAATGTGGCAAATTTGTTTGACTGAAAATTGAGCTAACATTACAATGGGTGATCACTAGTGTGGTCCTTATTTGTATGGGTAAGAAGAAAAATTACAATTTCAAAATACGTACCCTCCAAATTTTTTACATTACATGAAAGGAAGTTACCCTAAAAATTTCAAGTTGATCAGATCATGCTAACCCGGCCCGCATTAAGGTCAAAGTTTTTAGGCTGTTTTTCACATAATGCGTATTTTCAGTGAAACGGTTGTAGCTACGAAAAAAAGATATTCTTCCTTTTTTGTAGGAAATCTAATCTACTATGAATTTGGTCCGTACATAATTTTTGAGAAATAATCTGTTTTTGAGCTATAAAAGGAAAATCAGATGCAGTAGTTTACGGGACGTGCAGTTACATATTGAAGAATTTTATGTTACTCATTTGTGATGCTTTTCTTTAATACTTCTGACTACTAGCATACTTCTAGTGCCTTAGAAAGGCATTAGAAGTAAGCATTTTACTGAAAATTCTTAATAATAATAATAATAGCTGCTACTCATTTCCTGGCGAACCAGGTCCTAGAACTATGCAGCTTATGCTGGAGGAAGAGGCGATTATTACTATTACTCTGGACCAACAAGCTGCTGCAGCCGACTTAACAGATTGTATAGCATAAATCATACATTTGGGTTACAGCTAAGAAAAACTGCAGAAGACCAGATCTGCCATTACCGGACGTCGAACCGGGCCGCTTGGGTGAGAGAAGAGCACTCTAGTCCCTACACTACTAATACAATTACACATGGGTCATAAGGTAATGTCATCAATAATTAATAATTGTGATTCATCATTACAGATATAAAATATTAAGCCAGGGTGCTGTATTGGTTCTGAAGACGCTGAGTTGTCTTTAAAATACGCGAAACTCACTTATAGGAATACTCAATTTATCCACAAAGACTATTTCTATATGCGGATTATTCCATTATCCATTGTACATTATAACCAGCCATCAAGTATTTATTTTACAGTGGTCTGTTTGTTGTGTAATAAAGGCTACACAATGCAATTGGGTTTGCTCGAATTGCTTTTTTTTCTTCTTTCTAAATACTTATTACTTGCTCAATTCTTGCAGTTATACAAATTAAACAAAATTAAATCAAAAAAATCAAAGCAGGTAATTCTCACTCACGTATATGAAAACTGGAATAAGACTAGTGTTTTCAGTTTTCACGAGGACCAGCAATAACTGATAAGAAATACATTCTAGTTTTTTTTTCAGTAATACTTATTTTGGATCATAAGAATATTTCTGTAACTGCCCGTTTAGTTTTGTTTGAATGCAAGTGCTGCGCTTGTGGTAGATCAGCGATTTGAAAAAGGCACGAATTCTCCAACACGATTATTTAAACTGCGGCAAAAAGTTGAAAAAATTGTTTGCACCCTGGCATCAATTGGATAAGAACTAGAACAAAAAAGTAATTTCTGCAGGCAAAGAGAATTTTTTTTTGAAGAACTAGATGCTTTATTTGACATCACAGGTGCAACTGCACTAGAAATGATGAAGATCTTAAAGGACAATGATACGATCCTACTGCCCGTGAAAAGAGTTTAGAATACAGAAAGAAGGAAATAAAATGAAAAAGAATGAAACTAAAAGTGTAGACAGGCAGATGCATTTAGACGTACCAGAACCTTCAAGAAGAGAAGAAACTGGATCCACTGATGTAGGTAAGATTAAAAAGTGAAATTCACGTAATGTTTTCAATACGCAAGTAAATCTTTTTAGACGAGGTTTTGGATACTTTAACTTTAGAAGCGTCAGATAATGAAGAGAGTGAAAGAAATTAATCGATTTCAAGCTATACAAATTGGGACTTCAGGTTCTAGAATGGACTCTACTACTAAGAGCAAAAAAAAGATCAAGAAACAAATTTTGACTGTACGAATTTTATCAGCGCTAAATAGATGTAAAATAAGTGACAAGGATACCTGCCACATATTGTCAGCAAATGTAGAAGCCGTTTCAATAGACCCAAATGACTATGTCATAAACAGATCTTCCATCAGGGAATACAGACAATATTTTAGCGTACAGAGAGCTAACAAAATAAAATTGTCATTTTTAGAAATATATTTACAATTTGCAGTCATTCACTGAGACTCAAAACTACTTCCAGCTTTAATTGGAAAATCTGAAGTATAGATTGGCTTAATTTGTGCCGATTAATTAATTGCGGTTTCAGAACTGTCAACAACAGGGCAAGAAGTATCTCCAGCAGTCTATGATACTCTCTGCGATTGGGAATTAACAGACAAAGTTGAAGTTTTTAAACACAGGAAGACTAAATGTTGCTTGTATTCTAGAGCAAAAGATAGAGAGAAAAATCTTATTTTTAACTTATCGCCACCATATTTTTGAGGCGTTCTGCAAGGAGTTCTTGCGATGTCAAAGTTGCCATACCATCTGTTAAGTCGGCTGCAGCCGCACGTTGGTCCAGAGTAATAGTAATAATCACCTCTTCCCCCAGCACAAGCTTCATAGGCTTCTAGGGCCTGGTTGGCCAAGTAATGGGTAGTAGCAATTATTATTATTATATATTAATAATAATTTCCAGTAAGAAGTATTAGAAAAGCATTACAAGTATTCTAGTAGTCAGAAGTATTGAAGAAAAGCACCACAAATGAGCAACATAAAATTTTTCAATATGTCACTGCACGGCCCGTAAACTACTGCACCTGATTTATCTTTCATAACTTAAAAACAGATTATTTCTCGAAAATGATGTAAGGAACAAATTTATAGTAGATTAAACTTCCTACAAAAAAGGAAGAATAGCTTTTTTTCATAGCTGCAACCGTTTCACTGAAAATATGCACTGTGTGAAAAACAGCCTAAAATAGCTGAACTTTGACCTTAATGCGGACCGGGTTAGCATGATCTGATCAACTTGAAATTTTTAGGGTAACTTCCTTTTATGTAATGTAAAAGATTTGGAGGGTGCGTATTTTGAAAATTAAAAATCAAAAAATAAGGACCACCCTAGTGGTCACCGTTTGAGTCCGTAAATAATTACAAACTTTTCGTTCAGTAAATACTTCGTTACAAAGTTTCTTCTTCATTTGTTAAGTAATAATTAGAGACGTGCATTTTAGGTGACCTCGCTTGAAAAACCCGTTGATTAGCTAATTTTTCATAAGCGCCGTCGCTACAAGTTATAGGACATATAGGTAGTTTACAAATACGAAAGTTGTTACATAAAACTTGCCACGCCACTGACAATTCTAAAGGAATTGTCAGTTAAAGACTCAAGTTGTTTATGTTAAATAGACCCCTTTTCACTTTATGTTTTTGCGGCAAGGGTACTCCAAATAGTCCAAACACATCATTTTCAAGCGCCCGCTTGTGTTATATTGCAGTTTAAATTGCTTCGCTCCGTTGACATGGTAGTTTTTATGCTTTACTAAAATGCATATCTTTAGTAATAATAGTTAATGTTTCATTATAGCCGCGGGCTAAGACCATAGGCGCCGACTATGTGGTGGCCAGAAGACTGTAGCCCTCATTAAAATAATGTATTTTCGCTGAGCCCTCATTAGCATGGTTAATATATTTTAGATAATAAAAATTTTAAATTAATAGTAATTGCTACTATTCATTACCTGGCGAACCAGGCCCCAAAAGCTATGAAGCTTGTGCGGGAGGGATGGCCGATTATTACTATCACTCAGGTCCAACGTGCGTTTGCAGCCGACTTCGCAGGTGGTATAGCACAAATCCCATATTTGTGTTACAGCTAAGGAAAACTACAGAAAACCTTAACCAGATCTGCCGGTATCGGGAGTCGATCCGAGCCTCTTGGGTGTGAGACGAGTTCGCTAGTCTCTATACTACCAAGGCTATATTGAATATAAATTGAAAATCTAAAGAGAGGAGTCTAAGCACTTATCCAACTGGGGTATTATTTATTGTTAACTTTTTTGCAAAAAGGCAAAACATATTTATAATTCAATAAATCTTTGATGACCATACCTATATACATTAGACAGACCTTACATGTAGAGCTGAAAGATTCTTTTCTGCATTACGAAGACTGAAAAGTTGTCTAAAAACATTGCTTAAGAATTAGTTTTCTGTGTTTCTGTAAGAATATACTTTCTGTTTTTAATCTCGTATGTGCCATTCGGAAACAGTCATAAACGGTACTCATATCCTGAAAATGTCGAGAAAAATTACATTTAGTCTCTTTTTAAAGAAAAGTTTAGTTAAATTAGTGCAACCTACTTTTAACATAAGTGTGACGTGCTTGAGCGTCAATATGATATCATAGCATAGTTAGCCGAAGCGGAGTAATAATAACAACCCTAAGTTACTGTTGTCGCTCCAGGATCAATTCCAGCTGGCAGATTTTTAAAAATTTCTTATTTTTACAAAACACAATTTAAAATGCAGTGTCTTTCTCGTCGCTGCATAGTTTTAATAAATTGCGTAGTTTTGGTTTTTGTTTATTTCTCGTGTAACTGATAGTTTTGCTAATTATAAATATTTTTACTGTTTATTACAATTTTCACATTTTTTGATGCATTTTACTGACCTGCTTAATTTGATAAGATAAATGCTCAAGCTATATAGTAACCTACTTATTTAGGTTGTCACTGCAAGAAAGATCACCATTTCTACTTAACCTGTTTTTTATTTTATTGTGTGCAGCACTGTAGATCAGAATTGCAATTTATTAAAGTGCAAAATAAAATAAAATTATCGAAGAGAAAAAATTGTCATTTTAAATTTTATGTTTTGTAAAAGTATATAAAAAGGAGAAGTTATCTGCCAGCTGCAATCGAACCTGAGACGATAGTGACTGGGGTTAGTATCACCTCGCTCCGGCTAACTGAACTATGGAATCATGTCGTGTTTAGTACGGTTGGTAAAACTCTAAACTGGTCAGCCCTCATTAAAATTTTGAAAAGTCGGCAGATGTTATAGCTACAGATGCAGCTACAGCACTTAGGATGTAATGAAGTTTTCTACATTTTCAGCAAGTAGGCAGTGCACCACTTTTCGAACAGTTTGACTAATTAAATAATTTTATACATTTTAGAAAGCCAGTGCCTATCCCGAAAGGACAATAAATACTGTATGAACATGTTAATGACACTACCTCCTTACTGCATATTTACTACTCGTGAACATAAAAATTGATGACCATACTTGGCATCTTCTTGGTATCACGTGGTAGCTTCTGTGTAGTGTTTTAAAATGTTCGAGAATTTATCTTTGGAGAATATTTTGAGATCATAAACGAGAAAAAACGAGCATAAAACCCTCAAAAGTCTTAACTTGCAAAAACTGTCGCTAGCTAATTAGTAGCCTACAGGGTACCAGCTCAATTACAGCAAGCTGGGACACCCATCCTTCGAAAAGCACATGCGCACCAAAAAGTTAACCTTCTAAAACAAAACCAATGATAACGCATACGTCGGTCAAGTCAGTTAATTTAAGAATGCCGTGTCAAAGCAATGCCAACTCTTCTCGCCCGAAAACAAAATGAAGTAGATGCTCTCGGCCGTGTGAAAGAACTCCTTGAACATATAAAGGAAGGAAGTGAACGTCGCCGAACTTTAGACCATCTTCGTCAAATGTGGTCCTGGGAAAGAGAAAGTGGAGATCGCAAGTGATGATGGGGGTGTCAGTAGCAATGGCTTGAAAGTGGATGCTGAATAGAGCAAGTGACATCTTATACAATCTTTAGAAAGAATGATGGTCAACTCATAGCTCGTGTACTCAACCTAATTGTATGTTCATTTATCCCCAGACACCTGAAACAGCGACTAATGCGCTAGTAATACAGTGTCAATCGAAAACAGATTTATCAATGCCCTCGCCCAAGTAATGAAGGAAGTGGCTCAGTCCCAGTCTGTATCCTGAAAAAACCCTGCCGACAAGAGCCTTCTAAAATTCAATTAAAAACCAAATGGGGTGAGTTCAAATTTGCATTCGAACTAACCACAAAAAAGTATCATTTTGACAACTCTCAGAACTTGGCAAGGTTCAGGGAAGCACTCACTAACAAAGTTGAAGCTACCGTGGTCGACTATGCAAATGGTGATAACCTTCCTAAAATAATGTCTGTGCTTGAGAAGGAGTTCGTTGTCCAGCTCAAGTACAGAAAGCATTTGTACGTAAATTGGAAGAAGCACCACACCGGATTCGACCAGGTTTGACACAGTCATCAAATCTGGAAGGGCTGTCGACTGTCTGTTGTTCACTGCTAAGACACTGAAGGAGGACACGTACCTCCACAACCCTTACCTCCTCTCTAAACTGGTTGAGGAGCTCACATTTAAGATGAAGGTGGACTGAGTAGACTGGAAATTTAGAGAACTTCTTTCTTTGGATCGAGGGTAGAATAGACGTTGCCAGAGAGCTCAACAATAAGTGTTCGTGGAAGGAAAACAAGCGCAATGATAAAAAGAGACCAGACATGGTCTACGCTGCTGTAGAAAAAAGTTACTATGCTGTGGTACGTACCTCACGTATCCAAAAAATACACGACCTGTCAGGGTGCCGTTCATTTTCAAATAAGAAACTTAGCGACAGATGAAATGTTGTCTAAAAAGGAGAAACTTGCTTGAAACAAGAACACCGGTTAAAGGCGTGCAAGCCAGCTAACCCTTGAGGAGTGGATGAGTGCACAGCGGCAATTTGAACTTGGAAGTCGAACTCTCTGAATACTCTGAATTTACTGGAGAAAGCAGCGGCAGTGATTCCCAGCCACACGTCATCGAAGAATTTAACACTTGGTTTTTTGATATAAACCCCCTTAGCTGTTACGTAATATTTGAATACGACTTCTAGAGTGTACTTAACAGTATTATTCACATTAAACAAATAAAATAAAAAAAGGATCGACTTCCTAGCTCAATTTTCAAAGATTTTAAAAGTGTTCCAGGAAAATTGCAGATTTCTTCAGATTTTTCTGGATATCATATGGGAAGACGTAGGACTTTTGTTGAGGTCATCTATGAACATGCCTGAACACACTTGAAAAGGTCCCGCGTTGTTATTATAAATGTTCGGGTAAAAATCTAAGTGCACTGGCCTATCTACGGCACACATTAAACACGTACGAGGTGTAACTAGTATTAACTGTAGTTTCTCCAGGAACTACAATTAATGCTGTGTTTTATATTGACCTTTTCAAGCCCTTACGTGATCGTATTCCTCGAGTTAGACCAACTTTATAAAAGGATAACAAATGAATTTTTCACTAGGACAATGGCACACTGGCTCATTCACCACTCTTGACCACCCTCTGCACTCTCCAGTCACCCCCGTGCGACTTTTTCGACACACGCTAAGTAAAATACATCATGAGGGGTGAGCATTTCGAGGATTTGGAAACTATCAAAAAGGAAAAGTCTCTTCAATTGCTGGATCTGCAACACTGCTTTGAGCAGTGGACTAAGTAAGTATATACAGTCACAATGTTATGTAATATACCTTATCTTGGACTACACATTAAATTAATTGTCGAAATATTTAATAATTATAAATGCTTCAGCTTTTCAAATGCGTGCATCTTGCACATGACTGTAAGAATACGCTTATACACGGTGTCACATTACCGAATAGACTTTGCCAGTGGTTAGATAAAAATTAAAGAAAAAAATTCCTATATACCATTTTTCTCGTACTTCTATACTTTTGGAGAAAAACAGCATCGAGGTTCTGCCTAATGTTTTAAAATTGAATAGTAAGAATGCACATGACAAATATTCTGAAGTTCAAGCAGACAAACAATACTACTTGTTTTCTAGAATGTGCAAAGGTACCGCGTAATAAAGTAATAAACCCGTCTTTATCTTGGCCAACTGTTTCGTAGAATAAGAACAGATAAACAGAATTAAATAAACAAAGCATATTGAGAACCGACCTCTCGTTTGATATTATGTTTCAAAAACGGTATTTTTGTTTTGTGATTTCTGATTTGTAAGACAATTTTAATTTTTTTCAATAGGCACATTAACCCTTATTTGTAATACAAGGTTGCAGGTTTGTGAATAAAAAATTGTAATAGTGACACATATTTTGAAGTTCAAAGAAATAAACAATGCTATTTGGTTTCTCAAATAATAACAAATTGAAAATCTCTTACACTGCAGTTTTTAGTAATAAAACAGTAACAGTACTTATTCTTTACGTATTATTTTTATACTATAGTTCAACCAAAACTACAAGAAATGAGTCTTCTCAAACACGTGGGCGAAAAATGTAAAAAGCATCTAGAATTATGCGATAAACAATAAATGAGTTAGAAAGATTCAGTAGCGGAACAAACCTCTTTTTAATTAAAAATAAATGTAAAATCAGCAATAAATATCTGTTGGTTCTAGCGTACGTCACTGAATTCATAGCAGCGTGAAATTTGCACTCTTATCTTATCTCACCCCGGGTCGTATTTGTTTATTCAGATGCGATTACGAAAATGACTCATTTCTTGTATTTATGGTTGAAGTATATGTAAACTATGTAAACAAATTACCATCCATCAGGGTCGTTCTATCAAAATATAAAACAGAATAATAAGGTTTTACTAAAGGAATTTTCTAGAATTCAAACAAAAAATAACAATACCTATTGATGGATAGATCAAATTATCTAAACATGTTTGTTTGTTTGTTTGTTTTTGGGCGAGGAATCAGGATGGCGGAGCTTCCTTCGTACCTCATGGTACCGATTGCTATGATCATTTGGCCGACTCTAGAATTTAGCCGAATATGGGGGAATTCCACCCCCAGTAGGGATTTTTAACGTGCCAAATATCACATTGACACGGGACCTACAGTATTACTTTCTATCCGAGAAGAAGGAATGTTTTTAATTTTTCTCCGCTATGAAAAATTACCAGCTCGGCCGGAGATCGAACCTCCCTTGAAAACCTTGGAGTATGAAGTAAACATGCAAACCACTAATCCACCGAGGCTGGCATATAAACATGTCTTTACTTAATTAACTAATATCTGTTTATTAACGAATAACAAATGAAATTTAATGATATCATTGAATGAGTCAGGATTAAAATGATTTTTGTCTGCGTTTCCTATTAGAATACAGGGGAATTGCTGCAACAACATTGTGTGCGCCGTATGCATCTCTGTTGTGCTCATTCAACAGATGTCACGTTTTTACTGATAGTGTCAATTTCTAAAGAGCTTGCATTTAATCCTATCCGACTGATCTGCATCAATTATACGTACTTTTCTGAAAACGCCGGGCAAAATTTTTGAAATTTTTAGGTTCATTTAATCAAAAAACGTTACTAAGGTTTTATGTTTCTAATGACCAGAGAAACTTATCTTCAAAGTCCGATCATTAGGTAGTGAATCACCATGTATAGTTTGTGGGTTGTACAATAATAATCAGTTATAGTAGTGGTCGTAGAAAAAATAGATTATGTAGGTATGATAATTTTTGTTAAATTTAACGCTGCACTTTAATAACTGTGACAGTCAATAGTATCAATCCTTGAACAGTGAACACTTCATGAACTATGGAGTTCTGCATAGGGATGTCGAAAGAGAATTAGAGAGATAGATTAAATTCAAAATAATCTATACTAAAATTTCTAAAGCCATCGTTCACATGATGATATACCCAGATTAAAAAACTAGAATAGACCTTTAGATCCCAGAATAGTAAATATCAAGCTTTTGCAAAATATCCCCAAATATTACTCCGCAGAAATTTAAAATTAAATTACCTAAATATGCACACTCTGGATCTCCTACAAGTATATTTACTTCTAGCTTTAGATTTTGTGGTAAAAACTTTTAATGTACCAGAATTCCATAAATATCCATAAGATTCTTCTACTAGCTCATCAAACAAAAAGTCTTCAGGCATATCACCTAAATTATTATAAATAACGGTAATGAGTACGACATAGAGCCAAAACTACTCTAAAGGGTTACCGTCGTTAGATGCAAAATCTTCAAGCCAAATATTCTCGAAAAGAGGAAGTTCTATCGGCCTCAAAGGTGGTTCTCCATTTTCATCAGGTAACAAAACTATTAAAGATCCAGCGTCACTTAGATCATCGTCTTCAGAATTGTCGTCATCAATATCAGCATTAACTAAATCGATATCAAGATCTTCAACATTATTTTGTTCCTCTTGAGCTTCATTTTCAGCGAGGGCTATTTCTGCACTAATATAGATATAAGAATTGACAAAATAGATTGGAAACACTTACGGAGGTATTAAATTATCCATATTGAAAAGAAGTAATGTTTGATAGACGTGGTATTTATTGAAAAATGATATTTTTTGTAACTTAAGATTTAAATGTAAACAAATTATAAAATTTTATGATGACATTGACATTACTATACGCTGCGCCGTCTATGTTATATCAATTCCATGACCTTCTGCATTTAGGGAAAATTACTTTTTTCTATTTTGCGTCTATAATATAGTATATTAAAGAACAAGTTTTATAAGGGTTGATTTAGCGCACGAATCCCAAGTTAGAAAACGAGCCGCAGGCAAGTTTTTCTATGGGATGAGTGCGCTAATGCCCTTATAAAACGAGTATTTTATGCTACACTGTAAAAAATGAGGTAAGATTACCTTGGGAAAGAGGTAACTTTTCGCTATTATTTGCGGTATTTTTACCCTAAAATTAATTTTACCTATACATTTAGTAGTTTTACTATTTGTGGCAAAATGCCCTGTAATTATGTAAAATTATACAAATATAAGTAATTCTACTACATTGAACTGGTTAAAATCACTATCCATAATATAAATTTACATAACTCAGACAATTTTTTCCTTACAAATGTATAATTGCTCAATAACTTAATTCATTTTTAGTGTAATATTAAAGATAAGATGAACTTGAACAAGAATAGTGTAATTTTACCCTTAATATGTTTTTAACCGTTGAGATGCTATTTCGCTGATCGCACTTGTTTGTGACCTTCGTTTCGTGAAAGAATTCAGGAATCCATTATGAACAGTCCAAATAGGCTTTTTGGGGAATGGTCGGAATGGTGTGTACCATTCTTTTATGATTTCGGCGAGGCGTACTCTATCGATACCGAACGAAGTGTTCATTGCTCATTAATATTTTGTTTTTTGTTGTAGTGTAGTGCGGATTATTTAAAGGCAAATATTTACACGTATGACCGAAGATGGGAAGAATTTTATTTTATAGTAGAAGTTAAAAAATAATAATCGGTAAGTACCTATATGTTAAAATTACAAATTTAAACGAATAAAATAAAAATATTTAATTTAATGTTTTTCTAGGATGAATCAAAAATTGAAGAATTCGAAATAAACTAGCATAACTGTAATTGAGAAAGGTACTCGTGTATAATTGTTTATATAATTTATAATTTTTTAATTTTCTAGGTGGAATCGAAACTTTATCTGAATGTCTTTGAGAGACCAAATATTTCCGAAAGCCCCTGAAAAGAAGTTCTGTTAATGTCTTATATTTTATATAAGTACATACGTTCAATAAAAATTACTTTGATTTTATTTTGTTTCATACAATTCCCAGAGGAACGATTGAATTTGCAAGTACTTTCGCAAGTCATCGTTACATTCAAGAAGTATTTTCACATTTGTATTTTAACCCTGAAAAGTACTATTGCCATGAAATATTAACTTTGTCATGTAACTTTACACAGGTGTTTTAATGTTAAAATGTAAAATTACATTGAGATTGTAATTTTAATCTGTAAATTTACTTAAAAAGGAAACATTACAATGCAAACTTAACCTAATGTTGAAATTTTTCACTTCCTATGAAAATTACACTTTGAAGTAAATTTACCCCAAAAAATGGAGGTAACATAGTTGCCTCCATTTTTTAGGGTATAATTCACCGGTAATTTTTTAGAGTGTATTTTTTCTAATTTGCGCCCCCTTTTTTACTTATTTTAATACAAAAAAAATTTTGGTCGTCTAGAGAATTTTGTGTTAGTTGGTAACAGTTGGTAACACTCGGCGCCCACTTGATTTTTTGAATCATTTGTCATCATCCGTCACTTCAAATAAAATTTTTCAAAACACTGTTCAATATAATAAAAAAGACCGGACAGTTTAATTCATTTAATAACAAGTTCACAAGTATCTATAAACAATAAAAGTAAAAATAATCCTCTATTATCAATTATACATAATGTAGGTGGGTATCAATTTCTTGACAGTTTTGAACTTGGATGCTTCATATTGCTTGAAACGGCTACAATATTGGGTGTCATCGGCGCTTGTTCCTTTTACATAGCAGAATTTGTCTGTCGAGTAGCTACTAGAAAAGAAAATAAAGAAGCAAATATGATTAAATCGATGATACGTGTCTTGTTTATAGTACCATAAAATTACAAACATGAATTGGACTTACTGATTTGTCCAAGCAGATTTGATGTAGGTACGAGACTTGTTTATGTTACTAATTAGGAATATCCAAAATCTAACCTTCTTTCCAAGTAAAAATAGACCATAACTTCAAGTGAAATTTCATGTAACAATCAACAAACAGCGAAGCAATTCAACGATATTAATTAAAAATTTATCGGAGGTTGACAATTTTGACAGATACTTGCAGTTTGAAGTTGTCACATTCCACGCATTACCTATCCAACCCTTAAAAACTAAATAACCCTATAATTCATTAAAGTACAGTGTACTTTTATAGATAGCCATAAACGACTCCTACTGATAGACGTTAATAAACGTATTACAAACGCAAATTAGAAAAAAGCTGTTAAAGCACCCAAAACAGTGCGTTAATAGCTCATTTGAGTGCTTTAATAGCCCAACTTTCTCGAAGTTGGTAGCATTGAGAAAATAAGTGAAAAAACAGAAAATTGACAAAAACTTCACTCAATTTTCTGGGTGCGTTTACACAGTAAATATGACAGTTTTCGCAGATATTCGTTATTTTACACCGACTGCGCAGTTGACTGCAGAGCAGTTTCTCGTTATTTTACTGTCTCCTGTTAGTCGACCACGCAGCCAAACGGAATTGACTGCTGTAGATCTCTGCTGCTTTTGAGTGGGAGAACATACACATGTCAAACAGAAACTAACCTAAAATTTATTGCAACTGAGTGAAGATCAGTGAAAACCGAATTAATATACTATTTTCTATTTTGCGTCTATAATAAAGCTGTTAAAGCACCCAAAACAGTGCGTTTATAACTCATTTCAGTGCTTTAATAGCCTAACTTTTTCAAAGTTGGTAACATTGAAAAAACAAAAAATTGACAAAAACTTCGCTCTAAAAATTTAAATTTTGAAATGTCACATCAGTGTTGTCAACTACCACAAAATTCCCTAAATCTTGAAATTGCGATTTTTTTTATTTAAAAGGGGAATAAAAGACGCAAAATAGAAAAAAATACCATAAACAACTCAATTATTTTCAATTCGTTTCAATTCAATTCAAATTTTAAAATTGCGATTTTCTTCATTTAAAAAGAGAATAAAAGGCGCAAAATAGCAAAAAAAAACGAAAAACAGTTTCATATAAGTCATTATTGCACTCATCCTTTAGAAAACTCACCGCAAGCACCTCGTTTTCTAAATTTGAACTTGTGCAATAAATCTTGAAGAATTCTTCTAGTAAAGATGTCATTTCACAGTATGGGATTGGTTGGTATATTGGTTCATTTGAAGAGCAGTAAAATAGAAGATTAAAAGCGAAGATTTAACTTCGACGTTAAGAATTGTTAACTGATAAAGTGTGAGCTGTTTGGAGTAAGACACTTATTCTAAATAATACTCCTTTCTTAATTTATCTACGATCATACAAAAGTGACTACTTTTTATACTGATTTTCGTGTAAAAAGTTAACGTTTACTGAGCTAGTGTTATAAAATTTTTATTGCATGCTAATATCAACAAGGGATGTGTGATAAATGATTTACTCGTATGAATATTTTACAAACTGATTGCTAAACAACTTACACATAAATATCTAAGCACGCTAATATATGTACTTGACATAAGTATGTGTATGTATAAATATTGTCAATTGTACAAAATAACAACAACACAATAAACTATGCCCACCGATTTTCATTTGCTGTGTTTCATCTCTCAACATTTGGCATAGTATTATCATTTTTAATTGACAATCGTCACACTGAACAGATGACGCTTGATTTAGTTAAATATTTAATTCTTAGTCAATCCGTCGTATGCATAAAATGTAGCAAATGCTTCTACTATAAGTAAGTCGATTTCACTCTTACTAATTAAAAATCATATTTTTTTTTTACTAATAGAAGTAAAAGCATTTACTTCACATTATGCATACGACCCAATTTCGCTCAAAAATGACACAGGAGCAGATATTATAGATATTAGGTAGGATAATAGGTATGCAGTAAATAAAAAAGTCTAACAAATTTATTATAATCTACCTGAGAAATGTTGGGCAGTTAAGCTGTCATTATCAAAGGTAATACAGATATAAACAAACACTCGAAGGTAAACACAAAATAAATAACTAGAGAAAAAGATGTGAGTGCCAGGGTGTCTGTATGTGTATGTGTACAAAAATTAGAATATATATAAAAAAAACTATAACTAAGTATATTTAATGTTTGCTTAATTTTAAAAGAGAGCTATATGCTATACTAAGACCTTGAACATCTGATTTATGGTTCATACTAATTTTGATTAATGTAACACATTTTCTTTTTTGATTATTGTCTTCATTTGCTAAAATTCTGGCGTCATTAAAGTTTATCTTATGAAATTCATTTTTAACATGTATAGCCAAAGCTGTTAAATCTTTATTATTTCTAATATCGCTTTTATGTTGATTTAATCGTATTGACAACCTTTGGGAGGTCTGACCAATATATATTTGGTTGCAGTTATTACAGGGAATTTGATAAACCAATTTTGACTGTTGATTAAATTAAATTTTATCTTTTAATCTGGAATGAAGGTGGTTAACTGTGATGAGATTGTTCGACGAACAAAAAGTTCGTCTCTGAATTCGTGAAGTCTGTCTGTCTGTCGGTCTGTCGCCTTTTCCCTGTTGAGTTTTTTGAATTTTTCTTTTTGGAATCTTATAGTACATCAAATTCTAAGAAACTTTTGGTGGAAACATTTTTTTGTATCTCTTCGGGAAAGTGGTCAAAATGACCACTGAGAATTTCGGTAAATTTTTGAAAATGAACAATTTTGTATTTTTTAAAAATTTACGAAAAAATAAACATTTTTAGCAACAAATTTTTTTAACGAAAAATTTTAGGACTTAGAATTTTAGTTTTTGTGTTTTTTCAAAAATAAATTAGTTTATTAAGTATACAGTTGTTTTTGTTCTCACTAGTTTTTATTAATTTTATGTTTGTATTTTTTAATATACGAATAATTTGGTTTGTCAAAATTGGAATGTGAGAGATTGGTTTGTAAATAATGCATAATACTCTACACTAATCAACAATCTATAGAAAATAAAGACAACATTATTTTTTATTTTATTTGTTTTTGTTTCACCAAACAAAGGTAGAAAGAATAAACAATAGTATACAGGGTCCGGCACGAAAACCTTCTGTTAGCGGTATATAGGAAACTAATTCTATTAGAAATCTAAAAATGCACATAAATAGATATTCGTTATAGACAAGCCCACTGCAAATAATGGCATCGTCATCAATTTCTTTATTTTAAATGAAACACTTTGTTTTTCATTTTTGAATTCCACGTGAAATTTAATGAATCTTGTCCTAAACATATCATAGGTTAAGATTTACAATTTTTGAAATGTTTTGATTATTCCGAAAAGTTAGGGAGTTCTAATTTGGTAATAATAATATGAGAGGGCCGGCGGTGGACGAGTGGTGTCAGTGCATCATTCGTGTTCCAAGGGTCGTGGGTTCGAATCCCACTTGGGGCGACGGGATTTTTCTAATTGGAAAATTCCGCCACCTCAACTATGGGTGTGTGTATTCGTGTTGCATGTTAGGTGGGGGACAGATGACCCGAGTTGTTGATAGGTGTGAAAAAAAATATTGAGACCTAATAGTATTTGCAACGCAAGAGAAAACGTGGAAATATACGGCTTTTACTATTAATATTTACTTTGCGATAATTTCTGTCAGCATGGTTTTCACTTTGTGTTTATAATAATTAGAGGAGTTATTTAATTCTATAAGAAACTATACATATTCACATAACTGAAGTTACTTAAATAATTATCGGATGCATCAAGTATGCTATAACATTGTAATTGAAAAAATATGAAAAACACACAAGTTGAATTTTTGCCAAATAGTTCAGTTAATTTAAAACAAAGTTTCATGAATAGCGGAAAGTTGAGATAAGTTCTTGGATCTTAGCATAGGCCTTGCCTGTGGGTTATTAAATAGCCCCCTAAACGTCATCGCCTGTAGGTGGTGAGCTCGAAGAGATAATGTGTGTAAACTACGCCCCCTAACGGTTTTTGTCTTTTTTCTTGGAAACTATTAGGAATTTCCATATAAAGGAGGTTAGATAAAATAAAGCTTGTTTAATTACCTACCAAAAATTTTCCAATGTTCTTTCGTACCTTGCCTTCTTTTTGTGTTACCGAAGAATGAACAAATGCCACATATGGATCCGCAATGTGCACCAGTAAATTTGCTCAAGGAGTTTTCGGACGTTACTTTTTGTGGTCTCATATTCGTCATGAAGCAGCTAAGAAAAACTCGATGGGAGCCGGACGGGATCTTGGTCCAGTCATCTTTTACTTTATCAACTCTTCGGCAAGATCCATCAGGCAATATTATCGTTATTTCGGTGCCAGCCAGACGAAAATTTCGTATTGACTAGTTTATTCTTAGGAGAGTGCATTGTACTAGTAATTTCTTTATCAAACCCAATACGTACAGGGTGTTTCGCCTTTTTGAAATTGTAATTTCATTGATTTATAAGATCTTGGTACCGAATAAGTTTTTTTCTTGATTGATTTTTGCTGTAAAATTGAAATACACGATTTCATTCCTTACTTGCTTTAAGTTGTAGGGGGCGCCACATGGCAACCGTTTCGTTTTAAGGCAAGATATGAAAGAACATTCGAGAATTTTTTGATAGGTAATTAAACAAACTTTATTTTATCTAACCTCCTTCATCTCGATAACCCTAATAGTTTCCGAGAAAAAAAACAAAAAAGTTAGGAGATGTGGTTTACCCTCATTTACACCACCTACAGACGGTGACTTTTAGGGGGTTATTTAACAACCCACAAGGTAGGCATATCCCAAAATCCACTCGACTTTCCGCTATCCTTTCTAATTTGACTGGACTAAAACTAAGTTTTTAACGTAAGTTACATGTTATATCTTATTTTATTTCGTCAGTATTTGGTGTTAAAATGTGTTACTTTACATGCTGTCATGCCTGTAACAAGGTATGGCTTAATAATAAAGAGGTTTTTTACGGAAATAACCAGTAAAGTGCAGCAATCAAATATTGTCTTTGGAAGAAATAAAAGGTTCTGTCACGCGTGTATAATGATGCTTAGTGGGCAGGTTGTGTCATAAATATGAATGCAACTTTACAGGAGGTTTTGATTAGTTTTCTACATCCGATTATTCATCCCCACCATAGGTGCCAGACATATTACGACGTTCCCAGAAAACACGTTCTCATTAATAAAGTTGATACATACACGTACTGCAACTGGATGAACCTACTATTATCAGAAAATTCGTGGTTAACGTGTTCAACCGCAAGGTAGATTTTTAAGTGAATTTTAATTGAGGTAGAATAACTGGCAATATTTTAAACAATTTAGATTAACCTTTGTAATACTCCTTGTGGAGTAAAATAGATTTGTTTGAGTTTTATTTGGTTTTAAAATGGCTACCAAGTTAATACTAATAAGCTAAGTGTTGTGTATCTATGTCTTGTTAACGGTAGCTTCTATGACTTTCTCAGTTTAGAAGCACCCATTTACAATTATGTTTCTACATTAAGAAAATTTAACTACCAATTAAATAAACAATTTAGATAAATTTATTTTAAGGTGGCGCTCATAGGCAATCATAGTTCAATTCGAATCAGTTAAACTTTTAATTTTCTCATGCCCGAAATAAATTTTATGTGAGAATTTGGTTGTAGCTCACTTTAACGCCCAGTCGTGGTAAATAAATTTTGCTTGATCTAACAGTGCTGAAGTATAAAATTTTAAAACGTAACTTGTGACCGTGAAATTAAAACCTTGCCATTATTTATAGTATTTTAACAGCCTCTCAGAATTTTAATAAAAAATAATATTTAGGGGAAATAACAAAATCTTAATCATAACTGTCTTTTCTTCTTAGGAATAAATTTGTTATATTTGAAATAAAATATAATTTTAGCTAAAAACAGTATATATTGGAAACAGAAATAATGCCAAATTATCGAAGATTTTAAAAAGTTTCTAATTCAATGGCGATAGCCATCGATAGCTGAACGCAAAAAAAGATACGAAATTGTAACGCAACTATTTAATAAACCTTGATCAACCTACGAATGATAGATAACCTATGAACCTACAACTATTTAATAAAATCTATGATGCACTATACCCCACGATTGGCTAACATCCACATTTATAGCTCTACCGATAGTTCCAAACGCTGAAAAAGATGTAATGAAATCAAAATGATAAGTCTAATGAGCCAATTGCTTAAAATATTTCTAAAAATAATGCGTCAGAGAATTTATAGAAAATGTAAAACTGTATTTTCAAAATCCGTGACCCTCCAGAAGACTGGGAAAATATCATGGGTAGAAAGAGTTCGTAACGAACCGTATTATTACGAAAATTAACCAAAGATATAGAAGTAATAAATAACATCAAACAAAGAAAACTAGAATATCTTGGACACGTAATACGTAATCAGAAATATTAACTATTACAACTGATTATTATGCAAGGAATAATTAAAGGAAAACGAAGCGTTGGTGTAAGACGCACGACCTGGTTGAAAAACCATTGGCAGTGGTGCAGGAACAGTACTACAACGAGTCCGTTATTTGGGTCCCACCCATTTCATTAATTGTCGCCAGTACCTAGCACTAATGTTCCCTTATCCAACACCATCTAGCACCGAAGTTTTAAAATTAGCACCATTACCATTGCAGTACTACTTAAGGGCGAAGTCGGGCGAGGCCAAGTTAACGCCAATTCCGCAATTTTGTTCTATTGATTTCAAAATTAAACACTAAATACCCCATAGCTAGCACCCATGTTAGAGAGCTAGCACCACCATAAAGATGGTGGTTATAATAAGACTTGGAAGTTAGACAGCTAGCCCCGCTTGGCAATTTTTTGTAATTATAAATACATGAACCAAATGCTTGTGGTATGTACTATTGTACATGTATATTGTACATATCTACTATTGTAGTATGAGCTACAGCTAGTATCTAAATTCTAAAGCCTGTAATAATACCATTAGCTATATATTTAGGGATCAAATTGATAGAAGAGTTAAAGTTTATGCCCGCCTGCCAGTTTTACCTAAAGGTAATGGTGAAAATATAGTGATTGACAGTTTGCAAACTATCATTCCTCCTGATTAAGCTTCTTTTTATTTTTTTTTGTAGTCTGAACTTTGCTTTATTTTTCTTTGTACGGTGCTATATACAGGGTGACGTGTGTACTTCAAAACATTTTTTCGCGAGCGACTTTAAGAGGAATTCTTCACTTATAGCTACATATACGATCAGTGTTCAATAATTTATCTGCCTGAGTAGGAAAGGTTATCAAAAAAAGTATTTTATTTTTCAATGTAGGCTCTTGTAGTCAACGACTGTAAACAAAGAACTCTTTGGTTGATCTTCAAATCGGGAAGTCGCCAACTCCATGACTTCTTTATTGCTTGAAAAATGCTGCCCACGAAAATTTTTCTTCAAAACCCAAAGCAGGAAATGATGCGAGGGAGACAGATCAGTACTGTAGGGCGAACGGATGGTGTAACTGCCAAAACTCACAGTCGAATATCGGATGGCAGTTTGTGTGACAGGCACAATGAACTCCAAGAGCAAAATTATAACTGATAGCTTAAATTTAAATCTGAACAAAACTATTAACGGTTTTGGAGTCATTTCTGAAAATTAGGTGCTAGCTGGTACTAGCGATGGGATTCTATTCACCTACTTACAATGTAAGCTAGGTGGTAAACCGACACTCATTATAATACGGGTGCTAGTTAGCTAGTACTATTTACTTGCAAGACATGTAGTGCTAGGTTTTGAATGCGATAGATGGCACTGGCGAGGCTGTTGCTAAGTTATCCTTCGATTTGATCCCTAAGTATTTCGTTAATGGTGCTGGCCAGTGCTAGCTACAAAAATTTAATTTATTTATTTACAATGTACAAAAACATCGCCGGACAGGGCAAACTTTCTAACTTTCAACCCTTGTATTTTCATCCTTATTGTGGTAACATGGGTGCTAGCTATGGGATATCTAGTGCTAGGTTTTGAAACCGGTAGAGGAAATTGATGGAGCTGGCAACACTGTCCCTCACGATTTTACTCCTAAATACCTCGCGAATGGTATTAGTGTCGGCTTTGGAATTTAGGTGCTAGTCAGTGCTAGCTACAAGCGTTACATTAATCTATATACAATATACGTAAATGTTACTGGACGATGCTAGCTGTCAAAATTCTCAAGTCTTATACTTTTACCCTTATTGTGGGACTAGCTATGTGTTACATACTGAATTCAGACAATATTCTTAAAGTGATAGAAATGGTGGGGTTAGCATTAACCTGCCCCCTCCATACTAGTTTAAGTGCTAGCTTTAAGATTTTGGTGCTAGACGGTGCTAGATAAGAAGACACTAGTGCTAGGTTTTGGCGAAAGCTTATGAACTGGGTGGGTCCAAGTTAACAGATCCTACTAGATCTATAGTTAGAGTTACAGTACCCAAAGTAGAGATCGTATTTAGGATTGTCAATCTTCGGTAGAAGACGGCACTCTAAAAAGAAGTAGATTAACATGATCTTATCACTTAATGGAAAGATTTTTTTAAACATCTCTGCTGTAAGGTTATCCTTATTAGTTTCAAATGCATAGACAGTATCCTATAATAGAAAAAGAAATTGAAAGTGCTTACGAAATAGAATATTAGCTAATGTACTTATTCATAAAAACCTCTTATAAAAAGCGAAAAATATAACAGTTATATCAATTTAATGAAAGTAAAAACAATAGTATGACAAATCATATTTGAACTTTTAGTAACAAATTAACACCTACTCCACGTATAATATTATGTGACATATTTGGAAAATTTGAAGTGTGGCTAGATTTAATAACCTAGGTGGGTTGACAAGTAGGTGTCAATCGCCTTGGAAACAACGGATTTGCTCTGCAGGACCTTCACTTATAACATGACTATGTGTATCAAAATTATTAAATACTTAAACAGTTCCGTGAAAACATTTGATTTGTTGAGGTTTTCCTTTTTTTATTTTAAGTGCTGTTAAGAGGTGGATTATGAAAATGTTCATAACAAATATTTATCCTTGTTGGATGACTTCATGTTTAATGAACTTCGAGTTTGGATGCATACTTAAAGCAATGTAAATAAGATTTTTTCCTTTTTATTTCACTTGAATAATATTTAACATGCTATTTTGTATTCGAAAAGCTTTCTTTGGAAGTTATTAACAAACAAATTAATTAAATGATTCCCGCTGTATGTACGTACAGGAATTTTTTTACATGGAGTACTACCAGATAAACTGGTATTCGATTGGAATTATTCGAAATAATAGAATCCCATAAAGTACAAAATAACAGCCAGTAAGATTTTAAACTGTGCTACACTTTATTTACGTGTAACTGAAAACAAAAGCAAGTGTTAAAGTTGGCTAAATAAATATTCAATGTTCACGTTCATGATGGTAACAATGGCATGTTTTGCAGTTCAATATCAGATCAGGAGGACTTATTTTACGAGCACAGAAAGCTTGTTAGGGGTCATTTGGTTGTTTGGATTAAAACTAGAACACGTAAACACAATTGTTTCTACATTGTTTGTATAGATGTTTTGAACAGTTACGTGGAGTAAAGCTTTTTGGTTAATTCGAGTGAAACCTGCGATGTCCAAGCGAAGGCGGGAGAGTTATCGATGATGTTGAAAACTGATTTGCATCCTGGCTTGTGAAAGGTCAAGAGTGGGCATCTTGGGGTCTTTGTGTAAAAAATTTGTTAAAACAGTTATAAGTAAACACAGCATCATTATGTTTGCTAGGTAATCTGCCTTTTTTTTGTTTTCATCTTTTCAGCACCTTTGGTTATACTAATGCTCTTGGAGCTTTAAATTATTTTCCATTAGAAATAATTTTCACACCTTTCACTAAAGCATTACCATAATAGGAAAGTCGAGTCTCCTGTTTTGGACATAATTGATCTGATATAATCTCATAAGAATTCTTAAAATATCATTTACAAAAGCAAATAGCTACTGAAAGCTAAATATTTCAAGATTCGCATAGAAAGATGACTTAAAATGTAATTCAGATTTTATCAATCATTACATGTCATCAGTTTAGAAGATATGACTCAATTAAACTATTAAACGGAAAAGTCAGCTAAAGATGGCAACACTAAATTCTCATACCAGGGTTTAAATTTAAACAATAACCCTAACGGTACGATACAGTAGAAAAATTCTCTTGACACCAAACCAAAAAAATAGGAGATTCTCTTGACAAAACACGTAACAATTTATATATCGCTAAAAGTTAGGGGGTAAAACCGTGTGCGTCCGTACACCCCTGAAGACTACTCCAGTCCTCCTCTCTGACTGAATTTCCTATTTTTCATCTCCTTTTTTAAAATCCCAAGAGGGGCGATTATATTCCAGACATTTCAGATTAGTCACACAATAAATCTGACATCAGTGCTACCAGTCACAATATTTCACCAAATTTCCTATCATATTTTTATTAAAAGGTGCAAGCAGCAATACATTCTAAAACCAGAAACAAGCTTATCAAAAAGCAACTTTATCTAAACTATAATTGTTCTTTCATAAAACATGAATTACGATTCTAAAAGCAATTTGTTCCTTTGTGAACATTTAATATTGAAGAAACCTGACTGAAAATAACAATCTAATTTCAAATGATCATAAGACGCTATATATATTTTTTAATAATCTTTTACGCAATACGATCTTGTTAGAAGGCAAATGTGTTGTTGACACGAATGATAATTTTATTTTAATGGGTACCTAGACGGAAATGTCGTTTTATACCATGCTTGAATTTAAAACGAAGTAAAACGAATATTCAGAAAAATGAGTTCTATTATTAGACGTGAGCTTGACCTTCATAATTACTTCTTCAGCAATCACTTATAAAATTCCAGACACGTGCAAGCTGATTTTTAAATAAATATTAAAAATCTTTTTTTGCACTTTTGGACAAAATCTACAATTTGGTATTGCCAATTTCGCTAATGAGTAATTTATAATCTGATGTTTTAAGCAATAAACAAAATAAGCAAACCTGGAATGCTTACCGAACATTTCTTAAAAGCAGTTCTTACGATACCAAAATTTCATATTTTATTTTACTGTCATAGAGTAATGACTTGAAAGCTCATATCCAATGGCACAATGCAAAATGCAAACCGGTATTGGAAATCGAATCTGAATATCTAAATACGAAATCCAAACTTATCACGATATCCGATTCCCAAGACATTTGATTTTTATCTACTATTCGAACTGTATCCGATAATAAAATTTTATTCTATATTCAGATTTGTTGGAAATTAAACAATTCTAGTTATTAAACAATTAAATTAAAAGTTAAAAAAATAAAAAATCTTAAAACGGGTATGATTTTGAGATGGTTGGGTTTTCCATCTAATGTACAAAGTGGCGTATTTACAAATTTTGGCCCCTTCCACTACAAGCATTTTTGAATTATTTCATAAAGAAACGATAAAATATCTTTAAATTTTTGTAAAGTTGAATAGAATATAAAAACTTCTACGCACTAACATGCTTTGCCGTATGGTTTTAAAAATCTCAAAACTAAAAACAAAATATAAAGTCAAAGCTTTAATGTAAAAAAGAATCACGTAAATCGGTCTATTAGTTGTAGATGAACTACGGTGGCATGCAGGGTTTGTCGATATATCCGAACAATTTATTACAAAAAATTTAAATGACAATGTAGATTTTTAGTAGTGGAATCCGATAGTGATTATTATTTATTTGCATGATCATAAAGGGTAGAAAAATAACTATCGGATTCATCTATTAAAAATCTATATTGTCATTTAAATTTTTTTGTGATGACGTTATAACTTAGAAACAAATGAAAGTCGGAAGGTGAATCGCACATATTAATGTGTATTTTTAAAAAACAAAATCGACGTGTTTCAGCGTTTTTAAAAAACCGGTAGAGTTCGCTTCTTTTTTTAATATTCCATACTTTAATCCCACCCTGTATATATTACGGCTAGAAGCGTAATAGATTTTAGTAGCCACTCAAGCACCGTGACGAGTGCATGAAAATGTCGCAGCTAACGAAAATTGACATACGCCTAATCAAATCAAACGACGTTTAGACGGCGTTATGGTGATTTATCTCCTTCATATTCCACTGTAAAAAAGTGGTCAAAATATTTCCGTTTGGGGCAAGAATCTCTCGAAGATGATGGGAGTACCGGTCGGCCAATTGAAGCGGTAACGCCTCAAAAAGTTGCAATCCTTGAAGAAATGGTATTAGAAGATTGCTGTTTGAAAGTTAAGGAGTTACCAGTGATGTTCGATATTTCGGAAACAAGTGTTCGCCGGATTCTTAATGACCATTTGGGTATGAATAACATTAGTGCAAGATGGGTATCGCGTCTTCTTTGTGCTGTTCAACGTCAACGTCGCGTCGAATGTGCGCGCTCGTTTTTAAACTTGTGTGGAAACGACCAAAAAACCGATTTTGGAATCCATTGTCACTGGAGATGAAACAATGGTTCTGTATTATGATCCTTTATCCAAAGGATAGGATGGAATGGCGGCGACCCGATGAACCTCGTTTCAAAAAAGGTGAAAGTAGTTCAATCGACAATGAAAGTTATGGCAACAATATTTTGGGATTGTGACGGCATTTTACTGATTGATGTTAAAGAACGCGATACAACTGTTAACAGTACATATTATGCGTCTTTATTGCATAAATTGAGAAACAATATTCGTGAAAAACGTAGAGGAAAATTGACAAGAGTTGTTCGATTATTACACGACAATGCACCCTTTCATACTGCCGCAATTTCACAAGCTGCCATTTGCGAATGCGGCTTTGAAGCATTGGATCATCCACCGTACAGTCCGGATATGGCTCCTAGTGACTACTATTTATTTTCCAATTTAAAGAAAGACCTTAGGGGACGTCGTTTTAAGGACGAAAACAAGTCTCAAGCAGCTATAATTGAACATTTTGAAGGAAAACCTTCAGATTATTTTTAGGGCATTGAATTATTAATTCCACGTTGTAATAAGTGTATTGACATTAGGGGAGATTATACTGAAAAATACAAATTATTATATTTTACGAAGTTTATTTTTTGTATATCAGGCCGAGAATTTATGGCGCTTACCTCGTATGTAATTTTATTATTAGTAGTGGAAAAGTTTTCATTTTTAGTTCATTTGTAGGCGATTCGGGGTCCGCTTACGAAGTGGCGCTTGTGTGCTTTCGGTGATCTCGGTATCAGCGGTAATTCTCGGGCGCCAGTTATTTTTACGTGGTATGCTCCACAGCTCCGGGTAAATACAAGTGGAGAAAAGATAATCCAGGGAACTGTTGGGGTTGCTGAGGTCGGCTCTGTCTGGATTACTCTTATCACTAAAGCTCATAGAAAACAAGAGGGTATTAATGCTAACAAATAAAACACACAATCATCAAACCAAACAAAGTTTATTATTACCAAAGCTCCAACCCTCCAACAAGCTTCAAATTCTATACCTAAAAGCATACGGTTATCTACGGTTATCTATTATAGCCACAGCAAGCGGGGAGCAATACGGCGTGCAATAACAAGCAAGCGTGCAAATATAGGTTCGGGATACGGTGTGTCGGGTAACGGTGGACGGGTCGGACGAAAGGGAGGACGGAAAGAGACCCCCAGGTTAACACACAGTGAGGTCTCGGAAGGGGCGAGGATGAGACTCCCAGGTTAACACGTAGTGAAGTCTCGGAGAGGGGTGCGGGATGAAAGGATGAGACTCCCAGGTTAACCCGCAGTGAAGTCTCGGAAAGGGGTGAGAGATGAAAGGATGAGACTCCCAGGTTAACACACAGTGAAGTCTCGGAAAGGGGTGAGGGATCAAAGGATGAGACTCCCAGGTTAACACGCAGTGAAGTCTCGGAAAGGGAGTGAGGGAGGAAAGGATGAGACTCCCAGGTTAACACAAAGCGAAGCCTCGGAAAGGGTAAGAGATGTAATCGGGGCGGAAAACGGAATCGGAACTTACGGCAAGAGGACTTACTCTTATATTCCCTGTCTCGATCCGGTCTGCTGGGCTGGCTGGTTGGTCCTGATGGGAGTCCTGGACGCGGACTGAATAAATCATCACTCTGCGCCTGTTTATATAGGCGCTCTCGGTGCGTGGGGGAAAAGGTAGGAGTAAAACAGAGCGGCGCATGCCAAATATCGGTTAGGGAAGGGACGCGTGCACTCGCTCGAGTCGGTCTCTTATCCGAACGGAATGAGATTGCACTCGAAGATACGGATTTTAATTCATATACCCAAAATAAACAACCAAAATTAAGTAACCTCGTTACACCCTAATCACTATTTGTTATTAAAATTATTATTATCGTCTTCAAAATGTATTGTAATACAAGAATTTTCATTTGTATTTTAAAAATAATAAAATCAAAGAACTACTATCCTTAACCTCCAAGCGGGCGCGCCCGCGGTGTTTACACCGCACTTTGTGAATTTAGATAAAGCAGCTTAACTGAAGTTGCCAGACAAAAAAGTCCCCCTGATATTCCTCGGTTACTTATTTATGCACTAGATGACATATGCATCGTGCATCCTATCCGCTCGGATTCGTCAGTATTTAATCGCAAAGTGGCAGTCATCGTGAGCGGAGCGGTGTAAACATCGCCGCGCGCCTATTTACTTTTAAGCAATCGAATAATTTTATTTTACTTATACAAACAATATAATTTACATTTTAAATAAACTTATTCGAAAATTGAGGGGGGCGGGGCGCAAAAAATGTCGCTTGCCCACGGCGCGAGATTTGCTAGCTACGGTCCTGACTGGGTGGTGGATGTTTCTTGTTACCATTCTAGTGCATCATTCTACTTCAAATGGAAAGGACAGTGTTTAGGGAATGCCGTAATAGAATTTCATAAAACTTAGCATGAGGTAGGTGCAGAGGCAGTACTTCAGTCTAGCAACAAGAAACAGCTGTCTCGTATTCCAAATACAATTATGGATCAAAATTATTGAACATCACTTAACAAAAATAAAAGCGGACGCAATTATTCTGATTTTGTGCTGTAAAAAGTTTCATGTAAAAACTATTGCCATTGTTTAGTAGAACATAACGCAATAGTAACGTATTTCTAATTTAAATTAAATAAATATGTGGATTTATTCTTAACAAATCGGCGTACATGTGCTTTTATCACGAAGGTGTAATAGCATGGACTTACTTTAATACCAATATGTTATAGTAGTATTACTATCCTATTCAAAAATAAAAGATATTCACTGTTCAGGAATTAAAACCATTTATCCCTGCAGACTTTCATCATTTCAACGATTCTCTTGTTTACGGGTCACGAATAAGGAAATCGTAGAAATACAGGGACAAATTACTTTGCACTAAATGAAATCGAATTTCACGACTAAGGTATATTAATTTTGCTATAAAATTGTATAATTAGGTTAATGGTATTAATAAGTAAATGTGCAAAATAACTTATAACATGTGTTTAGAAAAAAGCACCTAACCATCAATACCTTGGTCAATATTTTTTTATACTCGCAATTGTCACAAGTTCGATCCCCCGCTGAGCTGGTAATTTTTTATAGTGAAGGAGAATTAAAAGTATGTTTTCTTCTAGAATAAGGAAGTAAAAATGTAGACGTCAATACGATATTTGGCAGGTTAAAAGTCCTACTAGGGTTGGAATTACCGTCAAATTTGGTTAAGGTCTATGTAGTATGGCATCGGTGATAGGATCAAGGCAAGCTGTGCCATGACGCACAAAGTGTGTTTCAATTTCGATTCCTCGCCCAAAAGCATACATCCAAATGATGCTAAAACTCCAATTGCTCCTATTTAGTTAGTTACCTTTCGAAGTTCTAAGGTTCGGTAGCATAAAACGTAGTTAACTAAGCGCTCAAGTTGATCGCGTGATTAAGCAGACTGGGCAAACATATTTTCTTAATAAAATAACATGCACAAGACTTAATGAAGTTTTGGTGCTTTTTAAAGTCAAAATTTATCTAAAACAGACAGAACATAACTACTGATCTATAGAATTTATTACTGAAATTTGAGTTTCATTTTAAGTAGGATTTGTTTGTGTAGTACCTTTGTGTAACATTCAAATTTGATATTTTTAAAGCTTTTTGATAAGATCTTTTATTGGAATTGAATAGAGCAGTGTTTTAACTACATAATACTATACTAAGTATCATATAAAGATTGGTTCATTTTGAAATAATATGTGAAAAACATATTTGATAGGCTACGCTTTTGTAACGTGCAGTAATTTTATGTAATTTGGGCTGCATAGTGTTTTGTAGTATCTATAGAAATATCTAATAATTAAGATCATAGAAGGTGTAAGGCATAGTATTTATATAAACAAGGTACATTGGAAAAGTGTATTATTATAAATTTATCTTATTATTTGGTAGAGTACAATGTTGTTTCATTGACAACAAAATCTAGATGAATAATCTGATTTATGCCAAATGTTACATATCGGCAGATTTGCAATTTTGTGATCTTCAAGATGTTATAGATAATTTTCTTTAAGCGAAAATTTGTAAAATAAATATGTGTTACAGGAAATTTGAAAAACTTATTTTCTTTTGTTTAATGTTAAAAATTAAATTGTTTCATCAAAAGGTATATAAAAAAAGCCATTTCTTAACAATTAAGTAGCTCTAAACTATTGAAAGGGAACATGGCGCCTCTGGAGCACTTCAAATTAGATTTTTATGTTATGTTGAAAAGAAAAATAAATGAAATTTAGTTTGTCAGCTGAAAGAAAATTAAGGTTATAATTTAAACCTTAAAGGTAGAAAGTGATTAAACCAATATAAACAAAGAGTTAAAGTTATTTGTTTAAAAGTGTATAAAAAACAATAACATCGAAAGTTAATTTCTCGAAGTGAGGAAAAATTATTAATTATTCAAGATATAGAAATAGATGGAAATTATTGGAAGTTTAAACTTATCGATTGTTAACAAATAATATATGGCAAAAAAGCTAATTATTATTAAAATAAAGGTTATCCTAGCAATACAAATTGTAAAAACAGAGCAAGAAGATAATTCAAGGTAAGGTGTTGTGTATATTGTTGCGTCGTTTAATAGACAACCTTTGTCATTTTTGTTCATTTTTTATTTTATATATTATACAAATCCCCCATCGTGATAATATGTATACAGATATACGTAGATAATAGTTGTATTCTTTTTACCACAGATCGTCTTAGTACTAAGATGTACTAAGCTAAGACAAAGTGAGATTAACTAAGGCCATTGAAAAGTAAAAAGAACATAGAAACATGTTTATGAAAATAAGCAGAAACACACAACATAACCACAAATTTGTAATCGTTTGTGTTTTTCACAAGGACACTGAAAATATTATTTTATTTCATACTGTCCGGTAAAAGGGTATTTACCGGACTCATTTGAGTCCGGTAAATGAATTATTACGTTACAAGGCCGGTAAAAAATTTTACCGGACTGAAAATCCAATTTGAGTCCGGTAAAAAAATTTACCGGACTGAAAATCTAATTTGAGTCCGGTAAAAAATTTTATTTCATACTGTCCGGTAAAAGGGTATTTACCGGACTCATTTGAGTCCGGTAAATGAATTATTACGTTACAAGGCCGGTAAAAAATTTTACCGGACTGAAAATCCAATTTGAGTCCGGTAAAAAATTTTACCGGACTGAAAATCTAATTTGAGTCCGGTAAAAAATTTTACCGGACTGAAAATTTTAAATGCATTTTTTTAAAAAATGAACAATGTGAGGCAGTATGAAATAAAACGCCTTACGTCATACTTCCGGTAAACCATTACAGTAGCTCGTTTCAACATTCTAGACTCGGCTCCTTCGTCGCCTCGTCCCGAAACGTTTTCAACTCGCTACTGTAAACTTGGGTTTACCGGACTTATAACGTAATATACTATTACCGGACTGAAAATTTTAAATGCATTTTTTTTAAAAATGAACAATGTGAGGCAGTATGAAATAAAACGCCTTACGTCATACTTCCGGTAAACCATTACAGTAGCTCGTTTCAACATTCGAGACTCGGCTCCTTCGTCGCCTCGTCCCGAAACGTTTTCAACTCGCTACTGTAAACTTGGGTTTACCGGACTTATAACGTAATATACTATTATATTACATTCCTGCAATATACTATGATAATTGCTGTAGCTTAAATTCATTTTCAATAAACCATGTATTTATATATACTTTTTATGATCAAACATTTGTTTACATATGACATAATAACCTCAAAAAAACTCTGTTTCACTTCATACTTTGAAGTAAGCTAAATGACAAGCACAGGCTCAGTTGGGGCAAGGGGGAACAAGATATCTCAATACCAACTCACTTGTGACAAGTAAATAGAACACAACAATTTACTAAGATAATGAGAATAAGTAAGAATCTCACTTAAAAATGGTAAAAAGAATACAACTAATATGTCATTGAAACTTACCTTACAAAGTCAGAAGATAACTTTGTGGCTCTCTCTGGTCGTAGTCCGGTGAGGGTGCGGCTTTACTTTTGAGAACGGAGTTATTTCGAAGAATTCATTGCGACAGTTTTCTGGTGTCATTGTGTTCCTGGGGTATGTTTTTATAATAATTTCTAGTTGTGAAAAAGATCTCTTTGTGCATGCGGCAGTCACAAATTATTCTCGCCATCACATACTAGGCAGTACACTTCCAGTTCTTAATAAAGTTTGACACCATGGACGGCTGCTTTGTCTCCCACACTAAATATCATTTGCAGATCTTTGCAGTGTTGCAGTAGACCGTCTCATTTAGGCCAAGTATTTTACTGTGTGTCTTTAACATAGAATAAATTCAGTATATCAAGTACAATTTTTTTCTAATATGTAACACAAATACACACACCCATAGTTGAGGTGGAGGAATTTTCCAATTAGAAAAATTCTGACGCCCCAAATGGGACTCGAGCCTACGACTCTTAGAACACGAGTGATGTACTGACTCCACTCGTCCATCGCTGGCCATGTACAACATTTTTATCGAAAAAACGCTTCTAGACATGTATTTCTTCGATTGATAATAATCAAATTAATTTTAATTTGAATACAGTTGACAATTGGGGGGCCACTTGAAATTGTATGATGCCATCGTAGAAATGATCATTTTTATGGGTTATTTTTGATGGGCATTTAAAGTTGTATCAAATTTTACATTTTTATCTCTAACCATTCCTAAGATATGATAAACGAAAAATTATTTAAAAAAACAAAAGAATTTAATAAAAATTATGAGTTTTTGTTAAAAATTTTCAAAGTGTTGACAGTGTGACAAGTAGACGTAAAACGATTTGTGAACATTCGTTACTACGTCAGATAAAATAAGTCTACATATAATCATGTCTAAATTACATTTTGCAAGACCCCTCTTCGTGAATACTTAAATGAAATCCCAGGCAGATGAGTGGGAAGAAGAAAGCCCCTGGAATGGCCAGCAAGGTCTCCAGATATCACTCACTCTTCCTTTGATTACTTTTTATGAGGTTATTTGTAAAATAAAGTTTTCAAGACGAAACCGGCAACTGTGTGTAGAGTGTAGGCTGTACCTCGAGGTAGTGACAAATGTTTGAAATGAATTTCGTTTAGGGCACTGCCAACAAGTAAATGGGCAATAGTCGAAATATTTGTAACTAAAAGTCATATTTCTCATTAAATTTTCCTATTTTTTTAAGCAATCTTCGACTTGTTATATCTTAGGAATGGTTGGAGATAAAAATCTAAAATATATAATGGTTTACAACTTTAAACACCCTTTAAAAATAGCCAATAAGGATGGGGGTTGTCATTTTAAAAATCTCGATGACGTCATAAGGAATTTATATGGAAACGTAGAATTTTAAGTGTGCCCAAAAGGTTGGCCACTGTACCAATTTCTTCGAAAACAATGTAGTGTTTAATCCACTGAATTTATTTCATGTTGGATATTCAATAAATGAATACTAATGCCTACTTATCCTTGAATGACAAATAGTAACAGGTGAATCCCCGATATCTCCTGAAGTTTTGAAATGTGGTGACTTCTCTAAATGCATGTTTGTGTCATTTACCTACCATGGGGAATTTGGCCGAAACCTGCGCGAGGCCCTTCCAAGCGCGAGGCCCTGCGCCGGGGCACAATAGGCACGTAGCAAAGTCCGTCACTGGTACGGCGTTCTTACTGTTTTCAAATCTTAAAGATTCATTCTAAATAATTAATTATTCTTCACGTTTTGTGGAGTGACTTAAAAATACACCCAAAGACAAATTTGCATAATGCAGGACGTGTCTTTAATTTATTTTCCCACCATAGAAAAGCTCGAAAAGTCGCCAAGGTTTAAGTAACCACGAATATCTGAGGAATATATCAGGATAGTAGAAAAGATACTATTGAACAATCATTACTCCTTACAATTTGTAGACAAATTCATAAACATAATAATCAATAATTATAAACGATAACAAAAACATCACCAACGACGAGTACAAAAATGATCTCAATTTTGTCTCTCTCACATGTTTTAAAAAAACTTCATATAAATTAAAACACCTTTCAACAGATTTAAAATAAAAAAATAGTTGAAACAAGAAAAAAACAAAATTTAAGTTAAAAAATCAAAAGTTAAATCGCATGTAGCTTATAGTATTCAGTGGCGTAACTACCGACACTGCAGACCCTGCGATGCGGGGGGTAGGCGCAACTCCCCAAAGGGCGCTGCTTTCGTGAGATTTTATTTTGTTGGGAATATAAATTTTAAAACAAGCATTGGAGGTAAAAAACACTATGAAAACAATAAAAGGGAATTGTGACTCCACGTACACTGCTCAAAACAATTAGGGGATATTATGTTACAATACTATTAGGTGTTTAAATAAAATTAATTATAGTTATTTATGTACCAAGGGCGTTAGGATGATGGTAATGCCAGGGGGCATGGTAATGAGGGCGATGAAGTCACCCCCCATGGATTATCATCTAGTAACGCTCGTGGTGCATACAAAATTTTATTTTTCACGAAAATATGTTGTACAAGTAGAAAATTTAATATATAATTGTTAGCGTTGCGAAGGACGTTGCTTATATATTTATAAAGCTAGGAACTTTTGTGTTTGTCGGATGGTAACAACTTTTACTAAATTCACAAACCACAAACAGAAATATGACAACTTAAATGCAAATTTTTTTGCTGTTGTTACCAACATGAAAACAAAAAAGTCCTAATAGCACTAATTTCATCGAAAGAATAAGTTTTTTTATCAAGATTATATCTAAGAAATTTTAGCAGAAGTCGGCACAGAAGAATGCTCATTATTCGTTGTGTAGCAACACACTCGTACGTAAACATATAGTTTCTGGGCTACTGATCCAAATTACTATTGACCAGATTACTAACAACGCCTGCTCCGATTGCAAAGTAAACGATGAGCGGGCGTTATATAGACTATAACGCCCGCTTATAGTGTTCTGCTTGTTATGGAGTTGTTTAAAATATAGTTCTTATCGCAGGTATAAACAACGAATAATATGCAAGTGAAACATAAAATTGTTATATAGTGGATTATTTATCTGCTTTGACAATAACTGCTTAAATAACAGTGCTTCGTGGCGTACTTGTAAATTGCAATGAAATTTGAAACTTGTTTAAAAACTTCAAACCAAATATGTTTGGCTTTTTGTCAGTCAATTCTCGGAGAAATATATGGCTGTTCTACAGTTTAGGCCCGCTACTCGCAGCCGCATATACTAGACACCATTCGATGCATGTCATCGAGCTAAATAACAGTGTTCTAAGTTTTGCTAAATATATTAAAAGAGTTTAATAGGGAAAAAGCAAAAACAATGGACTAAATTAAGACACATAAATTAAAAATAGAACAAAACTCCAATGAAATCTAAATAAGCTTCTGAATTGAAGATTTCGCTTGTTTATAGCATGTCAATACTACTATAACAATCTTTATTTCAGCAAATCTCTTTATAACAGTTACTTTATGACACATAGCAACTTCCTTACATAAATTTACAATGGTTATAAGTGAATACCAAAAGAAGATTAAAATTATAAGTAGCCTGCTTCGTTATAATATAACAACTAAATTAACCTATATTTCTTTTTTATTATTTATTAATTTTTACGAAAGTAATATGTTATATATGCTTTAAAATATCGTAATACTTTTATTCTGCTTTGTATTAAAAAATTTTATACATAATCAGGCATGTAAACTTTAAATAAATAAAACTAGTGCCCTAGGCGTCAAAATATAATTTTCTTAATTCTTTGCCTCCCGACACTGTCAGAGACTTTAAAAGCTCTATTTTTATTATTGCAGTTATTGGATTTTCAATTTGATGATTTTATATCACCGCACTATACCGGGTGTCTAAAATGCTTTTTTACACGCAATATCTCCCTTATTTGAAAAGATAGAAAAATCAACCCAACACTATATTGTGAATGGCTCAAAATGGCCCTTCAGAAAACACCCTTAAACGGTGGTTGCATAGCAACGTTTAAGAGATCAAGCCAACTTTAATTAACTTTGATTAATTTTTCAAATTGCACACCATGTTTTTTTTTCACGGAAATGCTTTCTTCACTTCATTCTGCATACGTTAGTATGGCGTACTTAATTATCTAATGTGCATTTAGGGGCTGTAAAAAATATTTGTTATACATTGAATTTATCTTAAACTTAAGTACTCCAGTACAAAAGGTTGTGGGTTCATGTAAATGTGAAGACTACAGGCCAATTAATACAGCGTCAGTGTTGGAAAAAAATTATTGAATCAGAAGTAAAAAATCAAATCGTCAAGTATTGCGATGAAAATTCGGTTATTGTAAGCAATCAATCTGGCTTTGGGAAGAGGCATTCATGTGAAGCAGTAGTTTTGAGCGTGTGTGATGAATGGTACAAGCAAATTAGATAACAAATATATTATAGCTGTATTTTTAGATTTTAAGCGAGCATTTGAAACTATCAATAGAAATGTATTGATTGAGAAGTTGAAAAGAATTGGTTTTGGGGGAGTTGTCCTTGAATGGATAAAAAATTACTCATTTGACAGAAAACAAAAAGTTAATAATAACAGTACATCAACGGAAAAAAACAATAATCTTGGTGTTCCGCAAGGACAATCCTGAGACCAATTTTTTTCAATTTATATATTAATGATATTGTTAAACATGTAAAAAACTGTGAAATTACTATGTTTGCAGATGACACTATGTTATATATTGCTGGGAACGATATTGTAGCAATGTGCCAAAACTTAAACAATGAATTGGTAAAAATCCATAAATGGCTATGTGATAATAAATTATGTTTAAACCTTCAAAAATCAAAATGTATGGTGGTTTCTAAGCCATATAATTTACAAAAACTTATAAATACTGATGTCAAGGTAGTTATTAATAATCATGTTCTTGATAACGTCACAGAAATAAAGTACTTAGGTATACAAATTGATAACAATTTAAATTTTAAGAAACATATCAATTACATTTTAAATAAACTTTCTAAAAAGATTTATCTTTTCAGGAGAATTCATAAAAACCTAAACATGAACAATAGGATACTAATTTACAACACAATCATAAATCCACATTTTCAATACTGTGCATCTATATTATTTTACTGTAATGCAAACCAATTCGGTATGTTACAAAAAATGCAATATAAAGCTATGAGACTGATATTAAAATGTAATAGATACACACCAATACAAAATATGCTTGAAGCTCTTGGGTTCATGAATGTAAAACAACTTATAACTTTCAAAATGTTAATCTTGATATTTAAAATAAAAAACAAAATGACACCGGCATATCTATGTGATAAACTAAATTATGTATATAGCACTCACCAACATAATACAAGAAAAACCAAGATTTTTATGTAGAAAGAACTGTTTCCGCATGTAGGGCTAAAACAATTATTTGTGAAGGTCTTATATTATACAATAACTTGCCCTGTACTATCAAATATTGTGATAATTATAATGATTAAAAAAAAGGATAAATTCTATGTTAGTAATTGTATGTAATCGTAAATGTATTATTTTTATTCATTATGTTTTATGATAAATGTAAATGTAAATAGCTAACTGCTAATAAAGATACATTATTATTATTATTATTATTATTAAAGCAAATGCTCAAAATGCCCTCCTGCGAACTCTACACAGGTTTCATAGCGCCTCAGTAGTTCCCTTGTAGACACGGCTCTAATCATAATACTTCTTGAATAAATAATTTAGTTAGTGAATATGAACAATTAATGTGTACAATTTATAAAAAATATTTTTTTCAACCTCTAAATGCACATTAGGTAATTAAGTACGGCATACTACCGTATGCAGCATGAAGTGGAGGATAGATTTCCGTGAAAAAAAACAGAGGGTAGCTGGGTAAACAACCAGCGCTTAAGGATGTTTTCTGAAGGGCCATTTTGAGTGATTCACAATAGTTTTTGGTTAATTTACTTATCTTTTCAAATAAGGGAAATATTGCGTGTAAATAGCATTTTGGGACGCCCTGTACATTTGACAAACGAAAAATATCTAAAACGTAGACTTTATCGACACAAAACAAATCATGATCAGTAGAGTCAACCTTTGAATTTTCTTATTTTTTTACTATCTAAAGATAGAGACTTGAAATCTTTTGTAATGCCTTCAGTAAGGGATCAATATAAAATTTAACATGTTTAAAATGGCGGCAAGCCACCCTGGGGGGTTAGAACCCCCATCTTACACTCCCAATTTAATAACTCGAAAAGTTCTCAACCAAACGGAGCGAAATTCATGTTCGCGGGTTTTTGTGGTCGCTGATTATTAATCTAATGAGAAAATTAAAAATGACGGATCCAACAGGTGGTCTTTGAGATTGATGAATTGTAGAGACTGAAAATGCCATTTACGCCGTTTCTATTGATTTGACAGAAAAAATCAAAGAGTCAAAAAGTGTTTAGAATGTGATTTTGCACAGGAATACACTACTTTGGTTACCTTCTTATGGAACCCCTTCGGTCTCCGCTAGTGGTAAACCTACTATGTCAAAACCCCTTTCAGTGAAGAATAACTAGTAACATTGTTGTATACAGAAAATAAAGAGTAAGTTAAACTGATAATAATTAAAAAAAATTATTGATTGATCAAAACTTAATCAACTTGATTTTTTGCATTCGGATGTATAATTTTTGATGAAACAACCGTTTATGGTTGCTTGCCACTGGGTGGTTTTAAAAACTTCTTCTCTTGGTGTTCGTGCTGTAACCAGAACGGACCATCACATCCGTATCCTCTGACACTACAACTGCTTTTAGACTGTCTGTTTGATTTAAAATAGGATTCATTTGAATGGCACATCTTGTCAATTTGTCTATCTGCGTCGCCTTTTGTTTTTAGTGTTGATGTTATCATCTGGTATAATATCAATAGATGATTGTTATTTCGACGTTCTATGATGACGCTCAGAAAACTTGATAGATGGATATTTGTAACTATCAAGGACAACCAAAACATTTGAACCATATTTATTATTAATATATTGGACATAGCGTTGACAAATATCAGAGGAATTTTGAGTGCCACTTAATTTTATGTAATAACATTCCACCGTCCAATACATAAAAACAATTTTCTTTATCTCGAAAGGTTATATCTAAAGCTTTAAAAAAATCATTCATAGATGACTTTTGAGTATGTCTCATCTCATAATCATTTGTTTAGTTATTTATTTAACCATAAAAAGAGATAACAGATATGGTACTAATTCATATTTAAAATATTCTGATTCTGCATCAGACCTTATTAAAGCAACGATTCTTTGAAATAGTAAATTCGGGTCTATGGTAATTCCTTTATTTCCAACTTGTATTTTATTGTTCATGCTAAACAACGTAATAACGTTGTTTTTTAGAGAAAATTTTATTTTTTTCAAATTGTTACCAATTTTTTTAAACATCGCCTCTTTGCCAATTTCAAAAGCATGTTCAGGTAAAATTATTTACTTGTGTGTAAATCAGGAAAAGGGTTGTGTTCTCGGAAAAACGCCTCATGTTTTCTCTATCTCGATTAATTCTGAAATCTGAAGCATCTACGTGTTTCGTAGTTTCAAAATATTTGTCTAATGCTATTTTATACAAATCTTCAAGACCTTCGATTATCTCTTTCGTAAATACTCCTTTGATCGTGTAAAAGGTCCTCCTTCGGCGCTTAAGAGTCTCGTAAGAGTTTGATGCCCTATAGTTTGGCCGGAAAGAATTCCTGAAAACGGTTTATCTGTTCTTCGAGCAGTCCAATAACCGTTATCAACAATATTCTGTACGTTTCACACTAGGGACGAGCGAAGGAGTTACATAATAAGGTAAACAAAATAATGTATTCCTGTTAGGGTGGCCGTTATTTTGCAAAAGTTAAAACTTCTTAGGTCCCTCCCCCGAGATCTTTTTAAAATGTCAAAAAGTTTTTTGGTATCAGATTCGTGTTAAGTAACTTCAACAACATAAGTATAAAATCTTTCGCGTTAAAACATAGAAAGATAAAAAAGTTATGCCACAGAGTAGAAATGCATGAAACCCGTGTTAAATGGCCCATTTAAATTTTAACCTCTCGGTGCGGTGGCACAGATTAATATTGACCAAATGGGATGATTTTGCACAGCTCATTTTTTTGACATTTTACACTACGTTTCACACTAGGGGCGAGCGAAGGAGTTACATAATAAGGTAAACAAAATAATGTATTCCTATTAGGGTGACCGTTATTTTGCAAAAGTTAAAACTTCTTAGGTCCCTCTCCCGAGATCTTTTTAAAATGTCAAAAAGTTTTTTGGCATCAGATTCGTGTTAAGTAACTTCAACAACATAAGTATAAAATCTTTCGCGTTAAAACATAGAAAGATAAAAAAGTTATGCCACAGAGTAGAAATGCATGAAACCCGTGTTAAATGGCCCATTTAAATTTTAACCTCTCGGTGCGGTGGCACAGATTAATATTGACCAAATGGGATGATTTTGCACAGCTAGAGATCTAGGAGGAGAGACCTAAAAACACTTTTGCAAAATAACGGCCACCCTAATTCCTATGCAACATCATATTCTAAACATTGTTTGACTTGAGAAACGTCGTAAATTGCATGTTCAATTTCGACAATTCTTCAATCTAAAGACCTGATTGACATCTAACACATTTAATTTCGGAAAGGCAAAAAATCTTGTGCTATTAGAAAAATGAACGTAAATATTGCGATATTGAAAATTTGAGTACAATTTATAAAAATCTTTTTCAGTAGTAAGAATTACCAATTTTGTAAAGTTTTTATTAGTTTAGCTATTCTTTAAGCAATTTGAGCTTACATAAATCTGCCACACAGCTCATAGATTCTGAAAAGATTAATTTCTGGGAAATTTACAACGGTATTTACTATTAATGAACATTGTGTAAAATCGGTAACAATTTTAAAAACTATATTTTAAATGTTCTGGTTCCATAAATTTTGTATAAGCCGTGGACCAACATCATAAACCGTTACACACCTTGTTAGTTACTCAATTCATTTTAATTATGGTAACATTAAAAATCTACTGCACACAACAAATTAGATCATATTTTTATACTTTATTTTGGAACACCTATACGATGTAACCATTGTAATTATTCAAACCAGTTGACATTTAAAAATCTCAATTTATTATGCTCAAGAAGCAACTGTGCACATACAAATTATCCTTTTAATAATTTATTAGGTGCGACAATTACTCAACCTTACACCTTATATTTTAATTGGATAAATTATAGGAATTTTTAAAGTTAATTAGAAAATGGAATAAAAGTGCAATATATTATTATTATACGGATATGCATCTTTTTTCCGCTCTCTAAAAATAGTGAAGGTTGATTTAAAATTGCATAAATTAATTTTTAGCACAACATAAATTAAACAAGGTCGTAATACCTGTTTAAATATATGAATATTAAGAAAATCATCTAAAAAGAAATTCAACTGATATCCAGTGGCCTCTGTCCTGACTTCACCTTTTCAAAGTAGGAGTCATTTTTGGTCCGGGCGTAGAAGCAGATTCACCAAAATAATATAAATTTTGAAATGTCAACTTTTATTGTAGGTGTCTGCAGTATCTACCTTTATAATGAACTGATTAAATTGGTTATGTTTTAAGGAATGTGAGATGTATAATTAGAAATTGGATACTTCGATGAAACGTTAATAATATATGAAATATTTCGATAAGTCGTTAGATTCAATTTGAGAAGAATTTATTACCAATAATTTACGGTTTATGCAAAACAAAATCGCTCATTAGTACCAGCTAATCCGAGGAAATAATGAATAATGAATTTTTTTCTAGAAAGTCGAATTTTTGATTAAATTAGATTGACGAGCAATTAGACCTGATTTGCATTTCCCAAGCAAATTTAGCTATAGGTTCGTTTAGAAATGGTAGATGTAACAGATGTAAATTTTACAAATTTACAAAAATAGAATCGTGATAGATTAAATCATATTGTGTAGGGAAGTACATACCATTCTCACATAAAAAGTGTAAAGAAATGCAATATACATATCTATCAGTTTAATCAGCAACTTTTCATAAGAATTATTTAATAATAGAAAAACATTAATACACTAGCAAAATAAGCAAACACAAAACATGAACAATCTTTATTTTAAACAGTAATAGTATATTGTGTTACAAGTGTAGAAAAGTGCCAATTCCTCATAAGTGTGAAGAAGAATCACACTATACTTTATCTACGACCACAAAAAGAGTAATAAAACACCAAAAGCTAATAGTCTAAGATCCGTTATTGATGTCGTTGAGCACCGATCGAGTAACCGAATAAAATGTATTTTTTATGAAATAAAATATGTTAACAAAAGTAACGTAGATGAGTTGCCTACATAAATTTGTTCAAGGATATCTTTAATTAAAAATTCAATATTTAATTTTTAAATACTTTCACCGATCTCGTAACCAAAAAATTAACACTAATTGAAAGTGCAAACCCTATAGAAGACGCAAACATAGGGTTGCTTACCTTTTTCTGTTCCAGGCTATACAGTTGCCAAGTTTAAATAAGTGAATTGAAAGTGATACCTTCACCGATCGAGTAACCAAATAAATTATATGTCAAAATAAAGCTTAATTTTTTTGAAAACGATAGTATAAGGTTGCTTGCAAGAAACTGTTTAAGAGTCAGGGTTCCAAGGGTTTAAAATTTTTAAATCGAAGCGTGCGAGAGAGAGAGAAACTAACCAAATATGAGTATTTTTATCATATTGAGCATATTGATTTTGCATGACAAATTAGAAAAATACAAATTTTTGTGACAGAGGTATTGGCGCTAAAAAAAATCGTTCCGTATATAATATCAAAATGTAAATATTTATTTTAAACATTTAAAGCATGTTGGTGATATATACTTATTTTAAATTTTTTATCTCTTTTAAGAAGGAACTAAATATAAATAAAATAAATGTGTCATCATTGTTTCAAAAATTTGACGCATACAATTTTTTTGCAAATGTCCGATATTTTTTTTTAATTTAATTAATATTAAATTGAAAAATTTGTAATGAAAGAAATTTTTTTTAATAAATTAATATTAAAATTAAAAATTTAAATGCTACAAAAGAAATTGAGGTAATTCGGTTGAGAATAATATACATGATATTAAACAAAAAATATATAAACTATTTGTATATATTTTATGAATTACAAAAAAACAAAAAATTGTTAATATTATTATTCTGGATCTGATTCTTCAATTGTAAAACTATCATCCAATTCGGAAGATTCATCATCATCTTCGTCATAAACCACTGTCATTATGTCTTCGATTTTCAAAGGCGTTTGGTCTCCAACAAATTTTTCAATAAAATCCACTAATGAATTCACTGCTGAAAAAAAATCTCAGTAATATTTTGGAGTATATTGTCAGTTGCTCCAACACAACGCTTGCCGTTTACTAACCGCTCAACCGCACAGAGCAAAGCGCACTCTCTGTCATACGTCACAAGAGGCGATTTTCTATCGCATTGGACACCTCGCATTGTACGCATAGACCCTCTCTCTCGCACAATTTCAAACGACGGACGTAGTGTGAGCAGCTGTCATTCTGCGTCCCCCTCTATCGCACTGAATAGAATGGGTCTATCTCTCTCTCTCGCACGCTTCGATTTAGAAATTTTAAACCCTTGCAACCCTGACTCTTGAACGGTTTTTTGCAAGCAACCTTATACTATCGTTTTGCAAAAAATAAGCTTTATTTCGACATATAATTTATTTGGTTACTGGATCGGTGAAGGTATCACTTTCAATTCACTTATTTAAACTTGGCAACTCTATAGCCTTGAACAGAAAAAGGTAAGCAACCCTATGTTTGCGTCTTCTATAGGGTTTGCACTTTCAATTAGTGTCAATTTTTTTGGTTACAAGATCGGTGAAAGTATTTAAAAAAATTAAATATTGAATTTTTAATTAAAAATATCCTTGAACAAATTTATGTAGGCAACTCATCTACGTTACTTTTGTTAACACATTTTGTTTCATAAAAAATACATTTTATTCGGTTCTTCGGTTATTCGGTCCAATAAAATGTTAGATGGGTTGCATAACCTCAAGGAGAAAAAAGTTAATAATTTTAATAATTTTTTTATGAAGCCAAAGAAAAGGTTTTAATTTAATAAATATGCACTCTAGAACACACTAGGCAATAAAAGGGTAAATTCTAAAGTTGATTTTTCTTACAATCTTGGCAAATTTTCATTGTTCAGCTAACGATGTGAAATCGTTACCTAAATATGCAAGAAAAAATAAAGTTGAGGCCATTTCAAGGCAAGTTTTGACCTAAAACAGACAAGGTGCATGGTAGTGATGATGTATGCAAGTATTGCTACTTTACCTGCTTTACATGCTATGGAAATAATTTAGCTATTATTTCCATAGTTTTGACTTTAAAAATATGCAAATAATGTTAATTAGGATGTAAGGTTGGATTTTGTCAAGATAGGAAAATGTATCTTGGTAATTTTAAGTAATTAACTTTTATATTTCAAAAATAATATTAGAGTATTGCATGTGCTGACATCTATAGCATTTTAATAAAACTACTGGGAATCATTTCCCACGGTCATTACCAATCAGTTTAGAGATTGTGAGCTATGAGTCATTTTCACGGTTACTAGATTGTTCGAAATGTGTAACTTTCTATAGTGGTCGTAGATAAACATCTTTTCTGTTCTACGGAATCACTTCAAACTTTCAAACATACGAACCCAGGCCCATAACACTGACCAACATATCGAAAGTTTTTTTTTGGTTCCTAAATACAAGTGTGATCTTGATTCATATTTTTATGCTGAATCGAAATCTTCTTTTGGTTTTTCCCTAGCACGTATAGGTAAAGAGAAAAACATGATTTTGTTTCGAAATAAAACTTTGAAGTAATTACACGCATTTAAATTACAAAACGTACAAAAATCCATTAAAATATTTTATTTGACAGTTTTCTTTGTGTAATGATATATTAAGCTGCAATTCCAGTGATGCAACACTAGGGGACATGTCACATGCCACATATCGTATAGTGTCGCTGACGCATGTGACGGGCAAAGACAATCAATGTGTGACATGCGGTAAAGGCGCATGCTTTATGTCGCTTCGTGTTACTTCGGTTGAGAGGCTCAGTATAGCAGGCGTCATTGCCGCATGCCACATGTTGCTTAAATGTTACCTGAGTGGAATTGTGCCTTTAGGATCTTCTCTGGACAGTGACTAACAGTAATCATCTAATATGCTCGCATCCCATCCTTCCTGGTACTCATATTCCAACGTTGAAAGGTCTTGATGAAAACGCTCGCCATGCTCGCCACTTACAGCTCTCAAATTGTTTGAGAATGTAAATAATGCATGTTTAGCGACATATTACTTCCCATTTTATGGTAAGCTGTCAACATTAAATTTTCCGCTTTGTTGTTGCCCAGGAAGCCGATTATGAGAGATTTGAAACAATTCTACGCCACCTTTACCTTTTCTTGTAGAACCGCATCAAAGCCGCTGTCATTCATTAATTTCCGAATTTGTTAACCCACAAATATACCTTCTTTTATCTTAGTTTTGCTGATTTTTAGAAATTTGTCTTTTATGTACTGAAAAGCTCTTTTGCCACGATCCATACCTTTTACAAAACTCTTTATCAGCCCTAACTTTATATGCAAAAGGGGCAAGTAAATAGATATTGTTTCTATCCACAAGGCTTCCTGTAAAATATTTCTTCTTCGACAACTTCTTGTCTACTTGGGCAACTTTTCACAATATAATGCTGCGATCTAGCACGGCGGCTCATTCGCACAAAAAGCAACTGTATTATGTAAATCCTAGTTGCATTCCTAACAACAAAGCTATAACGCTTATGTTTCCACATATGTCCCACTCGTATCGTTTATAGTTTTTGTTCATTAAAAGGCATTTCATAGTTTCATAAGATTTACTTAGGTGAAGTGAATATGCAATGAGAACTGAAGGCAATGCATTGCCATTGTGCAATAAAACTGCTTTCAAACTAAATTTAGATGCGTCAATGAATAGTCGCCATTCTTCGGGCTTGTGTTTACGTCCAAGGGCTTCCATCAAATCGTCATCACCACAGTAGGTAAGATTGTCGTCTATAGAATCCCGACGCCCAACTTGTTTATCCAATAAATTACAGCAAATCTAAATAATGCGTCATTATCCGGACCACATCGGGGATGTCATACTAGGATAACATTCGCAACCACATTGTGAACGATAGTGAGTGCTCTGTTTAACGTATTCGGAATGCAATTACCTCATTTCCAAAAATTCGTATCGTTTAGAACTTAAGAAATACATAAATACATAAATTTTGTTCAGTATAATAACCACTGAAATATAAAATTACTACTAGAAATAGCTACAGCATATACCGACTGCTTCAGCCCCTAATAGCTGTTAGTAATGAAATAGGCCTGTCTATATAAGCGTGCGAGGTAATCCTAAAAGTTGCCCTGGGACCTGAAAGAGCTCTATAAGTGGATGGTAAATCTCTTGCATTCGAATTAAACATTTTAAATTTATTTAATTTAAAATTATAAAAATTAAAAGCATATAAAAATTAAGTAGTGTTGATTAATCTACACAGCGAAAGCTTCAATATAAATAATCACGTAAATTGCCCCAGTGGAACTCTCAAATGAACCGAAACAAAAATAAGCCTTGTGTTTTAAATATATAGATATATTAATATTAAAATGCAAAATTATTCATATATAAGTATATTCATTTTTTTATTTTATTATTTCTTAAATTTTAACTGAAAGGGCACCGTAATCTTCGCCTCCTGCTCTCAAATAACTTTCTTGTTATACTAATAAGTGACAGTTTCTGGTTGATAGAATCAAGTAATTGTTCTATACCTACTCCATGACAAGTTTAATTACATTCCATTGGTTAACTCCTTCACACCGCTTCTATTCGCGTTCGCAAATTAACAGGATTCCCTATCTGATCAAACAAGTCAGTCGGCATTAGATTTCTGTGTCATTATTTAACATTAATGTGGTAAAATAAAAAAATATAGTCAAATAAAGTAATTAAATTACATTTTAGGAGATAATTGCAAATTTCTCAAAATTCAGACATGGTTGTAAAAAGTATTTTCAAAATCAGCATAAAAAAGTGTATACGGTACACGTATGACAATATAAGAAAAAAAAACCTTTGTTGACCTGTGATTTTTTTTAATTAGATTGAGTTTGAATTTCGTGTTGCCGTAAATTAAAGGTAAATTATATATGTATACAGAAAAGTGAATTGCTTCAATAAAGTGCGTTAGGGCGCTTTTAAACCGTAACCCATTATTTATTGTATTCGTATATTTGAAAATCAATGGTTCTGAATATTTTTTACTTACTTTTGATAGGTCACAAATATTTTTATAAGTATTAAAGAACTTTTAATAACATACCCCAATATCTGAGAAATTTCAATGATTTATAACAGCTTTAGGCGCTTGGCGCCGTAGTACACCGCCCATCTTGCACTATGAGCATCCCTGAAAACCAGATAATAAAGAATTTGAAGAATTGAATCCTTTGTAGATAACTGCTTGAAAGCCTTCAAGAATCAAGACTATAACAGCAGGGGAATAACAAACGATAAACTGTTATATAATTACTTCGTCTGATTTAGCAACAGGTTTGCAAACTTTTCTTTATACTAGACTTTTATATTAAAGTTAAAAATAAGCAAAGATTAATATTTCTGCATTTCACACTCGATTTCCCGTAGTTATTGAATGAAATATTACGACAATTACAGTAGAATATGTTTATAAACGTGATCGTAATCGAAGTATAAAACCACACACAAGGCAGACATCAAAAGCGTAGATATAAATTTATTATAATCAAAAACGAAGAAGTTGTGTATGTACGTTTTGCTGTAGATCTTGATCATGTTTCTTTTACCATAATAATTATTGTAACGTCTATTGTTTTCAAGTTTATGATGGCATATCATGAATGGAATAATAGTAAAGAAATAAGACATTAAAATTATCGAATCCTTTTACTTGTCTTTATATCGAATCATCGTTTTCTTCATAAACTTGAAAAGATTGAATCGGTATTTCCTATTTAGTAACGCTTCAGTATAAATTTAGAACAAGATTAATATCTTTTAGAAATTTTTTAAAGGTCAGAATTAAGTTGTAAAGGAAAATGAATATAAATTTGTATTGCATTAATTTTTACTAAGTAATGTTTATTTTTGTAACGAAGGACTCGAAATTGTTTTATTTCAGGTGCAATTAGTGGAAGCAATTTTTTGTGTACTTACTTTTTGATGTTTTAATTTGATCGTGGGAAAATGATGGCATTAAAGAGGTGTTTGTTGTCATATTTGTTACCCGTCTCTTTGCGTGTTTTTTTATGCAGATAGATGTAAAAGATACATATCTTTTATATTTTTATACTGTATCATTAGTAAACAACAAATTCATTTAAAACATAAAACAGTAACTGCCAACTGTATATGAAAAAGATCCAATAATAATTAATAATTTATATATATATTTGAAATAAATAAATAATCTCTATATTAATGAAATTTATTTGAAATGCCCCACGTTCGGGCGACAATAAACTTATGAGGTGATATAATAACACTATGGATATTTTATATGATTTGGCTAGCTTTAATCAAAATTAAAATATAACAACCCAATAACTTTTCTTTTTCCCAGTAGGCTAACTTAGTTTTGATTAGATTGAGCATGAGATAAAAAAATATATTGATCTTATTAATTCCTGTATCTGGAAGAAAAAACTTACTACAGACCACTCCTGGAATGCTGTATCTGGACGAGAAATAATCTTTAACTCTGTATATAAGATTTGATACTTGCATCACGCATAAATAATAAAAACGATTATTTAAAATTATAAAAACACAGGTTTTATTAGTTAAGTAGTTAGTTGTTAATTAAAATAGGATTACTAAAATGAAAAATATAGATTCTTACACGAAAATTATTGAGAAGAACTCTCTTTAATTTATTTAAATGAATTGTTAATTTGTGAATGATATGACATAGGTATCACCGCAAGTTTCATTTAAATTTAAGAATAATTTAAATGAACAACAACAAAAAAAAACAAAGAAATGTGTTCTATGATTCTTCATATTATGTGGCGCAAAAATTCACTTCAGTAATATTTTTTATTCACAATCGGTAACAAACTGGCCAACATCAGCTGTTGTTGAAAATCCATACAAATTGTATCTTCACTTTAATTAAATTAAATCAATGACAATCCCCAATAATTGTTCACAAATGAAAACAATTCTTCTTTGTTCCAAAACCATCAAGATAAATATCAACTTGAATAAAATTAACATTTGTTTACAAACAAAAACACGTAGGTCTACTCTAATCCTACTTTTAATTTTTAGAAATTAATCTGGAACCGACATAGGTTCCACCTATATGCTTTTATCGACTGAACTTGTTCTTTTTCGAAAGCCCTTTTATACGTTTACGGAAAAACATTTGAAGAAACAACGAAATCGCACAAAAATTCTGAACATCAGAAAAATCATGACGTGACAAATAGAAACATATGTTAAAAATTAAGACCAATCTTAATTCTAAAAAGATGAAAAGATAGCTGGTAAAAAGGCAATCAAAACTATATTACACACTTATGGTCTAAAATTCATATTTACAGAGAAAGTCAATAAGAACAATTAGCTTTTTTTTTGATTTTTTTTTCTTGATCTTGCCAAAGCATTCGACACAGTTAATCATACAATATTATTAAAGAAACTAGAATTACATGGAATCCGAGGGACGCCTTAAATTTATTGAAGAGTTACTTGGACGATACACAGAGAAAAATGTATTTAAATTTCATCAACAATTGTGTGGTATTGTAAAACAAATTGGTCTTAAAAAAGTGACAGGGACAATTTGTGTACAATTATAAAACAAGATTGTGTCATTTAGTTTGTCAAGATTTTGTGGAAGTCAATAGTAATTTTGTAGAATCAAATGAATAGTTGTGTATAAGTTTCCATAACAAATTGTGTTACTTATTAAAACAGAATGTGTAATGTTACTGCATACAATTTTATACAAAATTGTACAATTGTTGCGCTAGTGTGTGCCACAATTGCTTAATAGTATTTAACACAATTACTTGTTCACATTTATACAAATTGTGCAATACTCTGGCACAAATATTCTATACAGAAGGCTAGATATCACAAATAAAATATATATTTTTACATATATTAAAATATATGTAACTAATATGTATATAACTATACAATGTATAGTATTTACATACTATACAACGTGTAGTATATACACGTATAACACTAAAATTTTCTTTTGCCGTCGGCTGTTTATATATAAATCTCGAATTTACATTAATAGCGACAATTACAAGTGGTGACATCTATAGGATGTCATCCATAAACTTTGCGAAACACAATAATTAGTAGCAAGCAGTTTGAACACTGGATTATGATTTCATTCAAACAAAATATTGTATTTTTCTAAACATTTTTTACAATTATACTTCAACATAATATGCTAACTTATCCTCTACAACATTGTTCCAAAGAATGCAGAACTAAATCTGACTGTGTTAAATAATTGTCGTAAGTTCCTGTTAGACAATTCAGAACGAAAACCTACACAACGCTGGACAATACGATTCTACAATTATAATATAAATTTCTCCAACACCGTTTTGAACAATATTGTGCAAAGCTCTTATGAAGTATTTCTCTCTGTGTAGAACACAGGTGGTAAAAATAAATAAAACCATAAGTCAACCTGAAACAGTAACATGCGGTATTCCTCAAGGACCTGTATTGGGGCCACTTTTATTTTCAATTTACATCAATGATTTAATTATTGAGAAATCGATTAAAGGTAAAATTATTGCATACGCTGACGATACAGTATTATTTGAAGAAGCAGACACTTGGGAAGATGTTAACAATAAAGCACAATACCATATGAATATTATTAAAAAGTGGTTAGATTCTAATGTGCTGACATTAAATTATACTAAAAGCTCTTTCATTACATTCACAAGCTATGATAATACTCAACCGATAATACAAGAAATCTTAGTACATAATAAAAACAATTGCCAAATAAATTGTAACTGCAACGTTGTTATTAAAAAAAGTAAAAATGTAAAATATTTAGGAATTATTATTGATCAACATATGAGATGGGATGCGCAAACAGCATATCTCAGCAGTAATCTCAGAAAAATGATCTATTTGTTTAAGAGACTGAGGGAGATCCTAACCATAAAACAACTTCTAGGCATGTACTACGCCCTTGTTCAATCACTAATTTACATACTAGAAAAAACTTAACTTATAGATCTGACTACGTCGTTCTTACAATCAAAAGATGCTTCTGCAAGTTTCAACAAAATAAAAATATAAACTGAATAAAACGTCAACTATTCTCGCCCAGAATTAGATGTAAAACATCAAATTAATACTAAAATTTCCAAAATTAATAAACATCAATACTGCCGAATATCTTTATTCACATGACATGACTTTAAACAAACACAGGAATGAGTAAGTTAATTGTAACATAATGAACTTCCGGATAATAATCTATTTTAACTATTTCCAGTGAAATATCTACCCGAAACTGACTTAGTTTTGTGGGATAAAGGAAAATCTGTTCTGCGTTGACTAACGTCAAAACTCAAATTTAACATGAAGATAAACCTTCAAGAAAAGTGAATAAACTATCGTAAACTAGGTTACAAGATACATAAAGCATATCTTATTGTAAAACAACATAATTAACTTATATTCTTTTTAAGACTATAAAACCTTTTTATAAGAATTGAGGTTATGTCTACATGAGAATCTTCCTCCTATCTTCTCTATCTTAACTTGATAAATCTATTTGCAACTTAGCCTGTAACCTTTTAAATAAATAAAACTAGTATCCTAGCATGTCTTTCATTCTTTTTACTGCATGAATACTTTATATAACATAATCCTGAATATTTTTGTGTTTCCGATACCTATCGTAGCTTTTAAATATTTTTAATGATGTAACGAAGTTACTGAATTTTATTAATTCAGCAACTAAAGCAACTAAATATAATGGTGTACAATTATGATTACATACACACGAAATTAAATACCATGACTTCTTTTATTTTCAACTTATTTATTAGTTTTGTTTGCGGATATTTTTATTTTATTTATTAATTTTATTTGGCGTTTGTGCTTTGTAAACTTTAAGCAAATTGTTTGTACCACTAGCACATACTGTAGAATTAAAAACAAACTGCTGTTTTTTTTGGTTTGTTTATTTATAGTAAGTTTACACGAATAGGCAGTGTCAGGAGAAATCACTCATCAGTTATACTCCTTTATAAATAATTTCACATTATGGTGTTTGGAGGTCGTGTGGCCAGTTTCTATTCAACCTTCGCACGGGTGGATGGACAGTGAACAGCAGATGAATCAATTTGTTGGTGTGCTCCGGGAGTCGACTGAAGTAGTTTTGGGAGAATCTGCTAATTTCTTCCGTGGCGAATGGTATGCCGAGGTCTACCTGTAGGGTTTGATTTGTTACATACCACGATGCATCCGCCATGGCTCGGAGTATTTTTAACTGGGATCGTTTATTCTGGATGGTTTAGCACATCCCAAGAGTTGTATACCATATGTCCATATGGGCTTGAGTATGGTTTTGTATAGTAATATTTTGTTGGTTAAGAACAGTTTTGACCTTCTTCCAAGTAGCCAGTACATTTGCCTAAACTTTAGGTTCAGTTGCTGTCGCTTGGCCTGGATATGTTTGTTCCAGGTTAGTCGTTGATCCAGGTGTAATCGCAAATACTCGGTCTCCGTTTTGACAGATACTGGAGTATTATTCAGGCTAACTGGAGGACATGTGTTAAGTCGAGTCGTAAATGTTACTTGGACGGATTTGGTTGAGTTGATCTTGATACGCCATTTAGCGAGCCATTCATTAATAATGCTTAGATGCCGCTGAAGATTCTCAGAAGCTATCATAGGGTCTTCATGTGTGGATAAAACAGCAGTGTCATCGTCAAAGGTGGCAATAACACCATCTTCAGGTATGTCAGCAGTATAGTTGAGGTAAAGGAGAGGGCCGAGGACACTACCTTGCGGGACACCAGATTTTATAGAAGAATAACTAGAGAGTTCATTGTTGTGCTTGACAGCAAAGTGTCTGTCTGTCATATAGGATTGAAGGAGGAGGTAATAGTAGCGTTTTAATTTGTAAAGTAGTTCAGTGTGCCAGATTTTGTCAAACGCCTGGGCTATGTCCAAAAATACAGCTGTGCAGTATTTCTGCCAAGCTGCCTACAATTTCATTTACTATCCTATGCACTTGTTGCGTGGTGGATTGTCCTTCTCGAAACCCAAACTGGTGTAAGGGCAGGTGCGATGCTAAGTCTGTGTTACTCAGTAGCCTTCCAAGAAACATTTTTTCGAAGAGATTACCTAATATAGGAAGAAGGCTAATCAGCCTGTATCAGGTTACATTTTCTGGTGCCTTACCAGGTTTGGGGATCATTGTTATTTGTGCATACTTCCATAGTGTGGGGTAATAAAACATGCTTAACATGCGGTTAAAAATAGTAGTTATAAGTACGACTGCTTTTTTAGGGAGTTCTTTTAATATTTGACTTGTAATCAGGTCATATCCAGGTACTTTATGCTTATTTAGGTTCTTAATTTCCAGTTGGACTTCTGTTGGTGAGAATGGTTTAACAGGTAGGGATATCTGGCATGGAACGTCTAGATATTCCTCTATAGTTTCATCAGGTACGTTAGGTTCAAATAGTTGAAAGACATTCGACAAATGCTCAGCGAAGGGTTCGGCTTTCTCTTTGTTGGATCTAGCCCAAGTGCCATCAGGTTTACCTATAGGAGGTAAGGGTGTTTGTGGACTTTTAAATTTTTTTTTGCCTTCCAGATGGTGTGATCTTCTTGCTTCAGGTTTGTAAGGTAACAATTAAAATTGGAATTTTGACAGGCTTGCAATGCAGCATGAAGTCGACGAATAAGTCTGTTGAAATGAAATTTATCAGCGGCATTGCGTGTTCGTTGTCATTGTGATCGAGCTCGTCTTTATGCAGCTATTAGTCCTTTTATACATATATAATGGTGTGTTCGTGACGTGGTGTGTTGGTGACGTGGTGTGTTTGTTCAGTGGGGTTAGGTGTGGCTCGCCAAACTGCTTCCTGAATAGTTGTGACCAGATATTGGACAGCTTGATCTAACTTATGTGGGTGCTGTATTTGTATGTTCAATTGGATTTTGTCGTCGATGAGCTGTTTGAAAATAAGCCAATCAGTAAATTTGGATATGAGTCTAGGGATGAGTTCTTTATTGGTAGGACGAGTGCTTAAGTTTAGCAGTACAGAAGCATGATTTCCTGATAGCTCGTTATTCGGTTCGACCACCATTAAGTTTGAGGCTATCCCATGGGAGATGTAAAAGTCCAGCAGGTCTGGGAATTTGCTCGTATCGGTTGGCCAATGGGTCGGTTAGCCGGTGTTGTGGCAGTTATCATTTTTGTCATGATTGCTCGAATGTAGGTTTCTGCCTTTTGTTGTAATGATTCTGGAATCCCAGTGTGTATGTTTGGAGTTCCAGTCACCTCCCGCAATAAATCTATTTCCTAGTACGTGAAAGAGTTCGGTATATTGCTCAGTGGATATTGAGTGTCTTGGAGGAGAGTAGAAGGCAGATACTATAAATGACCATGCAAATGCGTTAATTCTGACATTGGCTGCTTGTATTTTATGAGTTTGAAATGGATTAAGCTGGTAATGTGAGATAGAGTTTTTAATGATCACTTCAGATCCTGCGTGTGCGGTTTCATCTGGATGGTTTGTATTATAAATAGAGTAATTTGGTATACGGATCATTGTTCTATCGGTAAAATGCGTTTCTGCTATTAGCATTATGTCGATTTTGTTTAAGTCTAGAAAAGATATTATCTCTTGCTTATGGCTTACTAGACCATTTGCATTCCATATTGACCATTAGTGAGTTAGTTTATTAACTAGCGTTGAGAGTAGGTTTAGCATTATATTGATCTGTTTCATTAACTGGGCGAACATGTTTTTCAGCTCATTTAAAAAGGCTGTTAATTTGTCTTCTGTATGTACTTGTTGATTAATATTTAGGTTGTTAGCTGTTGCTTGAGATTGTGCAACTGGAGCATACGTAGGGATGGAGTTTGGTAATTTCACGTTGTACGGTGGGATGTCTGAAGGAGCAATTGTGTTTGTTAGTTGAGCAGTGTTACGGTTTGGTGACGTTTTGTTTGATGTTCTGTTCTTAGCATTTATTAGATCTTGATAGACCGAGCAGCCCCTATAGTTTGCGGGATGATTGCCGTCACACTTTGCTGGTGTGGTTCTAGGTTTCCTCGTGCTGTTTCCCGCATTTAACACACATGTATTGTCTGGTGCAGTAGGTTCTTGAATGTCCTTAATTTTTATTTTATTTTTATCTAACCCAAGTATGTTGTAGCAAATATTATTTATATTTGAGAACCACTGACAATAGAGAGCCAGATAAGGTGTTAGTTGGCATTTGGCATTGGTACTGAAGCTGCCCTCATCACAACAGACGAATTAGGCTGATAAGTAACAGGTGTACGTTGATTTCAATACAAGTTTACATAGAAATTTGGCATCAATGTCGTGCGTAATGCCTGTGCAGAATACTCACTTTGAGACAAATTGTAGGAAAAGTAGATTTTAAAAAGTACACTAATAGAGTCAACAAATAACATGGAGTGAAACATTGGGGAAATTCTACTGTTGTATTTTCACTCTTGATTAGAGACAATTTATTTTATTTTTTGCCGTATACTGTATTATTATTCATAAAAGTGCTCGAACCCGGCAAGGAGAAATCCCCACTGAATGGGATGAACTTAAAACGTCGTACGAAAGTAAATGCTAGAATGATTAGTGATTCCGTGACTGTTTCTGTATTTCTGTAATATTTAAGGATTACTAGGATTAGACTTCTTTCAAAAGAAGTAAGTTGTGTATTCAAGTGAATTTACTAAACGAAGATTGTTGTTTCAACAGGACGAGGGAACCACCTCATTACGCGTCAACTAACTACTCGATTTTTTTTTGTTTTCTATGCTGATAGAATGGAAGAAGAGGGACGTTGGAATAACCAACTAAATTTTGGGATCTTACTTTCCTTGACCTTTTCTTATAGAAAGTAGTCCAACGGGGTAGCCAAACAATCTCATTTATGAAATTATACGTATTATTGTAATTTAGTAGGAGCTGCACACCTCCAGTTAGTTACATCTGTATCTGAACTCTTAAAAGTAAAGTCATTACGAATCCATATCAGATTTATGATGGGTTAGTTAGAAACGTTTTTATCTCATATTGGATTACTTTTACTATCTAAAAATATGTTACATTTCATTAAATAAATTCATATTATCACAAAACTTGTTTCCTATTAGAGAAAAGTAGATTTTTGTATAAAACGAAAGTACAAAGACTAACCAACTCGATTTTAAAGATCAAAAGTCAAAAAATGACTCAAGTCGATAAAGTAAAAGCGTGGATGTACCATTTCCTTATGAATTCTTAGAACAAACAAAAACCAAACCCGATTAACCTTCAATTAATTTGTTGATTTATAAATGAAGCTTGCTTCACAAATTTTCTAGGTGATGTAAACCGTGCAATGAATATGTATAACATTGATCCAGAAACAAAGACATCGCACGTTTTCAATTAGGACAAGGCTGTAAATATCTATTGAAATTGCAATTAAAAAAAATTATTTTGAAACGTCTGCAAATACAACTTGTTAATTCAAAGATATAAAATGCAACATCAAATATTGCACTTAAAAGTCTAAAACTTTCTATAGTACAAATAACAAATGGAATTGCAAATTAGATATCTCCTAAAGTAAACATTTTATTAGTTTAGGAATGGGGGAAGTAAAATTGTAGGTTTGGGATTTTTGGAGACTGATTTTGCAGAAAACCAGCTACAATAAACTCCTACAAAAAATTCCATATCAGCTTCAGTTTTATTTTCATGATTATGGTATTGCGTAGGTTTTCGACAAGTATAAATTATACTTTTACTTTTGTTATTGTATTCAAGAAATCGAAATGTCCGAAAAGATTAGGGAATAACAGTTTTTGAAAGGGCAATGACCAGATTTTTTTTGCAAATTTTAATGCATTAAGATTTGCATGGTTGATAATGGATCTAATGTCAAAATTTATTTAAAAGATAAAAATTAGCAAATAGCATCAACGACCATTCGAATATTATTTATTAACTGTGTTGGATAGATGTGCTTAGATTATAGCCATCACAACAACAACATCGTAAAAATTTAATTAAAATTTTGGGATTTATTAGTTAAGAAAATCATTAAATTTAACAATCGATAATAGTAGGTATTCATGTATTATTTTTAAAATTGTAATTAATCTTTGAATTAAGTTAGAAGAGTAATTTAGTCTTAAATACAATTTCTATTCTATACACAGTAAAAAATCAGCCCCGTGAACAATTTCTAGAGTACTGTGTAAAGATTTTAGAGTAAAAAAGTTTTTTTTCATTATATTATAACAAAAATAATTCTTCACTACTGAAATCTATTTTCTCTCGATATTATTAATTAACTCTATATAAATTCAATATTCAATCTAATAGTATTCTACTTTAAAAGTATGACAAAATCCACTCTAATTTTAATTTTTTTAAGAGAAGAAAAGCCGTTAAGTGTTCTAAATTGGTAAAAAAAATGTTTGTTAGTGTTCATGTTCTCTAGTTAGAGTAAATACAACGAATTGACACCAGTATACACTTGACAGTGTGTATTTCACAAGAGAAGCGTGTGCGCAATAACGACACAACAAAAAATGGAAACAATCGGCTGTCTGCTGTATTCGACTTCAACTAGTTATAATTGTAGAAACTTTGCAATTTCAAAAGTTCTTAAAATTGATGGGAATTTCAGAATTTTACAAATCTTTAAATAACTTAATGTTGCTATACAATTTAAAATGTTATGAACAACTAAGCAAAATTTAGAAATCAAAATTATTCTACTAATATATACTATACGACTAGACCAAAAACAGGCATCTGTACATAAAAATAGTACCTCCATTAAGTTTAGATTTGTAAGATTTTGAAATTCCCGCTAATTCTAGTAACTTTTCAAATTCCAAAGTTTTAGTAGGTGTAACTAGGCACCTATTAGTGCAAATATGTTTACGTCTTTTTACTGCGTGTAAATGTGAAACTTCGCAGTTTGTTTTAATGATTAATATAAGGTAACTTAAAACAATTTTACTTTTTAAACATGTTATTAATACATGTATTATTTTATAATTTTAGTAATTAGTGTTACTTATGATGAATAACACCAGAGCACTTGAAAACTTATAAGACATATTACAACATTTTAATATTGATATCCAACGAAGTTGTCCTCTTTTCAATAATTCATATTTAGTGTTTTATTTCCAAAAATATGCAAAGATTTTATTATTGACCTTAACCTTGGAAAACTACACTATTTTCACTTTAAATTTTAATCTAAATAAAAAAAAAATTATACAAAAATTTTATAACAATCCACTCTAAATAGGCAATATAGAGCAAAATAATCAAAAGTCAAGAGTAAGATCTTACTGCAAAACGATTAGAGATTTGACTGTTTTAGTGTAAAAAAGTTACCATAAATGATTAAAGATATAGTTGTTTTAGAGTGCGAGAAATTTACATTAACATTGTATTGAAGTTAACTCTATGATCTGCACGAAGGTACAGATTAGATATTTTACTCTAAATCTATTGTATCTAAACACACACTTTTTAGAGTGGTCTGATGTTCAAATTTTACTCTAAATTTTTTACTGTTTAGTGACTGTTGCATTATCCTTTTTCGAAAAAAAGCATCGGTAAATTTTGAATTTAAGATGAAGATATTTGGTTTGTATAAACTACTATGTTGTTAGAATTTTGTAGTATACCTACATAATCACTAAATCATTTAGACAAAATGTAAACAACAAAAAATAATATACGGTGTGTCCCAAACTGTTGGTATCTTCGTTATTATACAAGATAGAAATACGGTTAGATTAGGAAAGTTTTTCAAAATTCCATGCTAATTTCTAACTCTATTTGCAATTTAACATAGCAGCTTTACTTTTGTGATATTTGAGAAAAACAAAAAATTGGCAATTTACTTTTTCTTGAATAACTAGGAAACTGTTAATTCGGTATGGTTTAAACTTTCACAGAGGAATCTTTTAGTGGTAATAACAACCTCATATTTTGAGCTTTTGAGTTATCTACGTCTGCTTCTGTTCAATTCCGTTTTGGATTGTTGGATTATATTATAGCCGTTATAATAAGCTTTTCTTGTAATTATATTTTGTATTTTAGTAAAATTGTTTAAGGAAAATCTTAGTATTATTTTTCAAGCAAGAAATAGTAGGAATAGTAATAGGCCATAAAAGTAAAGTCATATTTGTTTGATAAGTTAACAGTAGCAAATATTTATGAAGAACAAGTTGCATAACTAATTTGTTTGAAAGGTACTATACATAAATAGCGTAAAGTTTTTTCAGCAAAGCACATTTTCAACTTTAGTAAAAAAACTTGAGTATTCAATACCAAAACTTAATATGAAAAATTAAATTCTAATCTATTAAATTACTTTCTTTCTTTTCTTCTTTGATATACCTTCCATTTCGGTCAATACATTCATGACATGCTAGAAATTGTCGTACAATTTCGAGTTTCCAGAAACTCGAAAGATCCTAGAAGAATGTATCAGAGATGCGATTCTTTCCATAAATAGAAACACTCTTCGTCGAATTTGCTGAAGGAAAGAAATAAGTCAAAATCTAAAGACCTAGTCGCACTGAACATGTTTTGATGTTTTGGTCTAAATAGTCGTACCCGGACAAGAAAGAAAGTCCCTAACGAGAACTTCTAAAAATTCTCCAAGGTGTCGAGGGTAACGTCTGATAAATCTAAAATACTCGATTGGGCATTGATGTTTTCTGGAGTGAGAAAGCATCCTACAAAGAAATGACAACATAAAATTTTGTTCTGAGAGCTGTGCAGAATTTGCGAATAATTAAACAATTCAAAAATGCACCAACTCTTTCAGTTTTTGGATGTGTCCGGACAATCAATCCAAACAGTCTTTGTAGCTAACCCTCTGATCTTCTTCATACATGGACAGACATGTTGAATTGATTGTTGGGACATTGACAAATTTCAAAATTTGAATCACGCGTCACATATTTTACGGCATTAAGGGCAAAGCAAAGCATGCTTGTTACCTTTAATCGTCACTTTACCATACAGAAAAAAAGAGTTTGCCGCCGACTAGCGGCCATCGTCAAACCATCATTTGTTCAATTATCTCCACTTCTTTAAATGCTCTAACTCTTTGATTTTAAAGATTTTTATAATCATAATCTGGTATAATAATAGAGATATGCTATCAGATAGATAGAGTTGATGCTATCAATATGGGGCACACTGTATAATATGGTTTGTCTAGTTATATCATCCAATACCTAGACATTTTACGCACGTTCATACAGCTTTAAGCAATTAATGCGTGGTAATTCTTTTAAGGGAATAAACAAAGATTTCGTTTCTAAAATAAACAACAACCGTTCGGAGTGCGGGCCGGGCCGATTTATGTTCGTGTGTCTGTTTCCGCTAGCTATTGGCGTTATGGAACAGCTGATATCTTTTTTAACACATTTTTTTGTTTCATGGCTAACTACACCCATCATCTGATAGGTCACTTTGCTCGCTTGGGCAGTAAATGTACGTACTAAGGGATTCACACACTGTATAGGTAGTACACGATGCATTTGGCTATTTCCCACAAACCAAGTAACGTTGGTTATAATAAGGAAGAACTTGTTTTGAATGTTTAAAGTTTCGCGTAAATGCGTCTCAGACGCGGCTCACCAAACAGTGCACAGACGTGATAGGTCGTTTTTTATTTGTTTCGGAGCTGCAGGGCTATGAAATTGACCAATGACCAAAACTTGGTCGTGGTCAATGTAACGGTCTTGATTAACTGTTGCTGGACGTCCGTTATCCGCAATGAAATAAGCTGGTATGGTACACCACACTGTCGCTTTTTCACAATGTAATGGTACTTCTTGTACCATTTCCGATCGTTGGAAGCCTAGAAATCGATTGTTAGGTCAGTTTACATGACTCGATAAATGAAAGTAGGACTTGTTCGCTAAATCATCAGATGCTAAAGGTTATTCTTTCGGAATAGATACAGTAGGAACAATTTTAATTAATATTTTGATCGGCTTACAGAGATTATCGTGCGTGGTTGGGAATGGGTTTCCCTAAGATCATCCGAAGAGATATTAAACGAAAAATTACCAAATTAGAAATTCAGATCTTGTATCAAATCGGAAGAAACTATAAAACATTTCTCAAAGCCGCAAATACAGCGATTTATTTCCATAAACGGGAAGTTTTCAAAGAAAGGCATTTACATTCATCAAACTATGTCTCGAAACGTGTATCACCCAGAAAGGCAAAACGGGGAAAAAAGCCTTGTCTCCTATCTAATCTACTAGCCACCAAAATCTAGCAAGCCTACAACGGAATAGAACTCATGAAATTAAGTTTCGTGAATACCTTATAAATGTTCCATGCATGAAAGGTGGACTAACGATACGGCGCAAATAACGCAAAAAATGCGTTCCAAAATAAATGATGGATATATAGCCGAAAAATGAATTACGCGCAAAAGAATTTAGTCTCTTAACCCAAAAACGGAGCGTCACAAACACCTAAAATTTTGTTGCCACTCAATTCAAAATGCTCTTGACACTCAATGTCAAAAAATGTCTAGCTCAAAAATATCGTGTGAGCTCAGAGCAATATTTATCTGGAACTCTCATCTTTGTTAATAACTAACAAAAGTATCACTACCAACAGAAAAACAAAAAATGATGGATAGGAAAGGCGTGATGTAATAATTTGCGCATGCGCAGAAAAAGTAGTTCTAACTAAATCGCGTCGTTAAATAGCAGCCGAAATCGGGAACGACTATTGCCGTCTACTGTATTTTCAGAAAGGAATGTATACAAATTTTACAAACCATTACTATACACTGTCCAGCCAACAGAAATAGTTAAGCCACGCCCTACAAAAGTGCGGCTAATTTGAGGCGAGCTTTTTTATTGGTCGGTTTTATAAAACTCGTATCACAAGCATGCGAAAAAAAGTTGCCTAATTACATTATCTAATTATTACTTTATTTTATAACTTGGCAATCAATTTTTACTTTTTATAGCAACATATTTAAATTATTTTAATAATCATTTATTAAAAGAAGATCAACACCATTTATTTAAAACGAGAAAAGTATAGCAAATGAAAACTTGGTGCGCTTTTATTAATTTGTACCGTGTGAAACTGGCTTTACTCCCATTGGTCTACGCAAACATACATTTGTGGGGGAGTGGCTTAACTATTTCTGTTGGCTGGACAGTGTATAGTAAATATTATTTTTTTAAACATCACTTATACATATAGGACTCTAGCACTGTGAAACGGATGTAGAACGGCAGCTCTTCTTTTCATTGGTCATTTTTACCTTTATTGGGTAAAAAGAATGTGGATGCAGTAGGTAGTTTCTGCTGTAAAGTCAATGCTAATGGATTGGTAGGTTCAAGATCTAGTGAATGTACTGACTTGAATAATTCCAAACCGTGCACCGTGTTTTAAAATTCCTTTAAGGTGTATTTTATTTCCTGATAACAAACTGAATAAATCTTTTGTGTCAAGTCTAGTGATCTTGAGGTCACTTAGATTAAGTTCCCTTGCTCTTTGACCTTGAAAGGAGGAGATTTGCAGACACATAGCACCTATTGCTTTGGTAACCCTTGTCAAATTTGGTCGATCTATCTTTAAGAGGGATGTTACTTTAATAGTAGTTTAGTTACCTATACGTAGTTTAGCTAAGTCTACCTTGTTCCAAGTGCTGCTACTGTAGAATTTTCTGATTAAAAGTGCACCCTGTCAACTGTTCTAATACAAAACTGAAAAAATTAGTCTAGAACAATTATTTCTCTATGGACTTTGATTATAATATATAACATATAATAACATAACATAACATCTAATAATATAACATAACATAACATAACATAACATAACATAACTTATAATAACATTGGGTGCGTTCAACACATCGCTGAAAATAAAGCACTGTAGCAGCTTTCACAGGCTTCTTAGATTTAAAAAACACTGAATCAATAAAATCGTTTGAAATACATCATGGCTTATACATATAAAACGCTTAAAGCACTGACAAGTAACACTAGACGACTGATTTACTAATGGCCATAATTAAAATGTTAGAACAGTAGATAAGAGCTATAATAAAAAATTTTAAATGGTGGTTTTTAAATCTAAGACTGCTGTGCAAGCTGCTGCAGCGCTACATGTCCAGCGGTTATTGAACGCACTCATTAATTCCGTAAAGTAGTAAACTTTTTTACTTTTATGTATAAGTAAACTTTGGTGAGCGCTGTGCGCAGCGTTTCGTGCTAAGCTGTAAAACCTCGTTTCGTCCATAAATGCGATGGACAATAAAATTCGGTACTAAAGTGTATTCAAATTCAAGATAGAGTAAAATATGCAACCCAAATAACAGATTTCTTTAGTAACTGGATAAATAAAATTAAATAAAATTGAAGTGAAATCAAAGAGGCATTTGCTTCTTATGTTTTATGTTTGACATTTAGTGATTAAATCGTAAAATCTGACAATAATGACTTCCCATTTTGTGCGCTCATTTAGCATTAACGTGCTGACATTAGAGCTTTTTAAAATAAGATTTCTATATACAAATAATTTATTTCCTTCTTAGTATTTTATATTTTTTTCACTATTCTTTCACACTAAATACAAAAAGTTCAGTAATCTTTTCAGTAATCATGTGATTTTTAAGTCAGTTCAACTGCTTGGCCTAACCTAAATTAGCCTAACCTAAGAATTACTGGCCTAACCTAACCTAAGTATAAAATTGCCTCATAACTTTTGGTTACGTCTGTGTTGGTTAAAGTGTAAAATATTACATTTACTATTGTACTTGATATTTATATATGGGCAGGTATAGATGTGCTGGTAAACAGTACACCAAATAGAAATTCATAAACATCATCGTTTTTATTCCGCACCAAACGGAAAGGTATTTAGGTAGACTTCCGTCGACGGACAGAAGAGACGCGACGCATAAAAGATATCACTGTCACCACTCTAACTTATATAAATAGCGTTGAATCCAAACATTAAAACAATGAAATATTAACTTATTATTTAATTAAGATTGTAAACTTTAAATTCTAAAGTTTCAGAGTTTACATCTTAGTCAAACACTTTAAGATTTCCCGACTATGAAATTGTTAAATGATGTACTTTGAAACTATAAAACATTAAAATTTGAATCTTTGAATTTTCAAATATCTCAGTTTGTATAATTATCGATTTGGAATTGGAATTGTGAAATATAAAAATGTTTATCTGCTGAATATTTAAAATTCAGTCTACGATGTTTGTGATACCTTAATTTATTACTTTCTGGGGTGTCCTAAGCGCTGAGTTTTCACAGATTTGTATCTCCGAAATTCTGAAATCTCAAAATAAAACTTTAAAACCTTAAACTATGACGTTCGAAACACTAAACTGCTCAAAAAACTAATAATCTAATACTTCGAATTTAAATCTTAGCAATTGAGATTTATAAATAGTGTTTCAGGTGCTGACTGTGTCCTGAAAAAAGGACTACTTGAAATATAATTTAAATATTTATAAAAAGTCTTTTTGTTCATTTTTTTAAATAAAGTTTATGTTTTTGGTCTAGTTCTTAAACTCGTTTAATTATTTGTAGCCAAAAATAGCGACACTTTACCTAAGACACTCTTATGATTCATAACTTTCACACTTTGAACCTCTGAACTGCTGAAATTGAAAACCTGAACCTCTGAATGAATTTTGACAATCCAAAATCAGCATGATGAAGAATGCTTCATCTTTAGTTCTAAACCAAGAAATATATTAATCGTGGATCTGTGATGTACTCATCAACAATTTTCTATGCAGGTTATTACGTTTTGAATACTTGATACATCTAAAATGTACCCTATATGTTAATACCGAAATATAATAACTTTGTATGATTGAGATTCAACCAGAAGTAGAAATATGTACGATGGTTACTGTGGTTTTTTTCTGCTAAGCAAAAGTTGTTCGGCAAAACTGGATTTTGTACTGATATAGAGCAGTTTGAGAAATGAGGAGGGAGTAAATTTTAACTTTCGAAAACCCGCATATAAGACAGTAAAACATTTGAGATTTTTGCTAGATATCCGAAGGAAACCATGTTTTTGGCCAGGAATGTTAGTGGCGTAGGTAAAAATGGGACAAAAAGGGGAATCAAAAAAATGCTCTATCTCCGAAATTTGAGGCAAAGTTTAGGGTAAACAGTACACTAGTAAGATCGCCATTTTGGGATAAATATTGGTGATAAGTTTTTGCCAAAACAAATGACGGTCCCGCTGGCAATATAAGGGATTTTCCATGTTCGGAAATACAGGAAATTGTAAGTACAAAGATCACACTTAAAATTTAAAATGCTATTTTGTCGAAAACTAGCAGGAAGCGACCACATGTATGGTCCGATTCGTTTTTTTTCTCGCTTTTTCCACCCCCAAAACGTACAAGCTTTTTACCTTTTAGAAGCCAAATAACAAAGTAAAACCTTAGCATAATCCGTTGATGCTTGATCCATAAGAAGCGTGACATGCATTTTGGTACAAATATACGGATCTATGCACATACTATCTCATTTACCAGGTTTTTATTTTTAAGAGCCTGTTCTTTCTCGTGAAGTACCCCACCAAACTCATATCAACGTCACTTGAAATGACCTGGTTTTTCTCCATTTGATTCTGTCACTAACTGCTATTGGTGCCTGCGGTCCTCAGCTATCCCCGACGTGCTACGTTCAAAACTCATTATCTTTGACCCACCCAAAATGTGCTTACTAGATAGGATGAGCCTTGTGAATTGTTACTGAAAATTCAGGAAGTCGAACTTACCCTGAAGAAAATGTTGCTGATATCAAAGATCAACGGTAATTATTTATTTCTCAGATTGATTTATTCCCCTACCGCCAATTCAGATGTATTCGGTTACACATAAACATGACACGGAGTTCGTATTGCAGCGACATCTCACCTGGCCTTGACCTTCGCGACATTTTTTTAATACAAGTTGAAATTCCTTTTACTTAGAGCATAATATAAAAACCTTACTATTCTATCAAGCAAATTATATGTTGGATGGGCTAAAGAAAAAAATGATCATTGACCCCTAGCACGCTGGATGTAAAGGTACCAATACTAGTTGATGAAAGGATTTCAAACCAAGATAAAGGGATTATTTTGTGAATCAGGGGCGGAGGTATAGATTTCTTAAATTTTAGATTTTTTGGAGTGCCTCTACAATTGTAAGGAATTTTCAATGCGGTCAGAGGTATGAAGGCGAGATGTTTAAGAAAAACTTACTCTCAAGGTCATTTATTATATTGACATCTTTTCCAAAATTGTACTCAATTTAGAGATGATATATTTGCACAAACTTGACGTTCTGTTTGAAAAGGTACAAATTTATAGTGTTCAATTTACAATAATAACCATAATTATAGCAATCAATATTAATTTTATCTAGTAATAAATGCTGCAGTAGGCATAATAAGTTACATCTAATGGCATCTTCAAACTAGTATTTGGAAATTAAGAAATCAACATGAAATTTCTCAAACGATTATTTGTTATTATTTTGTTTACCGTAGATTCCTAAAGTGGAATGATGGACAAATTATAGGCTAGTCATAGCTTCTGGTTATTACTTCACTGAAGAACCAAACAACTCTCTATCAAAAATAATCTTCTTCAGAATGAATAGAAATTCCTCTAGCTGCATAACTTATACAGTTAATTCATTTTTACTGAAATAAATTAAACTACTCACCTAAGCTATATTTCTTTATGTGCGTAAGCTATCCAATTACATTACGGTACGTTAGATATTCGTTACAGAGTAGCTTTGAATTAACCTTGTCTTTAGCAATACACGTACCTCATTATTGTGCGCTTGCGTTACAGTTGAAGTGCAAAGGTCATGGCCAAGACGCCCTCGCACTGATTGAATTATTGCAAACGATATAGAATCGTGGGTACTTGCAGAGAGAACAACCGTTCCTTGATTAATGCTCGCTTTTCACGACCTCTTGATCTAATGCGTATCTCTTTCCTAACAAAGTGAAAATAGAAGACGTATTTGTAGTAAATATTGACTATCGATATTGAAACTGTCAAAAACCAACAAGAAGCATCCAAGAGAGTAAGAATTTAAATTATGGTTTATTTACATGCGTAGAGGTTATTTGCATTTAAATTTGCCACATATTAATTATTTAACCCGTTTTAGATTTGTTTACAGGTTTATCTTGTAAAATGTTGTTTAGATGAAGAAAAAAAAAACTGTATGTATAACAGATTAAAGTTAAAAGGATGTTCGCATCTAATTACTTGATGACGTATGGAGGAAGTCCTAACTGCTTCTCACATTCTCACCACAGCACATTTAAAACATAATTTGCATGCAATCATCCGTGAGCGATGGTTTTACGGAGTACCACAGGGAACCACATCGAGACCATTTTTGTATATTTATTCCAAGTTTACGTGAAACTGATAAAACAACCAACGCATAAGGAGGTACAAATTTCTATCTTTACATGTAGTGCAGTATTCGCAACAGAGTCTCTCTTTAAACTCTACTAAACATGTGAAACGAGCCTGATTGACGCAACCATATCATTGTTTACATTATTTTCAGATATGTTTTTATTGTTATATACATAATAGTTTTATAAATGTCTTTTAATGTGTTTTGTGTTTGTATCAAATAATATTAATTTTATAAAATAACTTAAGTGGTATTATGCTACGTGGGAATTATTATTTTACAAATGTACTGTAATAATGCGTGCAAAAGTATTTTTGTTATTTATTATTATGACCTACAAATGTGCAATCACTAATTCTGTTTCTTAAAATCAATATTTCTACATATAAAGAAGGATTATTTGCAGCGCCATATGCTTTTCCTTGTCGGCCTAAATCGGAACTAAGTCTATCGCATGGCCTTGTGTTCGCAAGTGCAAAGTTAACTATTAAAAAAAACGGAAATACTTTTACACTACCCTACGACATTTTAAGACTACTACTACCTTTGATGGCTCAGCGGTTAGAGCATCTGACCGGAATAGGAGTCCTGGGTTCGATTCCCTCTCGGGATGATAATTTTTCTACATATTTATAACTGCTTAACACTTAAGCTACATAAATATAGTTGATTTAACTTTTTTAAAAATTTTCATTTCTTAAGAATAGTAGTACATAATTTAACTGGGTTATCTACAGGGGAAAAGCAGAATTGATACAATGTGAAGTTCAGATCGTGGAGGTGTACTAACGTTGTCCGTTTTCTTCACAACAGAGTGATAACATGGAGAAGCAAAACCGATTGACTAGTGAATTCCGTTCGTATAGAGCTGACCGAACGGGAGCGTTACGTGACCGGTCACGTAACCGCAAGAATATCGTTCTGCAAATTTAAATCTGGTAACCTGAGACTGGCAAATCAGACCGATCGCAGTAGATTCTGAGGCCTCGGTAGAAGCAAATCCTACAGACAGTACGCATTAATTGGCAGGAGAACTCGGTTCATCAAATCCGTCGTCGTTCGTCACGCCCACGCAGTCGGGATGATGACATACAGAAGCTGGCGAGTGGTCCTACCTGAATTGACAACTGCCGAAGCTCAGTAACGAGTGGAGATATATCGACAAGTAAACCCCATCTTTTTTCTGCGATCGTGACATCCGTTAGACCCCGCTGCTTCAACGGTCTTTAAACTGGCAAGATTCGAACACAAAATGATGTTGTATGTCTAATGGAACTGTGGTGGAATGGTGCACCACGAACTAAATAATTCCATATGACAATAGTATCAATGCTAATATTTACCTGGCTCAATTGGAGCGGATGCATACGGCTCTGTTTTACAAATACCCAGTCCTAGTCAATCACAGAATAGTACTACACGACAAACTTTCACAACAAGCAACTTATTATATGTGCCGTCTTTATTTCGGAGATTTTTGAGGTTTCAGGAGATTGACTGAGTGTTGGTTAGCACTTATCCAAATACATACAGCACTAGTTAATAGTATTAGGTATATGCAAGAGTGGGTTTTCTGTGCTTATACTACAGAGATTGTTACTAGAGCAGTGATTCCAAAATGAAACTAGAATGACGAACTAGGACAACTAGCTTTCCACATAATGAAAATACACTTAATTCCATAATAGTATCAGTGTGTTGCTGAGTTCTGTATTAAATCCTACTTAAAAAAAGAAAAGAATGCCAAGAGCCAAGTGAGAAAAACCAGTCTTTTTCTGATACATCCTCAAAATTCATTCACAAATAATAACTCATTAGTTTAACTAGGTGTAAAAAGTATTCACCTAGTAGACGAAACTAGGTATGTAACAACTTAGAAATGCTATGTAGTTTCACGCTTTGAGTGCTTCCTAATTTGACATTTTCTTTGATGCGACAGTGGGCGACATTTTTTCTTTGGTTATCTATTTTGTTCAGACACATCCAAACCTTTCGTCATATTCGAAAGGTGACAATTATTCCTCCTACTGCTCTGGTTTGCTAGTTTTTCATCAATACTATGGTTGCTAGCCTTGCTCTTTTTGAACGAATCTGCGAACGAACATTAATTAATTTGTTTAGGACTTTAGCGACTTCATGAGATGTTTTCTTTCTGTGATGTTTATGGCAGCAGATGAAATCTTTGCGACTAGACTATTTAGTGATTATTTACCAGGATTATGTTAATATTCATGCTATTGGTTGCTTCAATTGAAGATTTGTTTTTATATAAAATATACACATTTATTTATTAAGTTGTATTTAAACTCGGAATTTTGTACATTTTGATGCACTTACTCAAAGTTTCAAAGATGGATATGTAAGGTGTTTGCTTACGAAGCGGCGCAATGCGGTTTCGGTATCGGCGGTAACTCTCGGGCGCCAATTATTTTAACGTGATATGTTCCATTGAAGGCCCTCGGTGGTCGAGTGGTAGACATCCTACCTCTCGTTCAGAGGGACAGGGGTTCAAACCTCGGTTGTGACTGAATTTTAAAAATTCAGTACAATCGTGGCTGAGCTCCTTAGGATAAGGTATGAAAGTTGTATGAGTGATAAAGTATGGGGGAGCGTAATGTACTTGCTACAATAGCTCCATTACCTCCGTTGCACTCCCATAAGAGTTTGTGTGAAACCCCGACACTGCAAAATGCGGTAAAAGGAGGAATGGATTATGTATGTATGTATGTATGTTCCAATGATCCGGGTAACTGTTAGTGGAGAAAGGATAATCCAGGGAACTGCTGGGGTTGTTGAGGTCGGCCCAGTCTGTATCACTTATCTTATCCTAAGGCTCTCACAAAATAAAAGGGTGTTAATGTTAACAAATAAAACACACTATTATCAAACCAAACAATATTTATTACTACGAAAGCTCCAACAAGCTTCAAACGCTAAACCTAACATAAGCATACGGTTATCTACGGCAGCCACAGCAAGCAGGGTGCAATAATAAGCAGGCGTTCAAACGGTATCGTAGTACGGGGTTGGTTAGGGTGGTAACGGACACGTCGGACGGGTAGTACACGGAGTCGGGTAAGAATGAGACCTCCAGGCTACGCACAGTGAAGTCTTGGAAAAGGGGTAAGAGAGGTGAGGATGAGACCTCCAGGCTACGCACAGTGAAGTCTCAGAAAAGCTATAGTAGGGGATGTAAGGATGAGACCTCCAGGCTACGCACAGTGAAGTCTCGAAAAAGGTACGGTAGGGGATGAACGGAAAAGGTCGGGCGGAAAGCGGTCGGAATGTCGGTAAGAGGACACTCTTATATTCTCTCGAATTGGTCCGGTCTGCTAGGCTGGCTGATCCGGCTGTTGTTGAGTCCTGGACGCGGACTGAATAAATCGGTGCTCTGCACCTTCTTATACAGGTGCTCTCGGAGCGTGGGAGAAATGGTAAGAGTGAAACGGAGCGCACACGCGAAAGATCGGCCAGGGAAGGGACGCGTGCTCCTGCAGCCGCTTATCCGAGCGGTCTTAGATTGCACGGAAGATAAACATATTTACTTTTATTACCAAAACATTAACTAAAATTCTGTAACCTCGTTACAGATAATAATGCTTACGTTTGGAAGATTTTTATGGTAACCAAGGTGGAGCTCTGTCATATTTTGCGTTTATTTAGTATGATATTGGTTTTATTTTTATGATGTATAAGAATGGTAATCATTAAGCTATTGATAAAAAATTAGTTATTAAAGTAAAGCTTTAAGATGCCAATATGTTAGTGCCTATCCATTTATCTAAATGTCTGTAAATAATCGTCTTTCAGCTGTCAAGTAACCTGCAATCGTCTAGTTTTATGTGTGAAATGGAAATCTTTTTCTGGTGTAAAACAAGCCTGTTAAACAAGAGGAATACTTAGGAAGAGGATTCATTTCGTCCTGCAGTCAAGTAAACTGAAGCTTATGGAAGGCGTTTAATGTTCTCTATATCTCGTAACTTATATCTACTCTGCAGCTCCGAATTCAATAGTCTGTCATTAGAATTGTCATTACAGCAGTGAGAACTAGGTGGCGAACTTCGATTTATCATACCCAAGGCCCGTAAATGTATAAGCTAGCTTAGAAATATGTCGCCATTTTCGCGCGCAGTAACGACAGATACGATGGTCATATGAGACGCGTAGCGTTCTAAAACGTTGAATTAACGCTTAGTACCAAAAAGTACATAATTGCAAACAAGTCGAGTTGCCGATTATTCTTATTTCCTGTTAGTCAACATGTTCCGCCACTTTCGCGGTGGCTGCCTAGTGAAAGTGTACGAGATAACCTATCTTTCTAAGCTTGCTTAGACATTTACGGATCTTGTATCTTACCTGTATTTATTTTCATATTGGAACGCGCCAATAAATATAGATGACTTTGTACAACAACAAAATGTTTTCAATATGCGGTAGTTGATGACGTAGTTTTTGATGGCTGTTTTGAAGTATTGTATTTTAATGGTGATTGTAATTTTGACAGATTAAAGTTAATATTCATATTAATATTTATGATAATTTTAGGTAAAATATTTGGTGCTTCCAAATACTTTCGCAGTATCTGACATATATGCAGAGTTGTGAAATGAACAATTTATAGAATATACAGGGTGTAACAAAAATGGTGGGTTGACTATACACAGGCGGCTTCTACGACTAAAAATAAGGAAAAAAGTTTGTATAAACGTATATCCTAAAATGGTTCGTTATTGAGTTACAGCAATGAATTAATGAAAAAGTCTCTTGTTACACACATTTAAGCTTTTCGGGCCATTTTCAAGTAAGTAATCCCTGCTTCTTGCTTTCAATCGTGACAGTTGATTAAGTCATTGAAGTCATTAGTATTGTTTCCTAATTATTTGTACAAACTAGGCAGATTATTCTTTCGAAGAGATGTCCGACATGCATTTAATGTACTGTTTGGCACATTGTAATAGGGCGGAAACAAGAAGACTTTACGGAGATCATTTCCCAAACCAACCTTTACCAAACGACAAAACATTCGAAAGGCTTCATATTAGATTAAGGGAAACAGGATCTTTCAAACCGGTAGTCCGAGATTGCCTCCGTGTCGGCAGACCACGAACTACAAGAAATTTTGACTTGGGAGAACATGTCAACACACAATCCAACGATCGTGTTGAGGAGAATGCAGATGAGGGTACTCGAAGGATTGCATTTGCGGAAGGTGTCGATCATATAACCGTATGACGGATTTTAAGAACCAATTAACTGTATCCGTACTACGTGTAAAGAGTGTATATTTAACATAATACTGTTCGTTATCATTCGGTATAATACGATGTAAGAATATATGTGTTTGTGAATATGTGTTTGTTGTGCACCTTTGTAAGTCCTAAGAGTGGCGGTGACATTGTTAAGTACGGGGAAAATGTCATCAAAGCAATTATTGCTAACAGACATACAATAAATGACCGATAAAATACGGTATGGAATGGATACGGTTTTGGCGCGGCCGTTTCGACCACGGATTTTCGGCGAGAGGCCGTTTCGCCGCCAATTCTAATTGGCGTTTATTTCTATGTATGTATTTATAATTTTATGAGTGTTATATTCCTTAAAAAATACATAGAAGTAACTTGATGATGTAATATTTTTGTTGGACACCTACTACAGCCGTGAAAATGTGATTTTCATGTAGTTCATAAAATAAACCTCCATTGTTTAATTTTTAAGATTTTTGTATTGCGAGAAAAGTATTTTTGCCATAATCAGAAATATGTGCATTTTTAGGATAGAAATAGGCAACAACAAGGTGATTTTTTGTAATTAAAGTAACTTTAGTGTTACTATAGATGAAGATATGCGTTATGTTTCAACAGCATAGCATCTGCATACAACTTTTTAATTACACGCCTTTACAGTTTGTAACTGACCCCCCCCACCCTCACCGACTACTCTATATAATTTATCAGATTCTGATCCAAAATGTAAAGATTTTCTACTAAAAAAACTTAACCTAACCTGTCTTGAATTTTTTTAAACTAATCTGTCCCACACCGCTCCTTTTCCAAAATTTTGAATCCCCTATTGTTTGGAAATGTTTACGGTATTTACATTTTTAATCGAATACATGCAACAGACATAGTTTTTAAACTTATTACGAGAAAGCTGCGCATCTTAAGAAAAATATCAAGAAAAATATTTAAAGCATGCTAAAACTTATAACTAATTTTAATTTTATTTTTGATAGGTTATAAAATTTCCCAAATATGAGCTTTTCGTAATGAAAACATGAAAAAATGAATACATTATTGATTATCTTATACATTTAATAATGTGTCATTGTTAACACTGATATTATGACTGTTGGCGCCGAAAAGATCGTCGTCGAAACGACCATCCGCCGAAACGTTCTGGTATCGAAACGGCGGCACCGAAACATCCTTAATCGATAAATGACAAGGCTCCTCAAGACTTTAAAAGATCTAAAGATTGTACAATTGCACTCAGAATGCAGGAAGATATATACACGACGACCAAAACAACCTGACGCTTCCGAATTAATGATTCGGCAGCGAAGGTAATCATCATTCAAACTACACTGTGTATTTTGTGAAACACCTGTAGATATTGCACATGCGGAAATATGCATATTCAGCCAGGTAGACATTAGGGGTTATACATAGTATCCATAAATATGCTAATAACAGGGGCGACAACGATCAGTGTGCTGCAAATGTCAATTTAAAGCTGGAAACTATAACGGATCTTGTGGCTGTAAAAGGAAGATACCACAAGGATTGCTTTTCCTACTTTAAACAAGGTCCTCTGTAGTGGGTACTATGTACCATGAGTGCAATGAAAGTCATCTAGAAAATGATATAGAAGATGACTACCAGTACACTATGTCACAACTAACAACAATAATCAGAGACTACAATCATTCTCAAGAACCGTACAATAAACACCTAAAGAGTAAATTAAAAATAAAGGTACGGAGACTCTATAACTTTCATTGAGTTATCTGGGTACAGGATTTTTCACGGGACTTGGTCAGGAGATATTAACTGATAAATGGTATGAAATGAGTGAAACGATAACAATAATTAAGACAGCAGCTCACCTTTTGCGTCAAGACATCCAAGCAAAGGCTTAAGAAACAAGTGTTTACTTTTCTACGGAAGATATGGCAAGAGGAGGCAAGATCTAGTGCCAGAATCAATCCGAATCTTCATAAAAGAGCTACTGTCACCAAAGAAGCAATTTGCTGATCAAGTGCTGAGGAAGGTTGTAACTTTTGAGCAAGCCTTAGTGTCAGCTATTCGTCCACGGCCCTTCATATCTCCTTTGTAGCTGGCAATAGGAGTACTAATTCGCCGGATATCTGCCTTTAAATCGTTTTTGGATACCCTGCTCAATCTTGGAATGTGCGTTTTCTACAAGGTCATAAAATTTGAAATGTTTGTGACGAAATGTGCACCCACTACAGTGGACAGCGAGTCTTAAAACCACCAAATGGTTTTCAACAATGCTCATCATAATGTTCGCACTCGGAATGAATATGACACATTTCGCACCATGTGAGGCATCATATGCATCACACACAAGTCAAGTTTCCATTCTGATGCACCAGTTCCTCGTCCGATCACAACGGACATTCATGAGACTTCCCTGAGTGGTGAGCGTGCTCTCGGTTTTCCGCCAGTGAAACCATACTTTCCTCGTAATTTCAATGGGTACTCCAAGAGTATTGCACAGGATATGTCACAAAAGGAGCCAAACGATAGTAACGTCCCGAAGGCTCGTTCCTGGAGATGTTTTGTATTCTTTTGGTATTCTGGCATGTGGAGCAGTGCGTCTCCTTACCCCCTTAATTATTTATCCACTATTCACCCCCTTAGCTGTTACGTAATATTTGAATACGACTTCTAGAGTGTACTTAAATAAGAGGAAAATAAAAAAATATCAACTTCCTAGCTCAAATTTCAATGATTTTAAAAGTGTTCAAGGGAAATTTCAGGTTTTTCTGGGTATCTCGGCTATTCCAAATGGGAAGACGTGGGACTTTTGTTGAGGTCATCTACGAACATGCCTAAACACACAGGAAAAGGTCCCACTTTGTTATTATAAATGTTCGGGTAAAAATCTAAGTGCATTGGACTATTCTTTAGCTAATTCGTTCTGTCCATCTTTTTGTCGATTCGTGCGCATCATTTCACTTTAACTTAATAATTAAATAAAAATTACATAATAAATTATGTAATTTTTATTAAAGTTTGAAATTAGTAATAGACACCTGATTCTATATTTTAGACTTACTTACATCTCAGTGCAAGATGATAAAGAGACGAGGTAACGAGATTCAAAAGAAACTGAGGGAGATGGGATTTTGTCTGTCACTGAAGCAATTTTTATTCCTTATTTCTACTACTGTAGAAACTCTTAAACGGATAAAATATCAGATAGTAAGGTATAGGTATAATAAAAGAAGTATTTAACAGAAAAAATTAAAATGTATTAAGCTAAGTGTTACGGTAGTATACTCGTGTTATTTATTAGAGAGATTTTAGTTGTATGCTAAGTTATTAAAAATGGTAGATCATTTAGAATATACAAACAAATATATTAGCAATTCGAATTACTGAAGAGTAAAAAGCCAAATCTACTTGACATTTTTGGTTGAAAGGCCAATTACGTATTCTCTCCTTATTTGCATTGCTGTGGTTTGAATGTAAAAGTAATGTTATTATAATTATTTACAGTAGGCAGCTGAGAAATCTATGGCAATGGAAAAAACAACAAAAATATTATAGATTTTAAATTGTAATAAATACAGAAAAAACGTGTTCACGGACTACTTTCAAATGAGTTGATTGGCTAAAATAAGCACATAAAAGAAGTAGATAGTAATTACTATAATACTAAATATTAATATAATCGCGCCCTATGTAGGGTCCTTCGAGCCGGATATCTTAATATGCCTTATATTTTAGATTGACAATACATTTTACAAGTATTTTTATTTTGTTACAGACTACCAATTATACATAAAAGAAATAAAAGATTCATTCTTGGTGAATGATTAACTCGTAGATGACTGTTGAAATGTATTTAAATAATGATAAAATTTCTATTTCTAATCAGAAAGAATTGAAATAATACCCGCGTTTAAATGATGATAAATAAATACCAAAGGTTACACCATAGGTTTAATAAAATCTCACAATAAATGCAAAACCACAAGCAATTCCTACCAAACTACCACATAGTATTATATTTTACTGCGTTTTGCGCTTACTAATTATTTAGCATAAAAGAGCTATCCAGATTTGCATCTGTTTTTCCATACAAGATACTAGAAAATCTGGTAATTAGAATCACATCCTATGCAATTCATGTCATATTACTAAGATCAAGCTAACAATTTATAGGCATTAAATTCACCATCACAGTCAGGTAAAATTCTTCGAAATCTAAATGCAGTAAAAGCATCAGACATTAAAATGAAGAAAAATGAACGCAACATCAGTTGCAAGAAAATCTAGAAGGTAGCAGTTAATAAACTAGTGATGCCAGATATCTCCTCATGAGCCGCCCGCCTTTCGGGCTTTTGTGGGTATGACGTCACGCAGTGTGGGCATTAGCGCGACCGCGTCCTTGATAGACCTTGAGGCTCACTGAACCCTGATAGATGTTACTCCATTTGCTCGGCAAATTATAGTATTGGAAAATATTGCGGTAGTAGTGGGCAAAGGTAATATAAATTTATGGTTTTCCTTTTATGATGGGTTATGGACAAATAATAACAAGAAGAAAAACAAAATGAGGAAATGATGGAATTCAATGTCTTTGTGTGAAAATACAATAATATTGTGGATTAACAAAGATTAAAGCTAAAGATAAATCTACACCCACGAATACCATAACATAGTTGTTGGGTGTTCAAGTTTAAACAGTGGCGTAGCAGTATCTAGGGCCTCCCAGAAGAATTTGTGAGCCAATCTTAAAGTTGAAGTAAAAGCAACCGTTTTACTCAAATTAAAGAA